>CM065735.1:55511144-55526144 GCA_033310375.1 Conus canariensis | reverse complement strand
ACACACATGTCAAAAAAAAAAAAGGGATGAAGAATAATGGATAATTGGTCATTGTCTTGAGTGGGATAAACAGTGCTATAGGATGTTGTTCATTGCCATAAGTGAAATAGCATGATGGCATTGGCATGATAATGCCAGTTGAGTTTTTTTTAAAAAATGTTATACATAGGACATCTTATATCTTATGAGTGGTGGTAATAATGTAATGATGATGGTGGGGAAAAAAAAGGGGGACACACACACACACACACACACACACACACACACACACACCACACACACACACCCCAAACACATGTAAATGCATCCAAGAAAAAAAAAAAAGGAAAGGGGGGGAAGGAGGAGGGGGGGTTAATGCAAGTTAATGTAGTGTGGGTGGGTGTGTGATTTTGTGGAATATATAGTGGGTTGTTGTTGCAGTGAGGGACCGGTGTAATCATGTACTTGGGTTGGGATGCTGGTGATACCGGGGGGGGGGGGGGAGGGAAAGAGCGGGGGGGAGGGGGGTGTTACAGGGGGGGGGAGTTTGGAGGTGGGAGGGTCGACTACTGGGCCTACCCTTCTGATAGGTTTTTTTTTTTTTTTTTTTTTTTTTTTTTGGGGGGGAGGGGGAAAGGGGGGGATATTTTGTGTGTGTGTGTGGGGGGGGGGGGGTGGAGTAGGGGGTAGATCAAAGGGTAGGTAGTTCATTTGTATAGAACATGCATAGGGTGTGGTGGAAAGTGAAAGGTGAAGGAGGGTGGCTGTAGATTAGGTATGAAGTGAGGAGCGGGGGGGGGGGGGGGGGGGGGCTTCTTGGTGGTGCTGTTGTGTGTGTGTGTGTGTGTGGTGTGTTGTGTGTGTGTGCGTGCATGTGTGTGTGTGTGTGTGTGTGTGTGTGTGTGTGTGTGTGTGTGTGTGTGTGTGTGTGTGTGTGTGTGTAAGTAAATGAACAAAATAAAATGAAATAAATTAATTGAAAAAAAAAAACCTTGATAAATACATAAATTAGAAGTGGGGGGGAAAAAGTTGTAAGGGGAAAGATAAAGCAAAATTAAGATTAAATAGGTGGAGGGTGGCTGTAACTACTGTATGTAGTGAGTGAAGGGGATATGGTGGTGGTGTGTGTATATGTGTATGTGTGTGTGTTGGTGGGGGATATTGCCCACTGATGTAGAAGTGGTGGGTATGTGTGTAAGGTTATTGTTGGATATTGATGCCTTGGGGGTGTAGTGTGCCCAGTTTGGCAATGAGATGGGATTCTTGAGTTGTCCGTTCAAAGCTGTCACTCTGGGACTGCCAGAGTGCCATGACTTTGACATGGTTGATGTTGTGTTGGGTGTGGTTGAAGTGTAGGGCGACGGGTTTGGGTCGGTGGTGGCGGATATCAGCCAGGTGTTCAGTGATGCGTGTTTCAAGTGTGCGTGATGTTTCCCCTATGTAGATCTTGCCACACAGCTGGCAGTGGATGGCATATATAATGTTGCGGCTCTGACATGAGAATGTGCGTTTGACTGTGAAGGAGTCTTTGGGGCCCTGTAAGATGGTGTCTGGTTTGGTGAGGGGGCAGATTTTGCAGTTGGGTTTAGAGCAGGGGTGAGTACCTGGTGGTGTAGCTGTGGTTCTGTTCAAATTGGACCGCACGAGGAGGTCTTTGAGGTTTTTGTCACGTTTGAATGTGATCATGGGTTTGGTATGGAAGGCGGGTTTGTGGTTATGTACAATGTGCCAACTGGATTTGAGGATCCTACAGATGGGGAGGGTGTGTGGGTGGTAGAGGAGGTAGGCTGTGGGTCTGTCTGTCTTGGTTGGATGCTGGGTTTCAAGAGCAGATGTTCTGGATACAGCTATGGTGAGGTGGAGTGCTGCATTGATGATGGAACTGGGGTATCCAGGTTGGTGAAAAATTGTGACATTTTGGCTGCTTGTATAGTGAAGTCTTCCTCGCTGGAGCAGAGTCTGCGAAGACGGAGAAATTGTGAGTATGGGATGCTGTTTTTAGTGTATGGGTGGTGGGAGGATGAGTAGTCTAGGTATGCATGTGCGTCGGTGGGTTTGTAGAAAATGGAGGTTTTGAGTAGGCCATCTTCAAGGGAGATGGTGATGTCTAGGAAGTTGACGGACTGCAAAATGGTGTAGGTTAGTTGGATGGATGGATGGAAGGTCTGGGCAAAGTTGAGGAAGTTGAGGAGGTCTTGTTTTGGCATAGATGTGGCTCCCAGTCCATCATCGATATACCTTTTGTACAGTTCAGGTGTGGGGCCTGTGTATGTGTTGAGTAGGCGGTGTTCCAAGTGCCCCATGAAGAGGCAGGCATAGGCTGGTCCCATTTTGGTACCCATGGCAACACCACTAATTTGTGAAAATGTGTGCTTGTTGAATTGAAATGTGTTCAGAGTGAGGACTAATTCAGCAAGTCTGACCAGTGTGGAGGTGGGAGGGTGTTGTTGGTTGGGGGGCCGTTTGTCAAGGAAAAATGTGAGGCCCTCAGTCCATCAGCGTGGGGGATGGAGGTGTACAGTGACACCACTTGACCCAAGTACATGATTACACCGGTCCCTCACTGCAACAACAACCCACTATATATTCCACAAAATCACACACCCACCCACACTACATTAACTTGCAGTAACCCCCCCCCCCCCTCCTTCCCCCCCTTTCCTTTTTTTTTTCTTGGATGCATGTACATGTGTTTGTCGGGGGTGTGTGTGTGTGTGTGTGTGTGTGTGTGTGTGTGGTGTGTGTGTGTGTGTGTGTGTGTTGTGTGTGTCCCCCTTTTTTTTCCCCATCATCATCATTACATTATTACCACCACTCATAAGATATAAGATGTCCTATGTATAACTTTTTGTTTTAACTCAACTGGCATTATCATGCCAATGCCATCATGCTATTTCACTTATGGCAATGAACAACATCCTATAGCACTGTTTATCCCACTCAAGACAATGACCAATTATACATTATTCTTCATCCCTTTTTTTTTTTGACATGTGTGTATATGTTTGCATATGTGTGTGTGTGGATGTGCCTGTGTACATATGTACCTGCCCATATACAGTGTGTGCGTGCATGTATTACGCATGCCCGTGTGTGTGGTGAGACGGTGATAATTTTATCTATAGATACAACCTTTACCACCAACCGAGTCATTTATCATTGCCCTCCCTCCCCCCCCCCCCCCCCCCCTAAAGTTGCTGTTGTTGTTGTTGTTGTGTGGTGGTGGTGGTGTTGTTGTTGTTGTGGGGTTTTTTGTGTTTTTTTTTAAACTCAACTGGCATTATCATGCCAATGCCATCATGCTATTTCACTTATGGCAATGAACAACATCCTATAGCACTGTTTATCCCACTCAAGACAATGACCAATTATCCATTATTCTTCATCCCTTTTTTTTCTTTTTTATTTTTTACTAATGCACTCTCCTACTCCTTTTACAAAAATGGCCATCATCCTACACCACTATGACCATACCTACACCTTTACCATCATCATCATCCACCCATCTTTAAACACCTGCCCCATTCCCCCACCAGCACTTTACACCATGCCACAACATCATCCCACTTATACCAACAATTATCATCATCCTACAGTATCTCCAATGAAACATGACCATCACCCACCAGTCATCTACCCCAACCCCCCTCCACCCACTTTTTCAACCTGCAATATTATACCAATGCCACCTTATTATTCCACTTACCTCAGTGACTATCATCCTACAGTACCATTGATCTCACCCATGCCAGTGAGCATCACCCACAGGTCATTGGTATTTTCCTATGCCCCCCCCCCCCCCCCACCTTGCACCATTGTACCATCACCACTGCATTTTTCCACTTGTATAACAATGGTCACCACCTTGGTACTACTGATTTAAAATTATTACCATTATCAGTCACTGAAAATACTTCCATCCAGTGAATACCTTCACACTGCACTATATGGAAATGAAGAAGCTGACCAACTGACAAAAGAAGGAGGACAGCAGCCCCAACTGTAAAAGGTAGTCTCCTTGGAATAAATCTAAAATATTTCCAAGGAGACAAATAGGAAGATGACTTGAGCAGCACCCAGACTTCAACAAGAGGGATGCATACTACCGGACGCCCAAATCAGACCAAGTGAACATTGTTGGACTGAGGATAAGGCTCCCCTGACCTCAACATCACAGGTCCACTATACTCCACACTTGTGAGTCTTTCAAACCATCAATGCAGTGCAGCCCCAGAGACAGCGGAGCATTCCCAGCTTGGCCCAAAGTGGAAACCTGGCCTGCCAACTCACCAATGAGTGCAAAACCATACTGACCACTGGAGGGTCTTCACCATACAGCAGCCTCCGTCAGTACCTCCTGGATTCCGACCTAAGTAAACGAAGAAGAAGACCATCATTGTGATACTGAGAACCGGGCACTCCAGACTATGACATAACATCTCTGCAATACTCCACCCTGGCGGGTCTGCAATTTATCCATGCAGCCCCAATGACGGTGGAACAGTCCCAACAACACCAAAAGAAGAATCCTGGCCTGCCAACACACTGATGAATCATGCAAAACCTTATTGACCACTGGAGGGCCTTCACCATACAGAAGCCCTTGCCAGTACCTCCACCATTCCTGCCTAAGGGAATGGAGAAGAATCTCTTCCTACACTACCGTTGATCTCATATGATCATCACCCATCAGTGACTGATTAATGATAATAATAATTTTTACCCCTCTTTGTGTGTGTGTGTGTGTGTGTGTGTGTGTGTGTGTGTGTGTGTGTGTGTGTGTGTGTGTGTGTGTGTGTGTGTATGAATATGTGTGTGAAAATTTTCCACAGTTAGTCTCATTATGATCACACGATCTTAACTCACCTAGAACATTGTTTACATGTGGTCCCCCCCCCCTTTGTGTGTGTGTGTGTGTGTGTGTGTGTGTGTGTGTGTGTGTGTGTGTGTGTGTGTGTGTGTGTGTGCAACACATGATACCCTGTTTTTCATTGATCACTGCTATCTTCTCTCAACAAACAGCAGCATATTGATGCCAACACATTATTTCACCTGTTACAATGAACATCATCCCACAGCATTGTTTACTTTTTAAACAACACTATTAATATGAACCTCCCAACCTCCCACCCCCACCCCCACCCCCCACCCCATAGTGGATGAAGAGATATGAGCTCTCCTCTTGCCCCCCTCCCCCCCCCCACACACACACACATTACCCTCCTCCTTTTTTTTTTTCTCAACCCCCCTCCCAACCATACCTTATCACCCATTTATCTTCCATCCCCTTCCCTCCCTCATTAACATTACCCACACACCTTTCACAACTACCCACGCATAACTACCACCACCTCTTTCATCACCCAGCGAAATCATTTATTTTATTCACCTAAACTTTTTTTTTTAAACAGTTTCTTCTGTTCATGTACTTATTTACCCCTTCTATATATATTTTTTTTTCCCAGTTTCCCCCCCCCCCCCCCCCTTACCATTATTATCAATCCACCATTATCACAACCGTCACAAAGATATCACACCACCCCACTAAACTAGACACACAACCCTATCGTATCACACAACCCCCCCCCCTCCCCCCACGAACCCCCCCCCCCTCCTTTTCCTCTCCCATAATCTCCCTTGTCATTTCCGCCTAGCGGCTATTCTCCCCACCACATGGACTAACAACAGATGAGTCATTTTCGTTCTTTGTTTGTACTGTCTTAAATGTTAAATGTGATTTATTTTTTCGCCTGAAGAAGACCCAAGAGGTTGAAATGCATCGTGTCTTGTCATGTGCTTTGTTTGTCAATGTCATTGGCAGTAACTAACACCCTCTCTTTCTAAATTTTGTTCGTTCTCCGCCGTCAGTCACTCCATTTTGAAACAAATATCTATAAGTATTTATAGACTTGAACCATGTCGCTCAACTGCCCTGGGAATTTGCGCGTTGGCAATACTGACGTCCAGACACCATAATGTGTGTTGATGTGTGTGTGTAGTGAGTATATAGGTGCACTCTTGCTTTTCACCACACATCAACACATGCTCAAGTGGTCCACACCCTAGATTCCCTACCAAAAGACACAGAAGACAGACACAAGTTCAAGACACAGCATCTGTGAAGACAGAGGGTCCTGTACGGTGATCGGAGGATACACCTCAGGTTGTTGTTCTTGTTCGTCCGTCGAGTTGACGAGAACCACTTCATCATCTTGGGGTTGAGGGGGGGGGGGGGAGGGGAGGAGATGATTCGAGGTGTATGGAGTGTCCGGTGGAGGTAGTATCTCTGGTGGGGGTGCTGGCCAAGTCCTTCTTTGGTCCTCACATCCATCTTTGGTCCTCGCATGACACTCAGTTCTCACCTGTGGCTCCCTGTAGTTGTTAACATGCGACATCAGCCACACCCCGGGCAACAGCTTTGGCAGGGGCTCCCTGTAGTTGTTAACATGCGACATCAGCCACACCCCGGGCAACAGCTTTGGCAGGCTGGCAGAGCCAGGTGAGGGTAGCCGGCGGGTCTCAAACCCGGGGTGAGATGACTTGTCTGCCTCAACATGAGAAGACTGGACTGGCGGACTGCACGGAGGAAATCACAACCTGATTCAACGGGCAGAAAGGCGACTCCCAGCAATGCACTTTGGAGAGCACAGAGCATGGTGAGACACAAAAGACATCATGGTCACCCACTGTATCTGACTTTGTCTCCAGCCGTCTTGACCCTGTCTTGCTGCTGGACTCGGATGGTTCTGGACGAGAGAGTGAGGTCGACGAATTGCACAACTCCTCCTTACTTTAAACAATGTCATTGCGCGAGACCAAACCCTGGGTCTTGTAGCAACACAGCCTTGGTGATTCCCGAGAAAAAAAAAATGGTGACTGCACCTCACCTCACCCAAAGCTACAGGAATTTCTCTTCTCACACCGGAAAATCTCATTTTAACAACAGAAGGTTAGCCTCCCATCCCCACCCCCACCCCACCCCTTATCTTGCAGTGCCTGACCGCAATACTTTCCTGCTTTGGTAACTACACTTAGAACACACGGCTTTTCTGGACACTTATTACATGATTCCCTTAACCCTCTGCATATACCATACTGAACTGCCTAGTGGTCATAACAACCTTCACACGTGTTTCTTCCTTCGTTGAATGTTTCATTCAGATTTCTCATGACCTTTCTTATCATAAATGATGTAGACTAACTCCTGAGTTATCACGCCCTCTCTGACTTGTAGGAACTGTCCAGTCTTGTAGATCTACGTCCCCTCGCTAGGGATTTTGCGGGCTTCTTTGACCTTCCGTCTGATGGACTCTCCTGTCATGTCCGAGGGGTGAGTAGGCAGACAGGTCATCTGCTGATGTGGGTCCTCATGTGGAAACGAAGACCAATTCCCGAGGCACAAAGTCGTCCACAGACGCTGCATGGAATGGAGTCCTGCAAGGATGGGCCCCTTTTCTCCGATTCTGTGCCTTGCGTACACATTTGCTTCCACTGTGTTCTGTCAAGGGTGACATCTTCAAAAAAAAAAGCAGTGTCGACCTTGCAGCTTCTGAAATTGGCTTTCATGTTGTGTGAAGCGCCTAGTGTGCGGGCGAAGTGTCTGTGTGCTTGTCATCCCTCGCTTTCAGCCTTCACCGCTGGCCAGCACCGCTGTGAAAATGCACAGCGAAAAAAAACGGCCGAGTGCGTAAGCCTCTCCTGCCAGTACATAGCCTCTCCACTACCAGCCCTGTGTAGTGACTACGCGTGGCAACGCATGTCTACTGTTACCTTCTGTCTAAACGTCTGCAGATTGCACAACTCTGGGGCAGACTCCGATTGTTTTTCACGAATGAAAGAAGTCAGGTCAGCATTGATACCACTGAGGAACTCTTCCATGAGGAACAAATCTTGTGACCCTTCGGGGGCAGCAGCATGACCAGACATCGCGTAACAACGACTAATGCAGTCAAGTGTTAACAACGACTAATCCAGTCAAGTGTTAACAACGACTTATCCAGTCAAGTGCTAACAACGACTAATCCAGTCAAGTGTTAACAACGACTAATCCAGTCAAGTGTTAACAACGACTAATCCAGTCAAGTGTTAACAACGACTTATCCAGTCAAGTGTTAACAACGACTAATCCAGTCAAGTGTTAACAACGACTAATCCAGAGCTAAAGCGCTAAAACACGTCGACAAGATTATTTGCCTCACCCTGCCCTGACTTTGTGGGGGTGTGTGTGTGTGTGTGTGTGTGTGTGTGTGTGTGTGTGTGTGGCGTGTGCGTGCGTGCGTGTGTGCGTGCGTGCGCGCGCGCACGTGTGTGTGTGTGTGTGTGTGTGTGTGTGTGTGTGTGTGTGAGTGTGTGTGTGTGTTTGAGAGAGAGTATGTGAGTGTGTGGGGTTTGTGTGTGTGTGTGTGTGTGTGTGTGGTGTGTGTGTGTGGTGTGTGTGTGTGTGTGTGTGTGTGTGTGTGTGTGTGTGTGTGTGTGTGTGTGTGTGTGTGTGTGTGTGTGTGTGTGTGTGTGTGTGTTTGTGATGGTGTGTGTGTGTTTGTGTGTGTATGTTGTGTGTGGTGTGTGTGTGTTTGTGTTGTGTGTGTGTGCTGTTGTCTGTGGTGTTTGTGATGAGTGTGTGTGTGTTGTGTGTGTGTGTGTGTGTGTGTGTGTGTGGTTTTGTGTGTGTTGTGTGTGACATTCCGTGCCATTTCAGTGGCATTGCATCCACGCTGGTCATTCCATCTGCCTGTCCTCAGCCACACCCTTTGTCCCTCCTGCTCCTCTCGGCACCCGCGATAGACAGAGAGCAGTCAACGTCAAGTCGTCATGAGGCAACCCACCAGAGGAGACACTGCCCCACTGCCCAGTCACTTCTGTGGTGTTCAGTGGTTTGTGTGAGACGTCTGTCGGTACAACCTCACTGACACTTGCTACTCCGGAAGTAAACCAGTTTTAGAATGCGCCGACTGATTGCCTCTTCATTCAGATCCCCCTCTGAAACCTCCCCCAAATCCCCATGTAAAATTCCCACCACCACAACCCCCCCCCCCCCCCCCCCCACCTCACACCTGTTATTAGCAGAGCTCCGTGGCGGTTTGCCCAAGCTTCAGACTTCCAGACGTATGATTTGACCAGAAGCTGGAACTGACAGACAGCTATCAGCGCTATCGCCATCTTCAACAAAAAGCATGTCAATTTCCAACCGTACCTCTAGCATAGTTCCATCAGACTTAGAATCCGTCTTCTTTTTAAGACTCTCTCTCTCTCTCTCTCTCTCTCTCTCTCTCTCTCTCTCTCTCTCTCTCTCTCTCTCAGAGAGAACAGACTTCATGTTCTTTGGACGTCCAGTCTTGGCAGTTCCTGATAAATTCTGCCGATGGGTTAGCCGAAATGCCTGTTCTCTCTTTTCCTCATCTGGAAGGAGAAATGAGGGTGTCGTGCTGTGCCTGACAAAGCCATTGTCACAAATCATACCACTGCCCATCGCACGAGAGATACAATAAGGCGTATGGTATGAGTCAGGCATCCTTGCAATTTATTCTTTAAAAAAATCACTACAAAAAAGTCGTAAACAGGGACTGTCCACTTTTAAAATTAGGCTGACAAAAACGTGTAAGTGGAATACAAATTTCTCTGTAGTGGCGTACAAATCTACAATCCTTGAAATCACAAGGGTGAATCTAAAATGAGACCCTGTTCATTATTATCCACCATATGTAACATTAAAATCATTTCGCAACCAAAAACAAAAACAAAATCAAAATGTATACACGCTAATGAATTTCAATGGTGACACACTTTGCGAAACTAAAAGCGAAACCACAGTAGCTATCACCGAGCATAAACCATGCTAAGGCTATTGTAAAGTAATAAATGTACAGTTTTATTAACACTCAAAGATCTAGTTGCAAAGTGAGACGACTGCAGGCGGAAATCTAAACAAATCTTAAATAAATGTTAGCGAACCTCCCAGAGAAACGAGGACAAACGAGTCACAAGACAAAACACAACGCGTTTCGACCTCTTAGGTCTTCTTCAGGTAAGACACAAATGACCAGAACAACGAACATTCACTTAGCTTTGATCGCCTCAGAGTTCAGCGCAAGGAAGAAAGCGTTGATAACACATTCTCATATAAACAAACAAATAAAACTATGCAAACTCAAAGTCCAAAGCACCATCCACCTTTTTTTTTTTTCTCGGCTCATTGAGCCAATCCTGAATGAGTATCCACTTGTCACATCCCGCTCCTTGTTGTCTGTAGTTTTGCCTAAAGTTGCGTTTGTTTAGGGAAATGTTGTGGTTACTGTTTCACCAAAGAAGTAAAATTAGTGTGCATTCTTAACAAGTATGGGTTAATGAACTGTGCGTATCAGTGATGGGACTCTCCTTAATCGTGAGCGGCCTCTGAACATCATGTCTGATGCGACAGTCACAAAGCAGGATTAAGTGTGAGCACCGCGACAGCTGAATTCCGTTCATTCTTACAACGAATCATAAGGCAGCTTACAGACTTTGGCGGAATTACACAGCCCGGTATTAATATGAATATTCATGTTTCTGGTAGTAAATATTCTGACAGTTCTTGCTACCAATGAGAGAACATGACTATTTGTTGTGCTCGGGGGTAAAAAGTGATGCTTAAACAGATTGTTTTACCTTCAGCCCTAACAAATTATCAATCACCTTGTTTGTATCAGAGATGAATTGGGCTTTACCCAAGGAGCTGCCATAGCTGTAGCACTGTTTAAACTTAGGTTTTGTTTTCTCTCTCTCTCAGTGGCAGGATGGAGAAAGAAGAACTGAAATGTGATGAGTGTTCAGCATGGGGGGGAGGGGCGGGGGGGGGAGTGAAGACAAAGATGACTTCCAACGGCCTGGGCAGACCGGCACGTCATTCCCTCAGGTTTTCAACATGTGAATTGTGTGAATCTGATTTTAATCTATGAAGTATGATACATTCGAGACATTATGATGCGTTCGAGAACACCATGGTGAACAAGATTAGTACAGTTTAAGACTGAGGCCTAAAGATGCTGGAACAGGAAGGGGTGGTGGTGAGACGCGGAAGGGGTGGAGAGAGGGAGACATCAGCTGCATCTGCATTTTGTCGCATGCTCGCATTGTGTCACTGCTGTATGCGTGCGAGTCATGGATTCTAACAGCAGAACTCGAAGGAAGATCCAAGCTGCAGAAATGAGGTGCCTCAGACGACTCCTTGGCATTTCATACACTGACCGCATCACTGACGAAGAGGTGTGCTCAAGAGTGGCTCAACAGATGGGTCACTATGAATACTTGCTGTCAACCATAGAAAAGAAGAAAGTGAAGTGGTACGGTCGCATAACCAGATCGCGAGGCCTCTCCCAGACCATTCCTTAAGGAACGGCACAAGGAAAGAGGAGAAGGGGACGCCAGAGCAAGATGATCGGACAACGTCATGGAATGGACCGGCAAAAGCTTGGCGCCAACCCAGGCGCTAGCCAATGACCAGGTCAAGTGGAGGCTTCTTGATAGACAAGCCAGCCTGCAGTGCCTCTATGCCCCGGGAGGGTTATGGGACAGGTGACAGTACTTTCACAAAGGCATCAGGAAAATTCAGTCGTGCTGGATGATTTACACTAAATTATGTGTGGGTTATCTTCATTTTTGGTGATACTCTACACTAAATCATGTGTGGGTTATCTTCATTCTTGGTGATACTCTTTACATGGATACAGCCACCCATGCCTGCCTACACCCTGTACTCCATGTTGTCCAAATTTCATTTGATCTCAGTTCTTGAGGACCTGTGGTTTTGTCTTCCTACTCAGCAATGTCCAGAAGGTCTCTCTGAACCGAGAGCCCATCGCATAATACATGAAAAAATTGAACGTGGAATTGATGAAAGCAAAGGATCCTAGAATCCACAACGTGGTGTTATAGAAATTGTGATGGCGACCTCCAACTCTCATCTCTGGCAAAAACAGACTGACCACACGGAACACACAGCTGGGAGAAATACAGATGATGAAGAACACAGAGCTGCCAATTAGCATCTTAGTCAGTGCCACCTCCCGTGCAGAGAGAGATGACGATGTTCCGGTACGCCATGTCATTATCTGACGAAGTTTGACGGCAGTGAGTACGGTAGCTATCAACACCACTACTATCGTACCTCCGGGAAAACCAGCACCAAACACAACGCTGTCCAGAAAGTCAATGAGATCTTTGTGTCTGTTATAAAATGTTCCGGCCACCATTGATTGAAAAATGACGCCAGTGTCCGGATCATGAACACATCCGATCCTGTATTTAAAGACCACAATGAAAAACACGCTCAGCACTGATACATAGACTCCTATGATGATAAAAGCCATTGTTCTTGTGCTGAGAACAGTTTGGTACTTTAGTGGATTGAAAATGCAATAGCATCTTTCACAGGCGATAATAGCCGACAGGACTAAAGAAACAAAAATAAGGCCCATGAGTACAACCATGTTGTTGTTAGTCATCCACTTGTTTGCCGGGGCAGTCATTTCTTTTTCCGTTAGCTGTGAGTAAATATTTTGCCAGTTAACAAAGATGGCAGCAGTTACATAAAGAGCATCAGTGAAAGACAGTGAAAACCGACAGAGGTTGACCCCATCCTGAAGCCCTTGTTTGCAGAACACCGCCATGTTGATGACGTTGGTGGGTCCACCAATCAGAAACAGCAAACCTAACAGCATGTCTCTGGTTCTCCGTGCCTGTATTTCCACTGCCGCGCTGACAATATTGTCAGGATTGTTCCATGGTAAATACTCCATTTCACTAAACCTCACTTCAACACATCCCTCTGGCAGGGAGGAATTTGTGGCCACTGTGCTCAGTGCGTTAGGTTTTGAAAGCATGGTCTGGGTGGTCATGTTCCCACTCACTGAGTAAGCAATGGCGCTAAAAGACAGAAACAAGGCAAGGCTCCGTCATTTGTTTTCCTAACAAAACAATGCAAACAAAATGGAGATAGCCAGTATGTCTGCATACCGACATGAAAAGGTAAAAAGTTCACAAGTGTTTTAATTCTGAAATAATAACATTGAATCCAAGTCAATATCAATATCAAGTGAAGATTAAACATGATTCGTTTCCTTCTTCATTTTATGGACAACAATGTTATCTGTCTATTGCCTGTTTCATTACTGGTCCCATGTAATTTATTGGCTGTTCGATTACTGGTTCCATGTAACTATGACCCAAAAAATTAAGACATCTAACTAGACAAATCACTGCATGACAGCACACTTTTTCTTGCAATGAAGTTGTCAACAATTGTCCACAAAAGTTTCTGTTTAATGTGTCTTTTTATGTTCCACAAAATGTAATTCCAAGAAGCCTGGAAAGAAATCTCCCAGCATGATCGTTTCTGTGCATTTAAAAACTATCCTGCTGTATTCCTACGTTCAAGAATGAAGAAGCCGATATTATTAACTTCCATCCTCTAAGATCCGTTGGATAAGTTCATCTGCGAGTTCACATTTTTCTATTCTTCTATGTTGTTATTGATAATGACTTTTGAAATCTGTTTACATCATTGTTTCTGTTGCAAGCATGTTGACTCACAAACGACATCGGTAGAGCCCAACATACCTTCAGCCTCCTTTTCCTTGCAACAAAGCAGAATTTGGTTTCTTTTAATAACAACGCAGTATTCTCTATATTTTCACACACACACACACACACACACACACACACACACACACACACACACACACACACACACACACACTGACTGACTGACTGACTGACCGACTGAAACCATTTACTGTCAGATTAACATAGTGTTGTACTGTTGTGCTACACACACACACACACACACACACACACACACACACACACACACACACACACACACACACACAGAGAGAGAGAGAGAGAGAGAGAGAGAGAGAGAGAGAGAGAGAGAGACAGAGAGAGAGAAGAGAGAACGAACGAAATAATGTATTGTTTTAAAGCAGTACCGCTTCCTTAGCAATGCAGTTGGATTGACTGTGGTAAAACTGAACGCGATGCATGTTACTTCGACATAGAAACCATGACAAAGTTGTCTTTTGCAAACACAGTTCTGACATATTTCATGTCACTGGTAAGGCACTGGTCACGGTGATTCCGTCTGCGGCGTGAGTCTTGAGCCCAGGCTGGCTGTCATCCCAAGTAGAACAGGATCAGGCCGCGTAGCTTCGTCAGCGTCCGTGCAGCACGTGCCTGGATGTCAGCATGTTGTGTTCTGCCGACACGTTTTCCTCGGCGGAGATTGTCCAGTTTTGTCCGTTCTTCTTCAGCATGTGTATGTCATCTGGGTTGACAAACCAAAAACAACGGTCACTGTCATCTGGTGTACGCGGAAACTCTAGCACCAGATCGTCCGATTCACAGATCAGTATACCTGATTCATTTGAGCGATCAAGGACAACTTTTCTAAATAACTTGTTTCTGTCCTTGTCCCTCAGTCGGCTTTGCACAGATTTATCTGTCAGGGTGGCAACGTAACTTTTCACAACGCTGGCACTGAATCCTGCCACTAGGTTCTCAAAACCTGGTTCCATGTCAGTGTCAGGTGGTGGAGAGAGGACAGAGCTGTGGATGTATTCACATGTAGTTTCAGTGACATCGTGCAAACTCAAAACATCAGTCTCCAATCTTACTTGGTCATCCGTCTGACAAGAGTGTGTAGCCACAGTGTGTTCCACTTCTGTGTTATGTGCACACACGTTATCAAGTCGCATGTCAGTCGGAGATGGAGTACTCACAGAGGTTACAATGGCCTCTTCACGTTGACCACTTGCCTGCCTTTCTTGCTGCTGTCGGGCTGTCTGCTGGCCTCGTCGGATCTGGCTGGGAGGTTTCTTCTTGTAATACCGAACCTGTGTGTTGCGGTTCGAAACAGGTTCCGCCATGTTTGTTGACGTCTGGAAAGTGGCTGGCTTGAGGCGCAAAACAACCACGGTGTTTTCACCTTCTCCTGCAACTTTCCAGCTTGTGACGTTATTGTCCATCAGCAGGGCGTTCAGGGTCTTCTCC
>CM065735.1:55488644-55506144 GCA_033310375.1 Conus canariensis | reverse complement strand
GAAGACAACACCTTATTGGTTTGCATTACTAGATCGTGGAATTCGACGACTTCTTGCTTGATTCTTCGATGAAGTCGACGATCCATGATTTTGTTCTCACTGTTAGTTGTGTGACGATGATCTATATTTCAATTAATCTAGTTTAAACGCATACAAGATGTCATCATAACAGCAGCAAAAATTAGATGTAATACTAGAACAATCTCACATATGTGCGTACCTCCATTTACGAGGAAATAGTTGCAGATTTTGTGCATAGCACACACACACACACACACACACACACACACACACACACACACACACACACACACACACACACACACACACACACTAATTTACACTCAAATGTGTACATGCATACAAAGCATTCAGACATGCAAACCAACATGCATACACAACGTGAAATGAAACTACTTTGAAGTCTCATTTTTACTACCATGTTTTAATCGTTGCTACATGCAAACCCATATACTGCGCATACATGCACATAGATATGCCAACGCACCGAAATTTCACAAAGCTGTTGAAATCAATTTTTTTTTAAACTGCACGAGCTACAATCTGTGAATCAACCGTAAGGCTACATCAAAAGTATTTACATCATCTGTCAGGAATATTTCATATTCATCCCAGATATTCTAAGTTTCATACTTATTCAGTATTTCTCGTTAACAAAGCATTAGTGTGAGGTAGGGTGCTCTTTACTTTGCATATCTATGTGTAATATTCGGTCAGTATAATCAACACATAAGAACATTTATATGTTTTATGGTTATTAGAATATCTAAAAAGTGCCATTTCCATACTTGTTTTCATAGTGTATGTTTTGCTGTATTCCTCATTCAGATTAGTTTCTCACACAATCCAGATTTGTTGCACAGCACCATACATGGTTGCTTCGTTTTCCTCTTTGAAAAAAAAACGTATGTGTTAGCAGTACATACCTCCATTTTTCTGAGCGTCTTGGCAATTATCTTGTGCACTGCTCTAACCTCAAACAGTCTTGGATTTGTTTCCTCTATTTTGTGAATTTAATTGAAATCATTTTCTGGTTCACGTAACCTGCTATTTGTCCCATTTGACACAACATTGAGGGATTAACAATCCATAATCCTTGGCAGAATGTCATCAATTATTCTCCTTCTCATTTGATTTGAAAGGATACTATCAAATGACTTGTTGTTCTATTTGGCTTTATTATACTGTGCACAAAAAGAAACGCATATTTTCATCTCAGTCATTTCATGCGTCATTTAGCATTTAAAATATTACAACCACAGAAGAAAAAGGACATCAATCTAATGTTATGTCTATTCATTATGCCTGACTATTCACACTGGACAGAGTTCCCTGCTATACGGGGCATGTTTCTGTCAAAATTTTCCTTAATATTTTCAGCGAAAAAAATATGCGTTTCTTTTTGTGCACAGTATACATTCATTGCAATTTCTAGTGGTTTTTTGTGTTTTTTATGCTGCATGCAGACATTCGTTATGCGTCAGAAAATTTGTGTTCACGTGGTATTTGTTTTTGAATTCCTGAAATGTGTAGACAAAAAAGTTTTCACGTAAACGGTGATACAGAAAGTGAAAGTTTTCTCCACAATTTGCTAGAAAAAAGACATCGTTATGAAATAATCGTTCTTCCAGTTATCCATCCGCCATAGAAAAAAATCGTTCACTGATGGAAAGTGTTAGAATAAGCCTACAAACATGTTTATTTTACCAATAGCTGGCAAAAATTATTTGTGTAACAATTTGGATATAGAGGTTTCTCTCATCTGTTTAGGTTGTGTGTGTGTGTGTTGTGTGTGTGTGTGTGTGTGTGTGTGTGTGTGTGTGTGTAAGAGAGAATCCAAATCAGTCGAAGGCCAGTATTATAGTTTATACCAGGTAAGCCTAGTCCTCCTCTGTTTGTCCATTTAACAACATTTTTTGACTGGTTCGATTTGTTTCCGGTTTTACTTGACTAAGTTATCTTTCTATAAGTGAGAGAACACGTACACTTGTCTTCACTGAGCATTTTTTTCGAACGAAAACACATTTAGTATTTAGCAAATCAGTTCTCGATGAGACCTGACTGAGGTCAAAAGGTCGGTTAAGGTTGAAAATGCTTTCACGTCACTTTGAAATTGATTTCAGTCTTGTCTCTCTTCCGTGTTTTTACTTTCTGTTATTGTCTTGCAACTAATATGGCTTTGAATAAAGCGCTAAAAGTTTTGAATACTACGTCATTGCTGAATGAAATATGACTTCTGAATCGGCAGGACAAAATCTGCATACCAAGATCTAATTCCTGTCTCTCACCCCCTCCACAAATTCTCGCAAAGAGACAACCTGGCTCTTCAATATTTTAGTTAACTGATTCCATTAGTAGAGTAACAGGACCCCAAAACTGAAAACCATGGAAAATACAATAAAAAGCGATAGGCTCTCTAAGGGGAGTAACTTATCACTCTACAAGGAGACTAATCCTACCCGAAGGGACGTTATGTCTGGGATTCAAAACCTTCCAGTCAGTTCGTGTGTCTGCTCTCTCATTTCGATAACTGGATATGCAGGTGTTAAGGATATGAAAGAGCAGACAAACAAGTCTAGCAGGAGAGCAATGATGAATGGATGGCCACTATAGGTGGATGGGTTAGAAACCCCAGGCCCTAGGAATCGTGTCTACAAATAAGATCGAAGCCACCATGCTCAAGACCACTTTGCCGAATTCAACTTCCAGAGAGCGAGTGTAGCACATTTAGACTAAAGGAAGCGCAAAAAAACTCACTCACCAAACACATATTGGCGTAAGACCAACTCTGCGGAGACGTTTAGAAAACGGGGTGGACTCATTCTGGTCCTTTTCAGTGGCAGATGCAAATGACTGAAGATATGTTAACTGAAGCTATAGACTGAAATCTCTCTACGTTTTACCATATTAGCTGCAAAAGCATATGTGGCAGGTGAGTGTTCCTTTGTAAGGCGACTCAAGCGTGTGATGAGTATTGTCAACAGATGTGTGTGTCTGTGTCTGTGTGACTGTGTGTGTGTGTGTGGGGGGGGGGGGGGGTTGTGTTATGTGTGTCCTTTCTTTTTAACACATGTGTTTGTAGTATGCCACGAACATTTTAGCATTTGGGTTAGGCGTTGATTATGCCAGCCGATGTCATAAATACTTTGCATTCAGCTTGCTCAGCAGGGGTTTTTGATGCCCATGCGAGGCTTGTAATTGGACAGGATGAGAGTGGTGGTCTTTGAACAATCCATCTGCTTTCGTGTGGAAGAAGAGAGGGGGGGGGGGGGGGAGGGAGTGAAAGGGAGAATATGCGCCTGCACACGTGAATAGGGCCACATACTGTGGTGGAGTTGAAAACGACGGGGGGGGGGGGGGGGGGGGGGGGGGGGGGGGGGGGGGGGAGAGAGAAGCGAAGGCCTGTTTGTTCGCTCACCGATGGACTGACTGTCATGTCTCCGTTAATGCCTCTGGGGGGGTTGTTCAGCTGTGAGAGATTGTGTTTATGTGTGTTCCTGGTGATGAAAATGCTGATGATTGTGTAATGACAACAATGTTTAATGGTCATACTTGAATCCTTTTTCAATTTGTTGTAATTCTTTTATTTCTTTTAGTTATGTGTATTCATTGCTTTCTTTTACGTCTTATTAAGTTTGATCTATACTATGTTTGTACCTTTTGTCCTATTCGTTTTGTATATAGTTTTTCATTTCCTATCTGTAATATTTTTTCATTAAAGTATCTGCTTATTCATTCAGATTTGTCGGCTGTTTATTATTGTTAGTAGTAGTGGTGGTAGTAGTAGTAGTAGTAGTAGTAGTAGTAGTAGTAGCAGTAGTAGCAGTAGTAGTATCAACATCATCACATTATTGGTGGTAGTAGTAGTAGTACTAGTAGTAGTGGTAGTAGTAGTAGTAGTAATAGTAGTAGTAGTAGTATTTTTGTTGTTGTTGTTATTGTTGCGGTTGTCGTTGCTGTAATCATTATTATTACGATTATTATTCTCTATTATCATTCATCATCACCATCATCATCATCATCATCATCATCATCATCATTGTTATTTTTAATGTTGTTGTTAATATCATTATTATTATTATTGGTGTTGTGTTGTTGTTGTTGTTGTTGTTATTATCATTAATGTTATTATTATTAATCAGTAGTAGTAGTAGTAGTAGTAGTAGTAGTAGTGTTAGTATTATTATTGTTGTTGCTGTTGTTATTATAATAACTGTTATTAATTTTTATTATTATTGTTATATCATTATTATTATTATCATCCTTGTCATTATCCTTGCTGTTATCATTGTTGTTAGTTATGCCATACTCTAAATCTCCACTCAACACAAAATTAGTATACGCATGCACGCATACCCCACGCATACGCGCACACACCACACCACACACACACACACACACACACACACACACACACACACACACACACACACACGCACACACAACACACACACACAACACACACAAACAAACACCAACACACACACACACACACACACACACACACACACACACACACACACACACACAGCACACACCACCACACACACACACACACACACACACACACACACACACACACACACCACACACACACACACACAGCACTGGGATAGCATTCTTCTTAAAACCGAAAAGGCAGAGGAGTCAAGTTACCACTTTCCGCGGTCACTGAGGAGAAACAATCAGGTTTCAAAATATCGGTATCGGACCAGGAGTTATATGTTAGTGGGTTTCCTCCCCTTTGGAGATTGTCTCCCCCTTGGAGACTATAAGCTTGCTGAAGGCTCATTTTGAGAAGCATTTATTTTACTTTCCCCATTCACCCACTCAAGCACATACTGTTAGTTAGGCAGAATGATCTACCACTGCAGATATGAATGCTTATCTCCCCCTATTTCTTCAATCTAAGACATAAGAGCAAGCTTTGTTTATAATTGAATATTTCTTGCAGTCATTTGCAACACCAAGCTGCTCTGTAAGTTGCTGGAATGGTGCTCGGTACTTATCCTTGGAATTTATTAGTTTATTGTAATTTAGTCCCTTGCGGATTCATTCCAAGAACTGGCCCTCAGCACTTGTGTCTTGAGAGGTTATCTTTTTATATTTTCTACTTTTCACAAGACAATGTAGCTTGTTTTGCTCTTTCATGATTTTCTTTTGCTTCTTAGGTGGCACCTTTGGTTGGTTTTTTGAAAACTCAACAAACATACTACGGTATTGCACACCAGCCTTTTTCTGGGATAGCATTCTTCTTAAAACCGAAAAGGCAGAGAAGTCAAATTGCCACTTTCCGCGGTCACTGAGGAGAAACAATCAGATTTCAAAATATCAGTATCGGACCAGGAGTTATATGTTAGTGGGTTTCCTCCCCATTGGAGATTGTCTTCCCCCTTGGAGACTATAAGCTTGCTGAAGGCTCATTTTGAGAAGCATTTATTTTATTTTTCCCCATTCACCCACTCAAGCACATACTGTTAGTTAGGCAGAATGATCTACCACTGCAGATATGAATGCTTATCATCCCCTATTTCTTCAATCTAAGACATAAGAGCAAGCTTTGTTTATAATTGAATATTTCTTGCAGTCATTGCAACACCAAGCTGCTCTGTAAGTTGCTGGAATGGTGCATGGTACTTATCCTTGGAATTTATTAGTTTATTGTATTATTTATATATATATATATATATATATATATATATATTGCCCCAAAATTTTATACTGTTTGCATAATGTTTTTAGTTTTTCAGCATTTTTTTTTCGTCTCCACACTTTCGTTTTGTTTTATTTACCACCTTTCGCTGGCTGCTTTGGGGGTGCTGTTGGATTCTTTTTTTAATCCTTGGTGGTGAGAATACCACAGAATTAAGGACTGTGGTGTGTCTCTATTTGACACCAAGAGCACAGACACAATCAGCCGTGTCTCCTGATGAGTCCAATCCAGTGGACGAAAGGCCTAGGAGCAGGCAATACCAGTAGATCTGCCTTCAAGAGGGATTGCGTTGGTTCCCTCATGCCGCTAGTGAAGGGTTTTCATATTCATAACATATGTTTTCCCATTTGTTCATCTTGATCATTTTCTTTAATTTCAAATCTTTGCCAAGTCATCACTATAATGATGGAAGAATTGTTAACCTGCACTTGTTTTCCCCCACTATTTAATTGTTCAGCATAATATATTGATTTTTTTTTAATTTGTTTAGATTTCTGCTTGCAGTCACCTCACTTTGCAACTAGATGTAGATTTCAGATGTTGAAGCCTTCCACCTAGGATGACGTTATGGGTTTCAGAGAAAGGTAGTTCTGTTCTGCAGTCACCTCACTTTGCAACTAGATGTAGGTTTCAGATGTTGAAGCCTTCCACCTAGGATGACGTTATGGGTTTCAGAGAAAGGTAGTTCTGTTCAGGATGACGTTATGGGTTTCAGAGAAAGGTAGTTCTGTTCAGGATGACGTTATGGGTTTCAGAGAAAGGTAGTTCTGTTCAGGATGACGTTATGGGTTTCAGAGAAAGGTAGTTCTGTTCAGGATGACATTATGGGTTTCAGAGAAAGGTAGTTCTGTTCAGGATGACGTTATGGGTTTCAGAGAAAGGTAGTTCTGTTCAGGATGACATTATGGGTTTCAGAGAAAGGTAGTTCTGTTCAGGATGACGTTATGGGTTTCAGAGAAAGGTAGTTCTGTTCAGGATGACGTTATGGGTTTCAGAGAAAGGTAGTTCTGTTCACTGACAGTCCTGAGAAAGGAGCAATGTCTGTCTGCAGCTGCTTTTACAGATTTTGGATCGCTTGGTCGTCTTGGCTAGCTTGAAGTCTAAGCCAAGAATCGTGGCCAAGGTGTTTGGGGTGGTTGTTGTTGTCGTCGTTGTTGTTGTTGTTTTTGTTATCGTTGTTGGTGTTGTTGTTGCTGTTGTTGTTTCAATGCTGAGCTATAGGCAGTGAAAATCAGAAGCAGGATCTCAGATGCTGTAAGATGAATATTCACCACTCTGGTTTTCTCTTTCTTCTTCTTCTTTTTTTTTTTTTTTTTTTTTGTTTCACTGAGTTCTTGACAACCTGTGCCAGAGTCTGATGTACTGTTGATGTGTCACAGTGCTCACATGGACACAGAGACTGAAAAGAGAGAATTGCACCTCTGTGTGTGTGTGTGTGTGTGTGTGTGTGTGTGTGTGTGTGTGTGTGTGTGTGTGTGTGTCTCTCTCTCTCTCTCTCTCTCTCTCTCTCTCTCTCTCTCTCTCTCTCTTCTAGTCTCAATGCATTCTTTGGGGCACCTTCAGTTTTCATCGACTAATTATACCTTATTATGAATTGATGCATTACTATGATTCTTCTCCTGCCAATGTCTTTGTCATACACATAAACCGAATTAGTATGCCACGCCATAAACACTAGCTTTTGGTTTTAAGAATATACAAGTTTTCTAAAATGTTGTATTAATTTGTAAATAAACGTTTCTTCATGTTCAGAAAAAAAGAGAGAAAGAGGGGAATCAACAAAAAGTGGAGTGTTTTAAGCGCTGGTGAAGGTATTTCTTTACATGCCCAGTAGCTGCATTTCATGTGTAGGTCACAACAACCTGTCGCACCTTGTGATCACTCAATCTAGCAAGGAAACAAACCATTGCTGAGCGACTGGAACTTCTGAAACGGCAGCGACAGTCTCTTTGGAAGAACCGGCTATGGAATAGGCGGAGGAGGAGACTGTTAAGAACGGCAACTCACCATCCATTCGCTCAGCCTGGTGGGACCCAGAGAGGCTGAGGCAGCTGATTGCCTTCTCTGTCCACACAATGCTTCACACACTGTCATCGTTGAGTTCTATGACAATGTGTAAAGCATTGTGCACACTGTCTGTACTTGCTTACCGTGATTTCCCCAACGGAGATGTTCTTGTACACAAAGTGTTCCCCATCTTCTACAATGTCTGTGCTGGTAACTTCTCTCTTTCAATACCCTTGCCTTTTTTCCATATTTTTTTCTAATGTTGTCTACTGTGTAGAACTTAACTTTGAGCTGTCGAAAAGTAATAAGTACCATTATAGACAGTAAACAAGTGGGGTAACTTTTGCTCCCATAAGAAAACCTAACACAGAGTAACTTTTATTCAAGACTGGCACAGCCTTTTAAACTTGAATAAAGTCAGACAAATACATAGAAGAACAATCTAATAGTGGGGAAAAACAAGCGCAGGCCGACAACTCAACTGTCTTCATAGTAATGACTTGGCAAAGATTTGGACTTAAGGAAGGGGGGGGGGGGAGAGTTTGAAGATGGAGAAACTGGGAACATGAAATTAAGAAAATATATTACAGATATAAAAACTCTTCACTAGCTGCATAAGTGAACCATCGCAATCCCTTTTGAAGGCAGATATATTTGTATTGCCTGCTCCGAGGCCTTTCGTCCGCTGGATCGGAACTCATCAGGGAGACACGGCTGGTTGTGTCTGCACTCCTGGCGTCAAATAGAGACACGCCACAGTCCATAATACCGTGGTGTTCTCACCACCAAGGGTGCAAAAAAGAATCCAATAGCACCCCTAAAGCAGCTAGCGAAGGGTAGTAAATGAAACCAAACGAAAGTGTGGGGAGGAAAAAAGTTAAAGACATTATGCAAATAGTATAAAATGTAGGAGACAATCTTTGAGCCTACGCCTGAAGATCCACTCAAGGAAGATCAAAAGACAAACACACAGACAGACAGAAACAAATACAAATAGCCTCAATTTAATCGAAACGAAATTGGAATGAAATGAGGCAGGGAACAGTAAACAATAAACAGTAAACAAGTGGGGTAACTGTGTGTGTGTGTGTGTGTGTGTGTGTGCGTGTGGTGTGTGTGTGTGTGTGTGTGTGTGTGTGTGTGTGTGTGTGTGTGTGTGTGTGTTGTGTGTGTGTGTGTGTGTGTGTGTGTGTGTGTGTGTGTGTGTGTGTGTGTGTGTTGTGTGTGTGTGTGTGTGTGTGTGTGTGTGTGTGTGTGTGTGTGTGTGTGTGTGTGTGTTGTGTTGTGTTGTGTGTGTTGTGTGTGTGTGTGTGTGTGTGTGTGTGTGTGTGTGTGTGTGTGTGTGTGTGTGTGTGTGTGTGTGTGTGAACCCCAGCTGGGACAGCAACACACCTGACTTGTGACATGATATCCGGAATCATATCCAGAAAGACTTGTGGCATTGTGTCATGTCATGAGTGATGATATGAATCTTTCTCCCTCTTGTCACTATATTGTGTCATGAGGGAATCTGTGAATTATTTTCTAGCCTAACAGCGAGTGTGAGTGCACACAAATGTTGATGAGTTAGTATGCACTTACATGTAGATGTTATCCATGTGCTAAAAGAAAAAAAAAACATTTCCATTTCATTGTTATCAGATGTGTACTCCTCGCTAGATTCCTGTCTGGGCTACTATGTTGTAGGGTGGTATGAGTGAGTGAAAGAAAGATGGGTTTGATAAAATACACAAACACCTTACACGCCTTCAAACATCCAGGAGACGGATATAACAGATCTTTTTGCAAGCCCCCTCACTCCACTCTGTGACACTTAGACGATAAGGGCAAGAAAACCTGGTCGTCTAATGTATGGCAATGCTTGTAGTCTCATGCACTTGGGTTTGTTTGGGATGATCATGGTGGCCAAAGTGCATCTTGCTGTATGATGTTTGACGTAGAGAATTCTTCATTGTAAAAGGCAGAATGGGCCTGATTATGTGTGTGCCAGCGATAGCTTTGTGCAGTAGAGATTTTCAAAGATTTTTCATGGGGTAGAAACATGTATCGATGTTGAAATGAATCAAAATATCATGGGCGCATTACTTAAGTTTACATTTAGTTTTTCTGACATTATTCACCATCAGTTCAGATATTACAACTCTGCCAAAGGTGAATTGACATGCCATGCGCGTCGCTTAACAAAGGAAGATTAAATCCAGTTTTGTGTGTGTGTGTGTGTGTGTGTGTGTGTGTGTGTGTGTGTGTGTGTGTGTGTGTGTGTGTGTGTCCTGTGTTACAATGATCTAAGAACCAAGTCGTCCAACCTAGGTATTTTACTGAACTATGTCATTTCAAGGTAATATTACTGTTGTCCTCAAGAAAGGAAAAAAATATTCTCTTCAATCTGATAATATATTTATGAAGCACAAAAGATCACGTTTTGTTACTTAATATAACATTCTTTAACTGCATACGTTTTCATCATTACTGTGCATATATCATTCATGTATTTTGACGTGTGCAGTAGGTTATTTTGTTTCGTTGTATGAATGGCCTTTCAGTATGTTGCCTCGGCTTTAGGTCTGCACACACATTTGTGTTCGTGTCCGTACATTGTCGTCTCCTGTCTCGCTTTCTCTACGACCCATTCCATTGCCAGTGTTTTAAACTGCACTTATTTGACACACATATATAATCAGTCTATGTAATCATGAAATGTTGGCTGTCTATCAGTGCTCATATGCCGTCATCCGTGTGTGAGAGTGAACGTATATGCATGCGTGTGTATGGTAGACTCTAATGCTGGAACGAGCGATTACAAGCATGGTGTAATCAAATTTGGCAGCGTAATAAAACTCCACACATCCTCTGCCCAAAGACTTTATCATTTCAGCAACGTGTTCAGTAACTCAAAATTTACATTTTACAAGAAATTTCAGTCGTTTACAATAATTGCTTTAGATGCAGATTTAACACGTGTGTAATCTACATCATAGACAAATCTTATAGCAAAATGAAATACACTCTGTGAAACTGACCATGTCAATGCCATTTCTACCCAGCAGGGGTGGAGTTATGAATAAATGCGGTAATAAATGTAGGACTGAGACCTCAAATAAATACATTCTGTGAGATATAGGTAAATGATACTAGAGGAGTATGCATCTGCCGTGAATCAAACAAATGTAGCATCATTAAGAGTGTAATGAAAAGTTTTTGGTTAGCTTTGTGTTGTGTGAATTTGAATATATGTAAAATAAAAAAAAACAAAAAACTACGGAAAGGCACTGTAGTGTTTACAATGTTGCCAAAATGAAAAAAAAAAAAAAAACGCTTTCATTCGGAAAATCCGAATTTGGTGTCTCATGCTCAACAAAGCGTCATGTATGTTATGTAAAAATGTTGCGTCACATGTACGTGATAATGTACATTTAAAGTGTCTGATAAAAACAAACAAACAATACAAAACAAAAGAATCGCTGGGATATATTTATAGCATACAGCATCGAGGCAGGTGGCCTGTTACATAATAAATAATAATAATAATAATAATGATTATGATGATAAAAATGATAATAATAATAACAATAACAATAACAATAATAATAATAATCATCATAATAATAATCAAGGATGTGTGCAAACGTGACATGAAAGTGTGCAACATTGACCCTGATGCCTGGGAAACAGCTGCCGACGACCGCCAGTGCTGGCGTCAAATGGTGCAGAGAGGAATCAGACAAGCAGAGGAGGAGAGAACCCAGCAGGCAGCAGAGGAACAAGCACGCCGCAAACAGCGAGCAGCCTCTGCTTCTTCCCAGTCGTCCTGCTTCGTCTGCACCAACTGCAACAGAGACTGTCACTCCACAATTGGGTTGCACAGCCACACCAGGCGCTGTTCACAACCCTAGGAGAAACGTCACTTGGCGCATCAAGCATTGTCCTCCGGGACTGCATTGCCAACAACAACGACAACAACAACAACAACAACAACAACAACAAGAATGATGATAATAATAATAATAATAATGACAACAACAACAACAATAATAATAATAATAATAATAATATATAATTATTATCATTATTATTATTATTATCATAGTAATGATGATGATGATGATTATTTATTGAGCTTAATCTTACATAAGCCCTTGCCCTAAGCGCTTACAAATACAGAAAAGATTAAGGAAAACATAAATTAAGCCAATAAGAAGATAAATATTACAATAAGTACCATGCAGCTACAAACACAAATGCATATTCACACACACACACACACACACACACACACACACACACCACACACACACACACACGCACGCACGCGCGCGCGCGCGCGCGACATACACACTCACACACACACACACACACACACACACACACACACACACACACACACACAACACGCATTGTTTTGCAACAACGCACACAAAATCATGCGCGCGCGCACGCACGCACGCACGCACGCACGCGCACACACACACACACACACACACACACACACACACACACACACACACAAAACACTGAGTTGCAGAATTCATTTGAAGGGGAAGGGAAAGAAAGAACAACTACGCAAAGATATTGGGAGTTTATTCCAAGAAACCGGACCCTGAAAAGAAAAAGAGTGATCGCCGTAGGTTAGAGTTTGCAATCGGTTGATTTTGATCTGAGTCCGTGCACACCGCCGGCCGCAAGAAATGACGTCAATGGAAAATGAAAGTGGACATGACAAAGAAGGGTCTGGCCATTAGCAAATTACAATAAAGGCAAAAGGGGGGGGGGGGGAGGGGAAAAGGGAGGGAGTTGAAGGTTAGGCTGACAGCCGTGCACAGCACTGATGCTATACCTGGTCACCATGTTCCTGGAATTAGAAACTTGTTCTGTAGTCTGCTAAGAGCAGTGCTGATTGACAAGCACGACGTTGCGTAGCTGTCATCAAGAGTCATCATTGAGAATTGTATCCACCTGATTATATCTTTCTCCTCCCTCCACCCCCACCCCCACTTCCCCACCCTTCCTCCTACAATTACATATGTCCATCACATGTGAGCTAGTTTCAAATTGCCTGGGTAGACTTTAAGATTCATTTGACGACTGGATAGTAATAACAAAAGTACTGTTCGGAATGGACACTAGCTGTTTATTTGCATTATTATTTCGCACGTATTCTTTCTGTATTTTTGTTATATAAACGAATTTGAATTGTGTGGGGTTTTTTTTATTTTCGTGATTTCTTCCTTTTCTTTTTTAGCATTAGAGGTGTGGGCTCTAGACTGGGGGATCACAAGTCAAGTTCTGTCAGACTGCCTCTTTACCGAGAGCGTGTTTCGAGTGTCACGGATGCAGATGGTGGACGACTGGAATCACAGAATCAAGTTTCCTTTACATGCGTCACTGATGCTGGTCATGCATCTCTGAACTGGTTGCTGAAACTTTCTAATGACTAACACTGTCTGTTTTCCATCTGGTTGGCACCAGAGTAGAATGCAGTCGTTTGTTGCAATATCAGATCCAAACAAAATCAAAAAACCATTCGTCATGCTAAATGAGTACCGTTGTAAACCTCAAATGTTGTCGGCTTTTGTGCTCTGTTGACCTTGATTTCCCTTTCCCCTCTACATCCATCCTGCAATCACTTCGTGCCGAAGTTTTAGGTGTCGGTAGGTTTATACGAATTACCAGCCGCTGCGGCGATGTGGTTAGCGACGCGGACTCCCAGCTGGGAGGTCGTGGGTTTGATTCCCATCAGAGCCATATGGGGTTTTCTGCCCTGACCGGCTCCTACCCAGAGTTGAGTTTGCTACAGGCTCAGTTGGAAAGACTGGGACCACACAGTTGAGTTTCATCCACTTAATGGATGCGTCTCTGAAGTGTTGATCAAATATCCTGACTAGCACTACAGGTGTCTGTATCTCTCGGGCCTGGTAGACGCCGGGTGATATGCTATGAAGGAATGGAAATCCATAGCATCATCTTCATTGTTCTTATTCTCATTAATCAGCATAAAAAAGTCTCAGTTTCTGTAGCTCTTCATGCCCTGCTCTCACGGTGACCTCAGTTTTGGTGTACTCTCCATCTCTATGGCCTCGGTTTGATTCCGTCGGGGTCACGGGTGTCGGCAAGTCCATGGGGGCTGTCGTTGGACGGACATGGTGGTGCCCTCCGGAGGGAGAGCTCACTCACGCCGGCTCCGCGACTTAGTAATCATTGTCGTCAGTAGGTGGTGTCCTGCGTATGTTGGATCAGAACAGGCGCCACTGAGCACCACCGAAGTGACTCGGCAGCAATGCAGTGTCTTCTTCGGTGGGTTGCCTCTTGACGACTTGACACTAACTGTTCCCTGTGGATTGCCGGTGCCGGGGTTCCGGAGGGCCGGGCCGGGCTGTGGCTGTGGACGGAGGTTCGAAATGAGCGGCTTGGGTGCACTGCCTCTGAGGTGGCACAGAACATGGGACAAAAGAAAGGTTTATACAAATTGACTTTGGGAGGGCGTGCTGGCACCCTCCGGAAGGGGTGCTGGGCGCTGGCACAAGCAGTTAATGTCTGTAGGTGGCTGTATACATGGTGTGGTGTTCAGCAGGTGGTGTCACAAGCTGTTAATGTCGTCTGTAGGTGGCTTTACGCACGGTGTGGTGTTCAGCAGGTGGTGTCACAAGCTGTTAATGTCGTCTGTAGGTGGCTTTACACACGGTGTGGTGTTCATCAGGTGGTGTCACAAGCTGTTAACATCGTCTGTAGGTGGCTTTACACATGGTGTGGTGTTCAGCAGGTGGTGTCAACAACTGTTAATGCCGTCTGTAGGTGGCTTTACACATGGTGTAGTTTCAGCAGGTGGTGTCAGCAACTGTTAATGTCGTCTGTAGGTGGCTTTACACATGGTGTAGTTTCAGCAGGTGGTGTCACAAGCTGTTAATGTCGTCTGTAGGTGGCTTTACACATGGTGTGGTGTTCAGCAGGTGGTGTCACAGGCTGTTACTGTCATCTGTCAGAGGCTTTACACATGGCGTGGTGTTCAGCAGGTGGTGTCCAGCGGATGCTGAATAAGATGAGAACACACCACTGAACACCACCGACCTGATTGAGCGCTGCATGGCAATGTCTACTGTTGTGGGTTGTCTGACGGCAGCCAGCTATTACTCACTCCCTTCAAATTGGAAAAGTGGAGCCAGGATGCTGCTAATACTGAGGCAGCACAAAAACAATGTGACAGCAAAGATGGATTAAGTAATTAATTGATTGATAATTAATCAATTAATTGGTTAATAATTGATTGGTTAATTGATTAATTAATCATTTAATTAATCAATCAATCAATCAACTGGTTAAGAATTGGTTAATTAATAAATTGATAAATAATCAATTGATTAATTAATTACTAGTTATTAATTAATTAATTGGTTAATTGATTGGTTGGTTATGTACTGATTAATTGATGATTAGTTGATTAAGTAATTAATTAATTAATTGGTTAACAATTAAATAATTAGTTAATTAATCATTAACCAATTAATTGATTTATTAATTATCTGTTATGGGTCGGACCAGGCATGGAAGAAAATGAACGTCGCAGGTCTGCATTTCAGTTTGCACTTGCATGGCGATTTTCTTTTCGAGTGAAAGAAAAAAAAAACCCATCAAAATGGACCTAGAGAGAATGGTGACAATATAAATACAAATTCCTGTCACCTTAAAACTGACTACAATTCAACTCAAGTCACAAAGCATCATAGGCACACACAATATGGAGCAAGTGAAAGCTTCTCCAGTACACAACACCAAACAGACAAGTGACTCTTTGACAAATGTTTTCTTCACACGTTACAAATACCAGACAAAATTATACCAAACAGTAATTCCCCAGATGGCTGTCAGCGTCAGAATTACATTAAATTCTCCTTTTAATCGGAGCAGAAGGCGTAGTTATCACGACAGACGTAACAGTACAACGGGTGATGAAGGTTGGGTTTAAATTCCTCACAGCATGGCTTTAAGGGGGCCGGGAATAGTTCAGTGGTAGAACGCGCCAGACTCGTGATCTTGGTAATCTCTGGGTTGCGGGTTCGAGTCTCTGCCGTGGCCGTTTCGGTACAGGGGTGTTTTTCCCTCAGAGTTAACATTGGTTCTGACTCCTTTCCCCCGAAAAGACCTTCGAATGAGACTATAAACCGAGGTTCCGTGTGTGAACGCACGCATAACATCTTGCACATACGTCAAATCCCATCACCAGCTTTCGGAAGAGAAGGCCAGTTTGGTCGTTGGTATGGATGACACGTTACACATAGCATGCACCCTGCGTGAAAAATTGGAGAAAAAAAATGAAGGAAGTAAGGAAACTGAGAGAACGATATTGACTGGATGACACGGGAAATGACTGAATGAAGCGCCAGTAGGCAGCTCTTCAGTCGGCACTACCCAGGTAGGCAGCCCGTTGTGTACATGTAAGTGCGGAGTGTCAGCGCTTAGAACCTTTGGCAAGGTGCTTTATAAATGCTCGGTTATTATTATTATTAATAGTATAGTAGTAGTAGTAGTTAGTAGTATCATTATTATTATCATTATCTTTATTATTATTATCATTGTTGCTATTATTTTTTATATTATTATACAGTAGCAGTAGTAGTAGTAGTAGTAGTATAATTATCATGAACATATTATCATTATTATCATTATCATTATTATTATTACTATAGTAGTATAATTATCATGAACATGATTATCATTATTATTATTATCATTATCATTATTATTATTACTATTGTTATTACTATATTATTATCATCATTCTTATTATCATTATTGTATTACTATTATTATTATTATTGCTGTTATTATCATTATTATACTTATTGTTATAATTGTTATTATCATCATTTTTATCATCATTGTTATTCTTAGTAGTAGTAGTAGTAGCATCATTGTTGTTGTTTATTATTATTAATTATTATTATTATAAGGGAAAAGAATTCTACAGCAGCGTGCTACACTAAGTGTAGTCCGCAGTCGGGCAGAGTTGGGACCTAGCAGGCTTGGATCTGTGTCTAGGTTAGGATGGAAGGCATCTTGGGTAAGTCTTTCCTCTCAGGCAGGAGTCTGGATCTAACTGCTCTTTCGATGTGTGGCCGAGGTTATCTGCCTTCGTCGCAAGCTGTCTCAGATGGATGTCTGGGTGCTGATCGGGTCTTGCCTCACTTCCCTCCACCGTGGCCATCTTGAGGACCACCGGGCGACCCTCTTCGTGCTGAGTGGCGATGGTCCTGATCTGCGTAAGGCCGACACAGGACACAGGCAGCACAGACAGCCGTCGCCAAGCCGCTGCAGAGATCCACGTCCACTCTGATCTCCTGAGAGACTTCCCACCACTATCACCCCAAGGGGAGGGCCCTGCTGGTCGTGCAAGCTATAGTGAGGTCACATAGTGGCAGTGCCTCGCCGTCGTACTGCTCCTTAGCTTTAAGAGCCGTCCCCCGGCGACACAGGCTAGTCCCGTCGTCACTGCCGATGCGAGGAAGTTAGGCTGTGCCGCCCTACGCCTATCTGCCACGTAGGCGTCTTCCGATGGTATGGCAAGTGAGGTGGTAAGAATACTTGGCGAAGGGCCGGACCTTCAGAGATCTCTAGCCCTCTGCCCCGCCTCTCCTACTAGGAGCGACATCGTCTGGTGGGTAAAATCTCAAACTTCCGTATTAAAGTCATGGGTTTAATTCCTACTCGAGGCAGTTCAACAGGAGAGTACGTATGCAGGACAACAAAAATATTGCATGTACATTAAAT
>CM065735.1:55478644-55483644 GCA_033310375.1 Conus canariensis | reverse complement strand
ATGCATTTATTATCTAAAACAAAACAAAAAAAGCAAAACCCAAAAACAAAAAGCAAAACAAAACAATACAAATTTAATAACTTGATAAGATAACGCATCGCCAATAAAAAAAAAAAGAGTAGACAAACGAATCACACGACAAAACACGGCGTGTTTCGACCTCTTAGGTCTTCTTCAGGCAAGATACACAACACTCACTTATCTTCATCCAAGTCGGCGCAAGATGGGCGTTGATTGTTGAATAGGCGGTTAGCATCCATCTTGCGCCGAACTGGATGAAGGTAAGTGGTTGCTCGTTCATTTTCGTTGTCCTGAGTGTTGTGTATCTTGCCTGAAGATGACCTAAGAGGTCGAAACGCGTCGTGTTTTGTCTTGTGATTCGTGTGTCTACTTTTTTTTTATATTGGCGATGCGTTATCTTATTAAATCATTAAATTTGTATTGTTTTGTTTTGCTTTTTGTTTTTGGGTTGTTGTTGTTGTTGTTTGTTTGTTTTTTTTTAGATAATAAAGTGATTTTGACTTGACCTGAATATCAAGTTGCTCACGCCTTGATGAGATTCGAACTTATAATCTCCCAGCAATATCATTCTCTTACGCAAATCGCACCGAAATAAATAAGATGTTTTAAATGTAACAGAAGAGCTTGATGGTCGCGACCGCCACTTTCCTGGACAAAAAGGACTTTTAACAGAAAGGAAACTTTCCTGGGAAGTCAGTCTGGCAAATTAACACATATCTAATACAGCATTAGTTTGAATGTGTTTAGGATTCTCGATTTTATGAATTTTATTTTCTGTGTGTGATAATGTCGAAACCGATTCGACAGACTTCTTCATGCAAGCTTGGCAGAATCCTCTCATAGGTGTGTGTGTGTGTGTGTGTGTGTGTGTGTGTGTGTGTGTGTGTGTGTGTGTGTGTGTGTGTGTGTGTGTGTGTGTGTGTGTGTGTGTGTGTGTGTGTGTGTGTGTGTGTGTGTGTGTCTGTGTGTGTGTGTGTGTGTGTGTGTGTGTGTGTGTGTGTGTGTGTGTGTGTGTGTACGCGCGCGCGCGTTTTTGTGTGTAAACGCTGCAATTTGTGTTACTCTTTTTTTTTTCTTTTCTTTGAAGTTCATGGTGAAAACTGCCCATTGTTTTTATCATGCACCCCCCGAAGTTGGGTTGAGGGGTTGCATCAGTCAGTCAGTCATTCCCTTGACCGCTGGGGTCGTTGGGGGGACGTGATGAGGCAGCCGCCGCTTCTCTCCAGGCTCTTCTGTTGGTGGCTGTCTTCAGGAGATCTGGCATGGTCATTTTGGTCCAGTCCTTTATATTGTCGGACCAGCTCTTTCTCTGCCGTCCTCGTCTGCGCCCTCCTTCAACGGTGCCTTGAAGGATGGTTTTGGAGAGGGTGTTGTGACGAATGACGTGGCCAAACCATGCCATCTTCCGTCGTTTGACGTTGCCAGAAGTGGTTCGTGGGGCCCAACTAGGTTAGTGACCAGGTTCCGCACATAATCATTGGTCTTGTGTTCTTTGTAGGAGATGCGGAGTAGTTTCCTCAGGCACCTGGTCTCAAACGCCTGGATTCTTCTTTCTGTTTCGGCCAGCAGTGTCCATGTCTCGCAACCATATAAGAGGATGGAGACCACTAGTGACTTGTAGAGCCGGAATTTTGTGTGGAAATTGATGTTGCTCTTCCACACTCTGTTCAGTCTGGCCATCGCTGCTGATGCGGAGTTGATCCTGATTCGGATTTCTGCTGTGCAGGTGCCATCTTTGGACAGGGTTGCTCCCAAGTACCTGAAGCTGGTCACTTCTTCCAGGGGCTCACCATTCATGGTTATGTTGGCACTGCTGTTATTCGTGCTGTTGACCATGATCTTTGACTTCTCTGTGCTGACCTCCATGCCGTAGGCACTAGCTCTTGTGACAAGTCTATTTGTGAGATCCTGGAGCTCGATGTTGCTGCCCCCCCCCCCCCCCCCCCCCCCCCCCATGAGATATTGTCTGCGAAACGAAGGTTGCAGACCGGCCTGCCGCCAATGCTGATGGAGGTATGGTGATCTTCTAGGGTCTCTTGCATGATTCTCTCCAGAAAGATGTTGAAAAGGACTGGAGATAGTAGGCACCCTTGTCTGACTCCGACTGTGGTCGGGAGGAACTGGCCCTGCTGGCTATTGAGAAGTACTGTGCTGCTGGAGTGTTCGTAGAGGGCCTGGATGACGAAAGGGGTTGCATAAATATTCTTAAAAGAAACAATATATTGGTTGGAAAGATATATATGAATTGATTAGATGGGAAAAACTATTTTACACACAAGATATCAAGCCATGAAAGGAAGAGAATACTTACAAAGGGGGAGAAAATCTTTAATGACGTTTCTGTTTAGTAGATAATGATTAACTAGAATAACCTTTGCTTCCACGATAAGATAATGACATGCCCATATGCAGCAACTGGTTAGCGTTATGGGTGTATAATTGTCTCACCACGGGACCAAAAGCCACTGTGCTAATTCATCATTTACTGTTAACCATTCCTGCCTTTTTTCGTATTTAGTATTGGTTTGCTTTTTTTTGTAAACAAAATCACAAATTACAAATAAGGACAACAAAACGCATAAGACAATAGCAACCACAAAACATGCTCATCATGACCATCATCATAATGATCATAATCATCCTCATCGTCGTTATCCATTAATTTCGAATATGTGTTTCTTTGGCAAATCAAAGACATGTATATGCATAGTAATAACCACAAAGGACAAGCACCGAAAAAAGTAAATAAATAAAACCAATTGACTGAAACGACCAAATGACTTTTTTTTAATTGGAAAGAGAGGGGTTAGTTACCGCCAAGGACACAGAGTACAGGACTAGACACCAAATGACTGAAACAAAGAAAACCCAAACAACTGGCCGTTGGCATATCATTTAGAAGCCTTGAACAATTAATGTTTCAATCCAATAAAGAAGATTATGAGAGCCACTGTGTAAGAAACTTTGTGAGCGACATATGAAGACAAGCAGCATACTTTTTCTATTTTATATTTAGCTTTCAAATACACAATGAAAACTTGAAATAAAGGTAAATCCTTGTCATGTTTACATTTGTAAATATAGAATCTGACATGTAACAGAATTAAATCAACAGTTCTACCTGATCTTAAATTAGTGTGACAGCCAAACAGGACAGTATTTTCATTCAGCTGTAGTTTCATATCTTTGCATTTTCTTATTACTGTATTTCAAAATGCTTGCCGGAAAGTTTGCACATGGCGGCAGTGCCAGAATAGTGTATTTTTGGTATTATTCCCTACCTCATTTCAGATTTCTTTTCAGTGTAGCAGGTTTATAAACTTATCAGTGGAAGAGCGTCCCCAGTTGCAGAAGATCTGAACTGCCCACTGGCTAACATAGGTCCATACTTGGCCAGTCTAGGAGTCCACGATCGTATGCTGTAGGGATTCCATCTACTACAACCCTTTCGAGGAGTTACTGGATGGGTCATACCGAAAGGTGGGTGAGGATGGAAATTCGTTCTCCTCTTCCACTTCCTACCCCTCCTCCTCCTCCTCCTCCTCCTCCTCCTCCAGCTCCTTCTTCTCCTCTTCCTCTTTCTCCTTCATTATATCATTACATCATCATTCTCTTCTCTTCTTCTTCTTCTTCTTCTCTTCTTCTTCTTCTTCTTCTTCTTCTCCTTCTTCTTTTACCATTCCTTCGCCTTGTTTTCCCTTTTTGTTTGTATCTTCCATCTCTTCTTGTTTTCTCTCCTCTTGTCCTCCCGTTTGTAATCATCATCATCGTCATTTTCATTCTTATTACTACTCTCCTCACTGACTTCGTGTTTGGTTTTTTTTTCTTTTGTTGTTGTTGTTGTTGTTGTGGGCTTTTTTTCTCTTTTTTTTTCTTAGTCTTCATAGTTTGTGGGCTCTAAGTTCCAAACGCAGAGCTATAAGTGACTGGGTTCTGACCTGCATGATGGTAACTGTCAAACGATTACCCCCACCCCCACCCCCCCCCTCCCTCCACCCTCCTGTGTACAAGTGTAGTGTATGGTGAAAACGTTTGTGACTCAAAAAAACAAAACAAAAACTTGGACATAGATCAAATGATATTTGATATATATAAATCATGTCGATCAGTTTTAACACAGTAAATGCTGCATAGCTTGCACACGTTCAGACTTGAAAGTGCACATAGAGTGTGGCTAAAAAGTCTAGGTCACAGCCGGTGAGAAATGGTGGATGAAACTTTGTGTTGGAGTGATGTGTTGTGAGTCATTGAAGCCAGGAAAAAATACACTGAGAGAACCTGGAAAGTTTTCAAATAATTATTGTACACGGTTCTTCGTCCTCGAAAAGTTTCTCCGTAAACTATGTGCTCCCGTTGACCGTTTCTTCTTCTAATTCTTCTCCTTCTTCTTCTTTTTCTTCTTTCTTCTTCTGTTCTTGTTCTTGTTCTTCTTCTTCTTCTCTTCCATGCATTCAAAGTGACACCTCACTTTCACTGCTCCTTCCAGCACAGTCAAACATAGCCACACCCGGTCCACGGGAATTCAGCAATATTTCATCGTCAGGAGGCAAGTCCACGCCCTTGGAACGAGATAGTGTTTATTTCAGTTCTTACTTTTCTTCTTCTGCACCAAGCTTCGCCCAAACAATGCCCAGAAGGTTTCTCTGTACCTGGACCCCATGACGTAGTAGATGAAGAAGTTGAAGGTGTAGTTGATGTACAGGAAGCCCTCTAAGATCCACAGAGTGCTGACAAACAGATCGTGATGGCGGCCCCCGGCACCCACTTCCGGCAGAAAGAACCAGACGACCCGGAAGAGACAGGCTGGGGAGGCACAGAGGATGAAGAACACAGAATTCCCTATCAACATCTTAGTCAGCGCCACGTCACGCGAGGAGAGCGATGACGACATTTCCGTTCGCCACGTCATAAGATGGCGAAGCTTCACCGTCGTGATCGTCGTGGCTATTATCACCACTATCATCACTCCCCCAGAGATA
>CM065735.1:55466144-55468644 GCA_033310375.1 Conus canariensis | reverse complement strand
GTCCATGTGTCTATTAATGACATGCCCTGGTGAACGCAGCGACATTGTTGTTCATGTGTCTATTAATGACATGCCCTGGTGAACGCAGCGACATTGTTGTTCATGTGTCTATTAATTACATGCCCTGACGAACGCAACGACATTGTTGTCCATGTGTCTATTAATGACATGCCCTGACGAACGCAACGACATTGTTGTCCATGTGTCTATTAATGACATGCCCTGGTGAACGCAGCGACATTGTTGTCCATGTGTCTATTAATTACATGCCCTGGTGAACGCAGCGACATTGTTGTCCATGTGTCTATTAATTACATGCCCTGACGAACGTAGCGACATTGTTGTTCATGTGTCTATTAATGACATGCCCTGACGAACGCAACGACATTGTTGTCCATGTGTCTATTAATGACATGCCCTGGTGAACGCAGCGACATTGTTGTTCATGTGTCTATTAATTACATGCCCTGACGAACGTAGCGACATTGTTGTTCATGTGTCTATTAATTACATGCCCTGACGAACGTAGCGACATTGTTGTTCATGTGTCTATTAATTACATGCCCTGACGAACGCAGCGACATTGTTGTCCATGTGTCTATTAATGACATGCCCTGACGAACGTAGCGACATTGCTGTTCATGTGTCTATTAATGACATGCCCTGACGAACGCAGCGACATTGTTGTCCATGTGTCTATTAATGACATGCCCTGACGAACGCAGCGACATTGTTGTCCATGTGTCTGTTAATTACATGCCCTGGTGAACGTAGCGACATTGTTGTCCATGTGTCTGTTAATTACATGCCCTGGTGAACGTAGCGACATTGTTGTCCATGTGTCTATTAATGACATGCCCTGACGAACGCAGCGACATTGTTGTCCATGTGTCTGTTAATTACATGCCCTGGTGAACGTAGCGACATTGTTGTCCATGTGTCTGTTAATTACATGCCCTGGTGAACGTAGCGACATTGTTGTCCATGTGTCTATTAATGACATGCCCTGACGAACGTAGCGACATTGTTGTCCATGTGTCTATTAATTACATGCCCTGACGAACGCAGCGACATTGCTGTTCATGTGTCTGTCACTGAGATGTCGTTATGAACGCAGCAACATTCAGAAACAATACGAGCAATCACTTATCTTCCCAAATTCGGCGCGAGATGGGCGTTGAATGTAAACGTTTTGATTGTCCCGAATGTTGTTTATCTTGCCTGAAGAAGGCCTCAGAGGTCGAAACGCGTAATTTGTTTCTGTTATCTGGTGGATTCATTTAATTTCCTTTTGAAATGTGCTTTTACATTGTTGTACCCCTGCGTGGTTTACCGGGTTAAAATCTTTTGGCCTTCTACTACCCATGTAGCTGAGCAGCCTACACGGTTTTTCTCTGGCACAAACCGTGGCACTTGTGAAACTTATTCGTGTAGCAGTCATAAGTGAATGTGTTAAAAGGGACTGCAACATCAAAAAATACATAACTCCTATTGGATCTGTTCAGGGCACACTCTCTGACCTGGTACGCACAACACCGTCTCTCTCTCTCTCTCTCTCTCTCTCTCTCTCTCTCATCCTCTCTCTCCTCTCTCTCTCTCTCTCTCTCTCTCTCTATTAGGACTAGGATTAGGACTAATAATTGACAATAGTCTCAGCTGGAATCCCCACATAACTTTACTGTGCAAAAGGCTTTCCCAGAAAGTCTATCAGCTCACCAAAATCAAACACTTTCTTGACCTTCATTCACGAAAACTTTTTTTCCATGCTCATATTCAGTCTTATGTTGATTATGCATCGACTATATGGGATTCTGCAAGTGCAAACACACTAAAACCATTGTTCAGCCTACATAAACGAGCGCTCAAATTAATCCTTCTGAAGAAAACTAGCCTCGAAAGCTCTGATTATAAACATCTTCACATTCTTCCATTCAGCCAGAGACTAAAATACAACAAAGGGCTAATGATGCACAAGATTCTGACCGGGAATGCTCCAACAACTTTAATGAGACGATTCTCAAAAGTCTCGTCGAGAAACTCCCACAAACTCCATATCCCAATCCCCAGAATTGACCTATTTAAATCAAGTCTAACGTACTCGGGAACCTCTTTGTGGAACTCCCTTCCAGAATCCATCAAACAAATCCATTGTACCACAACTTTCAAAAACACTTACCTTACCCACCTTCTGCGGTAAAAACAACAACAACAACAACAACAACAATAACAACCCATAAGTAATACCAACAAGTGATCTCAAAAGCATAAATCATCCCCTTTTCATGTACTTAACCAATTTGTTTTTTTCTGGGTTTTTTTTTCTTCTTCTTCTTTCCATGTATCAAGTATTATATATATATATATATATATATATATATATATATATATATAATACAATAAAGTAATAAATTCCAAGGATAAGTACCGAGCACCATTCCAGCAACTTACAGAGCAGCTAGGTGTTGCAATGACTGCAAGAAATATTCAATTATAAACAAAG
>CM065735.1:55456144-55463644 GCA_033310375.1 Conus canariensis | reverse complement strand
TGAAGTGTAGAGCGACTGGTTTGGGCCGATGGTGGCGGATGTCGGCCAGGTGTTCAGAGATGCGCGTCTCAAGAGTGCGAGATGTCTCACCTACATAGATCTTACCGCACAGCTGACAGTGGATGGCATACACAATGTTGTGGCTCTGGCAGGAGAAAGTGCGTTTAATAGTGAAAGAGCCTGTGGGGCCATGTAGGATGGTGTCTGGTTTGGTGAGAGAGCAGATTTTGCAGTTGGGTTTTGAGCAGGGGAAAGTACCTGGTGGCTTAGGTGTTGAGATTTTGTTCAGCTTAGAGCGCACCAGTAGGTCGTTGAGGTTTTTGTCACGTTTGAAAGTGATCATTGGTGTGGTCTCAAAGGCAGGTTTATGGTTTTCTACTATGTGCCAGTTAGACTTCAGGATCCTGCAGATGGGCAGATTGTGAGGATGGAAGAGAAGGCAGGCAGTGGGTCTGTCTGTCTCTTTGGGAGGTTTAGTTTCCAGAGTAGATGTTCTGGATTTAGCTGCAGTGCGGCTGAGAGCATCACTGATGACGGCACTAGGGTATCCACGGTTGGTGAAAAAATCAGACATTTTGGCTGCTTGTATAGTGAAATCCTCTTCGCTAGAGCACAGTCTGCGTAGGCGAAGGAATTCAGAATATGGAATGCTATTTTTAGTGGACTGGTGGTGGGAAGATGTGTAGTCCAGGTATGAGTGCGCATCAGTAGGTTTGTAGAAGACTGAGGTTTGAAGTAGGTTTGTAGAAGACTGAGGTTTGAAGCAGTCCATCTCCTCATAATGACAGACACCAAACAACCCACCACTGGTGGTGGGAAGATGTGTAGTCCAGGTATGAGTGCGCATCAGTAGGTTTGTAGAAGACTGAGGTTTGAAGCAGTCCATCTCCTCATAATGACAGACACCAAACAACCCACCTTCTACCTGCTCCCTAAAATACACAAAACCAATACTCCCGGCAGACCCATAGTATCTGCATGCAGCTGCCCTACAGAACACATTTCACAGTACTTAGACTCTCTCCTCCAACCCATAGTACAAGGCCTCCCCACATACCTCAAAGACACTACACACACACTCAACATGATTAATTCATACAACACAGATCCCACTTTCAAACCCAGCCTCCTCTTTACCCTTGATGTCGTCTCTCTCTACACTTCCATCCCTCATGCTGATGGACTGAAGGCCCTCGCATTCTTTCTTAACAAACGGCCCCCCAACCAACAACACCCTCCCACAGCTACACTAGTCAGACTTGCAGAATTAGTCCTCACCCTCAATACTTTTGAATTCAACAACCACACATTCTCACAAATCAGTGGTGTTGCTATGGGAACCAAAATGGGACCATCCTATGCCTGCCTCTTCATGGGACACCTAGAACACCGCCTACTAACCTCTTACACAGGCCCAACACCAGAGCTCTACAAAAGATACATAGATGATGGATTGGGAGCCACATCCATGCCAGAACATGACCTCCAGAATTTCCTCAACTTTGCACAGACCTTCCATCCATCCATCCAGCTGACCTACACCATTTCACAGTCAGTTAATTTCCTGGACATCACTATCTCCCTCAAAGATGGACTGCTTCAAACCTCAGTCTTCTACAAACCTACTGATGCGCACTCATACCTGGACTACACATCTTCCCACCACCAGTCCACTAAAAATAGCATTCCATATTCTGAATTCCTTCGCCTACGCAGACTGTGCTCTAGCGAAGAGGATTTCACTATACAAGCAGCCAAAATGTCTGATTTTTTCACCAACCGTGGATACCCTAGTGCCGTCATCAGTGATGCTCTCAGCCGCACTGCAGCTAAATCCAGAACATCTACTCTGGAAACTAAACCTCCCAAAGAGACAGACAGACCCACTGCCTGCCTTCTCTTCCATCCTCACAATCTGCCCATCTGCAGGATCCTGAAGTCTAACTGGCACATAGTAGAAAACCATAAACCTGCCTTTGAGACCACACCAATGATCACTTTCAAACGTGACAAAAACCTCAACGACCTACTGGTGCGCTCTAAGCTGAACAAAATCTCAACACCTAAGCCACCAGGTACTTTCCCCTGCTCAAAACCCAACTGCAAAATCTGCTCTCTCACCAAACCAGACACCATCCTACATGGCCCCACAGGCTCTTTCACTATTAAACGCACTTTCTCCTGCCAGAGCCACAACATTGTGTATGCCATCCACTGTCAGCTGTGCGGTAAGATCTATGTAGGTGAGACATCTCGCACTCTTGAGACGCGCATCTCTGAACACCTGGCCGACATCCGCCACCATCGGCCCAAACCAGTCGCTCTACACTTCAACCATGCCCAACACAACATCAACCATGTCAAAGTCTTGGCACTTTGGCAATCTAAGAGTGACAGCTTGGAACGCCTTATGCAGGAATCTCATCTCATTGCCAAACTGGGCACCGTCCACCCTCATGGCATCAACGTCCAAAAGTAGTATGTACCATTCCATCTCTGCAGCTCCAGCCTGAAATATCCCCCACCTACACACACCCATACCACCCTACCTCCCTCTGTTTACCTCAGACATAGGTTGCAGCTATCATCATCTTCCCTTTTCCTACACTCTCTGAGTCTCTCCATTTGCTACATCAATCGACTTACTCCCCCCTCCCCCTGCCCTAGTAATGATGTGTGTAGGGGTGTTGGTGGATATGGCGGTTGCTGGGGGTGGAGGTGGGGGTAACCAATGAATAAGGCTGATATTACAAATGGAACACACACACACACACACACACACACACACACACACACACACACACACACACACACACACACACTCACACTCACACATACACACACACATAATTAATAGAATGCTGGCTCCTTTATCGTTGGTCGTGAAAGGGGGGGGGGGAGAGAGAGAGAGAGAGAGAGAAGAGAGAGAGAGAGAGAGAGAGAGATTGTGTATAGGTGTGAATATGTTGCCCCTCCCCCTCCCCCAGTTAGTACGTAAACCCATCCCCTTCTTCCCTCCACCCTCATAGCATCTACACCTTAAAGTAACATGTACCAACCCACCACTTCTATCTCAGCCCATAATATCTTCCTACCACACACACACATACTACCTTATCTCCCACTATTCACCTCACACAACTTATAGCTATCTTATTTATGCATTTATTATCATTATTATTTTTTTTTTTAAATTATTATTATTATTATTTACTGATTTTTTAATTTATTATTATTTTTAATGTTTCATTTATTTATTTATTTGATTATTATAAAAATTGTATTTTCTAAATATATTTCTGTATCATGCTTTCATTACCTTAACCTTCACTATCGTTGTTAGCAGTATCATTCAGTAATACTATTGCTAGTATTGATACTACCACTGGCATTGACATCACCATCGCCTTCGCCTCTGGGACTGTTGCCACGGCAACCCTGCTGTTTAAGAATCCTCTAACCCACTCTCCTTTCTCCCATACCCATACTTATTGACACAGATTGGTAGTAATCTTGTCCCTTTTTTTTTTTTTTTTTCTCAGTATTTTGACCATTATTAGTATTCCTATCAGTAATATTATTATCTTCATTACGACTTTGACTCGCTCACTATTTCCCTTCCAACAGCCTCGTTCTCATTCAACGCCTTCTTCCTTGCGCTGAACCCTACCAAGTGATCTGAAGCGATCAAAGCTAAGTGAATTTTCATTGTTTTATTCGTTAATGTCTCACCTGATGAAGACCTAAGAGGTCGAAACTAGTTGTGTTTCGTCTTGTGACTCGTTTGTCCACGTTCTCTGGGCGGTTCGCTAACATTTATTTAAGATTTGTTTAGATTTCCGCCTGCAGTCCTCTCGCTTTGCAACTAGATTTAAAACAAGAAGCTAAAAAGAAAAAGAATTGCACGTACCAGGCGAATCTTTCAAATGGAAGGGGAGCAAAGGGACGTGATAGTATGAGGAAGAGGGGCTGAGTAAGCGTGTGTAAAAGCGTGCGCGTCACGCACATGTGGGAGTGTGTGCGTAATTGAGAGTGTGTTAGTGTGAGTGAGTGTGAGTTTGAGTGTGTGTGTGTGTGTGTGTGTGTGTGTGTGTGTGTGTGTGTGTGTGATGTGTGTGTGTGTGTGTGGAGTGTGGTGTGTGTGTGTGTGTGTGAGAGAGCGTGTGTATTGTGTGTAGGGGGGGGGGGGGGAAGGAAGGGGGGAAGGAAGGGGGGGGGGTTTGGTAGGGGGAGGCAAAAGGAGTCAAGCGGCGTAGAACATGAACAGTTATTGTAGTGAGCTGAGTCCGAAAGGATGGAGAGTTTTCAATTTTCTTATCCAGAATTTTTCCCTACAAATTCTGTGCGTGTGGCTGTCTGAAAAAACTTTTTCTATCACCATGCATTTCATGTTGGCTAGGGTGTGGTTGGGCAGGTTGAAATGTTGCGTGACTAGAGTCCCGATGTTGTTCTTGATGTGAGATCTATGCAGATAGAAACGTTTTCTGAGTGAATTTTTTGTTTCACCAATGTATTGAGAATTCTGACAGAGTTCGCAGAACATGAGATAAATGATGTTATTGGTTTGACAGTCAATATGGTGTCTTAGAGTAAATGTTTCTTTGGTCTGGTGGCTAATGAAATTGGTGGACTCCAAGGCGTGCTCTCTACAAATAATACATTTGTTGGAACATTTGAAAAAACCATTAGGGTCTTTAGGATTTAATTTGATGGGGAGGGCTGAGGGCATAAGCAAGTGTTTGAGAGAACGGCTGTTTCTTTCTCCTAGGATGGGTGGGTAAGGTATGGCCCGTTTAAGTTTGTCACTGGTGAAAACTGTCTGATATAATTCTTTAAACCATTGGCGGAGAGGGGGGCTGCTAGGGTTATGAGTGACAATAACGGGTGTTCTAGGGTTGGACAGCTTAGGTTTGTAAACAAGAGTATCATGTCTGGGTGTCTTTTTTGCCTTTTCACGAGCAGTGCGTAAAGTTTGGGGTTTGTAGCCTCTTAGTCTGAGAAATTCGAACATCTGCTCTGAGCGGGCAATGAAATCTTCTGGTTTAGAGCATATACGTATGATTCTCAAAAACTGACTGTAGGGTAAATTCCTTTTGCAGAGAGGGGGATGGCTAGACTTGTAGTGTAAATAAGCATGTGCATCAGTGGGTTTAGTGTACAGATCTGTTTGGATAAAGCCATTCTCTAAGTATAATAATACGTCAAGGAAAGGAAGTTGGTCAACAGAGGTATTGTGAGTGAATTTAATGGTGGGATGAACTGTATTGATATACGTCAGGAATGTTTGTAGGTCAGTCTGAGTCCCTGTCCAGAGTAGCAGTATGTCGTCTATATATCTTTTCCAGAAGTGCTGAACAACAGGAACGGGCTGTTAGAAAGAAGTTCTGTTTCCAACCTCCCCATAAACAGATTGGCCACAGAGGGAGCCATGGGAGTCCCCATGGCTGTTCCTGAAATTTGGTGATATATACGGTTTTCAAAGATAAAGTAATTATTTTCCAAAACATGATTCATAATTTCTAGAAGTGTATCAGTGGGAGGTAAGCTGGGATCAGCTTATATATATATATATGTGTGTGTGTGTGTGTGTGTGTGTGTGTGTGTGTGTGTGTGTGTTGGATATAAATATATATATATATATATGTGTGCATATGGATATAATCTTATGAAAAATGATTATATGTTGCGCCCTTTTTTCACTCTCTCTCTCTCTCTCTCTCTCTCTCTCTCTCTCTCTCTCTCTCTCTTCTCTCTCTCTCTTGTTTTGTTTTTGCTTCCCCCCCACCCCCCCAATTTCATCTCACTTTGCTTAATACCTTCTACGTATTTTCATGCCTTACGAAAAATGATTACATTTTGTGCCTCTCTCTTCTCTCTCTCTCTCTCTCTCCTCTCTCTCTCTCCTCTCTCTCTTCTCCTCTCTCTCTCTCTCTCTCTCTGCTTGTTTGCAGGGGGAAACAAGTGATGTATGTTTGCTCTCTCTCTCTCTCTCTCTCTCTCTCTCTCTCTCTCTCTCTCTCTCTCTCTCTCTCTCTCTCTCAATGCGTGCGAGCGTGCGTGTATGTGTGTGTTCAAAAATATGTACGTACTTTGTCATATTCACTTCACTGTCTGTTTTCATACATGCCAATCTTGTACGTTGTAGTACATAATTTACATATGTTCCCCCAGCCCACCTCACACCCTACCCCCACTCTCTCCTTCCTCTGCATTATTGTTATTCTCATTTTTATTTTTATTTTATTTTATTATTATTTCTTTTTTGTCTATATTATTATATTATTATTATTTATTTTTTGTTTTGTTTTCATTTCTCTTCTATTTTCATTTGGTGTTCCTCTATGATTACATGACCGCTTTGCTTGCTTCTTTGCTTTCTTACATTAATTGATTTCACTGCATGTTGTAGTCCCTACTTAGGGCGAGGACTGGATGTAAAAAAACATGTCAGTGCTTATCTATTATCCTCGTTAATGAAGAATTTTGTCTTGTCTTGTCTTGTCTTGTCTTGTCTTGTCTCTCCTCTCTCTCTCTCTCTCTCTCTCTCTCTCTCTCTGTGTGTGTGTGTGTGTGTGTGTGTGTGTGTGTGTGTGTGTGTCGCATTCTCTCTCTCTCTCTCTCTCTCTCTCTCTCTCTCTCTCTCTCTCTCTCTCTCTCTCTCTCTGGCATGCGTGTATTGGCCATTTTCTCTTTATTTTTTCTTTCTCTGAATTTTCATTTATTTCTTTATTCTTTATTTTTATTTATTTACCTACATTATTTTGGGTCAGTTGATGAATTCCTCGATCCCATCACATACACGCGCACGTGTGTGTGTGTGTGTGTGTGTGTGTGTGTGTGTGTGTACGCGCGCGCGCGCGCGCCGCGCGGCGTGTGTGTGTGTGTGTGTGTGTGTGTGTGTGTGTGTGTGTGTGTGTGTGTGTGTGTGCACTTTTCCATGCAAGCAGGATTTTGTTATTTGCGTTTGTAGTATCAGTCTGTTTCTTTAAATCGTCTAATCATCGATTAGTGTATTCGCTTATTCCCTTGGTCCTTCTTTAATGACTTGCATGTTTTCTATGTGTTTTCGTTTTTCTTTTGCTTTTCTTTTTTTTTTTTTTTTTTTTTTTTTCCTGATTTTCACTCAATGGCTCGTTGGAAAAGAGCACGTATAATTTGTTTATCCTATTACCCTGGGAGAATAAGATTTCGTTCATCTCTCTCTCTCTCTCTCTCTCTCTCTCTCTCCTCTCTGTCTGTCTCTATCTCTCTCTCCTCTCCTCTCTCCTCTCTCTCTCTCTGTCTCAATCTCTCTCTCTCTCTCTCTCTCTCTCTCTCTCTCTCTGTCTCATGTCTCAATCTCTCTCTCTCTCTCTCTCTCAGTCTCTCTCTCTCTCTCAATCTCTCTCTCTCTCTCTCTCTCTCTCTCTCTCTCTCTCTCTCTCTCTCTCTCTCTCTCTCTCTCCCATATTTCGTTCCGACTCAGTGTCATTGCACCCATCTCTCTCTGCCTCCTCTCTC
>CM065735.1:55401144-55451144 GCA_033310375.1 Conus canariensis | reverse complement strand
CCATCTGGGCATCAGTCCAGTTTTCAATCAGGCACATCTCCATTCCTTTTGGCATCAGCCACGATTAAATCAGTCACATGCCCTTCCATCTGGACATCGGTAAATGTGAATCAGACATTATCTCCCTCATCTGGGCATCAAATGTCGTCTGAATCAGACATATCTCCTCCATGTGGGCATAAATGTCTCTGAATCAGACACACGTCCGTTCACTAGCATAGATACAGAATAACAGACACCGCCCTAAATTGTATCAGCCACCACGAGATAAGTCAACATCCCTCCGGCTAGACTATAGCTACAGAATGAGGCACACCTCATTCCGTCAGGGCATAAGTTCCGGAATCATGTAACCCTCCTCTAGATAGACATTAGCTACAGAATCAGGCATACCTCATTCCGTCTGGGCATAAGTTCCACAATCATATAACCCTCCTCTACATAGACATTAGCTATAGAATCAGGCATACCTCACTCTGTCCGGGCATGAATTCCAGAATTAGGTCCACCTTCATCTACATAGACATCAGCCACAGAAGAATCAAGCTTACCTCATTCCGGTTGGGTACAAGTTTCAGAATCATGTACACCTGCCTATGCATAAACATTAGCTACAGAATCAGGCCTACCTCACTCCGTCTGGGCACAAGTTCCTGAATCAGGTTCACCTTCCTTTTGCATAGACATCAGTTACAGAATCAGGTTCGATTCCTTCAAACAGGACATCAGCTACCGGGCCGTTGACAAGTAGTGTGTTGTTGTCACTATCAGACTAAAAACTGAACAGAACTCTTACTGGTTTCATTCTAATGATTTCGCACTTATCTGATCATTTTGTTCACGCAGCAAACAAATGTATGCCAGAAGGAAAGAAGATTCTGGATATCTTTGAATGTCATTGGAACACTCCTGCTGGTATTTCCTAGCTGTTCACAGAAACTGTTATTCTTAAGAGTTCTTATATAGCGACAAATCCTCGGCAAGAGACCAGGTTCTGAGCGCTTTACAATCCACACTCTCGTTTACACAAAGAGCTACCTACCTGAGTAGAACCGACTGAGGAGTTGCATACAGGCGCTTCATTCAATTGTTTCCCTTCTCAGTCAATCAATATCATTTACTCACTTTCATTCCATCATTCATTCTTTCGATGTTTCACGCAGAGTGTACGCAATGGGTAACGCGTCATTCATACTAACGGCCAAAGTGGCCTTCTCTTCCGAAAGTTGGTAATACAACGCTACATGTGTCCAAGATGTTCATACTAACGGCCAAAGTGGCCTTCTCTTCCGAAAGTTGGTAATACAACGTTACATGTGTCCAAGATGTTCATACTAACGGCCAAAGTGGCCTTCTCTTCCGAAAGTTGGTAATACAACGTTACCTGTGGCCAAGATGTTATGCGTGCATTCACACACGGAACCTCGGTTTATAGTCTAATTTGACGAGATCTAGTTGCAAAGTGAGACGACTGCAGGCGGAAATCTAAGCAAATCTTAAATAAATGTTAGCGAACCGCCAAGAGAAACGTGGACAAACGAGTCACAAGACAAAACAGGACGCGTTTCGACCTCTTAGGTATTCTTCAGGCAAGACACAAACAAATAGGACAATGAAAATGAACGTTTCTCATTCAACGCCTACCTTGCGCTGAAGAAAGCTAAGTGACAAATACGTTCATTTTCCTTGCACTATTTGTCTGTGTCTTGCCTGAAGAAGACCTAAGAGGTCGAAACGCGTCCTGTTTTGTCTTGTGACTTGTTTGTCCACGTTTGTCATGGCGGTTCGCTAACATTTATTCAAGATTTAATTTGACGAACGTTTTGGTTATGGGAGTCAGAACCAATGTTAACTCCGAGGAAAAAAAACACTCAGAATCGAATTGAACCCGCATCTCCCAGGATCACGAAGATTACGTGTCCGCGCTCTAGCAACTGAGATGTTTCTGAGCTGAAATGATTTATGTCAATATGATTTTCATTGGTGATATGTCTTTTTTAATGAGTTAAACACACACACACACACACACACACACACACACACACACAACACACACACACACACACACACATACGCGCAGGCGCATATATTTGCAGTCGGCTGGACTAAGAGCAACATTACCACATATATGACCACTCAGCTGACCACTCAGACTGTTCCATATCTTTTGATCTCCCTTGCATCCTTGAATAGATCCTCAAGCATAGGCTCCAAGATTGTCCCCTACATTTTATACTGTTTGCATATTGCTTTTTAGTTTTTCAGCAACTTTTTTTTCCTTTTCACACATCCGTTTTGTTTCATGTTGCTACCCATGCTGGCTGCTTTGGGGGTGCTGTTGGATTCTTTTTTGAACCCTTGGTGGTGAGAACACCACAGAATTATGGACTGTAGTGTGTCTCTATTTGACGCCAAGAGCACAGACACAATCAGACGTGTCTCCCTGATGAGTCCGATCCAGCAGAGGAAAGGCCTAGGAGCACGCAATAGATCTGCCGTTGAGAGGGATTACGATGGTTCCGTCATGCAGTTAGCGAAGGGGTTTCATATTTATAATATATTTTCTTAATTTTATGTTTCCATTTCTTTATCTTCAAACCCCCACCCCCATCTTCTTCTTTTTTTTTTTACTTTTCTATAAAGTTCAAATCTTTGCCAAGTCCTTACTATAATGACGAAAGAATCGTTAGCCTGCACTACTTTTCACCCACTACTTCATTGTTCAGCATTATATATATATATATATATATATGTGTGTGTGTGTGTGTGTGTGTGTGTGTTAGACTGTGGTGTATCTCTATTCTCTCTCCCATTCGATGACTAACTTTCACGATTCGCTTAATTAATAGCATCGAATAGTAGTATGTCAAAGCTTTGGAAATTCCGTAAAGTGCTGAACAATAAAGTAGTGAGGGAAAACAAGTGCAGGTTAACAATTCTTCCATCATTATAGTAATGACTTGGCAAAGATTTGAAATGTAAAAAAAAAAAATTTTTTAAAGGGGAAATGTATACTATAAAAATGAAAACCCTTCACTAACTGCGTAAGGGAACCATCGCAATCCCTCTCGAAGGCAGATCTATATGTATCGCCTGCTCCTAGGCCTTTCGTCCGCTGGATCGGATATCATCAGGGAGACACGGCTGATCATGTCTGTGCTCTTGGCGTCAAATAGAGACACACCACAGTCCGTAATTCTGTGGTGTTCTCACCACCAAGGGTTCAAAGAAGAATCCAACAGTCAGCTGACAGGAAAACTGACTTGTATAAGGACTTTGCTAACAGGAAAGCAAAGGCACGTTCATTCAGTGTAGGTGACAAGGTACTTGACCTGCTGACAGATGAGCACAACAAACTTCGTGTCATGTGGAAAGGTCCTTTTGATATCACTGGAAAACGTTCTGGAGTGAACTACAAAGTGAAAATGGCAAAAGCTGAAAAGGTATTCCATGTGAACATGCTAAAAAAAAAGTATGTTGAGCGTACAAATGTTGCCATTAATGAGTCAATTGAATGAATATGTCCAGTGTCTGGAACAGATGTGGCTGTTACAGAAATCATTGGTTCTGATTTTGTACCTGATGTCATATACAGAGACAGAGCAAAGACTGTACAAACAACGAATGTGGGATTGTTAACATCTACCAGTTTAGATGATACTGTACCTCTGCCCACTCTTTCTGTCAAGGGAGAAACTTATCATGATGTTGTTTCGTGTGATGATTTATCTTTGATTCAGAAAGAACAATTGGGAGGTATTTTGAAGGACTTTCAAGATGTCCTGACTGATACCCCAGGGACAGTGACAACAATTGAACCCCATACTATTCACTTGAGTACGGAAAACCCAGTCCGAGTCAAGCCATACCCCCTCCCATTTGCGAAAAAAACAGGTTGTCAAAAGAAAGATTCAAGTTATGCTCGGGTTGAAAGTTATTGAACCGTCCTCGTCAGCATACAGTTCACCAGTTGTATTGGTGGACAAACCTGATGGCTCGGTGCGGTTTGCATCGATTACAGGAAATTAAACAAAATCACTGTGTTTGATGCGGAGCCCATCCCAGACATTGAAGAACTTCTTTGTCAACTGTCAGAAGGAAAATATTTTGTCAAAATAGATTTAACTAAAGGGTGTTGGCAAATCCCGATGGCTGAAGCAGACAAGGAAAAAACAGCTTTGCAGACACCTTTTGGGCTGTTTCAATGGACGAAGATGCCATTTGGATTACAAAACGCCCCAGCGTCTTTTGCCAGAATGATGCGTGCACTAAAACTTCATGAGTGTGGAGCAGTCAGTTTTATTGATGACATTTTGCTTGCTGCAGAGTCATGGAATGATCTTCTGGAAAACTTGAGAGCTGTTTTTTGTAAACTCCGGAATTTTGATCTGACGGCTAGACCGTCCAAAATTCATGCTGGATTCCAGAATCTTGAGTTTTTGGTTCATGTCATTTCTGTTGGGAAAATGACACCAGAGGAAAAAGAAAGTAGAAAAGATCTTGGCCTTGAAGAGACCCATTACAAAGAAACAGATAAGATCACTCCTTGGATTGTTGTCCTATTACAGAAGATATGTACCGCACTTTGCGTCCTTGACAGCCCCTTTGAGTGACTTTACAAAAGGAACAAAAAAACAAAAGTATCGTCTGGTCAGAGGAGTGCCAGAAAGCTCTGGAATGTGTTCAAAACACCCTCAATTCATTCTCGGTACTGCTTTTGCCCTCTTTTTCAGAGGATTTTGTTTTGAGAACTGATGCCAGCTCCAAAGGCATGGGAGCTGTACTTTTGCAAGAAAAGAATGGATTGTTACAACCTGTGCAATATGCAAGTAAAAAGTTCTCTAACACACAAGCCAAATACTCAACAATTGAGAGAGGGTCTTGCCATTGTTTGGGCTTGTGAGAAATTTGCCAGATTCCTTACTGGAAGACAGTTTCGGTTACAAACTGACCACAGGCCATTGACGTTTTTGCAGTCGTCAAAGACCAAAAACAGCAGGCTGTTGAGATGGGCTTTGTCATTGCAGGAGTTCAAGTTTGACATTGATCCATTAGCTGGAGCTCAGAATGTCATGGCAGATTTTCTGTCCCGTGTGTGAGTGCACAGTATCCTTCGTGCAGCTGTAACTGCATAAAAAGGAGAGACTGTTTCTGCTGTTTGTTTTCATTGTGGAAAGACAAAGGCTGCTTAATTAAGGAACAAGTGGCAATTTGTCTTTTTTTTAAGTTATGGCCGATCAACAAAATCTTAGCTGCAATGAGTAAGACACCGGTTATTGTGACGATCTCAGCAATAAGTTATTCGGGGTCAGTTTGAAGCAAGAATAGTTTGTGGTATTAAGATACCAGATACTTAGAAAGTGCAGGAAAGGATCTTTAAATCGGCTATTCCCTGTACATTCCACACAGTATAATTATCATAGGCAGCTGTGATGGACCATTTTTGTCCGGCCCCAAATTGTGGGGACACTTCGGACAGGCACAACTTTACCTGTTCACCGGTTGACCCGTTTACCTGACAGCTACTCACCTGCGTTTTGTGTCAGTCGGGTGAGCGAGGATTTCTCGTCGGTCTCAACAGAGCTGCCGGTACAGAAACACCTCCAGAGTGCTGAAGGGGGACAGACCGCAGGTCCTCACTGGTGGTCAGTTCCCCAGGTGTCGGTAAAGCCCCGTGTCCGACCTGGAGCTGACTGCCAACCGGGTGTGGGGTGCAGTCCGTGCCCAGCCGCTGTCTCCATGCAGAGTGCTGTGGAGAGGCTGTCCGAGTGGCCAGTAAACATCGTGTGTGTGAAAGGGCTTCAGAGTTCTACGTCGGGACGACGTTCCGTGAACCTCTTCTGTTGTGTGGGGGTCCCATGGAGTCCTCTAACTATCCTTGTTAACTAACTATCCTTGTTATCTAACTCTCCTTGTTATCAGACTATCCTTAATATCAACCTATCCTTGTTATCTAACTATCCATGTTATCTAACTATCCCTGTTATCTGTATATCTTTGTTATCTAACTATCCCTGTTATCTAACTATCCCTGTTATCTAACTATCCTTGTTATCTAACTATCCCTGTTATCTAACTATCCTTGTTATCTAACTATCCGCTAATACTAAAGCGGAACAGGGTATGAGAAAGAAAAAGAGTGAGAAAGGAGGAGAGGAAGAGGGTGAGAGAGAGAGAGGGGGGGAGGGGGGAGAGAGGAGACAGAGAGACAGAGACAGATAGAGACACACACAGAGGGGGGAGAAGAGAGGGAGAGAGAGAAGGGGGCGGAGAGAGAGAGAGAGAGAGAGAGAGAGAGAGAGAGAGAGAGACAGACAGACAGCAGGCAGACTGACTGACAGACAGACAGACAGAGATACAAACGAACAAAAATGGAATCGAAAACTATTTCTATGACGAAAAAGACTCAATACATGAAACTTTGGATTTACGTTCTGCCCATGTTGGAAATCTCAGTTACAAAGTGGATGAACACACATTCTGATAAATATCTGTTTAAAAACTAATGCCGTGAGCATTTAGGAAGTTAAGGTCAGACACGTTTGTCTGCAGAGGCATGCTTAGTTGAAGACAAGGGCAATAACCCCTGACCGCCTATCGGTCGCAGGAGGGGAAGGGATGGAACGGCCGCGGTTTGTTTAAACAGCGCACTTCTGCTGACAGCTGCCAGCTTCCTCGCGCTAACCTCCCACAAGCTTTCCTCCCTACGCGTAATGTGATACTAGCTGTCTGGCTGATAGTGTGGTGAAAACAGGATGCTGTGTTTCTTCATTAATACTTTGCGCCAGAATGCAACGAACTGTGGTCGATTGATGTCACTGTATTGTGGGGTCTTTGACTGACAGAACGATACCAAACATGAATGGGTCTTCTTCCATACGCAGTGATGGCAAGCACCACAAAGATTTGTCCACAAAAAACGATTGAAACAGACTAACAAACACACACAAAGTGAAATGAAATTGCAACTCAGTGGAGAGCATGCGATCCTGATGCTATCACGCTCAACCTGGTGCTAATTGGGCATGCGTATCTTTCCTTTACAACTGACAGAAAATTAGTCGCGGGACTCCTACCTGACAGCCAGTACTGGGCCTGAATAAACAGTGTCGGCTCTGGTCAGCTTCACGGGGAACACGGCGGCGGTTTCCCTACCACGGCCTAGGCATGTTTTGCTTGTTTATCTGCGTGCTCTACGTGCTTGTGAAGCATGCCGAAACTGATTCTATCACAGCCACACCATGCTTTTAGTAAAGCAAGATTTTAGCATGCTACACCTGCAGATGTCAGTTATAAACAATGAAATGCTTCCTACCTGACCTTGTTCTTTCGCCTGTTCGAATCATTTGAAACTGATGTCACATATACACACACCAATGCAAAATGTTGTCTCATTTTCATCTTCATGGTGAGCCTACTCACGACTGGGAGAGAGAGAGAGAGAGAGAGAGAGAGAGAGAGAGCGTACAACACACACACACACACACACACACACACACACACACACACACACACACACACACATTGACAGAAACCCACACACCAACAACAGCGGTATATAAACAGATGGATCACACACACACACACACACACACACACACACACACACACACACATTGAAATTTATTTCCACTTCACACCTACTTTAATTGAAATGACACACTGACACACACAGACACCCGTGAGTGCGCACACATCTGCGCAAGCACATCCACAAATATGACAACAAAAACAGTCTCTCTCTCTCTCTCTCTCTCTCTCTCTCTCTCTCTCCTCTCTCTCTGTTTATCTCAATTGTAACTGGCTTAATCAATTAATTGGTTTTAATTGAGAAGGGTAAAAGATTTAACCGGGAATGCTTGTCACCTCTTACGCATTCGGGATTTTATTGGATTTGAACTGTTCCAATTGAGGGAAGTATGTCTGGTTTTTCGGGGAGACATAGGCCATGTGTTTTTCCATTATCACCTGCAGTTTTGCATCCTGTGTTTTCTGTGACCATGCCTGTCTTTTCAGTAAGTTGACGAGTGCGTGTGTCTGTTCCCCCCCTTGTTCCCCATGTAATGCCAGGCCGAAACGGTGAGATCGGATGAACGGAACGCAGTGACTTTCCAGAATGTGCTGCTTTGGAATGACAGGCGTTTCTGGAAAGATTTTCGAAAGAAAGCCATGTATTCCTTGATATTGCTATCCAGTGCGTCGACCTCATCTGTGTCAGTCATGGGTGTTTGATGGGAGATGTCTGCGTGAATGTGGGAAAACAGTGTGTTCAATGTTTTGAACTTCTGACAAATGTTCCTAGCCTTCAGAATGATGTCTGTGTCCTGAGTCAGTTCTGCTGTTGTGTCCACTACACTATCACACAGATGTTCTATTGTGTCTGGCTTCAGGTAGGTGTGGCAGTGGTTACCAACAAACGATCGTCCATGGTAGGCCTGTGGATGTATTCTATGCTGCTGAAGCACAAGATCTAAGTGCTTGGTGACAGGGCCGGCCAGTTTTGGAAGATGCTGTGACTGGAGTTCTTCTATTTCTTGTTGCTTTATCCACACTAACTCTGTAAGGTCATGCTGCTCTTTTGTGAAAACACTGAGTGGTTCTGTTTCATTTACTGGCTCATTGAAAACAATCTTACTCTCTAACATTCTTTTTTCTTCTTCAGCTGCTAGCATTTCTTTCTGATGGTTCACGAACTCAGAAAAGGCTGAGTCAGAGCCGACCTGTTTCCCCTGGTTTGCTAGTGATTGCCCTACGTCTTGGTCAAGGCTGTGGCAGTCCTTTTTCCAGCAGGTCATGATGTTTCCCTTGACCACGCCTAGCAGAATATGCAGGTATGGGGGTGCCACATGGGTCAACTCTACATCAATGATGGGTTCCCTGATAACATTGTTGTGTAGTTTGGCGATTTTCTTTTTGGAGTGTCTGTATTTTCTGTAGTCTGCACTGATGCCTGCAATGTGCGCTGTGTTATGTTGCCTTCATTGCAGTGTGCTGGTGTCTGTATTTGTGACTTTGATGCATTGCAATAGAGACATGGGTGTGTTCCCTGAGCACCTGACAGTCCATACAATTTGAGGAGAAAGTCATAGTCCCCAAACAGGAACACTTTGATCCTTTTGTCCCTTCATGTCAGGGACTTCAGAGCCTCCAGCTGTTGTTGGTAGGGATCTAAAACTCTTCTCAAATTGCATGGACTGTCCTTACAATCCACAATGGCCAGGAGACACGTGTTACGCTTGGAATTTGGTTTGTGAAGATTTGCAATTTGTAGCATGAGTTTGAATGTGCCCCCTCCATGATCCCCTCCTTGTTGTGTTTGTTGTGTTTGTCATACTCACCTAGTAAGTTGCTAACAGTCTGGGGGATGTCTTTGATTTTTCCTACTGCTGTCTCTACCTCTTTTTGTCTCCCTTCTTCATCTACATACACAAGATGTGTCTTTTCTATTTCTATTTCTCCAAACATTGCTTCTTTCTGTGCCTCTCTTTCTTTCTGTTCACTTTCAAATGTCACCCCAACACTTCTAAAAAATCTCTTCTGCATCCTATGTGCTGTCCAGCTCATCCCCAGGGCAGTTCGCAGTGCAGAGCCTTGTTCACTGGTCACTCTCACTAGGCCACACCCAGCTGCCTCCAGAATCTTCTGTCTGTGAGACTGAGCTGATCTCCTGATTTTCAGAGCCCTGTTGTTTGATGACGTCTTCTTTACTACTTCCTGATATGTTTATTCTGATTTTCTGCATCATTTGAACCGCTTTTTCCGCAGTGGAGACGGTGCCAGAGCAGAAGATTTACGGGGCTGTGTGACCTTTTTCAACACTATAGGCTGCCTCTGGTTTTGCACCTGACTGTCACTTTGTCTTCGGATTGTCGCAGTTTTCTTTTCACAAGCCGCGTCAGCAACTTTTCTTCTTATGCAGTGAGAGGTTTATCGATGTCTTCATCGTCTGAGTCTAAATATACTGTCTTGCGTTTCAGTTGGGGGAAGGGGGATATTGCGGCGTCAGTGACAGGGGTTTTGGCAGTAATTGGAGAGGTTTGTGTGCACAATGTTCTGGGTTTTCTAACTGGTGTTGATGTTGACTGACAAAGTGACGTCGACACACTTTCATCAGTGTCGAAACAAATATCAGACTGATCAAAACTTGCTTGTGCAGATTTGGATGTGTTCGCTATGATAGGAGATGTTTGTGTGCAGAATGTTCATGGCTTGGGGGTCGATGGTGACTGACAAACTGACGTCGACACACTTTCATCAGTATCCAAACACACATCAGACATGTCAACACATTCAGGTGCCGAGTTGGAATTGCTAGCTATGACTGGTGAGGTTTGTGCAGAGGATGTTCTAGGCTTTTTCACGGGGGTCGATACCAACGGAGAAAATGATGACACACTTTCATCTGTGTGCAAGCAAAGATCAGACTGATCTAAACATTCTTGAGCAGATCTTTTGACGGGTCGGCTCTTCTTTGTTTTCCGACGACCAAGAAGGCCGGCTGATTGAAAGAATCGACACGATGTACACTGACTCAAAGAAAGATCTGGATCGAAAGTTGATTTCTGACATTCTCTCTATGTCACGAGCAACATTTTCTTTTGTAGTATAACATTGAGAATGTGCTGACATGTGTCTCGTTTTTTTCAGTTTATGGTAGCATTTTATGCAGATACACATGGACTGTTTGCCTTCTTCATCACCAGAAATATCTAGAGTGAAATACTGCAACAAATCATTGGAGAAGTTGACGCAAAGTCTAGCGTTTAATCCTTTATCTTGTACCTTTCTGAGCACACGATTGCCGCACACACGGCACAACAAATCTACACGTCTTTTGTGTTCACTGAAGTTGTGTTCAAACGCCTCCGCCATTGTTAGTGCTACAAACACGCAGGCGTACGCACGTACAAAAGATTGGAATGAAGTAGGCCTACACGTAAGCAACAAGACGAACCAATGCAGGATCAATCACACACACACGCGCGCGCGCTCATACACACACACACACACACACACACACACACACACACACACACACACTCACACACGCGCGCGTGCGCGCGCGCGCGCGCGTACACACACACGTACACACACACGTACACACACACGTACACACACACACACACACACACACACACACAAGAGAGAGAGAGAGAGAGAGAGAGAGAGGAAAGTAATCGCCTGATAGAATGTCTCCTCTCGAGCAGTAGCACCACACACGTACACGGCTTGCTGATATACGTATACACGTGCCGGATCCTGGCTAGCTTATGAAAACGAACAACTTCTCAATGAAAAAAAAAAAAAACCTCAAGAACGCGGGATGAACCGAAGTTATATCAAACGGCACAAAGGAGAATCACAACACACAAAATCACACACACAGTTAATTATATCCAGTTATGGAGTGTGGAATAATAATAATCCGTACAGCACAACAACAACAGCACAGCATGACAACACACGCGCTGCCTTGAGAGGGGTAGGGCCCTAACAGGGGGCTGCAGTTTGTCAGCGCTGAGCGGTGAGTCACGCCGCTTCCGTTTATCGCCTACCGGCGAGGTTGGAACTAAACAGCACGATTTTCATCTCGGCCGGACAGCTGTGAAGACTGTGTGTAGGGAATGAAGTGTACCATGTGGTTCCTCTGTTCTCCCTCAGTTACCAGTCTTTCACTGCTTTTCATCTCTTCTGAAACAATGCCCAGAAGGTTTGTCTGAACCGGGACCCCATCCTATAGTAAATCAAAAAGTTAAAGGTGGAACTGACTAAAGCGAAAGTGGAAAAAGTCCACATGGCAGTACTATAGAAATTGTGATGGCGACCTCCAACTCTCATCTCTGGCAAAAACAGACTGACCACACGGAACACACAGCTGGGAGAAATACAGATGATGAAAAACACAGAGCTGCCAATCAGCATCTTAGTCAGTGCCACCTCCCGTGCAGAGAGAGATGTCGATGTTCCGGTACGCCATGTCATTATCTGACGAAGTTTGATGGCAGTGAGTATGGTAGCTATCAACACCACTACTATGGTACCTCCGGAAAACCAGCACCAAACACAACGCTGTCCAGAAAGTCAATGAGATCTTTGTGACTGTTATAAACCGTGCCAGCAACATTCGCCTGCAAAGCTGCGCCAGTTTCAAAATCATAAACGCATCCAACCCTGTATTTGAATGCTACGATGAAAAACACTCCGAGCACCAAGAAATACACGACAACAATGATGCAAGCCATTGTTCTGGTGCGTAGAAGAGTCTGGTACTTTAATGGATTGTAGACGCAGTAGCATCTCTCACAGGCGATAACGGCTGACAAGAGGAAAGAGATAAAACAAAGGCCCATGAATACAACCAAATTATTGTTGGTCATAAACTTGTTTGCAGGGGGAATGTTTTCTTCTCCTATGACCTGCAAGTAGATATTTTCCACATGGAGTAACATGCCCGCGGTCAGATAAAGGCCGTCAGTTAATGACAGCGAAAACAGGCACAGATTGACACGATCCCGAAGCCCTTGTTTATAGAACACCGCCATGTTGACGACGTTGGCTGGTCCACCAATCAGAAACAAGAGTCCTGCCAGGATATGCCTCGTTTTTCTCATGAACATTTCCACTGCAGCGCTAACAATGTTATCGGGATTAGCCCATGGTATGTAATCCATCTCACTAAATCTGACTTCAATGCATTCCTCGGGAACAGAGGAATTAGGAACATCACTGTGTAAATCATGCTGTGCTGTGTAGATGTTCCTTAGTAATCATAGGGATATGCAGAAAGTCGATCGTTCAATTCAGCAGGTCACTGTCGCAACAATTTTACTGACAGTTGAATCATTCAGACATGTCTTTTTTAACCTCAAACACATCGACCGATCTTGTGCTACTATTGATGCAACGATTTTCCCCACGGTGTTTTTTGTTTGAGCATAATCACTTATGTACCTTTTGTTTTTCCTTGTGCACCCACTCCCTCCCATTTCCCTTCCCCCCATCTGCCCAGTATTCCCCCTTTCCCTTCCCTGAATCGTTTCCCTGGACTTTTTTGCTTGTTTGTTTGTTTGGTATTCTTCCAGTCCTATTCTTAAAAAAAATATATTTACTGACAGCAACTTAGCAAACAGGCGAGAGACCAGGCGACCAAGTGAGAGAGTCAGACAGACGGAGAGCGAGAGAGAGCGAGAGAGAGAGAGAGAGAGAGAGAGAGAGAGAGAGAGAGAGAGAGAGAGAGAGAGAGAAAAGAGAATATTATATGATTTCAAGCGCAGCACAATGCACGCCTTTTCTTTTTAATTTAGCAATGTGGAAATCAAGTTTTTTTTTTCAGGAAGGTCCGTAAAAATGATAATCTTTTAGAGCTGATAAAAATGTCAGTACATTTAAGATATCAGTGCAGGTAAGGGATGCAACCCGCACTCATGACAGACAATACGGACTCAAATTGTCGCACCTTGGGTACAGCTTGCATCAAACTTGTAGCTTGTTACTCGATAAAGCTATATTCGTTCTTGTTGATGGCACAATGTATCGATTAAATTAAGCAGTGTTGAGAAAAATAAACTATTCCAACCCTATTTCCATTCTACGAAAGCCTTCATTGTCTGCAAGGCCGCCATATCATTCATTCTACTTGCATGTGACAGAAAAGCATGCAGTGTAGAATGAAACCATAGCTACCTCAAAGACCACGGACACATTCACGCTAACGTCGTTATGGAGTTACCAGCCGCTGTGGCGAAGTGGTTAGCGTCATGGACTGCCGGCTGGGACGTCGAGAGTTCGATTGCCATTAGCAGACATTCTTTCAAATTGTGGGATTTTTCTGCCCTGACCGGCTCCTACGAAGAGTTGAGTTTGCTGCGGCTTCAGTCGGGAAGACTTGGACCACACAGCTGAGTTTTTTTCTCATTCTAATGGATGTGTCTCTTAGAGCGTTGCCCAAATCTTCTGATAACACTACAGGTGTCTGTGTCTCTCGGGCCTGTTTGTCGCCAGAATGTATTATGAAAGTAAGCGTGGAGTACAGCCCTTTCACGCGGTCTCATACCAGAAATGGCAATCCGTAGCATCATCTTCATCATTCTCATCCTTGTCAATCATGGCAAAAGATATCTCAAATTCTGTTTCCCTTTGTCACCTCAATTTTAATTTCTTCTCCACGTTTTTGCGCTAGGTGAGGTTCTGCTGCGTTGGACAGATGAGATTGTGCCTGCCGGTGGTAGAGCTCAGTTTACTTACATGGGCTCCCAACTAAGCAGTTATTGTCGCCAGTGGGGAACTTATTAGGTAGTGTCTTGCGTATGTTGAACCAGAACAGGCACCACTGAACAGCACCGACGTGACTCAGTGTCTCCTCTGGTGGGGAGCCTCTTAATGACTTGTCATTGACTGCTCTCTGTGGATTGCCGGTTCCGGGGCTGTGGCGGGAGAAGCCAGGCTGCGACTGTATCCAAGCAACTTCGTTGAACGACGTAAGTGCAATGCCATTGATATGGCACGGAGAATAAACAGCATTAAAAAAAAACATCATGAAGTAGGATTTACCACTGTCACACTGTGCATAAATGCATGCCCGCACTCAGCCCAGCATTCACTCCGTGCACACGCAATCTCTCCAAACAACCAAAAGGCGCACTACGATACTCTTCTCCCCCTCCTCTCCGGGGAATAATTTACTAAACAATAATCAACTCTTCAAACTTTTCAATCTTATGTTCCTCCACTCCAGTTGAGGTACAGACATTCCACAGATCCACTAGCTGGGACCAAATTTCATCTCATTATACATAGCAATACATACATATATGTTTAACGGTTTCTCCTTCTCACTGGAGATACAATATTTATATTTTCAAGAAAAATAAAAAAGATGGCGTAAAATATAGGTATATCAAGTGAGTTCCAATCTAAGGGGGGACAATTAAAAGTCATTATGGGTCAACATGACAAATGCTTTGTTTTCTCACGACTGGTGCAGTCGTCTTCTACAGCTCGATTCTCCAACCCTGGAGACGATTAGGTGCTGCCGCAGCACTGTGGCCCAAATATTTGTTCGACTGCCTCAGTCGCCTAACTGGTGCTGCCACAGCACTGGGAAGGGCTGAAACACGAATGAAGTCCGTGTAAGTAATCTATTTCAAAATCTGAATAATGATAAATTCTTTTCCCTTTTTCCCTTTTCTTAACTCTCTCTTTTTTTCTCTCCCCATCTGTCTATACCTCACCTGGTAATGGTGAATCGCAGGTGGAACTCGTTCTTCAAACAACCTGTCCGGTCAGTGTCCCCAAGCCATCTCCTTCCTATTCCTTATTTTTCCCTCCTGCGCTCTTTTTGAGTACACGTTCAGTGAGTACTCGTCTAACTCTACGCATTACCAGCCCTTGTTTGCTGACCAATGGACAACGTCCGTCCATTCACTGAACTGTTTTAATAGCCACCAGCGACACCGATCACACTGGTCAGGTCACGTCAATTATTGTTTCTTTTACCTTTTCTTTTCCCTACCTAGGGGAATGCTTTATAACAAATAAGGGCGTATGCGACGGAACGTCACATGTCGCCATGTAAGGCTACATCACATGACAACCACAAATATGAAGACATAACCTTTTCATTGATTTAAACTTACAAATCATTGATCTCAAGACTGTCAATAAAAAAAATAACAAACTTTGCCGAATATATTTCTAAAAGCAAGCTGTCGTAACAAAATTACACTGATGTTCAACAAGACATCCTACGGTAAGCTCAAAATCAAAACAAATGAAGAAATACTGGGCGGTGATGAAATAATACAACGTATGTGTGTACACGTCAATACAGGCTTCAAGTCAAAGCATTCATTTAAAAAGCACAAGGCTTGTTCTCTTCATCTCGCTTTTATCATGTCATTGGAATATACACACTGCCTCATAACTGCGCGAGCGTGCGCGCGTGCGTGCGTGCGTGTGTGTGTGTGTGTGTGTGTGTGTGTGTGTGTGTGTGTGTGTGTGTGTGTGTGTGTGTGTGTGTGTGCGTGCGTGCGTGCGTGTGGGAGGGGGGGGGGGGGACTGAGCTAACGAGTGCACGTGGATGCAACTGTGCGTACATCCGTGCGTGCGTACGTGCGTGCGGGCGTGTGTGCGTGTGTGTGTGTGTGTGTGTGTGTGTGTGTGTGTCTGTGTCTCTGTGTGTCTGTGTGTGTGTGCAAGCTCGTGTAGAGAGAACCAAAGAGGGGAGTGTGTGTGTGTGTGTGTGTGTGTGTGTGTGTGTGTGTGTGTGTGTGTGTGTGTGTGTGGATTCATTTAACGTCTTTCCACTAATCGTGATATTAGACGAAAAAAAAAATCGTGCCGAAAGAGAGAGATGGGGAAAGAAAGAGCGTATGTGCTTATGCTTGTGCACGCACACGTATGTGCGCATGTGTGTGTGCTCGTGTGTGTGTGTGCGAGTGTGTTTGAGTATGTTTGTGTGCATATGTGTGTGCTTATATGAGTGCTTACATGAATAATAATAGTAATTACAAAACACTTAAATTTTTCAAATAAGTTTGAAACGGAAAAAAGCTGAAATTTTACCAAAACTAATTAACAACCATAAAGGCACAGAGACTTAACCTTTCTCAGTCCTTGTCACTTTTGAGCTTTGTACATTATTCCATCTTCCCTCCCCACACATATCCCCCATCCCCGCCCCACACACAAAAAAGGAACCTATAAATACTTCCCCAATGGAGTGCGCTCTAAGCATACAAAAAACTCATATGTTAGAGCTGGTGACTCAAAGATGGCCTGTGCACTATTTTGCCTCAACACTGGAATTATTTTTTTCATGTCTTGACATGTAACAATATGATCATGTGTTATTTTCTTTTTACACACACACTATGTTTTTAACATTTTTTTTAAAGCATCAAGTTTCCACCTATACATCAATGAAAGTATATTTTCATTTAAACTAAAATTATGTTGAATGATTTTAATATCAAAAATATCAAACTGATTTTGATTGTCATGTTCTACCATTCTATCTTTGAAAGTTTTCGAAATATATGTTTTAACTAAATTGCACTGCTCATGTACCGATAAGGGTAGTTTAAGATCTTCAGAACCACAGATATGTTTTGCTCCACGCTTAGCTGCCCTATCTACTTTATCGTTGTAATAATAGGAACAGTGTGAAGGAATCCAACAAAAGGATAATTGGGTGCCTCCTTCAATAAGCATGTGGATCAAACAGCTTATCTCAATAATCATTTCAGGCCTTCAGTTCAGTTCAGTTCAGTTCAGTGGTTTATTTAATTAATGTCTTGTCATCGCCAGATGATATTAGACACTTTTTTTTTTTAAAACAGCAACAACAACAACAACAAAACCCTCCACACTTAATTTATCATCCACGTTAGTACTTTCAAACCCACATCTGATATATGCATGCTTACTTAAGTGAAATACCCTAGTATTGATCTTTATAAAAAAAAATATTGCAACCGGTGACTGCGAAATAACCCTGGCAATTTCAGCAACATGTGAACCATATAAGACAGTACTAACATTATCAAAGTTTGCCATCTCAATACCTTTCTCCTGATAGAGCGTGGTCAACACTGAACATTCAAATAAAAGATGATGTACAGAAATGTTTTCTCTGCAGACACAAGTAATACCATGAGAATATTTAGTGTTCCAAGTATTCAGCCTTAATTTATGAATTAATCTGACAATGTGCCTGGGACACGATGGTAAACTAGACATTTTTTCACTTAAAGTATGTATATATTTTTCCATGATTTGGATTAATTCACAAGCGGATAGATCTAAGGGATTGTTTAATAAATTTTCAGCATTTCTATTTCATCCTTCTTTTGCAAGACTGTCTGCTATTTCATTCCACTTTATACCGCAGTGAGATGGGGCCCAACAAAAATCAATTCTTATGCCTAGAGTTATGACACAATGCAGTAGATGTTTTATTTCAAAAAGCAAATCTTTTCTAGCTTTGAAGTCCCAACGCTCTAGTGACTGTAAAACAGATTTGGAATCAACACAAAGTAAAATTTTATAGAAAGTAATTGGTGTATCACATATGTAAGTCAAAGCCTTCAGTATTGCATATAATTCTGAGGTATAGATTGAAAACCCCCTTCCTAAATGGTATGATTTCCTGACATTTAAAGTTGGTATAATAAAGCCAGAACCACTGTCAGAGGATTCCATTACAGACCCATCTGTAAACACTTTTAAATGATTTGGATAGCTGTTTTCTAAATGTTCACGAACTTCAGTTGTTAAAATATTTACATTATCACATTTCTTTATCAAAGTGTATTTGTAATCTAAAGAAGCATTTAGGTGCTCCCAAGGAGGCATTGTAGGTACCGCAGGAAATTCTGGTATAGCAGTAAAATCAATATTACAATGTGACATAAAGTCAGATGTGTAGTTTCTAATTGGTTGAATATGTGACATGTTTTCAGACCTCTTAGGAAAATCTTTACTGGAATCCATCAGTATTTCTTCAGTAACTGAATTTTCAACAGAAAGACTTCTGACAATATATTTGGATACATCCAATATTCGCTTCTCATTTAGTGGTAATATATTTGTTTCTTTATAACATCTATGAGTGTTTGTATGAACTGGGACTCCCAGAGCTAATTTCATGGCCTTACTGTCCAAGCTTTGCAATCTATTTAAAAGAGAATTAGGTGCAGAGAAATACACTTCCTGTCCATATGTCAATTTTGATCGGACTAAAGCGATGTATAGATGTAAAAGGGTATGACAGTCCTGACCCCATGGTTGACAACATACAATTTTAAGAATGTTTAATCTTTTTCTTGTTTTTTTCAATCAAATGGTCAATGTGTGTTTTCCAGTTCAGCTTAGGAGTTAAAAACACCCCCAGGAACTTAACTTTTTGTTTATATTCCAGAATCTGACCATCTAGCAAAAGCGAGGGTAGTATCTTTGGGTTCTCACCATTATTAAACAACATAAGACGTTTTTTCTCCAGATAATTCTAATCCGTTCTTCTTCATATATATATTATATATATATATATATATATATATACATATAGATAATTCATCCAATTCCTTTCGGTACAACTTCTGTACAAAGTTTACTGTTCGTTTATTGGAATGCTTCCTTAATTTAAAGTTAATCCAAATAGCGATATCATCTGCATATTGAACTACCTGCGTTGCTTTTGACATTGATTTAGGAAGATCATGGATTAGGATTGTGAACAACATGGGAGCAATAACTGATCCTTGAGGAATACCCATATCTACATTCCTATAGGATGAGCAAGTTCTTCCAATCTGTGTACATATGCTTCTTTCTGTTAGGAAGCTTTTAATGTAATCAAACATTCTCCCAGAAATACCAACATTTTTTTATTTGTACAGTAGCCTTGCGTGCCATACGCAGTCATAGGCTTTTTTAACATCAAAAAATGTAGCTAAAGTACTTTTTCTGTGAGAGAATTGTTTTTTTAATGTGACTGGTCAGTTTTACTAAATGGTCTGTGGTACAACGACCTTTTCGAAAGCCTGCTTGCTAAACAGGAATCACAGGAATCCTTGAGTACTGGGACTACTACTGAACTTTTGAATGCAGTAATACTTTCCACGAAGAAGGTAAATGTCTGATGAGTTGATAGGACACTCCATCAAGGCCAACAGCTGAATCATGTGATGGGATAGAATCTAATGCTTCTGATAGTTCTGATAACAGTAAAGAAGAGTTTTAAAAAATGTTCATTTTCTTGTGGAGGAGCCATGTATTCATCTTTTTGCTCCTCACTGTTTCTGTGACGACGGGATTCTGGCTCAAGATTTTCTGACTGGCTACAAGCTGAAAATATATCAGAAAAAGCTTCAGCTTTATCCAAAGCAGTGGGAAAATCAGTTTGTAGCTTAATAGGATATGACTGACTTTTATAGCAATTTTTCATTTCTTTGACTTTTTTTCCAAACTTTAAATAAATCTTTTGATTCTGATACTTCGGCTTCACAAAACTCAACCCAGTACTTCTTTTTTGCTTGAGCAATAATTTTAGAACATTTATTCTTTTCTTGTTTCATGATTATAAAGTTTTCATCTGACTTGTTTCTTATCCATGTTTTGTAGCTTTTTCGCTTTGACTGAACAGCAAGTCTACATTCTTTTGTCCACCATACGTTGCCTACATATTTTCCATTTTTTTTGTATTTATATTTTGGGATAGTCTTTTCAGCTGCTAGTAACACTACTTTTGAAAAATTTGCATAAAATGTATCTAGATCGTCATCCTCAATTGGTGATGTATTTTGCGACACAAGAAAAGATTGAAAGGCTTCCCAGTTCGCCAGTTTATAGTTAAATTTTGGAATTTTGCATTCAGTGGTAGACATTTCATCAAATATATTTTCATTAAAACGTATTGTAATGGGAAGATGATCACTCCCTAAACAATCTTCTACTGTGGACCAGTTATAGTTAACTGCTATGTTTGGGGAAACAAGCGATAGATCTATAGCACTAGACTTGTGAGTAACTACATCAGGAATTCTCGTAATTCTACCGTCATTTAATAGAATTATATTTGAATCAACAATATTTTCAACAAATCTATTACATGTCACTTTATTACAACTTGTATCCCAAAAGGGCGCATGAGCCTTAAAGTCGCCCATAATAATCCACTTCCTCTTTGTAAAATCAGTATGTTTTAACCAATGTGTCATCCTCTTTAGGACCATTAGGATAGTACACGGACAGAACATTATAAACTGATTCCTTATTTACTTTGATGGCAGAGCCTGTGGAAAACACACCATGTTTATCTATAGGCACTGGTAGTGGGCTTATATTTGTAAACTCAATGTCAAGTCTAATGTAGATGGCAATTTGCGCCTTTTTATTTACCCCATTGATACTGCAAAGGGGAGGGTAGTAATAGTTCTTAAGTTTGGGAAGCTTTTTCTTTTCCACATTCAATGACTGGAGCGCTAAAACACAATAGTTTTTTTCCAGAACATGACTTTCAAAAGATAACAGGTTAGTGGAAACAGATCTCGCGTTCCACTGAAACACTGTGAAATGGTTGTTTTGATCTAACTCCATAGCAGACTGTATTTACAAGCATAACTGTAGTTATGCAGATTATTATCGTTCCCGATATTTTTGACACTCTTGTAGTCATGCACGTATATTTAGTCATGAATACAATTGGTAATATCCGTGCAGAAGTAGGTGGGTGGTAGTGACCTGGAATGTCAGGTAAATTGCTGCTGATAACATTAAGAAACTGGAATAATAACACATAAACATTTTTAGTCATCAAATAATGATTTAAATACAAAGTATTTCTGACAATAGAACCACAAGTCCATTGCGAAATGTTTTTTTTTTTAATATTTTAACATATTCATGAGAATCTAACTATACAAAAATCAGTTTTAAAAGTTTAAACATCAAAAGTATAAATTACGGAAGGTGGAAGGATGGAGAGGGGAGCACATAGTCCAGCCGGTGATGACAGCACAGTCAGTAGAGCCATGGGGGCGGGAAAGGCGGAGGGCAGAATCCTGGGCTGTGATGGTGAAGAGAGGGGGCTGATCTCCTCCATGGCTTCTCCCAGAACAGGCGGTGCAGATGCCTCCCAAGGGTACTGGCCAGCACGCTAGCTCCTCTGGCTGTTGGATGGATCTCATCTGCAGTCAGGTGCCTGTTGTCTGTAGCATGCAGATTGTGGTAGCTTACAAAACCGATATTTTTCTCAGACAAGAGTCTGGATTTTATCATGGCATTGAATAATTCTCTCTTTGTGTCAAGGGCTTTATTTCTCACTGGCGCGGCCTGACTTACTACTATTTTCGCTGTTGGAAATATTTTTCTGACCGTTGTTATGCCTTTATTCATGTTGATGCTGCATTCTGCTGGTACTTTTAATTTCACGTCTTCGATTCCAGCGTGAAGAACAATGCAGTCTGGTTCTGGATGCAGATTTTCTTTGGCGTCTTCAAGAGCTGTATTGCATTGCTCGATGGTGTGGAGCTTCCTTGTCGCCACCTGCAAACCGTAGGATCGTCCCAGTCGCTTTCCATCCATTTTATTCATGACAGAGTCATGCAGAATGAGCACTCGCGGTAGATCTTTAGAAGGCTGGGTCTTCTTGTCATCCTGTGTTTTCAACGTTGCGTCACGATGTTGAACGACGTCATTCTTTGGAACAATTTTTTTTTTTCAGCAGAGTTTTTTTTTTTAATGGTGACTTCACGCATTCGGCATAGGTGGTATCTTTTGCCGACTGCGAACAAATGGTGGCATCAGCGTGGCCACCGGCATCAGTCTGGCATCCAGAACTCGTGGTGGAAGGTGAGTTTTGTTCTTGGATGTCGGCTTGTTGCTATTTTGTTCTCTCGCCGTGCAGATTTTGTCGTCTCCGTCAAGTGACTTTCTAGACAGGCTACAGCGGCACTCAGGTTTTGAATAATTTCTTTTAGTTGATGTATTTCTTTCCGTGTCTCTTGGCAGCAGCAGCCAGCATGAGATGTTGACATTTTCTTATTATTTTTATCAACCGTGCCGACAGTCAACGGTTTATCGTAGGCTGTCCGATTGACATTTGTAAGGCATTCATTTTGATCTTTTGAAGGCACAACTGATGAGTTTTTCAATATCTTCGGCGTTACCTTCTCTTTAGGTACCACTGTGGATTTCCCAGTTAATGATGAGCTCTTTGTTTGCGTCATTTTGAAGTTTTCTTTCGCATCGTTAATACTTCTGGTGCTCACGCCACCATCTTGATGACGTCCTCCATTTCAGGCCTAGTATGCAAATGAAAATCTTTTATCGCCTGAAGGACTGATTTTGAATCTACACAAAACAGTGCTTGAAATATTGTTTTGGGGAAATTTAAAAGGTAATTCAAAGCCACGAGTATTGCTGTTAATTCAGCTGTAAATATGGATATGTTACATCCAATGTAAAAAGATTTCTCCACCCTCAAGTCAGGGATTAAGAATGCACAACCTGTTTGCTTACCAATACATGAACCATCTGTGTACATTTTTAATTGGTTAGTGTATTTCTCGTCAATATGACACTTAGTATAACTTGTTAGCATATTGATATTTTCATCTTTTTTATGTTGGTGTGATCAATATCAAAATGGGCTTTTATAAGTTCCCAGGGTGGAATAGGACAAAAAGATGGTCAGGGAGAGAAAGCTTCTTTTTCTAAAGAAACCCCAGAATCTGAAATTATTTTTGATGTATAAGTTGCTATAGTTATTTGAGAAGTTATAGACTTTGCTCTTTTCGGAAAATCAAAATCTGATCTTATTTTGATTTCTAATTTAATGTGTGTTTTTCTAGCTGTACTTTTAATGACAAATTTACAACATGTTAAATCTCTATAATCATCTAGAGGAAGTACCTGAGCTTCATAATATGTACGTGACGATGATGCGTGCACAGGAAGTCCAAGGGCTAATTTCAATGCCTTACATTCAATACTTTGCAGTTTTTGTAATATATATTTAGGCGCGTTAAAGAATATTTCTTGGGCATAAGTTATTTTTGATCTCATTAAAGATTTACATAGAGTAATCAATGTAGCTGGATCTTGCCCCCACATTTCTTTAGAAATAATTTTCAAAAAGTTTAATGTTTTCCTCGCCTTTGTTAATAAATATTCGATATGAAAGTTCCATGATAATTTAGATGTAAAATAAACTCCTAGAAATTTGATCTCTGTAACGTACTTAAGAGGAGTATCATCCAATGTGAAAACATACATACTTTCTGGGTTAGATCCACTGTTAAAAAGAATCATATTTGTTTTTTCGGTTGACAGACTTATTCCATTTAGCTTCATATAATCCACCATCTTATTTAGTTCTCCTTGATAGATCTTTTTGACGAATTTTATATCTCGCTGTGAAGTTGTTTTTTTTTAACGTTACATCCATCCACATGCATATATCATCTGCATATTGGACAAGAACAACATTTTTTGATAATTTATTTGGCAGATCATGCATTAATAACGAGAAGAGAAGTGGCGCTAATACCGACCCTTGAGGGATTCCCATTGAAAGTGTTCTACTTGTGAAATATGTTTTTCCTACTCTTGTTCTTATTACCCTATCCTTTAGAAAACGTCTGACATAGTTGTATATATTTCCTGTCAAGCCAATGTTTTTAAGTTTATTCAATAGCTGTAAATGCCACACTTGATCCTAAGCCTTATTTATATTGAAAAAAGTAGCAAGAACACATTTTCGTCGAGCAAACTGTTTCTTTATATTTGTTGATAATTTCACTAAAATTTCTGTAGTGGATCGACCTTTCTGGAAACCAGCTTGATTGATTGGTATGATGTTATATTTTTCGCAGTAATGTACAAGTCTATTCAAAACAATTCTTTCTGAGAGTTTACATACATGTGAAGTTAATGCAATGGGTCTATAATTCTTAGGATCCTTTGTAGATTTTCCTTGCTTATGAATTGGAACAACAATCGACTGTTTCCATATTTTTGGCATGACACCATTGCTCCAACACGTACTAAACAATTTATGAAGAAACTCTACAAAATGTGTGTGTGTGGGTGTGGGTGTGGGCGCGGGTGTGGATGTATGTGTGTGTGTGTGTGTGTGTGTGTGTGTGTGTGTGTGTGTGTGTGTGTGGTGTGTTTGTGTGTGTGGATGTCTGTCTGTCTGTGAGTGTTTGTGTGTAGCTGTGCATGCGCGCGCGTCCATGCGTTCGTGTGTATTGTGTGTGTGGTGTGTGTGTGGTGTGTGTGTGTGTGTGTGTGTGTGCGTGTGTGTTTGTGTGTGTGTGTGTGTGTGTGTGTGTGTGTGTGTGTGTGTGTGTGTGTGTGTGTGTTTGCGCGCGCGCGCGCGCGTGTGTGTGTGTGTGTGTGTGTCTGTCTGTCTGTCTGTCTGTCTGTCTGTGAGTGTTTGTGTCTGGGCGTGTGTGCGCGCGCGTGCATGCGTTGGTGTGTATTTGTGTGTGTTTGTGTGTGTATGTGTGTGTGTGTGTGGGGGGGGTGGTGGGGGGGGTGGGGTGGAGAGAGAGACAGAGCGAGATAGAGAGAGAGAGAATATATCAGGGCATAAGTATATGAACGAGTGCTTGTGTGTGTTGGGAGGAGGGTGGCATTATTAAAAAGTAAGTCGATAAGCTACCGTGGCGAAACGGTTAAGTCGCGGATACTTGGCTGGGAGGCCCATTCACTTGATTCCTATCACAGCCATTCGTTTGCCGGATTTTTCCGGCCCGACAAGCCCCAGAGATGAGTTTGCTACTGGCTCAACTGGGAAAGACTGGGACCACACAACTGAGTTTCATCCACCTAAAAGATGCATGTCTGAGATTAGAGCTCAAATTTACTGACTAACGCCTCAGGTTTCTGGATCCCTCGGACCTAGCTGATGTCAGGATATGCTATGAAAGTATGTGGAGAACACAGCTCCGTCATGCAGTCTTAGGCCAGACCGGAAATCCGTAGCATCACCTTCATCATCCTCAGCTTCAATAATCAACATAAAAAGTTCAACACCCATCTTTCGCCGAATTCGACAAAGATAAATGACAGCTCGTTCTTCATTTTCGTTGTCCTGAGTGTTGTTTATCTTGCCTGAAGAAGACCTAAGAGGTCAAAACGCGTCGTGTTTTGTCTTGTAATCGTTTGTCCACGTTGTTCGGCGGAGTCATTACAGATACTTTTTTTAAATTAGTTTAGATTTCCGCATCTAATCGCCTCACTTTGCGACTACCATAAAAAAGTGTCAAATTCTGTCGCCCCTCATGTGCTGATCTCATGGTGACTTCAGTTCTCGATTTGCTCTCCACTATTTCAAGTATATGGCGATTCCATCGGGCTACTGGTATTGATGGTTACATGGGGACTGTTGCTGGATGGACGAGGTGGCGCTCTCCGGAGGTAGAGCTCACTCACGCCGGTTCCACAACTAAGCAATGATTGTCGTCGGTAGGGGGTTTAGTAGGCGGTGCCCTACACATGTTGGATCAGACCCACTGAACACCACCGAAGTGACTCAGCAGCAGTGCTGTGTTTCCTCTGGTGGGTTGCCTCATGGAGACGTGGCAATGATGGCTCCCTGTGGACTGGTGGTAGCGGAGCTGTGGCAGGGCAGGCCAAACTCTGGCTGTGGATGGGGGGTTGGAAAGAGCGATGTGGGTGCAATGCCACTGGGGTAGCTCGGAAGATGGGGTAGCAAAGGATGATAAACAAATGAATAGACAAATGAATAAGTGGATGACAAAAAAAATCTCCCTCTCTCTCTCTCTCTCTCTCTCTCTCTCTCTCTCTCTCTCTCTCTCTCTCTCTCTCTCTCTCTCATGCTCGTGTACCTAATATCACCAACCGAATGACAACTTACCTCTAGTTCTTAAAGGCACCAAAAAGCAGACTTTGTAATCTAAATTATTATCTAAAGTACTTAAATATGCCTTTTTAAGACGATAAAAAGTGACGTAGAAACACTGTTGCAGAGTTTATCCAAACTTGAAAACCTATTGTTCTGCCTATTCTAAACACTGGAAAGCACTGTTTTTCAATATATCCATCATTATTTTATGGTACAGCTTATTTCACACAGCTGGAGTGTGTGTGTGTGTGTGTGTGTGTGTGTGTGTGTGTGTGTGTGTGTGTGTGTGCGTTCGTGCGTGCGTGCGTGCGTGCGTACGTGCGTGCGTGCGTGCGTGCGTGCGTGTGTGTGTGTGTGTGTGTGTGTGTGTGTGTGTGTGTGTTGGGGAGGGGGTTGTTTCAACGTTGTCAGAAATGTATCAGTTGATCGATTAATGTGCGCTGTGTACAACTAACACAGTCACACTAGTTATCAGAGTTTTTATTTGTTTGTTTGTTTGTTTGTTGTGCATTTCTATATTGCAGGCATCCCGTGAGAGAGATTAAAAAAAAAAGCATCAATGATGCAGTGTATCTACGTGGTACTCACATTCCACGTGTACGTACATATGCGGGTAAGAGGTATCATCAATATCTGCGGCATGCAACGAAGGTGTCAATGACCTTCCAGTTGGGGAAAACAGAGGGATGACGTCATGTCAAAGATCATGGCGGTCCCATGACGTTCCTTGCTCTGTTTTCTCTCTTTGATTTTTTTTTTTTTTTTTTTTGCTGTAGCAATGGACAACACAGACAGATAGATAGATAGATAGATAGATAGATAGATAGATAGATAGATAGATAGATAGATAGATAGAAGACAGACAGACACACGGGCACAGAGAGGGAGACAGACAGATAGATAGATAGATCGATAGATAGATAGATAGACAGATAGATAGGTAGATAGATAGATAGACACACAGGCACAGAGAGGGAGACAGACAGATAGATAGATAGATAGACAGACAGATGGAGAGATGGGCAGAGAGAGAGAGAGAGAGAGAGAGAGAGAGAGAGAGAATATGAGAGACAGATAGACAGACAGACAGACAAACAGAAAGATAGACGGACAGACAGACAGAATGAGAGAGAGAGCAAGAGAGAGAGGGAGGGAGGAGACTGAGAGAGAGATTGACTAATCAATTGATTGACAGCTTGATAGATAGATATCAGATACTTTCATGTAGAAATTCCAAGTTAAGAAAAACGGATTTTCTGCTCCACCAAACAAATGCACAAATTACGAACCATTCTTGTATTATTTTTTGTATTGTGGTGATGTGTTGTTCTTTCGTTTGCAGGCGAAGTCCTTCCTGTTTCTGCTCTCGTTTACATTTTCGCCTGCCGTTACACCCCCTTTGAAACGAACTTAGAGCACTGCATTCCTCCAATTTGAAGGGCTCAAAGGTTAATGCATGGCTTAAATTTTAGCAAAGAGGACAGGGTGCACAGAACAACTACTTAATGAACTGATAGAGTCGTTGCCTCCTTATTCAATTCTTGGATTTCACTGACGAATTAGTTGCCAAGTGAGGCGACTGTAGGCGGAGATCTAAACAAAATTTTTAAGTAATTATTACTACTCCATCGGAGAAGGTGGACAAACGAATTAAAGACAAAACACGACGTGTTTCGACCTCTTGGTCTTCTTCAGGCAAAAATAAACAAACACTCAGGACAGCAAAAATGAAGAACAAGCATATCACGTATCTTCGTTGAATTCGGTTATCTTCGTCTTCGTTGTCCTGAGAGTTGTTTATCTTGCCTGAAGAAGACCTAAAAGGTCGAAACGCGTCATGTTCTGGCTTGTGAATTCGTCTATGTACATTAGTCGTTGAAGGCATAATAATCACAATTTCAAATTCACAGACGAGGTTCACAAATCCACAGTGAGCATACCTAATTAAGATCAAGTAGACCCACATATGGATCTCATTCTCTTTGATGTTGCAGATAACATTAAAACTGACAAAATAACTGATCTCAAAATCCTACTTGGTAAGTTCTTCCTATGTAAGTCAAGAATACAAAACATAAAACCTAATCTGAAAGCATTTTTGAACGAAATAGATAGTAAGTATGAAACTGAAAAATACTCGCATCGCTTAGAGATGAAACACGTAGATTTTGTGATTTACTACGTACCTAAACAAAAGAATTCACGCCATGCCAAAATCAAGAAGCTTATAAATCTGTGCAATATGAGTAGTAACAATTTGAAGGGAACAGTCACGTCAGACGCTCCTGATACATTGCTGTACGGTGAAAGGGTCTCCCCCCAGCCCCCCGACACCCCACCCCCCACCCCCTCCCCAACAGTCCTTGTGGTTGTGTGCGTGCGAGTGTGTTTTGTCTGTTTGTTTGTTTTGTTTTTGATCTCTTTGTATTTTACCGCTCTAATTATCCATATATATATATATATAATATATATATATATATATATATATATATATATATAACCTTTTACAATGTTTTTGTCACTAGATAACTAACGTCAACACAACCATTTTGCGAAGTATATGCTTGTTTGTTTGTTTTTTTCTTGCTAAACCTGCAACTCCCAAGGAAGTTAGTAACACACTTGGAAGTAGATGTGCATATATGTAATCCATTGTGTGTGTTTGCTGGTGTATATAGACACATGTATCTATGCTGTATAGGTCGATTTGTGCTTATTAATCTGTGCTGGTTTATGTACATGGGTGTGCATTAATGTAGAAATGCGGAAAAAAAGTATATTTAAAAAAAAGAGATCAAGAAGACCCCACTTTTACTCCTGATGAAGACGATACCATCAATCCACGTGGTTTAAACTTGACGCAAATAAATGCAACACCACCGAAAGAAAAGCAGTGTAACTGATTATTAGAGTATATTGCACCAGTGTTTCCTATGTTGAGCAATCCTGTTCTTCACATCAGCTACTATAGAAACAAAGATATACTCAATACAGGTACAACGTGGCTGCTTAATTTAGGAACAAGTGGCAATTTGTCTCTTTTTTTTTTTTAAGTTATGGCCGATCAGCAAAATCTTAGCTGCAATGAGTAAGACACCAGTTATTGTGAAGATCGCAGCAATAAGGTTGAAGCAAGAATAGTTTGTGGTATTAAGATACCAGATACCCAGAAAGTGCAGGAAGGATCTTTTAATCTCTGTACATTCCACACAATATAATTATCATAGGCACCTGTGATGGACCATTTTTGTCCAGCCCCACATTGTGCAGACACTTCGGACAGGCACAAGTTGACCAATTTACCGGTTGACCCGTTCACTTAATAATATAATAATAAATAATAATGATGAATACTTACATAGCGCCTATTCTCGGCTAGAGACCAAGCTCTAAGCGCTTTACAATCCACACTCGTTTACACAACAGGCTGCCTACCAGGGTAGTGCCGACTGTAGAGCTGCCAACTGGCGCTTCAGTCGTTTCCCGTGTCATCCAGTCAGTATCGTTCAATATCGTTCACTCAGTATTCCTTACTTCCTTCATTCTTTCCATTTCTCACGCAGGGTGCATGTTATGTGTAACGTGGCATCCATATCAACGGCCAAACTGGCCTTCTCTTCCGAAAGTTGGTGATGGGATTTTACGTGTGTGCAAGATGTTATGCGTGCGTTCACACACGGAACCTCGGTTTATAGTCTCATTCAGAGGACTGTATGGAAAATGGAGTCAGAACCAATGTAAACTCCGAGGGAAAAAAACCTGTACCGAAACGGCCCGGCGGAGATTTGAACCCGCGACCCCAGGATCACGAGTCCGGCGCTCTACCAACTGAGATATTCCGGCCCCTCACCTGCGTTTTGTGTCAGTAGGGTGAGCGAGGATTTCCCTTCATTCTCTACAGAGCCGCCGGCACAGAAACACCTCCGGAGTGCTGAAGGGAGACTGAAGTCAGTTCCCCAGGTGTCGGTGAAGCCCCGTGTACGCCCTGGAGCTGGCTGCCAACCGGGTATGGGGTGCAGCCCGTGCCCAGCCGCTGTATATATCCAGAGTGATGTGGAGAGGCTGACCGAGTGGTCAGTAGACATTGTGTGTGTGAAAAGGGCTTCAGAGTTCTACGTCGGGACGACGTTCCGTGAACCTCTTCTGTTGTGTGGGAGTCCCGTGGATCCTCTAACTATCCTTGTTAACTACTTATCCTTGTTATCTAACTATCCTTGTTATCTAACTATCCTTGTTATCTAACTATCCTTGTTATCTGACTATCCTTGTTATCTAACTATCCTCGCTAATACTAAAGCGGAACAAGGTATGAGAAAGAAAAAGAGTGATAAAGGAGGAGAGGAAGAGGGTGAGAGGAGAGAGGGGGGAGGGGGGAGGAGAGGAGACAGAGAGACAGAGAGACAGATAGAGACACACACAGAGGGGGAGAAGGAGGGAGAGAGAGAGAGGAGGCGGGAGAGAAAGACAGACAGACAGACAGACAGACAGACAGACAGAGATACAAAACGAACAAAAATGGAATAGAAAACTATTTCTATGACGAAAAAGACTTATGGCGTGAAACTTTGGATTTACGTTCTGCCCATGTTGGAAATCACAGTTACAAAGTGGATGAACACACATTCTGATAAATATTTGTTTATAAACTGATGCCGTGAGCATTTAGGAAGTTAAGGTAAGACTGTGTGCAGGGAATGAAGTGTACCATGTGGTTCCTCTGTTCTCCCTCAGTTACCAATCTTTCACTGCTTTTCATCTCTTCTGAAAAAATGCCCAGAAGGTTTGTCTGAACCGGGACCCCATCCTGTAGTAAATCAAAAAGTTAAAGGTAGAATTGACTAAAGCGAAAGTGGAAAAAATCCACAAGGCTGTATTATAGAAATTGTGATGGCGACCTCCAACTCTCATCTCTGGCAAAAACAGACTGACCACACGGAACACACAGCTGGGAGAAATACAGATGATGAAAAACACAGAGCTGCCAATCAGCATCTTAGTCAGTGCCACCTCCCGTGCAGAGAGAGATGATGATGTTACATAACGCCATGTCATTATCTGACGAAGTTTGACGGCAGTGAGTATGGTAGCTATCAACACCACTACTATCGTACCTCCGGGAAAACCAGCACCAAACACAACGCTGTCCAGAAAGTCAATGAGATCTTTGTGACTGTTATAAAACGTGCCAGCAACCATCGCCTGCAAAACTGCGCCAGTTTCAAGATCATAAACGCATCCAACCCTGTATCTGAATGCTACGATGAAAAACACTCCGAGCACCAAGAAATACACGGCAACAATAATGCAAGCCATTGTTCTGGTGCGTAGAAGAGTCTGGTACTTTAATGGATTGAAGACGCAGTAGCATCTCTCACAGGCGATAATGGCTGACAAGAGTAAAGAGATAAAACAAAGGCCCATGAATACAACCAAATTATTGTTGGTCATAAACTTGTTTGCAGGGGGAATGTTTTCTTCTCCTATGACCTGCAAGTAGATATTTTCAACATGGAGTAACATACCAGCGGTCAGATAAAGGCCGTCAGTTAATGACAGCGAAAACAGGCACAGATTGACACGATCACGAAGCCCTTGTTTATAGAACACCGCCATGTTGATGACGTTGGCTGGTCCACCAATCAGAAACAAGAACCCTATCATGATATCTTTCATTCTTCTCATGTATCTTTCCAGCGATGCGCTGACAATGTTATCGGGATTAGCCCATGGTACATACTCCATCTCACTACACCTGACTTCAATGCATTCCCCTGGAAGTGAGGCATTGGGGACATCAGTTTGTAGATCATGGCGTGTGGCAAAGATGTCCTTGGTGGTCATGTTGCTTTTCAAGGAGTGGATTGTCGAGTATAGCCAGACACTTTGCATTTTCTTGCGAATATTTAGACTATTGACTGAGATGTTTGCCATCGCACTCCAGTCTGTGCGGTTTAAGGCACAAAACTACAGAGTGCTTCTCGACAAAAAAGCAGAAGAGCACACAAAACAAAGTGTGAATAACGCAGTTTTAATGCACGACACAAAACAGGACAAGAAATTTTCGGCAATATGCCTTCCTCAGCGACAAAAAAATACAGACATAAACATGCACAATACTCCCCTTGTGAAGCCAAAGTGGTGAATGAAGTAGACAGAGGGACAGTGGGAGAGAGGGTGAGTAGAGTTCGAGGAATAGGGCACGAGGAAATAGGGTAGAGTAAAGTGAGGAGGAGGAAAAGGAGAGAGAGAGAGAGAGAGAGAGGAGGGGGGGGGGAGGGGAGAAAGAGAGGGGAGAGACAGAGAGAGAATGGAAGTAGAGGAAGAGTGGAGAATGAGAGAGAGAAGAGGAGGGGAAGGAAAGTGAGTGGAGGGGGAGGGTGTGATGGTATGTAGTGGGTGTGTTGCATATGAATGAAATGAACAAGAGAAAACACAATAAATAAAATACAATATGCTCAAAAAAGCATTTTGAATGACAAGGGGAAGGGGTGGGGGGGGGGGGGGGGGGGGGGAGGGGGGGGAGACGCGGGTCAGCCGCCTAAAGCACCCGACCCAAGTCTGACCCAAGGGTAGGTTGCCCTACCCAAGCACCAAGGGGTGAGAGGGAAAACGGGAGAACCCCGAGAAAAAAACCCACTAGCCAGACGCAGCAAAGAGCTGCAAGGTTCATCCCCCCCCCCCCCCCCCCCACACACACCACACAAAGCACTTGCCCACGGGCGCACAACACACACACACACACACACACACACACACACACACACACACACACACACACACACACACGCACACACACACACACACACACACAACCACACACACACATACATACAAGTGCGCGTGCGCACGAACAACCACGCACGCACACATACACACGCCAATAAGCACACACACAACCACACATATACCTAAAAGAAAAAAAAGGTGGGTGGGGGGGGGGTTACAATGGGGAATAAATGGGTAAATGTACAAACAAGGCATGCTATACCCAAATGTCTTAATGTATGCCTTGTTTGTACATTTGCCCATTTATTGTAACCCCCCCCCCCCCCCACACACACACACACACACACCTTTTTCTTTCTTTTAGGTATATGTGTGGTTGTGTGTGTGCTTATTGGCGTGTGTATGTGTGCGTGCGTGGTTGTTCGTGCGCGCGCGCGCACTTGTATGTATGTGTGTGTGTGGTTGTGTGTGTGTGTGTGTGTGTGTGTGTGTGTGTGTGTGTGTGTGTGGTTGTGCCGCGGGCAAGTGCTTTTTTGTGTGTGTGTGTGTGTGGGGGGGGGGGGGGGGGGGCGATGAACCTTGCAGCTCTTTGCTGCGTCTGGCTAGTGGGTTTTTTTCTCGGGGTTCTCCCGTTTTCCCTCTCACCCCTTGGTGCTTGGTTAGGGCAACCTACCCTTGGGTCAGACTTGGGTCGGGTGCTTTAGGCGGCTGACCCGCGTCTCTCCCCCCCCCCCCCCCCCCCCCCCCCCCCCTTGTCATTCAAAATGCTTTTTTGAGCATATTGTAGTTTATTTATTGTGTTTTCTCTTGTTCATTTCATTCATATGCAACACACCCACTACATACCATCACACCCTCCCCCTCCACTCACTTTCCTTCCCCTCCTCTTCTCTCTCTCATTCTCCACTCTTTCTCTACTTCCATTCTCTCTCTGTCTCTCCCCTCTCTTTCTCCCCTCCCCCCCCCCTCTCTCTCTCTCTCTCTCTCTCTCTCTCTCTCTCTCTCTCTCCTTTTCCTCCTCCTCACTTTACTCTACCCTCTTTCCTCGTGCCCTATTCCTCGAACTCTACTCACCCTCCCTTCCACTGTCCCTCTGTCTACTTCATTCACCACTTTGGCTTCACAAGGGGAGTATTGTGCATGTTTATGTCTGTATTTTTTTGTCGCTGAGGAAGGCATATTGCCGAAAATTTCTTGTCCTGTTTTGTGTCGTGCATTAAAACTGCGTTACTTCACACTTTGTTTTGTGTGCTCTTCTGCTTTTTTGTCGTGTTCCGGTAACGCTGCAGTTTGTTTCTTTTACAGAGTGCTTCTCGAAAAACTATCCTTAATTTAATAGTTTGTCAATCGAACCTACCGTAAACAAAGTCAATCTACAGTGAAATGAAACAATAGCAGGGAGAAGAAGAGGGGCGGAGCTAAATCTAAAGAAAACATCAAAGTTGTATGTAAGGGAAATCATTTGTCAGTGAAAATTGCAAGAAGATACTGACGTGTGTTTACCAGTGATTTGTATGTCCCGTTTGATCATTTTTCCATTCCAGACACCTTATTCTCGGCATCGCCATAGCAATCAATTGTTAGTTATTACGTGATTTTCATACACCTTGAGTTTCAAAATAGAATTCATTGTTTCACCAGTGCCATGGAATGGATTTGGAGGCAGGTGCTTCTCAGTCTGTGTCACTACGGTTAACAAACACGGCTTTGGTTTGTGTATCTGATATCCACATGAGTTCAGCTATTTCACTCGATGCTTGATCATCAAAGAATATCTTTTCTCAGTTCATATGTTTCAACTGATTTTGAAATAATACTATGGCAACACATTTGGCTTCTCGGACGTGTTCCTCTGTTTAGAGCCGTATATCTCCTTCCTCCACCCTCTCTCCCCACACCGTCTGTAGTACCCTCCTCCCCACACACTTCCATTTCACCGGAACTCTGTCAAAAAAAAGGAAATAGAGAGAGAGAGAGAGACAGACAGACAGACAGACAGACAGACAGAGTGACAGAGAGAGACAGAGACAGTGATAGACAGAGACGGACAGACAGACAGACAGACAAAGATTCGGGCACAGAGAGAGAATGAATGAGTGGATGAATTAATTAATTAATTAATTTTATTTCAAGAGGGTAGTGGACTAAGTATGAATATTTTTTTTACATCCAGCCCTCAGGGCAAGAAAAAACAATCGATATATAGTAAAAAGCAAATTAAACAAAGTACATGGTGAATGCAGATAGAAAGAGAGACAGAGACAGAGACAGACGATTTAATCTGAGGCCATATGAAAAAAAATTAATCGTTTAAACCGTACTTAAACCTACACTTGGTTTTTCTTTATCAGCTTGGCAAAACACTATTAGAAATTCCATCAACCTGGCAAAACGTTAAGCAAATGACGGTGTCAGTGATTGTTTTTTAAACACCAGTAAAGGCGGGAAAACCACAAGCTCTGATTACAAGACAGATAAAAGTTGTAACATGTAACACTTAGTATACAGCTGATACCGATATTTAAATTCTTCACCTGGTGATACTATCTTCGTTCCGTTGAAGTCGCGCCGAAGGAATAAGTATACACACAATCTATCTATGAAGGTATCTGCGTTCCTCCCATGTATGTCATTGCCTGTAATGCCCACAGCACGTTCACTCTACTGACATGTGGCAGAAAGACATGCACTGTAAAATGAATCCACAGCTGTGCAAAGGATCATAAACACCTTCACAGTCATTGAGCACTCGGCACAGGCATGGACATCCATCATATTCATACATACCAAACACTGACTACAGAACTCTAAACATCAAACACAACTAGATCTGCCAGAAAGACCGAAATACAACGTTTCTGACGAATTTCAATGGATGTTCCGCAGAATTTCCTGGGCTAAATATTCCAACCAGAAGCAAGAAAAAAAAAAAAGAAAAATCTCTTCTGAGACCATTATGAATAATGCACACGAGATGCAAGCGTTAAGGCCAAATATTCATTTCAACGCAGCAATGGTTGTTATTTCATCTCATGTTTATAATTTTGTGTTTACACACACACACACACACACACACACACACACACACACACACACACACACACACACACACACCGACGCACGCAAGCGCGCGCACGCACACTCACTCACACACACACACACACACACACACACACACACACACACACACACACACACACACACAAACACACACAAACACACACACACACACATACACACACACACACACACACACACACACACACACACACACACACACAAGCACACACAAACACACACACACACACACACACAGACACGCACACGCACGCACGCACGCACGCACACACACACACACACACACACACACACACACGAACGCACGCACGCACGCACACACACACGCACGCATGCACGCACGCACGCACACACACACACACACACACACACACAAGCACACACACTCAAACGCGCGAGCGCACACGTGTGCGCACAGAGAGAGAGAGAGAGTCACAGAGAGAAGAGAGAGAGAGAAGAGAGAGAGAGAGAGAGAGAGAACGTGTACGTGTAGTGTTTCGGTGTACGTGCGTGTAAATGTGTATGAGATATTCGTGTGTGTGTGGTGTGTGTGTGCGTGCGTGCGTGCGTGCGTGCGTGCGTGCGTGCGTGCGTGTGTGTGTGTGTGTGTGTGTTGTGTGTGTGTGTGTGTGTGTGTGTGTGTGTGTGTGTGTGTGTGCTCGTGAGCTGAGACAAGAACAAAAAACAGACGGAAGGCTTGAAGAGAGAAAGATTGGTACATTCGCGGATCTGTTCTACTCTTAACCGACAGTATCTAAACAGACATACACACACAAACTCTCAAAGATCAATAAATGATGTTTACTTTTTTTCTCGTTATTCTATATCCCAAACCACACACACACACACACACACACACACACACACACACACACACACACACACACACACCGACACACGCAGCACGCGCGCGCACACAAAACACACACACACACACACACACACACACACACACACACACACACACACAGGTGCTTGTGGAAGGTGAATTACATATTCCACATTGTTGTCCTGCCGTCGATGGCTTGAGAAAGGAATACATTTCACGTAAGTTTTATGCACACCATGTCTGTTCCCTGCATTTTTGCTCATGTCAAATCAGGATGAAGACATTATAGAGAAAATAAGCTTATCTGTATACAGTTTCCAAACGTCGCGCAACGGACCCTGAAAAACCTTGCCCATCTGTATGACTACTGAACGGATCTGTTGGACAATGGCAGCATGTCGGTCAGTGCTATTTCTTTTGACTGTGCTTACATTGCTTTGTTCATTATTGTATAGCATTTGTGAATTCATCCCCCTTCAAATGGGGCACTGGCCTCATTAAATAAAGCTCTCTCTCTCTCTCTCTCTCTCTCTCTCTCTCTCTCTCTCTCTCTCTCTCTCTCTCTCTCTCTCTCTCCAACTTTTACAGATACGTTAATCAACCAAGATTCATGTTTCAAATAAACAGACAGAATTCCTGTTCAGTATGACCTGCTTCAGGACACTCATTTTCATCCCAATGCAGGTCACCGCATACTGAAAAAGATCCACAAATGTTTTTCCGTTCATCTGGCCTATTTTGTTATATCTAATTAATTTAACTGAAACAAAAAAACAACAAAACCTGATGAAATACATAGAATTTCATTATCTCTTCATAACAACAATGACAAACGAAAAGTGAATATGGTTTGTGTGGTGCACACTACGACAAACGAGATTTTTTTTTTAAGCTGAAGAGGAAGAAAGTATAAGAGACGTCGTCCTTGACGGAGAAAGACTAGAATGTTGTCCGATTACTGGATTTTAACAGTTATCGTTGTAAAACAAAATCGTTTGAAGTTCAACCTACGTGAAATGGCCAAGTCATACGACTGCTTCGTTACTGTATGTGTTACATCTTCCTTTGGTGGAAAAGAAATGCTTTGTCGGCTCTTGGATGAAACATCTGGAATCCATTTTTGACATCTGATTGACCTAGTTGCAACTTGAGGGGACTGCGTGCGGAAATCTAAACAAATTTGAAAAAGTATTGATAAAGCTCCGCCAGAAAACGTTGACAAACGAATCTCAAGACAAAACAAGACGCGTTTCGACCTCTTAGATCTTCTTCAGGTAAGATACACAACACTCAGAACAACGAAAATGAACCAGCAATCACTTCTCTTCATTCAGTTCGGCGCAAGAACGGCGTTCCAAGAGGTCGAAACGCGTCGTGTTTTGTCTTGTGATTCGTTTGTCAACGTTTTTCGGCGGAGCTATATGAATATTTTTTTTTTTACATCTGTTTGACCTGTGCGCTCATTGTTGCCTTCAACATGACCTCCCACGCCAGCATGATTAATGTTGTAGAAACTGCAGCGTCCATCTGAAGAGGGCCTCGACTTCCTGTCTTTCCGCAAGGAACAGGACGTCATGGTCAGTGGGTCTCTTCTCACCATCACTGGGCCTTTTCCCCCTGAGTCGGCCGATAGGAAGATAAGAAAACGATACACCCGGAGGTACCAGTGGAACCTAGAAAGGTACTGTTCTCAACTGCCGAAACACCCAGCTAGGAGCAATCCTGCACTACCCTTGAAAGCCTGTGCTTTGTGGACGAAAGGTGCAGGTCTTGATCAGAAGAGGTTAATATCACTCGAGCTCCGCTCTTTTGGAATGTACACTCCATCAATTACCAACCATTGTTTACTGATCATCAAGTTCGAAATTCAAGGCATTGAGGTATCGCATGTCATTCTGAATTCCAAGTGGAGACTCACACTGAGATGCTGTTCAAGAGTGTCTTTGTCTTCTGTGTGTATTCCAGATTTTGGCTCCTCGAGCTCACGGGGTCTCTGAAGAAACAGTCTGGTATCCTCTCTCTCTCTCTCTCTCTCTCTCTCTCTCTCTCTCTCTCTCTCTCTCTCTCTCTCATCGAGCAAAACTCATATCAAGAGCTATGAACATTAGAAAAAAGATTTTGGCTCCTCGAGCTCATGGGGTCTCTGAAGAAACAGTCTGGTATCCTCTCTCTCTCTCTCTCTCTCTCTCTCTCTCTCTCTCTCTCTCTCTCTCTCTCTCTCTCTCTCTCTCATCGAGCAAAACTCATATCAAGAGCTATGAACATTAGAAAAAAGACAATTGAAAGAAACAACTAGTGATGTATTTGATCATTGACATGTTTATCAAGATGACCCGCCGTCGTGTGCCTGTATGTGATTAAGTGTGTGAATGAGGAGGCGGGGAGCGGGCATTGGTGGTGGGGTTGGGGTGGGGGGAGGGGGAGGGAGGGAGGAAGCTGTTGGAATGAGTTGTGGACAAGGGGTGGCGGGAGGGAGAAGGGAAGGGTGAGGTGAGCGATTGATTTTACTCAGTTATCTTCAAATATGCCCCCTTGTCTAAAGGGCTTAATTGCTGAATGGACAATAAAATCTCTCTCTCTCTCTCTCTCTCTCTCTCTCTCTCTCTCTCTCTCTCTCTCTCTCTCTCTCTCTCCCCACGCTGATTCTAGTTTTCTGAGTGGCACCGTGTTTTGCAGTCAGGTCTTCTTCCCAGGGAGTCTGTAGTCACTACTTCTCAAATACTCGGGCAGCCTTCGTTCATTTGTAAGATTCCTTTTTTTCTTATGGATATTAATCATCTCTCATTCGTGTCTGAACATTTCAGGTGGTTCCTTCAATGCTCACAGTTCACTTCAATTGTCCCATCAGGCTGTACGTACAATGATGTCTGTGAGTGTCGTTACTCCTTGTTCCAGCATGGTCTGTCCTCTCAGTTCTCTCAGGTTGCACGCTGTTTGTACAGCGAGTATGTCCCATTTCTCTTTGGCACTTGCACGTGTCTGGCGGTTAGGGGGGGGGGGGGGGGGGGGGGGGCGGGGGGGGGGGCAAAAGGTGAGGGATGAAGATCAGTGATTGCTCGTTTATTTTCGTATGTCCTGAGTGTTGTATATCTTGCCTGAAGAAGACCTAAAAGGTCGAAACGCGTTGCGTTTTGTCTTGTGATTCGTTTGTCTACATTTCTCTGCCTTATAATTCTTTTTCCGCCTGCAGTCGCCTCACTTAGCAACTCAAAAACAACAAAAGTTTAAAATGATAGATCTAGTTGCAAAGCGAGAGGACTGCAGGCGGAAATCTAAACAAATCTTAAATAAATGTTAGCGAACCGCCCAGAGAACGTGGACAAACGAGTCACAAGACGAAACACAACGCGTTTCGACCTCTTAGGTCTTCATCAGGTGAGACATTAACGAATAAAACAATGAAAATTCACTTAGCTTTGATCGCTTCAGATCACTTCGCAGGGTGAAGTGAAGTGATCTGAAGCGATCAAAGCTAAGTGAATTTTCATTGTTTTATTCGTTAATGTATCACCTGATGAAGACCTAAGAGGTCGAAACGCGTTGTGTTTCGTCTTAAAATGATAGTTAAGTATAGTTAAGACCTTTTAAGTCATCTCCTGAGCGAAGATATCTCCAATTCATAATGGCCTTAACTCTGCGTCAAACATTTTCAGCGACACTCGCAACATATGCATTTCACATCTTCTTTGTAATTGAAGATCACCCACAATTACACATAAAGCAAAATCTTATAGGCACATTTTTGCTATAGATGTCAAGTTAACTTCCACCAAGTGGACATTTTAATGGTTATTCAACCAAGCAGAGGTGGAAACGTAAATAAATATACTACTGAACACACAACTAAGATAGGTCACAAGTAAATATATCTGGCCAAACATTGATAGGTGAACTCATAGGAATTTACTTATTTGTAGCAGTTCAACAAAGCTGTTAGCAAAACCATTTTCCTGTTTCAGTTGTAAGAGATATTTACCCAGCTTACAAAAATGCATTCCGTGTTTTATGGGCGAACAAAATGACAGAAACAGACCATGCTCAGAGGAAACGCAAAATGCATGAATGAAGTAAAATGATTTGGAATTTGTGTTATGTAAGATGATCATAACACATGAACCTGCGTTGGGTTTGTTTGTTTTGATAATGATGCACCTTTGGCACTGTGACCTGTCTTTTTAGAAAAGGTCAACAGATATCAAAGACGAGTGGCTGAACCTTTTCATTTGAAGATAAATAAAGTTTCAAATCGCTCCATCGAACAACATCGACAAACGAATCCCAAGACAAAACACGACGCATTTCGACCTCTTAGGTCTTCTTCAGGCAAGATAAACAACACTCAGGACAACGAAAACGAAGAACGAGCAATCACTACTCTTTATCAAATTCGGCGCAAGTGGGCGTTGAATCTACAGTAATTGTGTTTAAAGATCTATTCTTTTAACTTCAGTAGTTTTGGTCTATGTACATTTTTAAAGCCCAACCTATAGTTTTCGATTTTCGTATTGATATATAACAAATAAATTAATGAACATACGTTGTTGTTGTTGTTGTTGTTGTTGTTGTTGTTGTTGTTGTTGTTGTTGTTGTTGTGTTCGTCGTCGTCGTCGTCGTCGTACACTGGCTAAAAGACTCCAGGGATCATCCAAACAGCCGAAGTACTTGAACACTATGGTACAAATGCATCAGCTGGGGATGAGAACATTACGTGTGTGACCGTTTTTGATTACCCCGCCACATGGGCAGCCACACTCCGACTTCGGGGGATTTTGGAGACTGATAAAGTTATGCTATGAGATTGTCACAACTGAAGACAATCCCCGCATAACTATGCAGAGCAGAACATTTTGATGTAGCCTTGGTGTTCTAGCCTATGTCGATTGGTCTGACACAGCCTTAAGCCAAGGTGGATGAAAATGTTTTGATCGTTTTTTTTTTTTTTTTTAACACCACAATGCAGATGTGGAGCATGTTGAAACGAAGCCGACTAGGCGTGTTCCACTGGCCCTGCAATGTCGAGGAACGTGAACATAAAATGGTCGCTCAGTTGGCCCTTGAATCATCGGAAACAGCTGGTCTTTTCAGCGCTGTACACCGGGGAGGGGGAAATGTACATGCACGCTGGGCAATTTTGGTAGGGCGGTGTGCGGAGACTTGTACCCGGCAAGCGAGACAGGACTCGACGGGCTCAAATATAAAATGGTTTCTCGACCGCCAATTCTTTTTCCCAAATTTCTTAGAGGACGCTCTGAAGTTTCTCCACAGAAATACAAGAACAAAAATTGACGACGCTTGGGTTGTGGAACGTCTTCGGGACTGATGACCATTACATGAAAGACAAATAATGTATAAAAAAAAACACATGCGTGAACGCACGAATATGTATTTAAAGGGTGTGTGTGTGTGTGTGTGTGTGTGTGTGTGTGTGTGTGTGTGTGTGTCTGTGTGTCTCTGTGTGTCTCTGTGTGTCTATGTGTCTGTGTATCTGTGTCTGTGTGTGCGTGCGTGCGTGCTGGCGTGCGCATGCGTTCGTGCGTGTGTGTGTGTGTGCGTGTGCGTGTGGTTGTGTGTGTGTGTGTGTGTGTGTGTGTGTGTGTGATGGGGAGACGGAAACATAGGCAGAAAGAAAGAGAAGCCGAAGACAAATTTAGATACAGAACAAGATGCAAAGCATATAAACGTACTCCCGGTTTATCTTGAAAACGCGTGTACATGTCAAGAGATATTCCATGAAGAAGAAAAACCGTTTTGGAGCCGTTATAGCCGTTAGTAACGGCTATTCTGGTAAAATAAAACATCGGGCATCATCCGCGACCCATAATGAACATACCCACACATTTTCGGAAAGATCGGCCCAGAAGTTTTGTCTGGAGCGAGTGGAACACATTTCGACCACGGACAGACACAAAGACAGACACACTGACGGACAGACACACAGACACACAGACAGGGAGTACAAAAAAAGGGAGAGAGCGGCAGAGGAAGGGTCTTATTCTTGGAAAGCGGCTCTTGAGGGTGTGTATGGGGGAATAAAACGGAAGGGAGGGGGTCGGGGTGGGGGGTAGAAAATCCTTAACTCGAAATAGAATTCAAAATTTTAAAAAGATCACTCCTTTTTGAAACTATTAAAGTAGGTCCATATGGATTGTCGACATGCGCGTGTGTCTATGTGCATGCATCTCTGAATGGTGAAGATGGCGTTCTGGATGTACATGTTTTAGTATATCTGTTATGTTATAATCATGTTATATATATATATATATATATATATATATATATATATATATATATATGGGGTGTTAATATAAAGATGGTGGGATGGGGAAATGGGGGAGTGTGTATGTGTCGAAAGAGGGATGGAGGAGGAGTTGAGGGAAAGGAAAAAGTGGACAAGGAGCTGGAACGATTGACAATGAAAAGTCAGGTGTGTGAACGGAGTCCCTCAGGAATTTTGGTGAACTTTCTTTCTGGAGCTAAGAAGCGGTTTTGCCAAGCAGCTGTGGCAGTCAGCATTGAAATGTACCCCCACTGGCGTTGGATGAGACATTTCATCTACTGCTTCAAACAGGATGAAACACAGGGTGGGGCTAAGACATGGACTTCTGTCATTTCGATGTTTTCACTTGATATACCTATACCTTTGCCTGCATCCCCTCCCTCCCTTCCCCCCTTCCACCACAACAGTAAGAGGTCATTTGGACGACTTTCTTGGCACTACCTAGCATGTGCATGATCTTTCAAAGGCCATTTCAAGTCATGGTGTCAAAAGCCTTTGTCAATAGACAAACACAGGCCGAGTTCTTAGTTTGGCTAGTAAGATGTGTCTTGCAGCTGTGGAAATAATTCCACCAGAAACTGCGTCGCAGGTGCCCCTGCCTACTAGAAACCCACACTGAGGTTTAGGGGACAGCGGTGTCAGTGACGTGACGTGGGTGATGATTTGTGGAGCTGAACATTGGTGAACACTTTGTGTGCAAGACACAAGGTGGAAGTGCTAAAGTGCGACGATGGTCACCGAGATGTTTGACTCTCTCTGCGAGACATGCACATTGTGGGCGTCCTTGAGGTGTTTTTTTTGTTGTTTGTTTGGTTGTTGTTGTTGTTGTTGTTTCGGGGGGGGGGGGGGTTGTTTGTTTGTTTTTTGGAGGGGTTGTTTTTTGTTTTTGTTTTTTCGTGTTTTGCCATTCCCCAGATGATTGGATGGAACAATGGGGTCTGTCTGTCCAACACTCTTGTTAGACCGCCGTCGGATTCAGGTGCCAAACCAATGATGGTCCTCTTCAGCGATTGGTCACTCTTGCCACTGGAATGTATGAGTCCACCAGAAAGCCCTGCGCTGCCAGTTGTATCACTACTGCTGTCGCCTCTTCTGATGTGGATGACTCTCTCTTCAGGATTGTATTGAAGTTCACTGCCAGCATGCAAGTATGTCAGTCCTTTTTTTTTTGTCAGCAGTGTGGACTTATCAGAAGAACAAAAGCGGGAGGGGGCGGGGCGGTTAAACCACATGCTTTTGGTCAATTTGCGGTATTTGCGTGAGAAATTGAAAGCATGAAGGAAGTAAGGAAATTGAGTGAACAATATTGACTGGATGACACGGGAAACGACTGAAGGAAGCGCCGGCAGGGCAGCTCTTCAGTCCGCACTACCCAGGTAGGCAGCCCGTTATGTACATCAGAGTGTGGATTGTCAGCGCCTAGAACCTATGGCAAGGCGCTTTATAGATGCTACATTTCTATGATGATAATGATGATGATGATGATTATCATTATTATTATTATCATTATTATCATTATTATTATTATTATCATCATTATAATTATTATTATTATTTATTATTATTATCATTCACATTGTTGTGGAACGTTTTAATGCCGCTAGCATCCGCTGCAGCTTATAAAATCCTCGGCTTTCTTTTCCCTCTGTTGATTCTTCAACTGTCTGAGCTTTTGCTCTGAGCACTGCTTTGCTCGCTCGCAGTCTCTTTTTTTTTCTCCGTGCAAGTCTCATCACCGAGATGGTCTCCACAGGACCGGTGGAGCTTCTTAATGAGTTTGTAGACGTCCATTGATTTCATCGATTCAGTCCCTGTGTGCTTGCCACACGAAGTCCAAGGCATTTGCTACAGTCCAACAAGTAGACTGTGCGAAGTACTTTTATTTTTGTTCCCCGCAGATTTAGATAAGGTGACAGATTTACAGATTTTCTTGTGCAACATAACTTCGCTGGAGCACACACGAACGACGCTCAGCTTCTTCAAGGGTTTTTCTCTGGCTGATTTTTCCCTTTTGAACTGGCTGAATGTTCTCCCCGCTCCTCACTAGGCGATAATCAGATGAGTATTCACTCCCTGTCAAACAGCACGTAATACAGACATCATGATGGGCGATATCGTGGCCCAACATACACCACTGCTCCCGGCGAGGAAGCACCTTTCTGTTCCTGAATCTGCCCGTCCGCTGGAAGAGGGTGTTTATGAGGGAGAGTTCATGCTGTGCACACAGAGTCAGCAGCACCAATGCCTTGTTGAAGTTGCATCGTCCTGTGCCATAGTTCCTGAAGACGTTTGGCCTGGGGAGTAACTCCATGCCTACTGGCTAATTCAACTCTCCAAGGATGATGAGTTTGCTTTTAGGGCTTATTTGAGGCAGGAGACAATTCAGGTCCTTAAGAAAAAACCTTTTTGACATCAACGGGTCTAACATCGTTGGACCACAGGCTCTCTCACACACTGATGACAGTGACACAGCAGTTCTGGGGGCGAACCAACGCGTGTAACCACGAGATGATCACTGATGCCTCGAAGGAGGCAATCCCACATGTCTGGCAAGTTTTCTTGTGGATGGCAAAGCCAATGCCAGACGTGGCTCTGGCTTCTTTGGATTTTCCAAGGGAGTGAAAGGTGTTGTTGCCTCCGCCCTCTTCACCCAGTTGTGTTATATCTGCACCTCTGATCTCACCCAGGGCTGCGATGTCCGCCTGGTAACAGCCCGGCATTCAGGTCACGAGAGCAGTTCTTCGCTCTGGTATGTCACCTCTGTCTGGCAATGTTTTCACACATTCCTTGTTGTTACAATTCAAAAGGGAGACAAGAGAGGAGGAACTTTCGTAAAAGACGTCATAGCAATAATGACGAGTTGCAAGCCTCCTTTTACTTATCGCTTTTATATCTCTGTATTTTCGGTCAGTATAGTGCTGTTATTGATTTATTTAAAACATTTGGAAAGTGAACGTATGCCCAATTGTTCACTTTTGTTTTGGGATCGATTGATAATGCGATTGGAATATTTGAGGTGATGTTAGAATGTTCACCAGGTCTCTGTAAGCTGCCAGTGCATTACCGAAGGTTCGAGAATGTTGTAGAAGCCGATCGAATCACATTCGCATAAACTTTTCGTGGTTTCATTGGTTAAGCTTACCGATATACAAAATATTCTAGAAAAGAATGATCGAGTATGTTCGAGAATATTCTTTAGATAACATATGAAAGGACGAGAACTGTGCGACTGGGGGGAGAGAGAACTGAGATTGGTTGAAGAGTTCTAATCATAGTCGAGCACAGATGTGTTCGAGTCCTCACTGAGTTTGAGTCTAGTCAATGAAAAGCTGCCATCAGTAGAATATTGGCTGCTGCGTGTACGACTGAGTTCCTGTACGACTTACTGAACCTGAAGGTCAGTTGATTGCTGTTTGTCGTTCCAATATTCTTCAACGTTTGTAAATAAAAGGATCCTCTCTGTTTCAATGCCGTCTGGTGGATTTTCTCGTCTGCAAGCTGAACACCTACCACAGGATCTACCACGAACTCTTAGAAGCTAGCGCTTACCTGTACATCTTCACTCATCTTGTACTGAGGTAGTTAGCGGTCTGTAACGCTTGTCCAAAAGGTCAAGGGCGTCATCATTCTCTTCTTGATATTGCTTAGTCTACATACGTAGACACTTAAGCACGCGTGGTTAGTATCAAATGCTTCATGGTGTAAGCTTTGCTTAGAGATTCTTTTATACTCCTGTCACCGTTTGGTGAGAGTTCCGATGCCCCTACCAAGGGCTGCCCTATGTCTGTGGCAGGGTGCCAGCACTCCGATGCCCCTACCAAGGGCTGCCCTATGTCTGTGGCAGGGCGCCAGCACTCCGATGCCCCTACCAAGGGCTGCCCTATGTCTGTGGCAGGGTGCCAGCACTCCGATGCCCCTACCAAGGGCTGCCCTATGTCTGTGGCAGGGCGCCAGCACTCCGATGCCCCTACCAAGGGCTGCCCTATGTCTGTGGCAGGGTGCCAGCACTCCGATGCCCCTACCAAGGCTGCCTATGTCTGTGGCAGGGCGCAGCACTCCGATGCCCCTACCAAGGGCTGCCTATGTCTGTGGCAGGGCGCCAGCACTACGATGCCCCTCCCAAGGGCTGCCCTATGTCTGTGGCAGGGCGCCAGCACTCCGATGCCCTACCAAGGGCTGCCCTATGTCTGTGGCAGGGCGCCAGCACTCCGATGCCCTACCAAGGGCTGCCCTATGTCTGTGGCAGGGCGCCAGCACTCCGATGCCCCTACCAAGGGCTGCCCTATGTCTGTGGCAGGGCGCCAGCACTCCGATGCCCCTACCAAGGGCTGCCCTATGTCTGTGGCAGGGTGCCAGCACTGAATCTGTCCATTGTGCCACGGGGCCATTTCACCACAGCCATCAATGGGCAAGGTCGATGCTAGGAACTTCCAACGGCACCTTTTACTGTTGTACCCCAGCAATAGAGCAACACCACCAGAATCAATTTGTTTTGTACGGATCCTACATAATTTACTTACCACTGAGAAGGTGTCTCCTTCAGTTCCGTGGTGTTGTGGTCTCTGCCCTACCTTGAAAACCATCACCTCTGGCTCTGGCTCTGCCTCTGTAGTTTCAAGTATTGCCATGTCCTCGGCGTGGTACCAACTGCTAGTCCCAGAGGCCTTTTTTCAAACCCTTTCACTGACTGCGTAAAATCTGAACAGGTTTGAGGATGGAACCCACTACACCTTCCTCTCTCCCCTTTCTTCTTCATTAATGTGTGTGTGTGTGTGTGTGTGTTATAGTTTACTTTTGAAAAATGCAATAAAATGTTTATTACAAAAACGAAAGTTTGACGGTGGAATCATTTTGAGTACACGCTTCCTTCAGATCATTACCAAACATATTTTCTGTGGCTACAATGTCAGCAGACTCCAGCAGACGGTGTATCCCGTTAATCTGGTGTGCATGCAGTATCATATTTCTTCTTTGCCATGGAATGTTCATGGTTGGTTCCGAATACCAAATCATGTCAGTCAAATCAGCGATCGCTGTTCGAGTATCTGATGTATCACAAGCCGCACACTCTCCACACTGCAAATGTGGACACCACGTGTAATTTCTGCGTATTGTTTTGTTTTGTTTTGGGGGATGAGTAGGAGGAGGAGGATGGGAGGGGGGAGGGGGTTCTATAGATCTGCTGGTCAGGCAGTGTTTTCCTTCACACTCCAATTTTTTTCATTGTTCAGCCGTGGAACATTGATGTCGCAATTTGATGGAACATTGCGTCTATTTTTCTTTTTTTAATTATTATTTATCAGACCTCTTCATTTTTTACAATAACCAAAAATAACAACTTTTTTGCCAGCTCAGGACACAGGTCTCCATCGTCTGTATAGTCCTGGAACTGATCAATATCATGGAAATTGAACTGATCTGGTGAATTCCCCTCGTTGTGTGCGACACACTTATTCCGCACCCCACCCCCACCCCCACCCCCACCCCCGCCCCATCCAGTTTATTAATAAATCCACCTCTTGGTCTGCATCAGCTGGAGTGACTGAAATCACGTCCATAGCCATCAGTATTCAACTCCGCTTCCAAACCATCTGTATCAGCTTTGTCTCTGCAGCACCTAGTTGTTGTTGTTGTCGTTGTTGCTGTTGTCGTTGTTGTTATTGTTGCTGTTGTTGCTTTGTCAGTTCCAGAGGACAGTACAGGTATCTCCACACCAATCAAGGCATTCAGCCTCCCCAGACTCCGCAGATTGTGCTGTTCTCAGTATCTCCACACCAATCAAGGCATTCAGCCTCCCCAGACTCCGCAGATTGTGCTGTTCTCGTTCGTTGAAGTCCTTCACAGGACAAGAGACACGATCAAGCGTGTTGCCTTTATTAGACTGCAAATTTGCTCAGCGACCATTTCAGTACCATTATGCACAACGGGTTTCCCGGCGTTCGCCATTTTGTACGAATTCCAATTGACATAGCAGGATCATGTGTTGTTGTTGTTTTTAGCATGTTACCTGAAGAAAGGCGAAAAGGTTTTAAAAAAAAAAAACTGGAACAGAGAAAGGTCGATGCTGAGGACGCAATGGGAGACGTTTTTTTGTTTTGTTTTGTTTTAGGTTTGTTTTTTTTTTTTTCCAGAGAATTGAGTACAAGCGTTTAACGGCCGTTGCCAACATGTATCATATTTTCCGCTATACGCATGTGCATTTTTCGTTTTACAAAACCATTTCAAAATCTGCAGTGAAATATTTACAATTATAACGGCACTCTGGCATGGCCAAACTCTCCTTTTAACTTCAAACCCTAAGATTCAATCACCAAACCTGCACCCCTGTAAAACTAAACAAAAATGCACCAGCTAATCGGATTTTTAACCGACATATTAACAACGTTAACTAAACTAGCACAGAAACAAACACGCCCTTCTTTTTCTAATTTACCGTAAATGACGAACAATGCCTTATTTTGCGATCTTACAAAAAGTTGATATATTTTCAATCCTTAATCCACGCTTCCATCTGAATCGATGGGGACAGCCTAAACCATTAAAGTTAAACAGACCCTGGGCATGTCCTTCCATTAGGATTGACATCAAACTTTAATGGGTTTGTTCTAAGTGTCACAGTGCATCCTTCCAACGAGCTTCCATACAACAATTTCTCAGTTTTTATGTATGTTTGCTGATAGATAAATAAACCACCAGCTGTGGGTGATACATAATAA
>CM065735.1:55363644-55396144 GCA_033310375.1 Conus canariensis | reverse complement strand
TTTCAAAATATTGGTGTAAAGCGATGCACCTGTGGTGCAGACGGTTGATTAATCAATCGTTATCCTCGCGTGCCCTTCAAATAAATATAATGGACGTTTTACATGAACTGGGAAAACGTAACTATATCTGCAATGAATTTCTGTACGTAACAGCTCTCTTGGGAACAAGTGTCTCCTTATGTAACGAGACTGCTCAGAGTCAACTACACCTGCTGCAACTGAGGTGTGCGCCTACGAACACTTTTGACATGAAATGCATGATTCGGGCGCACACTGCAATTGCTCAAGTCTGTCAACAAATGGCACTGGACCCAACACCAAACAAAGCAAAGGAAGAGTAACAGAAGACTCAAAATCTAGCAGCAACATTAACCTTTAGAGCATTTGACCAAAGGGATACATTTTGAAAACACCAATAAGAATTCAATGCAGGTGACTATCTTTCGCTAAATTGCTGCTGGTACAAAACTATGTGTCGACAAGAAAATCACCTTATCAATCAATAATATTCCAGAGTTCTTTTGTAACAAAACCTTTAATAGTTTTCAGTTTAATTTGTGTCCAGTATGAGTTTTCATCAGTTCAAACACACCGCAAAGTATGTCACACAATGCAGCATTTACATGTCATTCTTTCTTAGCAAAGTGTTTAGGGTTATTTCACGTTTTATCGTTTATCTTGTTAAGTGCACTAGCAATACTGTCTAAATGTCCTAGCATTTTGCCAGCCCATTTTTTTTGTCTTGTATGTCTCCCTTAGTCACAGCATTCTGGAAATTGCAGAAGAGGCAATACACTGAAAAGTGTGACAATCAAATCTATGGATTCCAGCTTCTCACAGAGTCTGCGTTATCCGACCGCAAACGAAATCATGAGAAACTGGTTCATGCGATCTAGAGTCCGATGTCTATAACTCATCTTGACACTTCCTGTAGCCACAGACGTGCCATTTTAGTCTTCAAACACTGCACCACATACAGCTTTCTCCTCCTCCTCCTGCATTTCCATCTCCAATGATGTCCAAAGTCGTGTATGCTATGACATATTTAATGTGAACGGTACAACCCTGATCATTAAACTCCACACATTTATTCTAAAGAAATGAATACGTGTGTCATCTGAACTTTAGTTACAGGCAACACGCACATAAACTCCACACATTATTCTAAAGAAATGAATACTGTGTATCATCTGAACTTTAGTTACAGGCAACACGGCACATAAACTCCACACATTTATTCTAAAGAAATGAAGTGTGTATCATCTGAACTTTAGTTACAGCAACACGGCACATACTTTTAAAAGTTTTAGCTTTGTACCAGCTTGTCGTAAAACTGCTGATTCGAGAGAAATCTGAATGTATACAGCATTTCCCATTCTTCCTGCTTTGGTACCGATGCTGCTAGCTAAAAGACACATTTCATAAATGTACCTACTAGTCGGTCTGTTCCTACTGCTGTCTCATCCATCGTTACAGCTACTGCTGACATTGCTGTGTGAATTGTCTTTATAGCGCTGTGTCTTAGACCTTTTTGAACAGCTGAGTTACACACGGAATATCTGCTGTTGCAGTGGTACAAAAAGAAAAGACATTCTCTTCAACACTATATGGTTTCTGTGTTTGCACCAGCATGCACACGCAATGGAACATGTTTTGCCTGGGAGGCCTGTAGGCCTGCTTCCATGGACTCCGTGACAACAGAACAGCCAGAGGCTGCAAATGTCTGTACATGGGATGCAGTGTTACTGGGCTTGCATGGGATATGGTCAACAGTTTTCATTCTCACGGCAGAAGAACTGCGTTTCTCGCCAACTGTTTCATTCGTTGTGGAAACTAACAAACTCCTTCACCAATCCGCTACGATGAACAGGACATCTGTTCTGCTGTTCTGATCTTCTGTATGACCTGCATCAGCTAAATGGAGGGAAGGCATACATCAGATTTTCTTCCCATGTGATGGTTAATGCAGGCGTCAACGGCATATGCCTCTGGATCTTTGTGGTGGGACTCGAAATGTTTAATTCAAAAATTGTACTTCCTTGTCAATAAATCAATACTGGATTAAGAAGCAAATCGGTCAATTTCGAACAGAGTTTTGGGGAATTTTCTGTTCTGTATCATCGTGGTGTCACCTTAGTAAGACATGTGATTTAGGAATATTCATATTGATTGTTTTTCTCTCTCCAGCCATCTTCCTCCTGTATGTTTGCTATGGCTCACTGTCCCCCAACCACCTGATGTTGATAACTTTGTTGTCATTTCTGAAGAGGGCTCTTCTCTGCCCAGTCTATGAGCCATTTTTCTTTCGTTCTTGATCCAGCAGTTCCAGCAGTTCAGTACAACTAACAGATCTGTAGAAATGTTGATGAACTCGTGATTCTTTGAGGCATTGATTTTCAGTTTCATTCAATAGCATCGATGACCTAAACCATAAACTAAAATGCTGAATTGGAAAGGCAGCAGCAGTATTTAACGACCTTAGTAAAAACAAAAGATATGGAACGCTGAGAAATCTTCCCTTGACAAAAACAAAACAGTCCAAGTCATTCAAATATGATATCCATGCTACTCTACAGCAGAACCATCAGGGAGAATAGTCCACATGCTTCCGTACGATCCTGGGCATCAAATGGAAAGAGTTCGTATCCAAGGAAGAGGTCAGAGACAGATCCCAACAGTTCTCCATGTCAACCACCATCTGCAGACGGCGACTCCGCTGCTATAGGGCATGTCTTGAGGCCTCCCATGACAGGACCTGCAAATCAAGCCATGAAGTGGATACGAACAAGCCAGAGGACGAAAAGGTGGCCCCAGATGGTCTGGTGGTCAATAGTGGACAAGGACTTCTGACTGGTCAGTATGATTGGGTTCATAGTGCAGGGGGAAATTAAAACATACAAGCAAACCTGGAATTACTGAGTCGACAAACGAAGGAGCAGACAGACTGCAAAATATTCACTACGCGTTTTGACCTGTTAGGTGACCTGCAGCAGGAAAGGACAGCATTCAAAACAATGGAAACAAAGCACGAACAGTCACTGATCTCTTCGATCTAGGTGCACACTATACCCTCTCCTCTCCAACCTCTTCCCTCTCCTCTCCAACCTCTTCCCTCTCCTCTCCAACCTCTTCCCTCTCCTCTCCAACCTCTTCCCTCTCCTCTCCAGCCTCTTCCCTCCCCTCTCCAGCCTCTTCCCTCTCCTCTCCAACCTCTTCCCTCTCCTCTCCAGCCTCTTCCCTTTCCTCTCCAACCTCTTCCCTCTCCTCTCCAGCCTCTTCCGTCTCCTCTCCAGCCTCTTCCCTCTCCTCTCCAACCTCTTCCCTCTCCTCTCCAGCCTCTTCCGTCTCCTCTCCAGCCTCTCCCCTTTCCTCTCCAGCCTCTTCCCTCTCCTCTCCAGCCTCTTCCCTCTCCTCTCCAACCTCTTCCCTCTCCTCTCCAACCTCTTCTCTCTCCTCTCCAACCTCTTCCCTCTCCTCTCCAGCCTCTTCCCTCTCCTCTCCAACCTCTTCCCTCTCCTCTCCAACCTCTTCCCTCTCCTCTCCAGCCTCTTCCCTCTCCTCTCCAGCCTCTTCTCTCTCCTCTCCAACCTCTTCCCTCTCCTCTCCAGCCTCTTCCCTCTCCTCTCCAACCTCTTCCCTCTTCTCTTCAGTTCCATTCTGTAGTGTAAGTCTTTCACCATCAAGATCGAAGAACACACATGACCGTCTGTTCGGCCTTTGCTTCCATTGCATTAAATACTTCTCGTCCTGCCTGAAAAAGACACAGTCAGTCCAAACGCGTTGCACCTGTTTTGCCAAATTTTGCGCCTGGGGCCAACAGGCTGAGTCGCATTCTCTTTTTTTTTTAACATGCGCGCTGGTGACCTACTCATTTTTGAGTGCACCAGCTTTTTAGGAAGAAGAAGAAGAAGTAATTCATTTGTTCTCTCGTTTGGCAGTTCAGTAATTTCATTGTTGATTTTGTGGTCAGTACAAAGCAGAGTGACGTCAGGAGACTGGAAGAGGGTCGAGTACGTCTAGTCTGCCTCCTGTGTTGTACAGCAAGGGAGAGGATAAGACTAATTAAGTCTTAGTAAGTGTACTCCAAGATAATTAACATGAGGATTATCATCCAAGTTTAATTGTGGTAGGGTCAATAGATTTCACCACCGTTAAGAAGCTGTTTCATTCCATGTGGTGAACATCACGTATATGTTTCTAGAGAAAACATTTGAGGAAGACATAGCGAAACCAATAACAGGTATTGTTTTATCAGTTTTGTGGAGAATCAATGAAGTTCTTCGATTAGTCCCTTAACTCTGAATGTTGATTAAAAAATGTTATGCAACTTAGTGCCTGCAATACAGCATTTCCAGGAGTGCTCAGCCGGTGAAGCATGATGTGTCAATCAGCTGACCTGAACTTATCTACGTGGTGCCTGTGATACGTTGCGTTTATGCATGCATGATGTCCTGTGTGGGCCAATGTTGAAAACTTCGTTTATATGGATACGTTTGTTCAGTGTCATATGCTTGTTTGCAGGGGGAAACAAGTGATGTATGTTTGCTCTCTCTCTCTCTCTCTCTCTCTCTCTCTCTCTCTCTCTCTCTCTCTCTCTCTCTCTCTCTCTCTCATAAACACAGAGACAGACAGACGGATAGACAGAAGACAGACAGACAGACAGAGACAGCAATAGAGAGAAGCACTCAGGGAGACATGGCAAGGCACCAAATAACAAATATATCAGATTTTGATGTATTGGTGACACGGAACTCACGCCAACACCAGTTGCAAAGAACAAGTGTTTTCAGTTGTTGTTTTTTTTCTTCATCATAATATCGATAGTGTTTTGAACGGGCGATATTGACAATTTGGAAATCTTTTATCGCATGTTGAAAACACTACCGTACTGTTATTCGGGAATATTGTTATGAGCGAATTTCATCAGTCGACACAATTTCATCCACACAAAAAAATCGTATGTCTGGCGAAGCTAAAGGAATTGGGGGTAGCGAGTCGTTTATGCTGGAATGAAAAGTTAATAGAAGATAGTTCTGGGTGCTTAATAATGATCAGTGTGTAATACTGGTTTGCGTCTTTCCAGACACCTCCACAGAACATGTTGATGAGAAGATGGTAATACAGCTGTGTTAAAAAGTACATTTCTCAGTATGATTCACAATGGCTTGTCTTAACAGGTTTGTAGTATGTGCTTCTGATGCAAATGTTCATTATTCTACATTAGCACATTTCAGTAAATACCATCTTTTATTCATGCAAATTCTATCTAGATGGGCCCACTCTGTTTCTCTTAATGCTGAATCAGTCAAGAATGTTTTAAAGTTCACACTCTTCAATCAATGTGGTGATAATACTGATGCAACGAATGTAGATTTTATTTGTGTGTGTGTGTGTGTGTGTGTGTGTGGTGTGTGTGTGTGTGTGTGTGTGTGCGTGCGTGCGTGCGTGCGTGCGTGTGTGTGTATGTGTGTGTGTGTGTGTGTGTGTTGTGTGTGTGTGTGTGTGTGTGTGTGGTGTGTGTGTGTGTGTGTGTGTGTGTGCACGCGTATGTTTGTGTGTCTGTGTCTGTGTGTCTTTTGTCTGTGCGTCCGTGTCTGTGTCTGTATGTCTGTGTCTCTGTGTCTGTGTCTGCGTCTGTGTCTGTGTCTCTGTGTCTGTGTCCGTGTCTGTGTGTCTGTGTCTGTATCTCTGTGTCTGTGTGTCTGTGTCTGTGTCTCTGTGTCTGTATCTCTGTGTCTGTGTGTCTGTGTTTTCTTTTTTTTTAACGGAGGTGCCACTGGAACTCTGGTCTTCCTCCCTCCACTACCTCCTCCACTACACTCACACTCCCTGCGTCCAACCACATCCCCCCCCCCGCCCCTCCACTACCTCCTCCACTACACTCACACTCCCTGCGTCCAACCACCTCCCATCCTCTCCTCCTCCCCCCACCTCCGCCCCTCCACCATCTACCATTTTCCCAATCCTACTCTTAAGATTTAAATGTGTTGTGTGTGATGAGAAAGACACAGAGAGACAGAGAGAAAGAGACAAAGAGAGGGGGGAATTATATATATATTTTATATTATATATATATATAATAAGTTACATTATCAGAAAGTACTTTTCGATGAGTGGTAATAAAATACATAATGATAATGAGAGAAGAGAGTTACAATAATTTATTCAGGATAGGCCACAGCCCTCTGAGGGGAGGAGTTAATAAAATATATGACATGAGAGAGACAGAAGACAGAACGACAGACACGAGACGAGAGAGAGAGAGAGACGAGAAGAGAGAGAGAGACAGAGAGAATGAAATAATGAAATTTATCAGGATAGGCCTCAGCCCTCTGAGGGGAGACAGTTAATCAAAATGGTAGTGGAGACAACACAAGACAACACACACACCAACAGAACACACCACACCACACACACAAGACAAGAGAGAGAGAGAGAGAGAGAGAGAGAGAGAGAGAGAAGAGAGAATGAAATGAAATGAAATTTACTCAGGATAGGCCTCAGCCCTCTGAGGGGAGACAGTTACATCAAAAACATGGTGAGGGGAGACAACACACAAACAGACCACCACACAAACAACACACACAAGAGAGAGAGAGAGAGGAGAGAGAGAGAGAGAGAGAGAGAGAGAGAGAATAAAATAAAATAACATTTATTCAGGATAGGCCTCAGCCCCACTGGAGGGGAGCAGGTTACATAAAAAACACGGTGAGAGAGAGAGAGAGAGAGAGAGAGAGAAGAGAGATAGAGAGTGAGTGACAGAGACAGACAGAATGAATGATAGAAAATGAAATTTATTCCGGATAGGCCTCATCCTATCTGAGGAGAGCAGGTTACATTAAGCACACACACACACACACACACACACACACACACACACACACACACACACAACACACACACACAGAGAGAGAGAGAGAGAGAGAGAGCATTATTTTTTCCATTAAGTATAGATCATCTGCAAACACACACACACACACACACACACACACACACACACACACACACACACACACACACACACCTCATCTTAGGACTATGCAGATGACCCACACACACCACACCTACACACACATACACACACACACACACACACACACACCACACACAACACACACAAAATTATCTTCAGATTTCAACTACAATGCAGTTCGTTGCCTCTTTTGATTTAGTAGTGTGAATACTTTTTTCTTTTTTCAGAACGATCCAAATGGCAAAATTACTGGCTGGTGAAAGCATCAGCAAAGGCTGTTTGATTTAAAGAAATCAGGGAGGGAAAGAAAGAAAGTGTACTGATTACAAGACAGATGTAATTTATCGCATTTAAGCCACAGCCTGAGTCAATCTTTCAGATTGTTATCAGATGACAACGCATGTGCTCCAACGGTAACGCAGTGTTCCTAGTAGGTGTACAGAATCTCTCCAGCTTTACGTTTGTTCCGCAAAATATCCGTTATAATTCATGTTTGTTCTACAAATGTCTGTTATAGTTTATGTGTGTTTTACAAACGGCTGTTTTAGTTTATGTTTGTCCCACAAATGTCTGTTATAGTTCATGCTTGTTCCACAAACGACTAGTATAGTTCATGTTTGTTCCACAAATGTCTGTCATCGTTTATGTTTGTTCCACGAACGGCTGTTCATGTTTGTTCCGCAAATGGCAGTTATACTTTATGTTTGTTCCACAAACGGCGGTTATAGTTTATGTTTGTTCCACAAATGGCTGGTATAGTTTATGTTTGTTCCACAAATGTCTGTTATATATTGTATTTGTTCCACAAATGTCTGCTATATTTTATGCTTGTTCACAAATGTCTGTTATATTTTATGTTTGTTCCACAAATGTCTCTTACATTGTCAGGAAGGCTGCCAGAATATTCATTCTACCGACAGAGGACAAAAACACCTGTACTGTAAAATGATTCCTCTGCAGCCAGGAGGACCAGAAAGGTTAGACTCTTGTTGCATCACAACGCAACACTTAGCATAGATATAAAGATCAACCCTGTCTCTTTTTTTAACTTGAAAAACAAATAATAGTCCTATTAATGACAACTGCAAACTTGGCCAGAAATACTTAGAAATTCACGTTGATTTTCAAGATGTTTCCAGTGACCTTCTAGTGAACTGAATTGTCTACGTTTTCACCTTCCAGCTTTATAAATAAACATTTGCACACTGGCAAAGTAGCCATTAATGCCATCGCCATCTTCACAATATCACATGTCAAATTTAACCACATCTCTAATTTACTTCTATTGTTTTAAGACAACGTTGTGCTCTAAGACAGAATTTCCTTTCCTCCAAATAAGATCTTTCTGCACAGCGTTCACGTTCCTTAAACATGCGATCATTGCAGTCCTGAAAATTCTGCCAACTCCTTCGTTGAAAGACTCATCCTTTCCCGTTTCTGCCTGAAAGTGTATGGGGTTAACAGGGGAAATTGTCCGCCAACAACGTTTTGAAACAGGTGAAAACAGTGGTCGAGTACTTTTAAAGTAATTTAGGAAAAGAAGTAATTCAAAGAAAAATATTGCATAGCTCTAAAACAAAATTGCAACCCTAGAGTTCACGAGAAAGCAAAATCTAAAGTAAAATCTCATTGAGCATCACTAACCTTTAACATGCTAATATACTCGCAAAACAAAAAATAAAAGTATATGAAGTCAACAACAATACATCTAGCAAAACCCAAAGTGGGATCCCATTAACCATTATCTAGCTTATGTCAGAAAAAGATACTCCCGAAGGTGCGGGCAGGACTCACAGAAGTACTGTTTTCAACTACCGAACAAACCAGCTGGGAGCAGTCCTGCACCACCCTTGGCAGTCTTTGCTGTGTTCACATAGAGTGCAGGCATTTCATTAACACGTGAAAGGACACACCTGCTCCCTAGCAGATGCCATTGTGTAATGGCCACCGGATGTGACACGACAGAACCTCCACGGGGGCGTTTCCATGGGTGTACCAGCCTATATTTCATGGCTACAGAGCCTACCGGCGAAAATATTAATCATCATCATCATAATCATCATCATCATAATCCTACCACCACACCACACCACACCACAGTCCATCGCACCATCCATTCCTCATCTGTGAGAGTGTTTTTGTGTCGTGTCTCGCGAAAAACTGATGCCACAAAAAAGGACGTCAAAACGCCACCGTCGAACAACTGCCGTGTGCATCCCTAGCCTCACTCGTTGCTGTTCTGTTGACAGGCGATGACAGTACAACTCCAGACACGGCCAAGCTTTCACCATGAATTTGTACGTGCTCTCTGAAGAGAATCCTTGGTCACAGTCTTTCCTGCTGTCAACAGGACTTTCCCTGCGGTCAGTAAGTCTTTCCTCACCGTCACTGGACCTTTCCCCAGAGTCGGCCAAAAGGCTGACAAGAAAAAGATACAGCCGAAGGTGCGGGTGTTGGTACTTGGTTATGTTGCTGTGAATACGCTCAACAGAGAGTAAATGGTACCATTTCGAACTAGTAATAAACTGAGGTTACATAATTCACGATCACAGTGCTGCCCAGATTTGTCAAATTTCATTGAGCTGATCACGACTGAGTCCTCACTTGCTCTGTACAGCGATGCCAAAGTTTGTGTGTTTGTCTTGGGTTATGTTACAACAAACATTTCTGTCTCACCAGCACAGGAGGAATAGTCTCTCCGTATTAAGGGGTTAGTGAATTTTCATATCAGATAACATGACACTACTTTTGCAGGACTATTGGTCTCAACATTTAAGTTAAAGCAATTCGTGTATGCAATATCAACCTCTGTAAAGAGATATTAGAATCACTTAAGTTAAGACATAACGCTCGAAAAGAAATTTCTAGATATTATGTTTCTATTGTTACCTTTTAAATCAAAATTCATTAATTGAGAGGGAAAAAATCATGAAACGTTGGTCTTTCTCGAATAAAGTTTTGACATGATGTCGCAATTAGGTTCAATTATTGGACATAACGCACAACGTAACAGCTGGGTTGGATTTTTGTCCATGACACATGGCATCACAGTCAGGTTGGACAATCATTCATTACTCATCATCGTTTCGCGGGTAATGTGAGAAAAGCAGGTGGTTGGTGACTGATGATCAGACGTGTCTGGAGGAACTGCAGAGTGGAGGGGACAGGGAGGGGGAAGGGGGGGGGTCAGATTCCAAATGTCTGATACTTCCACAACCCTGGCTAGGCTGGAACAGACGACTGCTCTCAGGTCATCATCCACACCACCAGATCACCGCCATGATTGATAGAATGCTTGCTGGATGATTAGGTCCAACATCTTTCTTTTTCTTTTCCCAGGCCACACTGAGTGAAACAATTAAGAGACCTACACCTAGAACAAAAACGTTTTGGTCACGAACAGATCCAGTATCACGCACTGACACAGTTGAAACGTTGCAGGGTCCAGGTCAATCTTAATTGCTTAGCGAACGACTTCAGTGGACTAGTCAAGGAGTCCCACTTGACTCCAGTACAGGGACACTGGCTGCAGATCAGGGTTTTTTTTTTTCATAGCAATTTAAAACAGCAATCCATCTTCTCCACTGCTCCTCCTGGAAGGAACCAGTCTAAGTTCTATCTAGCTTGAGAGTAAAAAAAAAATATCTTGCTAGAATTTCAGAGTACAGACTAAATGCCTGCCTGAACCAACAACCTTTTTAACAGGAGAAATATGGCTCTTTTTGTTTTGCTTTGGTTTGGTTTCGTTTGGTCTGGTGTGTGTGTGTGGGGGGGGGGGGGTTGTTTTTTGTGTTCTTTTATGGTGAACTTTCTTCAAGAATCCTCACTTCCGGAAGAGTTCATTTCTTGAGTGTCGTCTGCTCAAAACAAGTGTTAAACAACAGAATACAACCCTCTGTTCAAATATTGACAACAGGTGGAACTGTTCGATATGTTTGCAGATAGTACGACCTAGCCTTCATCCACAGATGACAAAATTGAACTGAATTAGATGAAACAAAAGGCAGTCACAGACTAGAATGTGACAACAGGACCATAGAGATATGACTTGTCTTCTCATTTCTGCGGTGTATTTCTGTGATTTATTTCATAGTAGGCATCTTTAGCACTGAGAAAGATTCTTGCTGTGTATGGTATGAGCCATTAGCATCATCTAGTGCATCCATTAGATTTTGGGGTGATTTGCATCGATGCAATGTATCCGTGCGAAAGAAAGCAATTTTGTTCTGAATTTTGTGAGCCATGATTTCACATTATTTCTTCAGAGAGAGAGAGAGAGAGAGAGAGAGAGAGAGAGTGACCATAACTTATGTCCTCTCACTGGTGAGATTTTATCAACACACGTAAGCAGGGTGTGTCGTCACTTCCGTTTCCGAATTCCTTTTTTTTACCTGAGCTAAGTGGACGAAATCTGCGTACATGTTTATTTGTTTATATATGTACATGTCTCCATCTCCATTGCTATAGTATGAAATGGAATGACTTCTTTATGATTACCCACGGGCAATATGAATTTAATTGGTGAATTAATACAATGCTATCGGTAGTATTAAAATGTTAAATGATTAAGAACTGAATATCAATTGTAATTACATGATATTCATCCATATGCAATAAAAGGAGATGAAAGTAAATGGGAAACATTGAGCGTATTACGTAAGATGTCGACAGAAATAATGTGACTCCAACACACACACACACACACACACACACACACACACACACACACACACACACACACACACATATCATCATATCATTGTCGTCGACGTCGTCGTCGTCGTCGTCGTTGTCGTCGTCATCATCGTCATCATCATCAACATGATCATCATCATTAACCTCATCATTAACATCATTATCATCATCATCGTCATCATCATAATCATCATCATCATAATCATGATCATCATCATCACTACAACCACACCACACCACACCACACCACACCACAGTCCATCGCACCATCCTTTCCTCATCTGTGAGAGTGTTTCGGTCGTGTGTTTGTCTAAGGTCGGGACCAAGGACGTCAAAACAGTTGCATCAAAAACTTTGTTCATATAGAATATTCTAAATATCACTTTGTTCCTGATACGGTCGTGATACAGACCTGAGCGAAGTCATGTTTTCTTATATCATGTTTTCTGATATGCCATATTATAGTTTCTTGTTATACTTTCTCACATTTTGTACATCTCAAAAATGATTTCCTCAGATAGCTCCGCATCGACTTCCTGGAAGTCAGGTTGAACGTTGAAACCCAACTCAGGTAATCTGGAACGACAACGCACTAAGACGTTTAGAAAACATGCCACTTTTTTTACGGTGGCAGCCAAGGTTTGACTGTGATACTTTGGAGGTGTGATCTGGGTGTTCTTAACCACTGAGTTGTCAGGCCATTCAGTGAGGTGACCCCTGGTAGGTTTGGCTAATTTGGGTATATTCCAAGGAATGAGTTGTTGGCTGGTTTATTACATTTTTGTCTGCTCAGCATGCCAAAGATATTAGACACATTTGCTTGTCGTGTCAGCAGTGACCAATGAAGCCTACAAATAAAGAAGACGCTTTGAGAGAAGACGGGGGACGGAATACCTCAGTGGTAGAGCGCCGAACTCGTAATCTTGGGGTTGCGGGTTCGACTCTCGGCCGGGCCGTTTCGGTACTGAGGGAATTTTTCCCTCAGAGTTAACATTGGTTCTGACTCCATTTCCAATACAGTCCTTCCAATGAGAGATTCCGTGTGTGAACGCACGCACAACATCTTGCACACACGCAAATCCCATCATCAACTTTCGGAAGAGAAGGCCAATTTGGCCGTTGGTATGGATGACACGTTACACATACCATGCACCTTCCCCGACGTTGGAGTATGGCTGCCTTAATGGCGGGATAAAAAAAAAACGGTCATACACACAAAACTCCACTCCCTTTGTTGGGCAGATGGGATCAATCTTTGCCTTTCTATACAGGGGGTGTCCGCAGGAGTATCAGCCTGCGTACACAGAAGAAGAAGAAGAGAGAAGAAGAAGACGGACAGATAGGCAAACAGGCTCACTGACAAACAACACATACATCATAAGGGATATCACGTAAGACTTGATTTTTACATCTTGCTCTCTATGGATGGTATAGTGGTATGGTTCTGAATGACAAAATCTGAATGAAACAAAAGCAAAGAGACACAAAGCAAACATTGAATTAAGTTACAGGCTACATAGGATCGGCTAATATGAATATATTCCAAGAAATGGTTGGTTGGACGGTTTTTATATATACCCCTTCTATTCTCTCGCAGTTGTGAACTTTTATTTCTTAAGATTTCTTCTGAAAAAATGCCCAAAACGTTTCTCTATATCTGGAACCCATACTGTAGTAGATGAAAATGTTAAAGGTGGAATTGAAAAAAGAGAAAGTGGAAAAAATCCACAGAGCAGTATTGTAGAAATTGTGATGGCGACCTCCAGCTTTCATCTCTGGCAAAAACAGACTGACCACACGGAACACACAGCTGGGAGAAATACAGATGATGAAAAACACAGAGCTGCCAATCAGCATCTTAGTCAGTGCCACCTCCCGTGCAGACAGAGATGTCGATGTTCCGGTACGCCATGTCATTATCTGACGAAGTTTGATGGCAGTGAGTATGGTAGCTATCAACACCACTACTATCGTACCTCCGGGAAAAACAGCACCAAACACAACACTGTCCAGAAAGTCAATGAGATCTTTGTGTCTGTTATAAAATGTTCCAGCCACCATCGCCTGTATGACTGCACCCGTTTCAGGGTCATAAACACACCTGACTCTGTATCTGAATGCCACAATGAAAAACAGGCCGAGCACCAAGAAATACACAGCAATGATAATGCAACCCATTGTCCTGGTGCGTAGCAGAGTCTGGTACTTTAACGGGCTGTAGACACAGTAGCATCTCTCACAGGCGATAATGGAGGACAAGAGGAATGAAAGGAAACACAGGCCCATGAACACAATCAAATTATTGTTAGTCATAAACTTGCTCGCAGGGGGAATGTTTTCCTGTCCTCTGAACTGCAAGTAGATATTTTCCACATGGAGTAACATGCCAGCGGTTAAATAAAGACAGTCTGTTAAAGACAACGAGAACAGACAGAGGTTGACACGATCACGAAGCCCTTGTTTGAAGTACACCGCCATGTTGATGACGTTGGCTGGTCCACCAATCAGAAACAAGACACCGATCATAATATCCTTCATTCTTCTCATGTATGTTTCCACTGCTGCGCTTAGAATGTTATTGGGATTAGCCCATGGTATGTACTCCATCTCACTAAATCTGACTTCAATGCATTCCTCAGGAACAGAGGAATTTGGAACACCGCTGTGTAAATCATGCTGTGTTGTCAAGATGTCCTTGGTAGTCATGGTGATACGCAGTGAGTAGATCGTCAAGTTCAGCAGGTCACTGCTACATTTTCTTGCTAATATTAAAATTTCTTTTACTACTGTCACTGCAGGGAAAATATCGTAAATTACCTTTCTGTTTCTGAAAAATATATTGAACGCTTTGTAAACAGAGCCTGGTCTCAATGTTTAGATGAGTTGGTCAATACCAATGTTTAGATGAGTTGGTCAATACCAATGTTTAGATGAGTTGGTCAATATCAATGTTTAGATGAGTTTCTCAATACCAATGTTTAGATGAGTTGGCCAATATCAATGTTTAGATGAGTTTCTCAATACCAATTTTAGATGAGTTGGTCAATACCAATGTTTAGATGAGTTTCTCAATACCAATGTTTAGATGAGTTGGTCAATACCAATGTTTAGATGAGTTGGCCAATATCATTTTATCCAACAAAAGTTCATAGTGCGATAAAGTAAAACAAAGTGGCGAAATAAGACATGAACACGCCAGAAGGGAATAAGATCGTCACGTGACTGTGTTCCTTTAATGACTTGTTAGTCCGTTTGATTTTATTCACTTTCTAGGCACCCTCCCATTACTGTTTGATAGTGTCATAGAAATGATTACTTCAGTCACGTTGCGATTTTCATCGACACTAGCTTTCAAAACAGGATTCGGTGTGACCAGGTTTTACCACTTTATTGCTTATGCTTCGTTCGCCGACCTTTGTTATCTCATATCAGCACAGTTCAATGGACATGGTTTTGTACTGTGCATATCATATCCACATTGACATCACTATTTTACTTCAAGTTGGATCGCTTTAGAACGTCCATGTCAGGTCACACTCATCGATTGTTCTTGTGCTGATACTGATACAATGAAGCTCGTTTTTTTTCTCTCTCTTTTTTCTTAGTTTGTTTGTTGTTGTTTTTTAAGTTTGTTTTTGTTTAGGCAGAACCGTTAGTGTAGATTTTTTTAAAATTCCCCCTGCCTGTCCCAGCACCACATCACCCCGCTTTCCCTCTCACCATCGGCCCCATTCTCCCCCTCTCCTTCACCTCCCTCGTTACCTTTGCCCTTTCTGCATGCTTTCGGTCGTATTCTTGAAAATAAACTATATATATATATATATATATATATATATTTACTGACTGTGAGCTAACTAGCAAGTTAGAGAGCGAATGTTCGAGCAAGAGAAACAGACAGACAGACATACAGACAGACAGAATCATATCCTCGAAAGAACATCATAAAACTTTAAAGTGCAATCCAATATGCACTTTTTTAAAATTTTGCAATGTTTAAATCGGATATCTAACAAGATGCAAAGCATATAAACGTACTCCCAGTATATCCTGCATACGCATAAGATATTCCATAAAGAGGAAAAACCGTCTCGGGCTGGTGTAGCCGTTAGTAATGACTATTCTGGTAAACATCGGCCATCATCTGTGACCTATGATGAACATACTTACAAATTTTCAGAAAGATCGGCCAAGTACTTTCTGAGATTTTTCATAAAGAAGAAAAGTATTTGGGCCGTTAGTAACGGCTATAACAGTATACTAAAACATCGGGCATCATCTGTGATCCATAATAAACATACCTACAAATTTTCAGAAATATCGGCCAGATACTTTCTAAGATATTCCATAAAAAAGAAGAACCGTTATGGGCCTTTAAAGCCCTTAGTAAAGGCTATACCGGTAAACTAAACATCGGGCATCATCCGTGACCCATAATGAACATACCTACACATTTTCAGATAGATCGGCCCAGTACTTTTGTCTGGAGCGAGTGGAACACATTTTGACCACGGACGGACAGAAACACACACACACACACACACACACACACACACACACACACACACACACACACACACACACACACACACACACACAGCATTTCTTCGTTTCCATTCTAAAGTACTCCCTGTTCTATAAGAACTGGGAGTACAAAAACAAAAAAGTCTATTGAAATTATAATATTCTCGAGCTGACGAATATTTCAGTAAACTTGGCTTGAGATACTAATGCTGGTATGGAAACACCAAACACTGATGAAGACGGGCACCTTGCATCAAGCTTTAAGCTTGTTATTCGATGAAACTACGTTTGTTCTGTTTAGCACAGTGTGTCGATTAAGCAGTATAAAACCATCTTCAATGTATTTCTGTACTAGAGATATTTGTCATTGTCTGTTAGGCCGCCATAACATTCGTTCTACTGACATGTGACCAACAAATGCACTGTAGAATGAAACCACAGCTGCCTCAGTGACCTTAGGCACATTTACACAAACTTCATCACAAAGTTACCAGCCGCCTGGGTAAAGTGGTACGTTTCATGGGCTCCTGACTGGGAGGTCGTGAGTTTGATTCCCATTGGAATCATTCATACAAATTGTGGATTTTTCTGCCCTGACCTGTTCCTACCCAGAGTTGAGTTTGCTATGGGCTCAGTTGGGATGACTGGGATCATACGTCAAGTTTCCTCCGCATAGTAGATGCGTCTCTGAGCGTGTCCTTCAAATTTCCTGAACCACACTACAGGGGTCTGTATGATGTCGGGCCAGACTGTTACCGGGAGATATCATGACAGCAAAATCGCGTAGAGCCTTGTCACGCAGCCTCAGACCCGAATGGAAATCAGTGGCATCATCTCCATCATCCCCATCCTCATCGATCGATATTTAAAGAAAATCTCAAATTCTGTGTCCCCTCCTCCTGCCCTGCTCTCATGATGACCTAAGTTTGATTTCTGTTCCATGTCTGTGTTCCTGGTGAGGTACGTCGCGTCAGACGGACATGGTGGCAAAACTCCGAAGGGAGAGCTCACCCACGCTGGCTCCGCGACTAAGCAATGATGGTCGTCAGTAGGGGGCTTAGTAGATAGTGTCCTGTGTAGGTGTTGGATCAGAACAAGAACCGTTGGACACAACCAAAGTGAACCAGCAGCAGTGCAGTGTCTCCTCTGGTGGGTTGCCTCATAGCGACTTGACACTGACTTTTCTCTGTGGGCTGCCGGTGCCGGAGTTGTGGCGGGAGAAACCAGGTTGAGGATGTGGACGGGGAGCCGGATTGAGCAATGCCACTGAGGAGGCACAGAAGATGAAACAGCCCCCCAAAAGCATCACGAATGAGGATTAACTACATAGTTGAGAATATGCCTGTTTTTGTTTTTGTTGAATTATTCATTGAAACTTACAAATCGTTAACCCTGGACTGTCGAGAAAAGCAACAACAAATTTTACCAAAGAGATTTTTAAAAAGTAACAGCAGTCGTCATTGAATTTAAATTCATTTTCAGCCAAGCATCCTGCCGCTGGCCCAAAACTTAAGCAAGTTAGAAAATTCTTCTCGCTTTTAATATATCTCTCGCATACATGCGTAAGCAGCATACGCACGCGCGCGCGCGCGCGCGCGCGTGTGTGTGTGTGTGTGTTTTGTGTGTGTGTGTGTGTGTGTGTGTGTGTGTGTGTGTGTGTGTGTGTGTGTGTGTGTTAAGTGTGGATGTGTGTGTGTGTGTGTTGTGTGTGTGTGTGTGTGTGTGTGTGTGTGTGTGTGTGCGCGCGCGCGCGCGCGTGTGTGTGTGTGTAAGCACAATATTACGAAGATACTAGTATATCTCTCACTTTCGATCCGTTCATTCTACATTCCTCTGCGCTATTGATCCGTACTTATCGACAAGAGAAACAATTCATATTTGAGATATGGGGCATACTCGTTTAATTATGAACTCGCGAACGCGCACGCGGATGCGTGAATACGTGTGTGTGTGTGTGTGTGTGTGTGTGTGTGTGTGTGTGTGTGTGTGTGTGTGTGTGTGTGTGTGTGTGTGTGTGTGTGTGTGTGTGTGAATATGTGAGGGTGTGTGTGTTGTTGTTGTTCATTGATTTAACGTCTGTTCACCCAAAGGTGATATTAAACAAATTAAATAAATATCAAATAAAATAATAGTAGAGTAAAATAAAATAAATGAAATGAATGAAATAAACTGATTAAAATAAAACAATAGATAGATAAACTAAATAGGATAGAATAATAAAGAAATGTGTGTGGGGGGGGGGGGGAGGGGGGGGCGGGGGGGGGGAGGTATGTGTCACTGGATGGGTTTGTATTTTTTGTGGTGATGGTGTATAGTGTCCTTTAGTAATAGTGGAATAATCTGTCCTTCACCCTTTCTTTCTGTCCTTCGCGTATTAATCTATTCTATTAGTACATTGACAGATCTGATACATTATAAAGTATCTATAGATTTGGACTGCAAATCAATTCAAGTTATGCGGTCCACAGCCCAGCCAATCATGAAAGCCATCCCAGGATTGCCACCATGTAAAAGTTCGATCCCGTAATCTCGAGTTAGTTGTGGTTAGAAAAATTGACTTGCATACTGCATAGAATATTCAGATTGTTTTAAATATCTTAAATCTAAAAGTAATAAATTCCCAATGTGTCCTACTATCTTAACAATTAACAGATATAATTTAATAACGCAGGAAAGAACAACAATAAATCAACAAATCAAAGAAAAATACCAACAGGGCTGGAATGCAAAATTTGTGAAAAAATTTTAAGAAGCTGATAGTCATTTACAATTTTTTCAATGGATAATGGCTCATAAGGTAGCAGCACGCCCCCTAAAGTTTTAGTAATGAGTGCTTTAATTTCAGAACAGTGTAGGAGTAAATGCTTTATAGTAATCTGGTTTCCACATATACAATTTACATCTTTAGAAAATTTTGTTCTAAGAGCATTTAGACGAAGTTTAAACATCAAAGCTATAATATGTCTGGATTTTGTTTTACTAAGATATGTCAAGAGTAACTTTGAATCTGCGATAGGTTCATTTAATCCTTTAATACAATTTTGTGAATATTGACTGTTTGATGTCATCAGAATATTATCAAATTCATCTTTAGATATTTTGTCAATATGTTTATAGCATTCATGTAAATCTAACTTTATATTCAGCTGTATTGTTCCTTCAACATTACGCGCTGCTCTTTTAGCTGCTCGGTCAACCACTTCATTATAATATATCCCATAATGTGAAGGTACCCAATAAAAAGTGATACTGATGTTTTTAGCTGATAACTGATGTATTGCATGTTTTATTTCTAGTATCATTTCGAGACGCGTTTTAATATTTTGACATTTGATAGCTTGTAGTGCAGATTTCGAATCGACACATAATAACACTTTACGTTTGGGCCAGTTTGTTGGAAGATCTATGATATGCTGTACCGCCTTTAATATTGCTACCAATTCAGCAGTAAAAATGGAATAATGATAACACAGGGTGTGTGTGTGTGTGTGTGTGTGAGTGTGCGTGCGTGCGTGCGTGTGTGTGTGTGTGTGTGTGTGTGTGTGTGTGTGTGTGTGTGTGTGTGTGTGTGTGTGTGTGTGTACATTCATGCGCGCCCGCGTGTGGTTGTGTGTATTGTGTGTGTGTTTGTGTTTTTGTGTGCATGTATGTATGATTCGAAATATGTAGGGATGAGGAAAGAGGTTAGCATGCGTTTGTGAACTCTTGCGCTCACTTGTATGCATATATATCCTCATGTACGTGCAGATTTCTGTGAATATAGAACTGCAGGTGTTATGGTTTCCCCGCCCTTCTTCTATTTGTTTCTCTCTGCAAGAGTTTGCAAACACACACACACACACACACACACACACACACACACACACACACACACAACACACACACACACATACAAACACACACACACACACACACACATGCAAACACACACACACACACACACACACACACACACACATGCAAACACGCACACACACACACACACACACACACACACACACACACACACACACACACACACACACAACACACACACACACACACACACACACACACACACACACACACACACACACACACACACACACACACACACACACACTCACACGCGCGCGCGGGTATGCTTCTTACGCATGTATACGAGAGAAATGTTAAATGCGAGAAGAAATGTACAAGCCTAGTGCTTTCAAATAAATGTTTTTACCTCGTGCCTATATTCACGTGTCTTTGCACACTTGATCACACTTGAGTATTTTCTAACTTGCTTAAGTTTTGGGCCAGTGGCAGGATGCTTGGCTGAAAATGAATTTAAATTCAATGAAGACTGCTGGTTACTTTTTGAAATCTCTTCGGCAAAATTTGTTGTTGCTTTCCTCGACAGTCCAGGGGTTAACGATTTGTAAGTTTAAGAGAATAATTAGAGAAAAACAAAAACCGGTATATTTTCAACTGTATGGTAAATCCTCATTCGTAATGATTTGGGGTGGGGGTGGGGGGTGGGGGGGGGGCTGTTTCATCTTCTGTGCCTCCTCAGTGGCATTGCTCAATCCGGCTACCCGTCCACATCCTCAACCTGGTTTCTCCCGCCGCAACCCAGGCACCGGCAACCCACAGGGAAAAGTCAGTGTCAAGTCGTTATGAGGCAACCCACCAGAGGAGACACTGCACTGCTGCTGGATCACTTCGCTTGTGTCCAGTGGTTCTTGTTCTGATCCAGCGCATACACAGGACACTATCTACTAAGCCCCCTACTGACGACCATCATTGCTTAGTCGCGGAGCCAGCGTGGGCGAGCTCTCCCTCCGAAGTTTTGCCACCATGTCCGTCTGACGCGACGGAACGTCACCAGGGGCATAGACATGGAACAGAAATCAAACTTAGGTCACCATGAGAGCAGGGCAGGAGGACGGGACACAGAATTTGAGATTTTCTTTAAATATCGATCGATGAGGAAGAGAATGATGGGGACGATGCTACGGATTTCAGTTCGGGTCTGAGGCTGAGTGGCAAGGCTGTGCGCGATTTTGCTTTTATGATATCTCCCGGTAACAATCTGGCCTGTCATTATACAGACCCCTGTAGTGTGGTTCAGGAAATTTGAAGGACACGCCCAGAGACGCATCTACTATGCGGAGGAAACTTGACGTATGATCCCAGCCATCCCAACCGAGCCCATAGCAAACTCAACTCTGGGTAGGAACAGATCAGAGCTTAAAATCCACAATTTGTATGAATGATTCCAATGGGAATCAAACTCACGACCTCCCAGTCAGGAGCCCATGAAACGTACCACTTTACCCAGGTGGCTGGTAACTTTGTGATGAAGTTTGTGTAAATGTGTCTAAGGTCACTGAGGCAGCTGTGGTTTCATTCTACAGTGCATTTGTTGGTCACATGTCAGTAGAACGAATGTTATGGCGGCCTAACAGACAATGACAAATATATCTAGTACAGAAATACATTGAAGATGGTTTTATACTGCTTAATCGACACGTTGTGCTAAACAGAACAAACGTAGTTTCATCGAATAACAAGCTTAAAGTATGATGCAAGGTGCCCGTCTTCATCAGTGTTTGGTGTTTCCCTACCCACATTAGTATCTCAAGCCAAGTTTACTGAAATATTCGTTAGCTCGAGAACATTATAATTTCAATAGACATTTGTTTGTAGATATACGATTTAAACATTGCAAAACTTTTGTAAAAAAAAAAAAAAGCGCATATTGGGCGGCACTTTAAAGTTTTATGATTTTCTTTCGAGGATATGATTCTGTCTTTCTGTCTGTCTGTCTGCCAGCCTGCCTGTCTGTCTGTCTGTCTGCCTGTCTGTCTGTCTCTTGCTCGAACATTCGCTCGCTAACTTGCTAGTTCGCTCACCGTGCAGTCAGTATATATACATAGTTTATTTTCAAGAATACGACCGAAAGCGTGAAGAAAGGTCAAAGGTATTGAGGCAGGTGAAGGATAGGGGGAGAATGGAGCCGATGGTGAGAGGGTAAGCGTGGTGATGTGGCGCTGGGGACTGGCAGGAGAAATTACAAATCTTTATTAACGGCTTTGCCTAAACAAAACAAACCAAACAAACAAACTAACAAAAACAAACCAACAAACAAACAAACTCAGAAAAAAAGAGAAAAAACGAGATTCATTGCATCAGTATCAGCACAAGAACAATCGATGACGGTGACCTGAAACAGACGTTGTAAAGCGATCCAACTTGAAGTAAAATAGTGATGTCAATGTGGATATGATATGCACAGTACAAAACCATGTCCATTGAACTGTGCTGATATAGATAACAAAGGTCGGCTAACGAAGCATAAGCAATAAAGTGGTAAAAAGTGGTCACACCGAATCCTGTTTTAAAAGCTAGTGTCGATGAAAATGGCAACATGACTGAAGTCATCGTTACTATGACACTATCAAGCAGTAATGGGAGGGTGCCTAGAAAGTGAATAAAATCAAACGGACTAACAAGTCATTAAGGAACACAGTCACGTGACGATCTTATTCCCTTCTGGCGTGTTCATGTCTTAGTTCGCCACTTTGTTTTACTTTATCGCACTATGAACTTTTGTTGGATAAAATGATATTGACCAACTCATCTAAACATTGGTATTGACCAACTCATCTAAACATTGGTATTGACCACTCATCTAAGCATTGGTATTGAGCAACTCATCTAAACATTGATATTGAGCAACTCATCTAAACATTGGTATTGACCAACTTATCTAAACATTGGTATTGAGAAACTCATCTAAACATTGGTATTGACCAACTCATCTAAACATTGATATTGACCAACTTATCTAAACATTGGTATTGACCAACTCATCTAAACATTGGTATTGACCAACTTATCTACAGATTGGCATTGACCAACTCATCTAAACATTGATATTGACCAACTTATCTAAACATTGGTATTGACCAGTTCATCTAAACATTGAGACCAGGCTCTGTTTACAAAACGTTCTATATATTTTTCAGAAACAGAAAGGTAATTTACGATTTCTTTTCCCGCAGTGACAGTGGTAAAATAAATTCTAATATTAGCAAGAAAATGTAGAATAAAAGAATAAAAGGAAAAGATGCTCCCAGGATTCACCGAAAGGGGGAGAGAATGATGAATCCATCGGTGCTCAACCAATCATGACTGCAAATCCCAAACGGACTATGAACATGGACCAAATGGAATATCCATGTGTCTGTGGAAAGCGTTTCGCTACCACCCGTGGCATGAAGATCCACAGAACAAAGATGGGATGTGTGAAGACTCATCTGAATGAGCAGCAGCGCACTGCATCAGCAGATAAGACGTCGGAAGACCAAGGCCAGGATTTAAACCACAGTGCCAAGGACATCCACGCTGTTGGTTCGGATGAGGAATTTGCACAGGCCCTCGATGCCAGGCGCCTGAAACTCAACCTGCCACGAGCAAACGAAACTGAAGATTGGGAGAAACTGGATGCAAAAATCGTCCAAAGACTCGATGCACTGATAGGGAAAAGCACCCTGGAACACAAACTAGCCACATATGGGGACATTGTGTATGCCACATGTAGAGACGCCTATTGAGCAAAACTACCCAAAGAGCAAACACCTCCAAAGAAATCCAGACGCCAAGAAAAGATGGACAAGATCAGGGTCCAAAAGAAAAACCTCAAGATGCAAATGAAGACCGCATTGCCAGCTGAAAAACAAGGCTTGGAAAAAAACTGTGGAAAGACCTGAAAGAAAAACACAGCTCCCTCAGCAAAGCGGAATCTGCGAGGAAGAGGAAGAGCAAAAAGAAGAAGACACAAGAGCGCTTCTTCAGAGACCCCTTCCAGTTTGCCAGAACACTGTTTGAGCAGCCAAAATCTGGGACCCTAAGTGTGGACAAAGGAGTTCTTGAGCAGCATCTGAGGAAAACATACTCTGACCCACAGAGCAAAGCACCACTCGACATTCAAGGTCTGGTGTGGCCAACCAACCCTGAGGAACAGTTCAATGGCAAGCCTCCAACGTTGGCGGAAATCAAGAAGGTGGTCGACAAAGCCAGAGCCAAATCATCACCGGGCCAAACGGAATACCTTACCAGCTTTACAAGAAATGTCCCAAGGTGCTGGAGTGGCTCCACAGGCTGCTGCGATCGGCTTGGAGAAACCAGAAGATCAGCGGCCAGTGGATGACGGCAGATGGTGTGTACATCCCCAAAGAGCAAAACTCAAGTGACATCAGCCAGTTCAGGCCAGTATCACTACTGAACGTCGAAGGGAAAATCTTCTTCTCTGTCATGGCAGCAAGGCTGACCAAGTACCTGATGGAAAACAAGTACTTGGATGTGTCAGTCCAGAAAGGTGGCATCCCAGGCGTGGCTGGCTGTGTAGAACACGCCACAATGATCTGGGACGCAATCCAAAAAGCCAAAACAGAAAAGAGAGACCTGGACGTAGTGTGGCTTGATCTGGCAAACGCATATGGATCTGTGCCCCATGAGATGATACAGTTGGCTCTTAAGATGTACCATGTGCCAAAGAACATCCGCGACATGCTCAAGAAGTACTTCAATGGCTTCTCAATGCGGTTCTCTACCAAGGAGTACACAACAGACTGGATCAACTTGGAAGTGGGTATTGCAATGGGCTGTGCAATTTCCCCAATACTGTTCGTGCTGGCAATGGAACTCATCTTGAAAGCAGCAACAAACGACGCGAGACAAACAGACCTTGGCGATGGATACAAGATGCCTCCTCTCAAGGCCTTCATGGATGACACCACAGTGATTTCAACCAGAGAAGACGAGACACGTCATGTGCTGGAGAGGCTGGATGACATATTTAGCCTCATCCAGAATGAAGTTCAAGCCAAAGAAATCACGGAGTCTCTCACTGAGGAAAGGAAAAGTGGCCGGATCTGTGGTCTTCAGTGTTGCCAACCAGGCCATTCCAACAGTCACAGAAGAACCAGTCAAGAGCCTTGGAAGATGGTATGATGATACGCTGAAAGACACACAAAGAGCAAAAGAAACCAAGCAGATGGCGGAGGAAGGCTTGGAGACCATTGACCAGTGTGGGCTCCCTGGCAAATACAAGGTCTGGTGTCTGCAGTTCATGCTGATACCAAAGCTCCTATGGCCTCTGATGATATACGACATCTGCACCAGCACAGTGGAGGCAATGGAAGCCAAAATCAACAAGTTCACAAGGAAATGGCTTGGTGTCCCACCCTGTCTGACTGACATAGCGCTGTACTGTCGCCAAGCAAAGCTCAAACTACCACTGAAATCCATCCTGGAGGAATACAAAGCAGGGAAGATCAGACTTCAAAGCATGCTGGAGGACTCAGGAGACAAGGTGGTAGAAGCAATCAAGCCCCAGCTGAAGACAGGCAGAAAATGGAAAGTTCAAGAGGCGATGGATTCTGCAAAAGAAAGTCTCAAGATCAGAGAAATAAAAGGACACACACAGACCAACAGACAAGGACTGGGGGTGACCAAAACTGAATGGTGGTCAAAGGCCAAAGGAAAAGCCAAAAGAGACATGATGATTCAGGAGATGAGAAAAGAAGAAGACCAAAAAAGACTCCAAAAAGCAGTCCAGCAGAGCCAGCAAGGGCAATGGACAACGTGGGAGAATGCACTCCAAAGAAGTCTCACTTGGAATGACATTTGGCACATGGCCCCTCTCAGGATCAGCTTCATTCTCAGATCTGCATATGACCTTCTGCCCTCAAATGCAAACCTGGTGAAGTGGGGGAAAACAGACGATCCTGCATGCCCCCTCTGCCATGAAAAACAAACAGTGGAGCATGTCCTAAGCTCATGTAAAGTAGCCCTGGCTCAAGGAAGGTACACATGGAGGCACAACCAAGTGCTCAAAGAGATTGTACAAGTAGTCTGGGCTAGTACCAACACCACAAAAAGGAAAATCAGGACTCCAAAAGCACCCGCAACATTCTTCATGGCAGGAGGCAGCAAATCATGGCCAAGAACAACAGTGCCACTCGAAACATGCAGGCAGAGTCTGCTGGACGGGGCAGATGACTGGGAGTGCACTGCAGACCTCCCAGAATGGAAGAGTCACCCAGAGATCATCAGCAAGAGTGGCATGAGACCAGACATAGTAGTCCACTCTAAGTCAACCAAGCAGCTGATCATGATCGAGCTCACGGTGCCATATGAGAACAGAATGGAGGCAGCTCAAATCTACAAGACTGAAAAGTATGCTGATCTGGCAAACAGCCTGAGGAGAGAAGGCTATCAGGTCAAAGTCCTCACTGCAGAAATTGGAGCTAGGGGGTTTGTAGGAACGTCTGCATACAGCCTCATGAAACAGCTCTCAGTTGCAGGGAAGGAAAAAACCAGAGCCCTGAAAGCAATGGCAGAAGCGGCAGAGAGGTGTTCAAGCTGGATCTGGTCAAGGAGGAACAAAAGTGAACTTCATAAGGCTTAATTTCCCTACAAATATCAGGTGTCCCTGTGGCTCAGTGGTTAAAGCGTGAGTCATTAAGTGGAAAATGAGCATGTCCAGAGGGTCATGGGTTCGAATCCCAGCCATGGCTCGTCCCAAGATGGGAAAAAAAAGGGGGCAGCAGAGGGACATCTGGAGTCATGAACCGGGTGTGGCCCAACCCCCCTAGAGTGTCAGGAGATAAGGGCCGAAACACTTGCTTGAAGGGGGCTTCTCTTCTGAGGACTCTCTGCTGCCACGCTCTCCACGAGTTTCTTTCTACTGTCACCTGCTGAACTTGACGATCTACTCACTGCGTATCACCATGACTACCAAGGACATCTTGACAACACAGCATGATTTACACAGCGGTGTTCCAAATTCCTCTGTTCCTGAGGAATGCATCGAAGTCAGATTTAGTGAGATGGAGTACATACCATGGGCTAATCCTGATAACATTCTAAGCGCAGCAGTGGAAACATACATGAGAAGAATGAAGGATATCATGATCGGTCTCTTGTTTCTGATTGGTGGACCAGCCAACGTCATCAACATGGCGGTGTACTTCAAACAAGGGCTTCATGATCGTGCCAACCTCTGTCTGTCCTCGTTGTCTTTAACAGACTGTCTTTATTTAACCGCTGGCATGTTACTCCATGTGGAAAATATCTACTTGCAGTTCAGAGGACAGGAAAACATTCCCCCTGCGAGCAAGTTTATGACTAACAATAATTTGATTGTGTTCATGGGCCTGTGTTTTCTTTCATTCCTCTTGTCCTCCATTATCGCCTGTGAGAGATGCTACTGTGTCTACAGTCCATTAGAGTACCAGACTCTGCTACGCACCAGGACAATGGGTTGCATTATCATTGCTGTGTATTTCTTGGTGCTCGGCCTGTTTTTCATTGTGGCATTCAGATACAGAGTCAGGTGTGTTTATGACCCTGAAACGGATGCAGTCATACAGGCGATGGTGGCTGGAACATTTTATAACAGACACAAAGATCTCATTGACTTTCTGGACAGCGTTGTGTTTGGTGCTGGTTTTCCCGGAGGTACGATAGTAGTGGTGTTGATAGCTACCATACTCACTGCCATCAAACTTCGTCAGATAATGACATGGCGTACCGGAACATCGTCATCTGTCTCTGCACGGGAGGTGGCACTTACTAAGATGCTGATTGGCAGCTCTGTTCTTCATCATCTGTATTTCCCCCAGCTGTGTGTTCCGTGTGGTCAGTCTGTTTTTGCCAGAGATGAGAGTTGGAGGTCGCCATCACAATTTCTATAATACAGCCTTGTGGATTTTTTCCACTTTCTCTTTTTTCAATTCCACCTTTAACATTTTCATCTACTACAGTATGGGTTCCAGATATAGAGAAACGTTCTGGGGTTTTTTCAGAAGAAATCTTAAGCAATAAAAGCTCACAACTGCGAGAGAATAGAAGGGGTATATATAAAAACCGTCCAACCAACCATTTCTTGGAATATATTCATATTAGCCGATCCTATGCAGCCTGTAACTTAATTCAATGTTTGCTTTGTGTCTCTTTGCTTTTGTTTAATTCAGATTTTGTAATTCAGAACCATACCACTACACCATCCACAGAGAGCAAGATGTAAAAATAAAGTCTAACGTGATATCCCTTATGATATATGTGTTGTTTGTCGGTGAGCCTGTTTGCCTGTATGTCTGTCTTCTTCTCTCCAAGCCTCTTCTGTATCTGTAGGCTTCATTGGTCAGTGCTGACATGACAGTATACACGTCTAATATCTTTGGCATAGCTGAGCAGACAAAAGTGTATATACACCAACCAACAACTGATTCCTTGGAATATACCCAAATTAGCCAAACCCACCTGGGGTCACCTCACTGAATGGCCTGACAACGCAGTGATTAAGAACACCCAGCTCACTCCTCAAAGTATCACATTTAAACCTTGGCTACCATCACAAAAAAACGTGGCATGTTTTCTCAACGTCTTAGTGCGTTGTCGTTCCAGATTACCTGAGTTGGGTTTCAACGTTGAACCTGACTTCCAGGAAGTCAATGCGGAACTATCTGAGGAAATCATTTTTGAGATGTACAACATGTGAGATAGCATGAAAAGAAACTATGATAAGGCCTATCAGAAAACACGATTAAAGATAACACGACCTCCCTCAGGTCTGTATCACAACCGTATCAGGAACAAAGTGATATTTAGAATATTCTATATGAACAAAGTTTTTGATGCAACTGTTTTGACGTCCTTGGTCCCGACCTTGGTCCCGATGCATTAGATGATGCTAATGGCTCATACCATAACACAGCAATGATTTTTCTCAGTGCTAAAGATGCCTACTATGAAATAAATCACAGAAATACACCGCAGAAATGAGAAGACAAGTCATATTTTTTATGGTCCTGTTGTCACATTCTAGTCTGTGACTGCCTTTTGTTTTGATTTAGCTAATTCAATTCAATTTTGTCATCTGTGGATGAAGGCTAGGTCGTAGTATCTGCAAATTTATTGAACAGTTCCACCTGTTGTCTTATTTTGAACAAAGGGTTGTATTCCGTTGTTTAACACTCGTTTTGAGCAGACGACACTCAAGAAATGAACTCTTCCGGAAGTGAGGATTCTTGAAGAAAGTTCACCATAAAAGAATACACAAAACAAACATAAAACATCCCAAACAAACAAACCAAAACCCCACACCATACCAAATGAAACCAAACCAAAGCAAAACAAAAATGAGCCATATTTCTCCTGTTAAAAATGTTGTTAGGTCAGGCAGGCATTTAGTCTGTACTCTGAAATTCTAGCAGATATTTTTTTTTACTCTCAAGCTAGATAGAACTTAGACTGGTTCCTTCCAGGAGGAGCAGTGACGAAGCTGGATTGCTGTTTTAAATGCTATTGAAATAAAAAGAAAACTGATCTGCAGCCAGTGTTCCTGTACTGGAGTCAAGTGGGACTCCTTGACTCATTCACTGAAGTCGTTCGCTAAGCAATTAAGATTGGCCTGGACCCTGCAACGTCTCAACTGCGTAAATGCGTGACACTGGATCTGTTGCTGACCAAAACGTTTTTGTTCTTGGTGTAGGTCTCTTAATTGTTTCACTCAGTGTGGCCTGGGAAAAGAAAATGAAAGATGTTGGACCTAATCATCCAGCAGGTATCCTATCAATCATGGCGGTGATCTGCTGGTGTGGACGATGACCTGAGAGCAGTCATCTGTTCTAGTCTCTAGCCAGGGCTGTGGAAGTATCAGACATTTGGGAATCTGACCCCCCCCCCCCCCTCCCTGTCCCCTCCAGACACTGTGTCCTCCAGACACATCTGATCATCAGGCACCAACCACCTGCTTTTCTCACATTACCCGCGAAACGATAATGAGTAATGAATGATTGTCCAACCTGACTGTGATACCATGTGTCATGGACTGTGATGCCATGTGTCATGGACTGTGATGCCATGTGTCATTGACTGTGATGCCATGTGTCATGGACTGTGATACCATGTGTCATTGACTGTGATGCCATGTTTCATGGACAAAAATCAAACCCAGCTGTAACATTGTGCGTTATGTCCAATAATTGAACGTGAAAACTTTATTCGAGAAAGACCAACATTTCATGATTTTTTTCCCCTCTCAATTAATGAATTTTGATTAAAAAGGTAACAATAGAAACATGATACTTAGACATTTCTTTTCGAGCGTTATGTCTTAACTTAATTGATTCTAATATCTCTTTACAGAGGTTTATATTGCATACACGAATTGCTTTAACTTAAATGTTGAGACTAATAGTCCTGCATAAGTAGAGTCATTCTGATATTAAAATTCACTACCCCCTTAATGCGGAGAGACTATTCCTCTTGTGCTGGTGAGACAGCAATGTCTGCTGTAACATACCCCAGACAAGCACACACACTTTGGCATCGCTGTACAGAGCACGTGAGGACTCAGTCGTGGTCAGCTCAATGAAATTTGACATATCTGGGCAGCACTGTGATTGTGAATTATGTAATCTCAGTTTATTACCAGTTTGAAATGGTACCATTTACTCTCTGTTGAGCGTATTCAAAGCAACATAACCAAGTGGTACCAACACCCGCACCTTCGGGTGTATCTTTTTCTTCTCAGCCTTTTGGCCGACTGTGGGGAAAGGTCCAGTGACGGTGAGGAAAGACTCATTGACCGCAGGGAAAGTCCTGTTGACAGCGGGAAAGACTGTGACCAAGGATTCTCTTCAGAGCACGTGCAAATTCATGGTGAAAGCTTGGCCGTGTCTGGGGTTGTGCTGTCGTCGCCTGTCAACGGAACAGCAACGAGTGAGGCTAGGGATGCACACGGCAGTTGTTTGGCGGTGGTGTTTTTCGCCAGTGAGCTCTGCAGTCAAGAAGTATCGGCTGGTACACCCCTGGAAACGCCCCGTGGAGGTTCTGTCGTGTCACATCCGGTAGCCATCACACAATGGTATCTGCCAGGGAGCAATCATGTCCTATCACGTGTTAATGAAATGTCCTGTGCTTGCCTGCACCCTATGTGAACACAGTAAAGGCTTCCAAGGGTGGTGTAGGGTGCTCCCAGCTGGTTTGTTCGGTAGTTGAAGACAGCACTTCTGTGAGTCCTACCCGCACCTTCGGGTGTATCTTTTTCTTGACATAAGCTAGATAATGGTTAATGGGATCTCACTTTAGGTTTTGCAAGATATTGTTGTTGACTTCATATACTTTTTTTTTTTTGTATTTGTGAGTATATTAGCATGACAAAGGCAAGTGATGCTCAATGAGATTTTACTCTAGATTTTGCTTTCTCGTGAACTCTAGGGTTGCAATTTTTTTTTTAACTATGCAATATTTTTTTCCTTGAATTAATTCTTTTCCTAAATAACTTTAAAAGTACTCGACCATTGTTTTCACCTGTTTCAAAACGTTGTTGGTGGACAATTTTCCCTCTTAACCCCATACGCTTTCAGGCAGAAAGGGGAAAAGGTGGGTCTTTCAACGAAGGAGTTGGCAGAATTTTCAGGACTGCAATGAACGCATGTTTAAGGAACGTGAACGCTGTGCAGAAAGATCATTTGGGAAAAAAAAGCAAATTCTGTCTTGGAACACAACGCTATCTTAAACAATAGAAGTAAACTAGAGATGTAGATTATATTTGACATGTGATACTGTGAAAATGGCGATGACATTGGTAGCTATATTTGCCAGTTTGCAATTTTTTTTTTTTTTATAAAGCTGGAAGGTGGAAACGTAGACAATTCAGTTCACTAGAAGATCGATGGAAACATGTTGAAAATTAACGTGACATTTCCAGGTTTTTCTGGCCAAGTTTGCTGTTGTTGTCATTAATAGGACTATTATTTGTTTTTTAAGTTTAAAAAAGAGAAAGGATTGATCTTTATATCTATGCTAAGTGTTGCGTTGTGATGCAACAAGAATCTAACCTTTCTGGTCCTCCTGGCTGCAGAGGAATCATTTTACAGTACAGGTGTTTTTGTCCTCTGTCGGTAGAGTGAATATTCTGGCAGCCTTCCTGACAATGTAAGAGACATTTGTGGAACAAACATAAGATATAACAGACATATGTGAACAGGCATGAAATATAACAGACATTTGTGGAACAAATATAATATATAACAGACATTTGTGGAACAAACATAAATTATACCAGCCATTTGTGGAACAAACATAAACTATAATAGACGTTTGTGGAACAAACATAAAGCATAGCTGCCATTTGTGGAACAAACATGAACAGCCGTTCGTGGAACAAACATATACGATAACAGACATTTGTGGAACAAACATGAATTATAACGGACATTTTGCGGAACAAGCACGAACTATAACAGACATTTATGGAACAAACATGAATTA
>CM065735.1:55353644-55361144 GCA_033310375.1 Conus canariensis | reverse complement strand
GATCATTATTAAGCACCCAGAACTATCTTCTGTTAACTTTTCATTCCAGCATAAACGACTCGCTACCCCCAATTCCTTTAGCTTCAGCCAGACATCCGATTTTTATTTTGGATGAAATTATGTCGACTGATGAAATTCGCTCATAACAATATTCCCGAATAACAGTGCGGTAGTGTTTTCAACCTGCGATAAAAAAAAATTTCCAAAGTGTCATTATCGCCCGTTCAAAACACTATGGATATTACGATGAAGAAAAGAAAAACAACTGAAAACACTTGTTCTTTACAACTGGTGTTGGCGTGAGTTCCGTGTCACCAATACATCAAAATCTGATATATTTTGTATATTGGTGCCTTGCCATGTGTCCCTGAGTGCTTCTTTCTATCTCTGTCTCTATCTGTCTTTCTGTCTTCTGTCTGTCCGTCTGTCTCTCTGTCTCTGTGTTTATGAGAGAGACAGAGAAGAGAGAGAGAGAGAGAGAGAGAGAGAGAGAGAGCAAACATACATCACTTGTTTCCCCCTTCCGAACAACCATTTGACACTGAACAAACGTATCCATATAAACGAAGTTTTCAACATTGGCCCACACAGGACATCATGCATGCATAAACGCCACGTATCACAGGTACCACGTAGATAAGTTCAGGTCAGCTGATTGACACATCATGCTTCACCGGCTGAGCACTCCTGGAAATGCTGATTGCAGGCACTAAGCTGCATAACATCTTTTAATCAACATTCAGAGTTAAGGGACTAATCGAAGAACTTTATTGATTCTCCACAAAACTGATAAAACAATACCTGTTATTGGTTTCGCTATGTCTTCCTCAAATGTTTTCCTCTAGAAACATATACGTGATATTCACCACTTTGAATGAAACAGCTTCTTAACGGTGGTGAAAATCTATCGACCCTATCACAATTAACTTGGATGGTAATCCTCATGTTAAATTATCTTGGAGTACACTTACTAAGACTTAATTAGTCTTATTCTCTCCCTTGCTGTACAACACAGGAGCAGACTAGGCGTACTCGACCCTCTTCCGATCTCCCGATGTCACTCTGCTTTGTACTGACCACAAAATCAACAATGAAATTACTGAACTGCCAAACGAGAGAACAAATGAATTACTTCTTCTTCTTCTTCCTAAAAAGCTGGTGCACTCAAAAATGAGCAGGTCACCAGCGCGCATGTTAAAAAAAAGAGAGAATGCGACTCAGCCTGTTGGCCCCAGGAGCAAAATTGGCAAAACAGGTGCAACGCGTTTGGACTGACTGTGACTTTTTCAGGCAGGACGACAAGTATTTAATGCAATGGAAGCAAAGGCCGAACAGACGTCATTTGTGTTCTTCGATCTTGTGAAGCTGTGGTGAAAGACTTACACTACGGAATGGAACTGGAAAGAGAAGAGGGGAGAGGAGAGAGGTTGGAGAGGAGAGGGAAGAGGTTGGAGAGGAGAGGGAAGAGGCTGGAGAGGAGAGGGAAGAGGCTGGAGAGGAGAGGGAAGAGGTTGGAGAGGAGAGGGAAGAGGCTGGAGAGGAGAGGGAAGAGGTGGAGAGGAGAGGGAAGAGGTTGGAGAGGAGAGGGAAGAGGCTGGAGAGGAGAGGGAAGAGGTGGAGAGGAGAGGGAAGAGGCTGGACAGGGAGGGAAGAGGCTGGAGAGGAGAGGGAAGAGGCTGGAGAGGAGAGGGAAGAGGTTGGAGAGGAGAGGGAAGAGGTTGGAGAGGAGAGGAAGAGGCTGGAGAGAGAGGGAAGAGGCTGGAGAGGAGAGGGAAGAGGCTGGAGAGGAGAGGGAAGAGGTTGGAGAGGAGAGGGAAGAGGTGGAGAGGAGAGGGAAGAGGTGGAGAAGGGAAGGGGAGAAGAGGTTGGAGAGGAGAGGGAAGAGGTGGAGAGGAGAGGGAAGAGGTTGGAAGGAGAGGGTATAGTGTGCACCTAGATTGAAGAGATCAGTGACTGTTCGTGCTTTGTTTCCATTGTTTTGAATGCTGTCTTTCCTGCTGCAGGTCACCTAACAGGTCAAAACGCGTAGTGAATATTTTGCAGTCTGTCTGCTCCTTCGTTTGTCGACTCAGTAATTCCAGGTTTGCTTGTATGTTTTAATTTCCCCCTGCACTATGAACCCAATCATACTGACCAGTCAGAAGTCCTTGTCCACTATTGACCACCAGACCATCTTGGGCCACCTTTTCTCCTCTGGCTTGTTCGTATCCACTTCATGGCTTGATCTGCAGGTCCTGTCATGGGAGGCCTCAAGTCATGGTCCATAGATGCGGAGTCGCCGTCTGCAGATGGTGGTTGACATGGAGAACTGTTGGGATCTGTCTCTGACCTCTTCCTTGGATACGAACTCTTTCCATTTGATGCCCAGGATCGTACGGAAGCATCTGGATTATTCTCCCTGATTGTTTTTAGATAGCAGGTTTCGTGCTGTAGAGTAGCATGGATATCATATTTGAATGACACAAACTGTTTCGTTTTTATCAAGGGAAGATTTCTTGGCGTTCCATATTTTTGACTAAGGTCGTTAAATACTGCTGCTGCCTTTCCAATTCAGCATTTTCTTTTATGGTTTGGGTCATGATGCTATTGAATGAAGCTGAAAATCAATGCCTCAAAGAATCACGAGTTCATCAACATTTCTACAGATCTGTTAGTTGTACTGAACTGCTGGATCAAGAACGAAAGAAAAGATCAGAACAGCAGAACAGATGTCCTGTTCATCGTAGCGGATTGGTGAAGGAGTTTGTTAGTTTGGATGAAACTGTTGGCGAGAAACACAGTTCTTCTGCCGTGAGAATGAAAACTGTTGACCATATCCCATGCAAGTCCAGTAACACTGCATCCCATGTACAGACATTTGCAGCCTCTGGCTGTTCTGTTTTCATGGAGTTCATGGAAGGAGGCCTAGAGGCCTCCCAGGCGAAACATGTTCCATTGCGTGTGCATGCTGGTGCAAACACAGAAACCATATAGTGTTGAAGAGAATGTTTTTTTTCTTTTTGTACCACTGCAACAGCAGATATTCGTGTGTAACTCAGCTGTTCAAAAAGGTCTAAGACACAGCGCTATAAAGACAATTCACACAGCAATGTCAGCAGTAGCTGTAACGATCGATGAGACAGCAGTAGGAACAGACTGACTAGTAGGTACATTTATGAAATGTGTCTTTTAGCTAGCAGCATCGGTACCAAAGCAGGAAGAATGGGAAATGCTGTATACATTCAGATTTCTCTCGAATCAGCTGTTTTATGACAAGCTTGGGTGCAAAGCTAAAATATTGAAAAGTATGTGCCGTGTTGCCTGTAACTAAAGTTCAGATGACACACAGTATTCATTTCATTAGAATAAATGTGTGGAGTTTAATAATCAAGGATGTACCGTTCCGATTAAATATGTCATAGCATACACGACTTTGGACATCATTGGAGATGGAAATGCAGGAGGAGGAGGAGAAAGCTGTATGTGGTGCAGTGTTTGAAGACTAAAATGGCAAGTCTGTGGCTACCAGGAAGTGTCAAGATGAGTTATAGTCATCGCACGCTAGATCGCATGAACCAGTTTCTCATGATTTCATTTGCAGTCGGATAAAGCAGGCTCTGTGAGGGGCTGCAATCCATAGATTTGATTGTCACACTTTTCAGTGTATTGCCTCTTCTGCAATTTCCAGAATGCTGTGCCTAAGGGAGACATGACTTGACTTAGTCCTCTTCGTTCCGATCGGAACACAGGGCCCGCACAGCAGATCTCCATCTTCTCTGTCTTGGGCTGTTCTCTTGGCTTCACCCCAGGTCATGTTGGTGAACTTGAGTTCCTGCCTGTAGAGTTCTTCTCCAGGTGGTGACTGGTCGTCCCCTCTTCCGCTTCCCCTGTGGGTTCCAGTCCAAGGCGTGGCGTGGGATGTGGGCCTGTCCTCTACGCAGGGGTGTCCAACCCAACCCCACTTCCTCATCTGGATACTCTTGGTGATTGGTCTTGCTTCGTCCGCGCATGAGTTCCTCGTTGGAGATTCGTTCCGGCCATCTGATGCGCAGGATCTGGCGAAGACAGGTGTGATGAAGACTTGCAACTTGCGGTCCAGGCTCTTTGTGCGTCTCCAAGTCTCCGAACCGTACAATAACACGGACTTGACGTGGTGTTGAAACAGCCTTAGCTTGGTGTGCAGACTGAGGTTTTCGTTCCTCCACACTGGTCTGAGGGTGACAAAAGCATTGGCGCCCTTGCTGATCCTGGCTTTACATCTTCATCAGCTCCTCCTGTCTCGCTGACAATGCTGCCCAGGTAGGTGAAGCGGTCAACATCCTCTATGGAGAGACATACAAGACAAAAAAAATGGCTGGCAAAATGTTAGGATATTTAGACAGTATTGCTATTGCACTTAACAAGATAAACGATAAAACGTGAAATAACCCTAAACACTGCAAAGAAAGAATGACATGTAAATGCTGCATTGTGTGACATTATTTGCAGTGTGTTTGAACTGATGAACTGGACACAAATTAAACTGAAAACTATTAAAGGTTTTGTTACAAAACAATTCTGGAATATTATTGATTGATAAGGTGATTTTTCTGTCGACACATACAGTTTTGTATCAGCAGCAAATTAGCGCAAAATAGTCACATGCATATTGAATTCCTATTGGTGTTTTCAAAATGTATCCTTTGGTCAAATGCTCTAAAGATTAATGTTGCTGCTAGATTTTGAGTCGGCTGTTTCTCTTCCTTTGCTTTGTTTGGTGTTGGGTCCAGTGCCATTTGTTGACAGACTTGAGCAATTGCAGTGTGGCCCGAATCATGCATTTCATGTCAGAAGTGTTCGTAGGCGCACACCTCAGTTGCAGCAGGTTTAGATGACTCTGAGCAGTCTCGTTACCTATGGAGACACTTGTTCCCAAGAGAGCTGTTACGGACAGAAATTGATTGCAGACAGAGTTACGTTTTCCCAGTTTATGTAAAAAGTCCAATATATTTATTTGTAGGGCACGCGAGGATAACGATCGATTAATCAACCGTCTGCACCACAGGTGCATCGCTTTACACCAATATTTTGAAATGTTCTCTCTGTGATTGAACTCTTAAGTTGACTGTTGGGGCAGAATTGCTTCGGCCGTGCCCACCAGCGGCATCTGTCCCATAAACATGGCGAAGTCAGTCTTGCTAAATGGCGGCCCTAACACAGATTGCCTCTCTTGCAGATTTTCGAATATGGTCAACTCTTCCATTCTGCCAAAGAACCTTCTGTCAACGGATACAGCCTTATTTATGTGATTCTCCGCCGTCTGATGCACGCTGTCATGGCTGGTGGACGGACCAGGCATTGAGATACACCAATGGGAGGGGGGTTGGGGGGGGGAGGGGAGGTTGCATGGTATTGCTGCCAGTATTACGTGACTGAGACCTTTGAGGGCGTCCGTCCCGTGGGTGGACTCTAGCCAGGGGACTGAGGTGAAACTCATCATCATCGTTGGAGAGACCGAACAGAATGTATGAGGAAAGGTTGTAAAGAATTATCTTGAAGATGAACAATTCTGCTGGAAGCATAGAGACTGCCAGACATTCTAAGAAGAAACACTAACACTTGAAACAGACGTGAGTTTTGCTGAGATTTGCGTTGTTGCCAAGCTTAAAGGTCTGCTCTTGAGACTGGCAACAATTTGTTGAAAACAGTCCTGTACGTCGTGTTTCTACAGTATGGGATGCATTTTGTACAGAAGTTTACTGTATGAATTTAAAGAAAAAAATCGCTTCAGCTCACACGTTCAACCCTCCCAATGAGGACAGAAAACTGTGACGCCGTTTGCGAGGCTGCCTGATTAAAAAAAAAATTGATGTCAACAAAACGCAACGTCCATCTTGCGCTGAATTCGAGAAGATAAGTGATTGCTCGTTCTTCGTTTAAATTGTCCTGTATGTTGTTTCTCTTGCCTGAAGAAGACCTAAGAGGTCGAAACGCGTCGTGGTTTGTCTTATAACTTGTTTGTCCCTGTTGACTGGTAGATTAGCTTCAGTTTCCTCTTAAAATTTGTTTCAACAAAATCAATACAATTTAACCTAAAACATGCATATGGTCGCTCCTCAATGTGCCACTAAGGGTATTTAAGTAACAGAGGATTGCTAAAGACTGAAGTAAGATCTGTGGCGCTTGCCATTTATCGGAAATTTTTTCGAGATCGCGTGTTGCTGGCAGAAAGGGAGAAGACGTAAACAATGACAAAACACGACCATTGCGTAGGGCTAGCCTTTGCATTTCCACAGAATGCAAAGCAGACAACAACGAAGTGAATGTCGTTGTCTTCACTGAATCGCCTTGTCGACGGAGTACAAAGGTTTTTGGGGTCGACTTCATAATCATTGAAAGATCGAGTAGAGAGCAGCAACAGGTGAACGGAGCTGACTGACATCGATTAGCCGACGAGTTCGAACACACAACTGACGTCGTATTTAGGGGACGTTAAGCAATGTGAACATTTGGCTGATTATTTCCCAGAAACAGTGGTCAGAAACACTCGCGGCTTCGAGCTACCTGTCTGTAACACAAGTCAGTACACTCACTCCTTCTTCGTGCGGACAGTGATGGACTGGAATCATCTAGGGGAGGATATCGTCAGTGCAGGCTCTGCCAGTGCATTTACATCAGCACTTGGCAGATCAACATCGCCTGCCATCTTGACAGCAGTAGAGTTTTTAGCCAGCTTTTTTTTTTTTTTTTTTTTAACCTGTAGATACCGGTTGTGGCTACTCACTGAGACCTGAACCCAGTGGAAGATTGTTAGGACAAAGTGGTGGCTTTTTAAACTGTTTTTAAACTATTTTTGCGCTCTCCCTGTTTCGTCGTGTTTATAGCCGTTGATTGGCTCCTGCGACGTAATGATCCAGATCCAGATCCAGATTCCCTTAGCCTTCAATACAGGTGGAAATGCCCACTTCAGTTCATCGTGGGGCTTGACTGACAACGACACAAATGTTCATTTTCATTATTTGTCAAACGCTTACCACATTCCATCGAGCTGACAAACCATTGTCAATCCCCAGAACATACCTTTAATGTTATTTCCAATGCGTAAGGCGTTAGTGACAGAGGGACAAGAAAATATTACAAGATAATGAATCGCTTACTCTGCTTTTGAGGGCCCTGTTTCTGTAAGTATTGAAGACAGAGAGAGAGAGAGAGAGAGAGAGAGAGAGAGAGAGAGATTAATTAATTAATTAATTAATTAATTAATTAATTAATTGATTGATTAATTAATTAACTAATCAATTAAAACTGAACTTTAGTTTATACTGTTTTACATTGCAAAGTCTTGTATCTGTGTGTATGTGTGTGTGTGAGAGAAAGTAGACCTATTTTTGTACAGCACAACTCTAGCTTTACAACTTTCTGACAGAAAAGCACTTCCGTAAGCTTACACTGAAACAAAGTGCACGCGACAGCAATGTAGTTGAACTAGAGTTAACATCCATTATGACATTTCAAAAGAGTTGATGAACTCTAAAGTTTTAT
>CM065735.1:55318644-55346144 GCA_033310375.1 Conus canariensis | reverse complement strand
AAAGGACAGTTTGGCCATGCCAGAGTGCCGTTATAATTGTAAATATTTCGCTGCAGATTGTGAAATGGTTTTGTAAAACGAAAAATGCACATGCGTATAGCGGGAAATATGAATAATACATGTTGGCAACAGCCGTTTAACGCTTGTACTCACTTCTCTGGGGGAAAAAAACCGTCTCCCATTGCGTCCTGCAGTATCGACCTTTCTCAGCTTGTTCCAGGTTTTAAAAAAAAATCCCTTTTCTTCAGGCAACATGCTAAAAAAAAAAAAAAAAAAAAAAAAAAAACCCAGACATGGTCTTGCTACGTCGGTTGGAATTCGTACAAAATGGCGAACGCCGGGAAACCCGTTGTGCATAATGGTACTGAAATGGTCGCTGAGCACATTTGCAGTCTAATAAAGGCAACACGCTTGATCGTGTCTCTTGTCCTGTGAAGGACTTCAACGAAAGAGAACAGCACAATCTGCGGAGTCTGGGGAGGCTGAATGCCTTGATTGGTGTGGAGATACTGAGAACAGCACAATCTGCGGAGTCTGGGGAGGCTGAATGCCTTGATTGGTGTGGAGATAACCTGTTACTGTCCTATTTGAGAACTGGACAAAAGCAACAACAACAACAATAACAACAACGACAACAGCAACAACGACAACAACAACCATTAGGTGCTGCAGAGACAAAGCTGATACAGATGGTTTGGAACCGGAGTTGAATACTGATGACTAAGGACGTGATTTCAGTCACTCCAGCTGATGCAGACCCAGAGGTAGATTTACTAATTAACTGGGCGTGGGGTGGGGGTGGGTTGCGGGTCGGAATAAGTGTGACCCACACAACGAGGGAAATTCACCAGATCAGCTCAATTTGGATGATATTGGTCAGTTCCAGGACTATGCAGACGAAGATTTATGTCCTGAGCTGGCAAAAAAAAAAAAGTTGTTATTTTCGGTTATTGTAAAAAAAAATGAAGAGGGTTGATGAGAACAAAAACAAAGAAAGAAAAACAGACGCAATGTTCCACCAAACTGCAACATCATTGTTCCACGGCTGAACAATGAAACAACTGGGGTGTGGAGGAAAACACTGCCTGATCAGCAGATCTGTGGACACCCCCATCCTCCTCCTCCTACTCATCCCCCCAAAACAAAACAAAGCAATACGCAGAAAATGCACGTGGTGTCCACATTTACAGTGTGAAGAGTGTGCGGCTTGTGATACATCAGACACTCGAACATCGATCACTGATATGACTGACACGGCTTGGTATTCAGAACCAGCCATGAACATTCCATGGCAAGAAGAAACATGATACTGCATGCACACCAGATTAATGGGATATACCGTCTACTGGAGTCTGCTGACGTAGCCAAAGAAAATGTGTTTGGTAATGATCTGAAGGATGCGTGTGCTCAAAATGATTCCACCGTCCAACTTTTGTTTTTGTAGTAAACATTTTATTGCATTTTTTCAAAAGTAAACTAAAACACACACACATTAATGAAGAAGAAAGGGGAGAGAGGAAGGTGTAGTGGGTTCCACCCTCAAACTTGTTCAGATTTTACGCAATCAGTGAAAGGGTTTGAAAAAAGATCTCGGGACTAGCAGTTGGTACCACGCCGAGGACATGCAATACTTGAAACTACAGAGACAGAGCCAGAGGTGATGGTTTGCAAGGTTGGGCAGAGGCCACAACACCACGGAACTGAAGGAGACAGCTCAGTAGATCATGATCGACCGTAGATCATGAGAGGTTAAAGTAATGACTGTAATAAAGAGCCACTGAAAACATATATTGTCAAACTGAAGAAGAAAAAAAACGTTACCTTTGATTTTTTTTAAATTGAGAAATGGGAAAAAAAAAACCTTTCCTATTTGCATCTTTTACATGGCACTGGGTTCTGAAATACCTTTAGAAGATGTTTTTAGAACTGTTGGATTTCATTGTTAAATATGAAAATTATGTTCAGAGGAACCAATGAAAGATATGGATAATGAAGGGATTAAACTGCAGGATTAATGTGTTACAGAGAAAGGTGTTCACCGATCAGGATAAATCATTTTACCTGTTCTGATAAAATAATCAAAGAGGAACTTTCGTATGATGTTTAACTTGGAAAGGTTCAGACACTTTACTATGAACACTATAAAATGGAGAATGTATTGTTACCTACACGACTGATGACGACACATTGTTATATGGCTCTTGTTGACCTACGCCACGTTACTATTCTGTACCTGTGAAACATGAAATTAGAAAATATTCTAGATTCAAATGGACAAATCAGTTGTGTCTGGACACCTGCTTTACAGATAGAAAGAGATTGTTCAGGGCAATTACGAAGCCAGTGCACTCAGCCTTACGTTTATATGGTGATACGTCCGGAGCTTTTATTGATGACTTCTATCTACGGGGCTGTTTTGTTGTGTTGTTGTTGTTGTTGTTGTTGTTGTTGTTGTTGTTGTCGTACCCTGGATAAAAGACTCCAGGGATCATCCGAACAGCCAAAGTACTTGAACACTATGGTACAAATGCATCAGCTGGGGATGAGAACATCACGTGTGTGACCAGTTTTTTGATAACCCCGCCACGTGGGCAGCCACACTTCGACTTCGAGGGATTTTGGAGACTGATGGTGTTATGCTAGGAGCCTGTCACAACTGAAGACAATCCCCCATAACTATGCAGAGCAGAACAGCATTTTGATGTAGCCTTGGTGTTCCAGCCCATGTCGATGGTCTGACACAGCCGTAAGCCAAAAGGGTCAGACTTTTTTCTTTTTTCGGGGGGGGGGGGGGGGGGGGGGGCAGCTGCTGACAATCTGTACTGGACACAGATATTTGAGTCATTGGTTTGTGATTCACAGAGAAACATCTGTACTTCTTTCATGTACCAGATGAAATATGTTGGTTTCTTGCTAGATTCGGAAAGCATTCCAACTACAGCGCAGGTGGCAATTAGAAAAAAAAACAACAGCTCATACTTGGAGTTCAAACAAAGAAAACAATGAAAAAAACAACATAGCTACAGTAATTGAGCTTCTAGGTTCTGCATTCCCTACAGTTAACTGGGATCACTAATTTCATGCTATTTAGACAGAAATAAGTCTGAAGGACTGAAGAACAATAAGAATTCAAGTTATGACACATTTACCATTGAAACTTATTTGACTTGGTATGGTGCATTGAGAACATTAACACTTCCTTCCTTGTTGCAAATCACCAGTGACCCATGAGTAGAGATGAGAAGTAATGCATCCCACACCAGGTTAGGGAGCTGTGTATCAGTCAAGACAAACAGGTGGCAAATGGTCTGGTACAGGTCTAGGTCTCTATATCGATGTTCATGAGCTTTTGGCCATTCAGTAGGCATTAAAATGTTGTTGATTTTTTTAATGGAAATCTGTCTGGAAAACGTGGTAAACATTCTGACAGATACGACAGAAACGTGGGTGGCTCTCATTTGTAGAGTATAACAAAGTAGCCCATAGAAGTTGAACCTGGCGTCTAAAAAACAAGGGAGATTCTCCTGACAACATTTCATATTCCAGGTGAAGGAAAGGAGGAAGCTAATGCTCATCCTAAAAACTCTAATGATAGAACTGAATCGCATGGGAACTGTAAGATGTGTTGCTGCCTGACAAAAATACTATGAAGAATCCCCGACGTTGATGTACTTGGTTAGTCTAAATTATGAAATAAAACTTTTCATGCAGTAAGATCTACAAGCTTACGCAGCTGATGCATTCAGCATAAAAAGGAGGCAAATGAATCCTTTACTCCCCGTTTAGCGTACTGCACAAAGTGCTGAACAAATGGAGGAAAGATCAGACATACGGGATGATTATCGCCCATATTGGACGACTGCTTCCTTCTACGAAAACTTGCTTCACGTGCTGACCGGGACTCTATTTCTCCTTCCCAGACGATCAGGAATTCTACACTTTCTACACAACAGCACTGAACATCCCCAACACTGGCTTTGCAGCTAATAGATTGCGGCACATCAGGTAAACTATCGAATGACAAGGAATTCATGGGCACACGTTAGAAGTCATTCTGGCGACCAACAACGATTGTATGGTAAGCTTGGTATCTTTCCAGGTGCAGCTCATTTTTCTGTGAACAGGGTTAGAAACCCCTAGTGCGTCTGTGACAGTGATTCTTCAGTTCTCAGTAGTGTTGTTTTCTCATGGTTTATATCTCTGCGCTCTTAACACTGCATGTCGTGCCTTATCAGCCAATTCACAGGCAGGAGATGATAAACTTGAAAGAAAAATCACTAAGTTGCTGCACGAAAGAAACAAACAAATTGTGCGACAAACACGACGTGTTTTGACCACTTTGGTCCTCTTCAGGCAAGACAAACACACATTCAAGACGATGAAGCCAAGAACGAACAATGACCTGTCTCATCGGACTGGACGCAAAATGGATGTGGAAAGAAAACCAACAGGAGATGATAAGCCTTTGACGCATACCCGAAGGGAATCGGTTTTATGAAAGGAGTGTGAGGGTTGACGACTCTTTTCCTTTGTTATCATCAGGTTTGGGATGTTTCTTTGTAGCTCGTGCATCTAAGTGGTCAAACTGGATAGCTGCCTAATAATTATCAAAGGACAGTGTGTGAAATTGTGTGCCTTCCTGCGGTTATCTTCTGCCGTGAAATTGTCCATCTCACGAAGCTCGGCAAAGTTAGGATCTATGGATCGGGTTGCACAATTTATCTGACAGACAAGTTGAAGACAGTTCTAAAGTGAGGTGACTGCAGACAGAAATTGAAAATAAATCTTAATAAGAATAATTCTTAGTAAGTCCGCCCAAAACGAGGACAAATAAATTACAAGACAAAACGCGACGCGATTTGACCTCGTAGGTCTTGTTCAGGCAAGATAAACGGTAACAAAAACGAAGAACGAGCAGTTACTTATCTTCTGATAGTCGGCTTTGAGATGGGCGTTGAATGAAAACGAGGCCGTTAGGAAGGGGTGAAGGGAATTACTAATGATGATCATAATAATACTGATAGCAATAATAGTAACAATCATCATCATGATGATGATGATGATGATGATGGCGATGATGATGACGATGATGATGATGGTGATGATGATGATGATGACGGTGATGATGATGATGATGATGATGATGATGATGATGATGATGATGACGATGATGATGATAACTGAACTATCAAAAAAAAATAAAGAGAGGATTACTGTCACTTTTGGTGATAATATGATGTGGTAGTTGTGCTAGTGGCTTTTCATACAGATGGGGAAAGGAGAAGGGTTAGAGGATAATTGAACAGTGTGGCTGTGTTGGCAACAGTGGTAGTGGCGATGGTGATGGTGATGATAATGGTATTCATGATGATGACGATGGTAACAATGATGATAATAATGATAATAATGATGATGATGATGATGGTGATGATGATAATGATGATACTACTACTACTACTACTACTACTACTACTACTACTACTACTACTACTACTACTACTAATGGTATTTATAATGGTAATAATAATAATAAAACTGACGGTAACAATAACATCTACAAGAATAGAATTGGTAATAGTAATAATAGTGATTCTTATTACTTTTACTCTGTGTGTGTGTGTGTGTGTGTGTGTGTGTGTGTGTGTGTGTGTGTTTGCTATCCAGGATGTGCAGGGGTGAGAAAATCAGTAAACGTGTGCTCGTGAACTCGTGCACTCATATGAGCATGTATGTCTATTTCTGTCCATATAGATTAATGTTAATATAGAACTGAGGGTGTTTCTGTTTCTCCGCCTCTCCCTTCTTTGTTTCTGTCTGCACGAGCTTGCACACACACACACACACACACACACACACACACACACACACACACACACACACACACACACACACATACACACACACGCGCGTGCGCGCGCGCGCGTGCGCGCGCGTGTATGAGGCAGGGTGTATATTCCAATGACATGATAAAAGCGAGATGAAGAGAACAAGCCTTGTGCTTTTTAAATGAATGCTTTCACTTGAAGCCTATATTGACGTGTGTACACATACTTTGTTTTATTTTATCACCGCCGAGTATTTCTTCATTTGTTTTGCTTTTCAGCTTACCGCAGGATGTCTTGTTGAACATCAGTGTAATTTTGTTACGACAACTTGCTTTTAGAAATATATTCGGCAAAGTTTGTTCTTGCTTTGTATTGACAGTCTTGAGATCAATGATTTGTAAGTTTAAATCAATGAAAAGGTTATGTCTTCATATTTGTGGGAAATCCTACTTCATGATGTTTTTTTTTAATGCTGTTTATTCTCCGTGCCATATCAATGGCATTGCACTTACGTCGTTCAACGAAGTTGCTTGGATACAGTCACAGCCTGGCTTCTCCCGCCACAGCCCCGGAACCGGCAATCCACAGAGAGCAGTCAATGACAAGTCATTAAGAGGCTCCCCACCAGAGGAGACACTGCGCCGCTGCTGAGTCACGTCGGTGCTGTTCAGTGGTGCCTGTTCTGGTTCATCATATGCAAGACACTACCTACTGATAAGCTACTCACTGGTGACGGTAACTGCTTAGTCGCGGAGCCCACGTAAGTGAGCTGTGCTCTACCACCGGCGGGTACATCCTGATCCGTCCAACCTCACCAAGAGAAACGACGTGGAGAACAAATTGAAATTGAGGTCATAAAGAGAGACAGAATTTGAGATATCTTTTGCCATGATTGACAAGGATGAGAATGATGAAGATGATGCTACGGATTGCCATTTCTGGTATGAGACCGCGTGAAAGGGCTGTACTTCACGCTTACTGCCACACAATATTCCGGCGACAAACAGGCCCGAGAGACACGGACACCTGCAGCGTTGGTCAGAAAATTTGGGCACAATTCTCAGAGACGCATCCATTAAATTGAGAAAAACTCGACTGTGTAGTCCCAGTCTTCCCATATGAAGCCATAGCAAACTCAAGACTAGGTAGGACAGAGCAGAAAAAATCCCACAACTTGAAAAAATGTCTACTAGTGAGAATCGAACTAACGACCTCTTAGGCGGGAGTCAATGCCGCTAATCACCACGCCACGCGGCTGGTAACTTGTAACGAAAGTTAGCGTGAATGAGTCCGTGGTCTTTGAGGTAGCTATGGTTTCATTCTGTAGTGCATGCTTTTTTGTCACATGCAAGAAGAAAATGAATGAATGGCGCCTGGAAGATAATGACGGCATTCGAAGAATGGAAATAGGGTTGGGATTGTTCATTTTCTATAACACTGCTTAATCAATACACTGTGCCATCAACAGAACGAATATACTTTATAGAGTAACAAGGCACAAGCTTGATGCAAGCGTAACCACGATGTAACGATTTGCGTCCGTATTGTCTGTCATCAGTGCTGGATGTTTCTCTTGCCTACTGCACTGGTATCTTAAAACCAAATTTCCTGACATTTTCATTAGCTTAAAGGATTACCATTTCTAGGGACCTTTCTGAAATTCTTGATTTCCACACTGCTAAATTAGATTTTTTTTAAAAATATAAAAAAAGGCGGGCATTGCGCTGCGTTTCAAATTTTATAATATTCTTCCTCTCTCTCACCTCTGACTGTCTGTCGTCTCACTGGTTGTCCGCTCTCTCGCATGTATGCTAACTTGATGTCAGTAAATATATTTTTTTAAGAATAGACTGGAAGAATAAAAACAAACAAACAAACAAAAAGGTCAAGGAAACGATTCAGGGAAGGGAAGGGGAATACTGGGCAGATGGGGAAGGGAAATGGGAGGAGTGGTGTGCACAAGGAAAAACAAAAGGTACATAAGTAATTATGCTCAAACAAAAAACACCGGGGGAAAAAATCGTTGCATCAATAGTAGCACAAGACCGCTCGATGTATCTGAGGTTAAAAAAAGGCATGTCTGAATGATTCACCTTCAGTAAAATTGTTGTATCAATATATATATATATATATATATAATGCACACACACACACACACACACACACACACAACATATATATATATATAATATATATATATAGATATATTCAATGATAAACAAAGCTTGCTCTTATGTCTTAGACTGAAAAAATAGGGGGAGATAAGCATTCATATCTGCAGTGGTAGATAATTCTGCCTAACTAACAGTATGTGCTTGAGTGGGTGAATGGGGAAAAATAAAATAAATGCTTCTCAAAATGAGCCCTTATAGTCTCCAAGGGGGGGACAATCTCCAATGGGGAGGAAACTCACTAACATATAACTCCTGGTCAGATACCGATATTCGAAACCTGATTGTTTCTCCTCAGTGACCGCGGAAAATGGTAACTTGACTCCTCTGCCTTTTCGGTTTTAAGAAGAATGCTATCCCAGAAAAAGGCTGGTGTGCAATACCTTAGTATGTTTGTTGAGTTTTCAAAAAACCAACAAAAGGTGCCACCTAAGAAGCAAAAGAAAATCATGAAAGAGCAAAACAAGCTACATTTTCTTGTGAAAAGTAGAAAACATAAAAAGATAACCTCTTAAGACATGGGTGCTAAGGGCCAGTTCTTGGTATGAATCCGCAAGGGACTAAATGACAATAAACTAATAAATTCCAAGGATAAGTACCGAGCACCATTCCAGCAACTTACAGAGCAGCTTGGTGTTGCAATGACTACAAGAAATATTCAATGATAAACAAAGCTTGCTCTTATGTCTTAGACTGAAAAAATAGGGGGAGATAAGCATTCATATCTGCAGTGGTAGATAATTCTGCCTAACTAACAGTATGTGCTTGAGTGGGTGAATGGGGAAAAATAAAATAAATGCTTCTCAAAATGAGCCTTCAGCAAGCTTATAGTCTCCAAGGGGGAGACAATCTCCAATGGGGAGGAAACTCACTAACATATAACTCCTGGTCAGACACCAGTACTTCGAAACCTGACTGTTTTCCTCAGTGACCGCGGAAAATGGTAACTTGACTCCTCTGCCTTTTCGGTTTTAAGAAGAATGCTATCCCAGAAAAAGGCTGGTGTGCAATACCGTAGTATGTTTGTTGAGTTTTCAAAAAACCAACAAAGGTGCCACCTAAGAAGCAAAAGAAAATCATGAAAGAGCAAAACAAGCTACATTTTCTTGTGAAAAGTAGAAAACATAAAAAAGATAACCTCTTAAGACATGGGTGCTAAGGGCCAGTTCTTGGTATGAATCCGCAAGGGACTAAATGACAATAAACTAATAAATTCCAAGGATAAGTACCGAGCACCATTCCAGCAACTTACAGAGCAGCTTGGTGTTGCAATGACTACAAGAAATATTCAATGATAAACAAAGCTTGCTCTTATGTCTTAGACTGAAAAAATAGGGGGAGATAAGCATTCATATCTGCAGTGGTAGATAATTCTGCCTAACTAACAGTATGTGCTTGAGTGGGTGAATGGGGAAAAATAAAATAAATGCTTCTCAAAATGAGCCTTCAGCAAGCTTATAGTCTCCAAGGGGGAGACAATCTCCAATGGGGAGGAAACTCACTAACATATAACTCCTGGTCAGACACCAGTACTTCGAAACCTGACTGTTTCTCCTCAGTGACCGCGGAAAGTGGTAATTTGACTCCTCTGCCTTTTCGGTTTTAAGAAGAATGCTATCCCAGAAAAAGGCTGGTGTGCAATACCTAGTATGTTTGTTGAGTTTTCAAAAAACCAACCAACGGTGCCACCTAAGAAGCAAAAGAAAATCATGAAAAAGCAAAACAAGCTACATTTTCTTGTGAAAAGTAGAAAATATAAAAAGATAACCTCTTAAGACATGGGTGCTAAGGGTCAGTTCTTGGAATAAATCCGCAAGGGACTAAATGACAATAAACTAATAAATTCCAAGGATAAGTACCGAGCACCATTCCAGCAACTTACAGAGCAGCTTGGTGTTGCAGTGACTACAAGAAATATTCAATGATAAACAAAGCTTGCTCTTATCTCCCCCTATTTCTTCAATCTAAGACATAAGAGCAAGCTTTGTTTATCATTGAATATTTCTTGCAGTCAGTGCAACACCAAGCTGCTCTGACAGAAATGACGATGACCTACTGAACTGGACAATCCACTCACTGCGTACCACCATGATCAACATGGACATCTTCACAGCACAGCATGATTTACACAGTGATGTTCTTAATTCCTCTGTTCCCAAGAAATGCATTGAAGTCAGATTTAGTGAGATGGATTACATACCATGGACTAATCCCAATAACATTGTCAGCGCTGCAGTGGAACTGTTCATGAGAAAAACGAAGCACATCCTGACAGGTCTCTTGTTTGTGATTGGTGGACCAGCCAACGTCATCAACATGGCGGTGTCTGCAGGCAAGGTATTCAGGATCGTGTCAATCTCCCTCTGTTTTCCTTGTCTTTCACTGACGGTCTTTATTCAATGACCAGTGTGTTTCTCCATGGAGAGAATATCTACCTGCACTTCAGAGAAGAGGACAATATCCCCCCTGCAAACAAGTTCATGACAAACAGTAATCTCACTGTGTTCATGGGTCTTTGCATTATCTCTTTACTCTTGTCATCCGTTATCGCCTGTGAGAGATGCTACTGCGTCTACAATCCATTCAAGTACAAAACTCTACTGCGCACCAGAACAATGGGTGGCATTATCATTGCCGTGTATTTCTTGGTGCTTGGGCTGTTTTTCATTGTGCATTCAGATACAGGGCTGGATGCGTTTATGATCTTGAAAAGGACACAGTTTTGCAGGCGATGGTGGCTGGAACATTTTGTAACAGACACAAAGATCTCATTGACTTTCTGAACAGCGTTGTATTTGGTGCTGGTTTTCCCGGAGGTACCATAGTAGTGGTGTTGATAGCTACCATACTCACTGCCGTCAAACTTCGTCAGATAATGACATGGCGTACCGGAACATCGACAGCTCTCTCTGCACGGGAGGTGGCACTGACTGATTGGCAGCTCTGTGTTTTTCATCATCTGTATTTCTCCCAGCTGTGTGTTCCGTGTGGTCAGTCTGTTTTTACCAGAGATGAGAGTTGGAGGTCGCCATCACAATTTCTATTACACAACGTTGTGGATTTCTTCAAACTTCACTTCAGTCAATTCTACTTTCAACTTTGTTATCTACTACTGGATGGGTTCACGATTCAGAGAAACGTTCTGGACATTTTTCAAAATACACAGAAAGCAATAGAAGTTTCTTCACTCAGAGAGAAAGTAGGAGTCATGAACTGTTCTATAACGTCCATATTTCAACTCCTCACATGCTGTAGTTGTCACACATGCAAAACAAAATTACTTAATTCTTGCTGCACTGTGAGTAACATATAAGAAAAACTTTATGTGAGTATTTTTCCCTGATGAAATAATCGTTCCATGTCCCCTCCATCTGTCAGTTTGTTTGTCGGTCATTCTCTTGTCGTCTCACTCCTTTTCCATGCAAATTGACGACCGTCTACTTGAGAAGCATTTGATAGTATTCCCATTGATTTGAAAAGTAATGGCACTGGTATAGCTGAGTAGACTATAAAAGAAGGACATGAATTAACACACCAATTATTTTTGAAGAAATATTCCCAAGCTAGCCAAACCTATCACCGGTCACCTTCTAGAATATTCTGGGGCTAAGAACACCCCACTTGATCGCCTTCATGGTGTTTCAAGTTCGATTCTTCGGTTCCCAGCTTTAAAAAGTGACATATTTGCTGTCCATCGTAACGTTTTTTGTCTTTTTAGTGGGATGAGTATTGTTTTAAATAGGCCGAGTCCCCATTGCTCATTCTAATGGAATACACACCCCTTCTACCCTGCCACTTTATGTCACTTTGTCACCTCATCTTGGCTTCGATGCTAAACTTTTCTTTCTTTCTGCGCACGCAGGCTGATACTCCTGCGGACACTGCCTGTCTATACAGAGAGTAGAGATTTTGTGTGTATGACCGTTTTTTTTATCCGGCCATTAAGGCAGCCATACTCCATCTTTGGGGAAGGTGCATGCTCTGTGTAACGTGTCATCCATACCAACGGCCAAACTGACCTTCTCTTCCGAAAGTTGGTGATGGGATTTTACGTGTGTGCAAGATGTGCGTGCGTTCACACATGGAACCTCGGTTTATAGTCTCATTCGAAGGACTGTATGGGGATTGGAGTCAGAGCCAGTGTTAACTCCGAGGGAAAAAAAATGTACCGAAATTCGAACCCACAACCGCAGGATCACGAGTCCAGCGCTCTACCAACTGAGCTATTCCGGCCCCGCTGCTATGTTTTGGTTTAGCTGTACATATGTGTGATAAAACTTAATCATGAAACTGTGCGGTATGAGTGAGCTATCACGCAATCTGACATCGACGCCTCTTTGCAGATCCGTGAAATGCACGGAACCTGCGATACTAACTGTGATCATTTTTTTTGTTCTGATGTAATTGTCCTGACAGTGTATTAAGGCAGTGCGTGCATTGGATTTTGAGCCGTGTTTGCTGCTGACCATTACATGTAATGCCCCGCATAATCCTATCTTTTCTTTCTTCATCATTTCATTGTTTTTTTTACGGTGTATCATTCTGCATGTGTCTAACGTAAATCAATTTTTACCCTGTCTACAAAATGCACATGCTCTTATTTACAGCGAATTTGTTAGTTTGCTCTCTCAATGTTGATTGTTGACTCTATATGTCGTCATCAGCATTCCTTCACGTTGCTTTTCACTTTTAGACACACCGAGCACATACTACAGGACTGTCACCTCCATGCTACCGCCAGGCAGGACACATGGCCGGAGCCAGTGGCTCTGAGGGCCGAGCTCTACGGGGACCTGGCGGACCTTCGGAGGACAGCCAACTTCGTGCGGGCAACTGGCATCGCCATCTGAGTGTTGGAGAAGAAGACGAAGACTTTTAGAGACCAGTGAATTAACCTTTCCTGTTTTGTTTTGTTTTGTTTTTTGCTTTGTCAACTGTGCCCCAATTCCTGTGCAACGGAACACACTTACCGACTGCATACCTGGACATGTTTTCGCCCAAAAAAGGCTTTATTAGTACACACATTTGAAGAAATAATCAGAAAGCTTCATTCAAAAATATTAAGTATCAGGCCGTTTTTTGGTCTTGTTGTACCTGCATTCTCCACAAGATGGAATTATGTCTGAGCTCAATATTTTCATTTTACTTCACTGATATCGTTAGTTGTGTTATGGAATATAGCCTGGCTCAATATTTTCATTTATATCACTGATATCGTTAGTTGTGTTATGAAATATAGCACAGCTCAATATTTTCATTTATATCACTGATATCGTTAGTTGTGTTATGAAATATGGCACAGCACAGATCAATATTTTCATTTATAGGCATCCGAATATCTGTCTGCTAATAATGAAACCAACCTAGGACCAAACACACAATATTATCCACGAATGAACGTGTAAAAACTAATGCTATAAAACGAAAAAAAATTGTACATCAAAGGAGTATACAGCATCACAAACACGGCTCTCTGTACTTAATAGTAATGATTCAGCATATCCGGGAACTTTTCGGCTGCCAGGAGACTTAACGACCTGCACGGTGCTCCTGTCGCTTGTGAAGAGAAGATTTTTCATAAACCCTGAGTAGATCTCCATGTGAATGATCTGGAAGTAGGATGGATCGAAACAAAATTCGATCCAACAAAAATGTTACTGTATATATCGTTCCATTGGCGTACAAAGCTACTTGATATTGGAAAGTCTGCATGAAGCAAGTGTCATATAATTAAGGTTTGTTATCATGTGTGATTTTCGCCCTGAACTGCTGAAAACTTCACTTCATCTTGAATATACTCTGAATCGTAGTTAGATTCTTCAGTTAATAAATAAACTCACGAAGTTCACTAAGAAACGTGGAAACATTGACAATTTACAGCATGTCTCCAGTGGACTTTCTTCTCGTGTGTGGCCAGTGCTTTGTCTCCAGTTGACTTTTTTCTCGTGTGTGGCCAGTGCTTTGTCTCCCGTGACTTTCTTCTCGTGTGTGGCCAGTGCTTTGTCTCAGTGACTTTCTTCTCGTGTGTGGCAGTGCTTTGTCTCCAGTGACTTTCTTCTCGTGTGTGGCCAGTGCTTTGTCTCCAGTGACTTTCTTCTCGTGTGTGGCCAGTGCTTTGTCTCCAGTGACTTTCTTCTCGTGTGTGGCCAGTGCTTTGATCAGAAACAGCGCTACCAGAAACCCATCTTTCAAGATAAAATGCTCAGCTATAGCAAGATGATTGCTGACATATGTGCGGTTTACAGTTACATAGACTGGGATAATGTGACCAGGTTCAATGGATGAAAGTGCCCAGGTATTTCTTAGGTATCTGCATTGGGAAAAAAGCTGAAAGAAGCATGCCATTTTAAGCTGTCATTGTGCATTCGAACGACATGCCAGGATGACAGACGAAGCCAGTTGTTATTAGAAGAACATAAGTAAAGTCATGGATGGGCCAAGCATAGTGATAAACCAGAAGTCTGGCTAGAGTTGTGACAATTTCGTCATTTTATCATCGCTATTATCTTTTGGAAGATTCCCAGCCCGGAATCAAAAGGTCGTCCTGTCATGTCCAGTGGCAAGTAGATTATGTAGGATCCGTACAAAACAATTGATTCTGTCAATCGCACAGCTCTCATCCTTTCATATGTTATCTAAAGAATATTCTCGAAGATACTCGATCATTCTTTTCTAGAATATTCTGCATATCGGTAAGCTCAACCAATGAAATCGCAACAAGCTTATGCGAATGTGATTCGGTCAGCTTCTATGTACAACATTCTCGAACCTTCAGTAATGCACTAGCAACTTACAGTGCCCTGGTGAACATACTAACATAATCTCGAATATTCCAATCGCATTATCAATCGATACGAAAACAAAACTGAACAATTAGGCATACGTTCACTTTCCAAATGTTTTAAATAAATCAACAACAGCACTATACTGACTGAAAACACAGAGATCTAAAAGTGATAAGTAAAAGGAGGCTTGCAACTCTCATTATTGCTATGACGTCTTTCGCGAAAGTTCCTCCTCTCTTGTCTCCCTTTCAAATTGTAACAACAAGGAATGTGTGCAAACATTGCTAGACAGAGGTGACATACTAGAGCGAAGAACTGCTCTCGTGACCTGAATGCCGGGCTGTTACCAGGCGGACATCGCAGCCCTGTCGAGATCAGAGGTGCAGATGTAACACAACTGGGTGAAGAGGGTGGAGGCAACACCACCTTTCACTCCCTTGGAAAATCCAAAGAAGCCAGAGCCACGTCTGGCATTGGCTTTGCCATCCACTAGAAAACTTGCCAGACATGTGGGATTGCCTGCTTCGAGGCATCAGTGATCATCTCGTGGTTACACGCGTTGGTTCGCCCCCAGAACTGCTGTGTCACTGTCATCAATGTGTGAGAGAGCCTGTGGTCCAACGATGTTAGACCCCGTTGATGTCAAAAAGGATTTTTCTTAAGGACCTGAATTGTCTCCTGCCTCAAATCAGCCCCAAAGGCAAACTCATCATCCTTGGAGAGTTGAATTAGCCAGTAGGCATGGAGTTACTCCCCAGGCCAAACATCTTCAGGAATTATGGCACAGGACGATGCAACTTCAACAATACATTGGTACTGCTAACTCTGTGTGCACAGCATGAACTCTCCCTCATAAACACCCTCTTCCAGCGGGCGGGCAGATTCAGGAACAGAAAGGTGCTTCCTCGCCGGCAGCAGTGGTGTATGTTGGGCCACGATATGGCCCATCATGATGTCTGTATTACGTGCTGTTTGACAGGGAGTGAATGCTCATCTGATTATCGCCTAGTGAGGAGCAGGGAGAACATTCAGCCAGTTCAAAGGGGAAAAATCAGCCAGAGAAAAACCCTTGAAGAAGCTGAGCGTCGTTCGTGTGTGTTCCAGCAAAGTGATGTTGCTCGAGAAAATCTGCAAATCCACCACCTTATCTAAATCTGCGGGGGGAGTGTGTGTGTGTGTGTGTGTGTGTGTGTGTGTGTGTGTGTGTGTGTGTGTGTGTGTGTTAACGCAGAACAAAAATAAAAGTTCTTCGCACAATCTATTTGCTGGACTGTAGCAAATGCCTTGGACTTTGTGTGGCAAGCACACAGGGACTGAATCGATGAAATCAATGGACGTCTACAAACTCATTAAGAAGCTCCACCGGTCCTGTGGAGACCATCTCGGTGATGAGACTTGCACGGAGAAAAAAAAAAGAGAGACTGCGAGCGAGCAAAGCAATGCTCAGAGCAAAAGCTCAGACAGTTGAAGAATCAACAGAGGGAAAAGAAAGCCGAGGATTTTATAAGCTGCAGCGGATGCCAGCGGTATTAAAACGTTCCACAACAATGTGAATGATAATAATAATAATAACAATAATGATGATCATAATAATAATAATGATAATCAACATCATCATCATCATCATCGTCATAGAAATGTAGCATCTATAAAGCGCCTTGCCAAAGGTTCTAGGCGCTGACAATCCACACTCTGGTGTACACAACGGGCTGCCTACCTGGGTAGTGCCGACTGCAGAGCTGCCTGCGGGCGCTTCCTTCAGTCGTTTCTCGTGTCATCCAGTCAATATCGTTCATTCAATTTCCTTACTTCTTTAATTCTTTCAATTTCTCACGCAAATACCGCAAATTGACCAAAAGCATGTGGCTTACACACACACACCTCCCCCCTCCCCCCCCCCCCTCACCCCCACCGCGCGCTTTTGTTCTTCTGATCAGTCCAAACTGCAGACCAAAAAAAGACTGACATACTTGCATGCTGGCAGTGCACTTAAACGCACTCCTGAACAGAGAGTCATGCACATCAGAAGAGGCGACAGCAGCAGTGATACAGCTGGCAGCGAAAGGCTGGACTGACAAATTCCAGTGGCAAGAGTGACCAATCGCTGAAGAGGACCATCATTGGTTTGGCACCTGAACCGACGGCATTCCAACAAGAGTGTTGGACAGACAGACCCCATTGTTCCACCCAATCGTCTGGGAGAATGGCAAAACACGAAAAAATAAAAACAAAAACAAACCCCCCAAAACAACAACAACAAACCCCCGAAAAACAACAACAACAACAACAACAACCACCACCACTACCACCACCACCACCACCACCACCACCACACCACAACAGCAACAACAACAACAACAACCAAACAACAAAAAAAGCAACACCTCAAGGACGCCCACAAGGTGCATGTCTCGCAGAGAGTCGAAACACCTTGGTAACAATCGTCGCACCTTAGCACTTCCACCTTGTGTCTTGCACGCAAAGTGATCGTCCATGTTCATCTCCACAAATCATCACCCACGTCACGTCACTGACACCGCTGTCCCCTAAACCTCAGTGTGGGTTTCCAGTAGGCAGGGGCACCTGCGACGTGGTTTCTGGTGGTATTATTTCCACAGCTGCAAGACACATCTCACTAGCCAAACTAAGAACTCGGCCTATGTTTGTCTATTGACAAAGGCTTTTGACACCATGACTTGAAATGGCCTTTGAAAGATCATGCACATGCTAGGTAGTGCCAAGAAAGTCGTCCAAATGACCTCTTACTGTTGTGGTGGAAGGGGGGACGGGAGGGAGGGGATGCAGGCAAAGGTATAGGTATATCAAGTGAAAACATCGAAATGACAGAAGTCCATGTCTTAGACCCACCCTGTGTTTCATCCTGTTTGAAGCAGTAGATGAAATGTCTCATCCAACGCCAGTGGGGGTACATTTCAATGCTGACTGCCACAGCCAGACCCCTATCTCCGTCACTGCTGCTTGGCAAAACCGCTTCTTAGCTCCAGAAAGAAAGTTCATGGAGTCCATGATCATCTCCCGCCTTGGCACCACAATTCCTGAGGGTCTCAGTTCACACACCTGACTTTTCATTGTCAATCGTTCCGGCTCCTTGTCCACTTTTTCCTTTCCCTCAACTCCTCCTCCATCCCTCTTTCGACACATACACACTCCCCCATTTCCCCATCCCACCATCTTTATATTAACACCCCATATATATACATAACATGATTATAACATAACAGATATACTGAAACAGATACATCCAGAACGCCATCTTCACCATTCAGAGATGCATGCACATAGACACACGCGCATGTCGACAATCCATATGGACCTACTTTAATAGTTTCAAAAAGGAGTGATCTTTTTTTAAATTTTGAATTCTACTTCGAGTTAAGGATTTTCTACCCCCACCCCCGAACCCCTCCCTTCCGTTTTATTCCCCCATACACACCCTCAAGAGCCGCTTTCCAAGCATAAGACTCTTCCTCTGCCGCTCTGTCCTTTTGTTTGTACTCCCAGTTCTTATAGAGCAGGGAGTTCTTTGCAATGGGAACGAAGAAATGCTGTCTGTGTGTCTGTGTGTCTGTCGGTCAGTGTGTCTGTCTGTGTGTCTGTCGGTCAGTGTGTCTGTCTGTGTGTCTGTCCGTGGTCAAAATGTGTTCCACTCGCTCCAGACAAAACTTCTGGGCCGAAATTTCTGAAAATTTGCGAGTTTGTTTATTATGGGTCGCGAATGATGCCCGATGTTTTATTTTACCAGAATAGCCGTTACTAACGGCTATAACGGCCCCAAATGGTTTTTCTTCTTTGTGGAATATCTCTTGACATGTACACGCGTATTCAAGATAAACCGGGAGTACGTTTATGTGCTTTGCATCTTGTTCTGTATCTAAATTTATCTTCGCCTTCTCTTTCTATCTGCCTCTGTTTCCGTCTCCCCATCACACACACACACACACACACACACACACACACACACACACACACACACACACACACACACACACGCACACGCACGCACGCACGCACGCACGCACGCACACACACACACACACACACACACACACATACACGCGCACGCATGCACGCACACACGCGCACGCCAGCACGCACGCACGCACACACAGACACAGACACAGACAGACACACACACACACACACACACACACACACACACACACACACACACACACACACACACACACACACCATACACACACACACATACACACATTCGTGCGTTCATGCATGTGTTTTTTATAGGTCATTATTTGTCTTTCATTTAATGGTCATCAGTCCCCGAAGACGTTCTACGACTGAAGTGTCGTCAATTTTTGCTCTGCATTTCTATGGAGAATCTTCAGAGCATCCTCTAAGAAATTTGGGAAAAAAGAATGGCGGTCAAGAAACCATTTTCATCATTGAGCCCGTCGAGTCCTGTCTCGCTTGCCGGGTACAAGTCTCAGCACACCGCCCTACCAAAATTGCCCACCGTGCATGTACATTTCCACCTCCCCGGTGTACAGCGCTGAAAAGACCAGCTGTTTCCGATGATTCAAGGGCCAACTGAGCGACCATTTTATGTTCACGTTCTGCGACATTGCAGGGCCAGTGGAACACGCCTAGTCGGCTTCGTTTCAACATGCTCCACATCTGCATTGTAGTGTTAAAAAAAGAAACGAATCAAAACATTTTCATCCACCTTGGCTTAAGGCTGTGTCAGACCAATCGACATAGGCTAGAACACCAAGGCTACATCAAAATGTTCTGCTCTGCATAGTTATGCGGGGATTGTCTTCAGTCGTGACAATCTCCTAACGTAGTAGAAAGAAACTCGTGGAGAGCGTGGCAGCAGAGAGTCCTCAGAAGAGAAGCCCCCTTCAAGCAAGTGTTTCGGCCCTTATCTCCTGACACTCTAGGGGGGTTGAGCCACACCCGGTTCATGACTCCGGATGTCCCTCTGCTGCCCCTTTTTTTTTTTTTTTTTTCCCCATCTTGGGACGAGCCATGGCTGGGATTCGAACCCATGACCCTCTGGACATGCTCATTTTCCACTTAATGACTCGCGCTTTAACCACTGAGCCACAGGGACACCTGATATTTGTAGGGAAATTAAGCCTTATGAAGTTCACTTTTGTTCCTCCTTGACCAGATCCAGCTTGAACACCTCTCCGCCGCTTCTGCCATTGCTTTCAGGGCTCTGGTTTTTTCCTTCCCTGCAACTGAGAGCTGTTTCATGAGGCTGTATGCAGACGTTCCTACAAACCCCCTAGCTCCAATTTCTGCAGTGAGGACTTTGACCTGATAGCCTTCTCTCCTCAGGCTGTTTGCCAGATCAGCATACTTTTCAGTCTTGTAGATTTGAGCTGCCTCCATTCTGTTCTCATATGGCACCGTGAGCTCGATCATGATCAGCTGCTTGGTTGACTTAGAGTGGACTACTATGTCTGGTCTCATGCCACTCTTGCTGATGATCTCTGGGTGACTCTTCCATTCTGGGAGGTCTGCAGTGCACTCCCAGTCATCTGCCCCGTCCAGCAGACTCTGCCTGCATGTTTCGAGTGGCACTGTTGTTCTTGGCCATGATTTGCTGCCTCCTGCCGTGAAGAATGTTGCGGGTGCTTTTGGAGTCCTGAGTTTCCCTTTTGTGGTGTTGGTACTAGCCCAGACTACTTGTACAATCTCTTTGAGCACTTGGTTGTGCCTCCATGTGTACCTTCCTTGAGCCAGGGCTACTTTACATGAGCTTAGGACATGCTCCACTGTTTGTTTTTCATGGCAGAGGGGCATGCAGGATCGTCTGTTTTCCCCCACTTCACCAGGTTTGCATTTGAGGGCAGAAGGTCATAAGCAGATCTGAGAATGAAGCTGATCCTGAGAGGGGCCATGTGCCAAATGTCATTCCAAGTGAGACTTCTTTGGAGTGCATTCTCCCACGTTGTCCATTGCCCTTGCTGGCTCTGCTGGACTGCTTTTTGGAGTCTTTTTTGGTCTTCTTCTTTTCTCATCTCCTGAATCATCATGTCTCTTTTGGCTTTTCCTTTGGCCTTTGACCACCATTCAGTTTTGGTCACCCCCAGTCCTTGTCTGTTGGTCTGTGTGTGTCCTGTTATTTCTCTGATCTTGAGACTTTCTTTTGCAGAATCCATCGCCTCTTGAACTTTCCATTTTCTGCCTGTCTTCAGCTGGGGCTTGATTGCTTCTACCACCTTGTCTCCTGAGTCCTCCAGCATGCTTTGAAATCTGATCTTCCCTGCTTTGTATTCCTCCAGGATGGATTTCAGTGGTAGTTTCAGCTTTGCTTGGCGACAGTACAGCGCTATGTCAGTCAGACAGGGTGGGACACCAAGCCATTTCCTTGTGAACTTGTTGATTTTGGCTTCCATTGCCTCCACTATGCTGGTGCAGATGTCGTATATCATCAGAGGCCATAGGAGCTTTGGTATCAGCATGAACTGCAGACACCAGACCTTGTATTTGCCAGGGAGCCCACACTGGTCAATGGTCTCCAAGCCTTCCTCCGCCATCTGCTTGGTTTCTTTTGCTCTTTGTGTGTCTTTCAGCGTATCATCATACCATCTTCCAAGGCTCTTGACTGGTTCTTCTGTGACTGTTGGAATGGCCTGGTTGGCAACACTGAAGACCACAGATCCGGCCACTTTTCCTTTCCTCAGTGAGAGACTCCGCGATTTCTTTGGCTTGAACTTCATTCTGGATGAGGCAACTATGTCGTCCAGCCTCTCCAGCACATGACGTGTCTCGTCTTCTCTGGATGAAATCACTGTAGTGTCATCCATGAAGGCCTTGAGAGGAGGCATCTTGTATCCATCGCCAAGGTCTGTTTGTCTCGCGTTGTTTGTTGCTGCTTTCAAGATGAGTTCCATTGCCAGCACGAACAGTATTGGGGAAATTGCACAGCCCATTGCAATACTCACTTCCAAGTTGATCCAGTCTGTTGTGTACTCCTTGGTAGAGAACCGCATTGAGAAGCCATTGAAGTACTTCTTGAGCATGTCGCGGATGTTCTTTGGCACATGGTACATCTCAAGAGCCAACTGTATCATCTCATGGGGCACAGATCCATATGTGTTTGCCAGATCAAGCCACACTACGTCCAGGTCTCTCTTTTCTGTTTTTGCTTTTTGGATTGCGTCCCAGATCATTGTGGCGTGTTCTACACAGCCAGCCACGCCTGGGATGCCACCTTTCTGGACTGACACATCCAAGTACTTGTTTTCCATCAGGTACTTGGTCAGCCTTGCTGCCATGACAGAGAAGAAGATTTTCCCTTCGACGTTCAGTAGTGATATTGGCCTGAACTGGCTGATGTCACTTGAGTTTTGCTCTTTGGGGATGTACACACCATCTGCCGTCATCCACTGGCCGCTGATCTTCTGGTTTCTCCAAGCCGATCGCAACAGCCTGTGGAGCCACTCCAGCACCTTGGGACATTTCTTGTAAAGCTGGTAAGGTATTCCGTTTGGCCCTGGTGATGATTTGGCTCTGGCTTTGTCGACCACCTTCTTGATTTCCGCCAACGTTGGAGGCTTGCCATTGAACTGTTCCTCAGGGTTGGTTGGCCACACCAGACATTGAATGTCAAGTGGTGCTTTGCTCTGTGGGTCAGAGTATGTTTTCCTCAGATGCTGCTCAAGAACTCCTTTGTCTACACTTAGGGTCCCAGATTTTGGCTGCTCAAACAGTGTTCTGGCAAACTGGAAGGGGTCTCTGAAGAAGCGCTCTTGTGTCTTCTTCTTTTTGCTCTTCCTCTTCCTCGCAGATTCCGCTTTGCTGAGGGCGCTGTGTTTTTCTTTCAGGTCTTTCCACAGTTTTTCCAAGCCTTGTTTTTCAGCTGGCAATGCGGTCTTCATTTGCATCTTGAGGTTTTTCTTTTGGACCCTGATCTTGTCCATCTTTTCTTGGCGTCTGGATTTCTTTGGAGGTGTTTTCTCTTTGGGTAGTTTTGCTCCATAGGCGTCTCTACATGTGGCATACACAATGTCCCCATATGTGGCTAGTTTGTGTTCCAGGGTGCTTTTCCCTATCAGTGCATCGAGTCTTTGGACGATTTTTGCATCCAGTTTCTCCCAATCTTCAGTTTCGTTTGCTCGTGGCAGGTTGAGTTTCAGGCGCCTGGCATCGAGGGCCTGTGCAAATTCCTCATCCGAACCAACAGCGTGGATATCCTTGGCACTGTGGTTTAAATCCTGGCCTTGGTCTTCCGACGTCTTATCTGCTGATGCAGTGCGCTGCTGCTCATTCAGATGAGTCTTCACACATCCCATCTTTGTTCTGTGGATCTTCATGCCACGGGTGGTAGCGAAACGCTTTCCACAGACACATGGATATTCCATTTGGTCCATGTTCATAGTCCGTTTGGGATTTGCAGTCATTATCAGTCTCCAAAATCCCTCGAAGTCGGAGTGTGGCTGCCCACGTGGCGGGGTAATCAAAAACGGTCACACACGTAATGTTCTGATCCCTAGCTGATGCATTTGTACCATAGTGTTCAAGTACTTTGGCTGTTTGGATGATCCCTGGAGTCTTTTAGCCAGGGTACGACGACGACGACGACGACGACGACAACAACAACAACAACAACAACAACAACAACACATGTTCATTGATTTATTTTGTTATATATCAATACGGAAATCGTAAGCTATAGGCTGGGCGTTGAAAATGTACATAGACCAAAACTACTGAAGTTAAAAGAATAGATCTTTAAACACAATTACTGCAGATTGAACGGCCACTTGCGCCGAACTTGATAAAGAGTAGTGATTGCTCGTTCTTCGTTTTCGTTGTCCTGAGTGTTGTTTATCTTGCCTGAAGAAGACCTAACAGGTCGAAACGCGTCGTGTTTTGTCTTGGGATTCGTTTGTCCATGTTGTTCGGCGGAGCGATTTCAAACACTTTTCAGATTTAACTTAAAATGAAAAGTTTCAGCCACACATCTTTGATATCTGTTGATCTTTTCTAAAAAGACAGGTCACAGTGCCAAAGGTGCATCATTATCAAAACAAACAAACAAACAAACCAAACGCAGGTTCATGTGTTATGATCATCTTACATAACACAAATTCCAAATCATTTTACTTCATTCATGCATTTTGCGTTTCCTCTGAGCATGGTCTGTTTCTGTCATTTTGTTCGCCCATAAAACACGGAATGCATTTTTGTAAGCTGGGTAAATATCTCTTACAACTGAAACAGGAAAACTGTTTTGCTAACAGCTTTGTTGAACTGCTACAAATAAGTAAATTCCTATGAGTTCACCTGTCAATGTTTGGCCAAACATATTTACTTGTGGCCTATCTTAGTTATGTGTTCAGTAGTATGTTTAGTTACGTTTCCACCTCTGCTTGGTTGAATAACCATTAAAAATGTCCACTTGGTGGAAGTGAACTTGACGTCTACAGCAAAAAATGTGCCGATAAGATTTTGCTTTATGTGTAATTGTGGGTGATCTTCAGTTACAAAGAAAATGTGAAATGCATTTGTTGCGAGTATCGCTGAAAATGTTTGCCGCAGAGTTAAGACCATTATGAATTGGAGACATCTTCGTTCAGGAGATGACTTAAAAGGTCTTAACTATACTTAACTACCATTTTAGACTTTTGTTTTTGAGTTGCTTAGTGAGGCGACTGCAGGCGGAAATTAAAAAAAAAAAGAAAAAAAAAGAAAACTTATTTATAAGGCGCTGCCGTAAAACGTAGACAAACAAATCACAAGACAAAACGCAACGCGTTTCGGCCTCTTAGGTCTTCTTCAGGCAAGACAAACAACACTCAGGACAACGAAAATAAACGAGGAATCCCTTATCGCAAGACGGGCGTTGAATCTTTTGTTTTCAGTTTTTTATGACATTACAGCTTGTTCTTACTGAAGAGATGTTAATGTTGTGAAGCAAAACGCCAGAAACTCGAACTGCTGTTCTTCTCCCCACTCCCCTACGCCTTCACCCCTCACCTTTTGCCCCCTCCCCCCCCCCCCCCCCCCCACCCCAGCCAGACACGTGCAAGTGCCAAAGAGAAATGGGACATACTCGCTGTACAAACAGCGTGCAACTGAGAGAACTGAGAGGACAGACAAGGAGTAACGACACTCACAGACATCATTGTACGTACAGCCTGATGGACACTTGATGTGAATTGTGAGCATGATGCACCGCCTGAAATAATATTCAGACACGAATGAGAGATGATTAATATCCGTAGAAAAGAAAGGAATCTACAAATAAACGAAGGCTGCACGAAGAAGACCTGACTGCAAAACACAGTGCCTCTCAGAAAATTAGAATCAGCTTGAAGAGAGAGAGAGAGAGAGAGAGAGAGAGAGAGAGAGAGAGAGAGAGAGAGAGAGACAGACAGAGACAGAGACAGAGACAGACAGACAGACAGACAGACAAATTTTATTATCCATTCAGCAGTTAAACCCTCTAGACAAGGGGCATATTTGAAGATAACTGAGTAAAATCAATCGCTCACCTCATCCTTCCCTTCTCCCGCCACCCCTTGTCCACAGCTCATTCCAACAGCTTCCTCCCTCCCTCCCCCTCCCCCCACCCAACCCCACCACCAATGCCCGCTCCCGCCTCCTCATTCACACACTTAATCACATACAGGCACACGACGGCAGGTCATCTTGATAAACATGTCAATGATCAAATACATCACTAGTTGTTTCTTTCGATTGTCTTTTTTCTAATGTTTATAGCTTTTGATATGCGTTTTGCTCGATGAGAGAGAGAGAGAGAGAGAGAGAGAGAGAGAGAGAGAGAGAGAGAGAGAGAGAGAGAGAGAGAGAGAGAGAGAGAGAGAGAGGATACCAGACTGTTTCTTCAGAGACCCTGTGAGTTCGAGGAGGCAAAATCTGGAATACGCATAGAAGACAAAGACCCTCTCGAACAGCATCTCAGGACAACATATTTCCCCCACCCTCAGTGTGAGTCTCCACTTGGAACCCAGGATGACATGCGGCTTTCAGCACCAGGGAAATTGTCCAGCAAAAAAAAGCCACTAACATTGGATGAAACAGAGAAAGTGGTTTGGAAAGCCAGTGTAAAGTCATCGCCTGAACCATACTGGAATCACCCACCTGATGTACAAGAACTGTCTCAGGGGACCTGAGCGGCTCCAGAAACTGATAGAATCAACATGAGGAGGTTGATGATCAGTGAACAATGGTTGCTAATTGATGGAGTGTACATTCCAAAAGAACAGACCTCGAGCGACATTAACCTCTTCTGATCAAGACCTGCACCTTTTGTCCACAAAGCACAGGCTTTCAAGGGTAGTGCAGGATTGCTCCTAGCTGGGTGTTTCGGCAGTTGAGAACAGTACCTTTGTAGGTTCCACTGGTACCTCCGGGTGTATCTTTTTCTTATCTTCCTATCGGCCGACTCTAGAGGAAAAGGCCCAGTGATGGTGAGAAGAGACCCACTGACCATGACGTGCTGTTCACTGCGGGAAAGACAGGAAGTCGAGACCCTCTTCAGAGGGTACTTAAGGCCTCATGGCAACAGCTCAGCTGTGTCTGGAGTTGTACCGGTTTCACCTGTCAGCGCTACTGCAACAAGTGGGACTGCGGGGTCCGTGCACTAATTTGTTTGATGGTGGCATGTTTTGTCGGTGGGCGTCGCTGTCATGGAATACGGGCTGGTACTCCCATAAGGATCTTCCATGGAGGTTCTATTCTGTTGCGTCCAGTGGTCATCACAGACAGGCATCAGTCAGACAGCAGTTATGTCCTTGACGACTCGATGCAATGCCTGTGCGTGCTGCACCTTAGGTCAACAATTGCAGGCTTCCAAAAGTGGTGCAGGATTGCTCTCAGCTGGTTGGTTCGCAGTTGAGACGCACGTCTCAGGTCCGTCTGGCACCTGGGAATCTTTTTCTTCGCATTTTGACGTAAGGAAACACTTTCTTCTGTATCTGGCAGCGAGGCTGACTGCCAAGACTTCCAGATTTTTGAGTAAGAACACTTTTTTCTGTATCCTGGCACGAGGCTGCTGCTCACAGATTCCAGATATTTCTAAACGTAAGAAACCTTTTTTTATCCTGCAGCGGGCTGATGCTCACGACTTCCAGATATTTTGAACGTAAGAAACATTTTCTTTGTATCCTGGCAGCGAGGCTGACTGCTCACAGACTTCCAGATTTTCTGAACGTAAGGAAACATTTCTTCTGTATCTGCAGCGGCTGATGTCACAGATTCATATTTTGAACGTAAGGAAACACTTTTCTTTGTATCCTGGCAGCGAGGCTGACTGCTCACAGACTTCCAGATATTTCTGAACGTAAGGAAACACTTTTCTTCTGTATCCTGGCAGCGAGGCTTACCTTCAAGACTTCCAGATATTTCTGTAAGGAAGGAGGCCTCCAAAGAGGTCCGGCTGTGTGTGGAATCTCATGATAATTTTGAAAGCCGATGAAGAATAAAAGACTTTGTGATGTGATTTGACCTGAAAACTACATGTGAATCTAAAGCAACAGTCCTCCAAAAGGAAGAAAACAGTAAAAAAAAAAAAAAAAACACAATACTTTTCACAATACCATTATTATATTGCACACAATTTTCGGCCTCGTGGCTTTTTCCAGTGAAGGGATAAAAACAAACAAACAAAACAATACAACTTCTTTGATCCGTTAAGTTGTCAAAGATGGATATCACCTAATTGTATTGTTTCATTTTTCTCTTACAGGGAAAAGGCC
>CM065735.1:55301144-55313644 GCA_033310375.1 Conus canariensis | reverse complement strand
CAGTGCCTCACTTCCAGGGGAATGCATTGAAGTCAGGTGTAGTGAGATGGAGTATGCACCGTGGGCTAATCCCGATAACATTGTCAGCGCATCGCTGGAAAGATACATGAGAAGAATGAAAGATATCATGATAGGGTTCTTGTTTCTGATTGGTGGACCAGCCAACGTCATCAACATGGCGGTGTTCTATAAACAAGGGCTTCGGGATCGTGTCAACCTGTGCCTGTTTTCGCTGTCGTTAACTGATGGTCTTTATCTGACCGCTGGTATGTTACTCCATGTGGAAAATATCTACTTGCAGGTCATAGGAGAAGAAAACATTCCCCCTGCAAACAAGTTTATGACCAACAATAATTTGGTTGTATTCATGGGCCTTTGTTTTATCTCTTTACTCTTGTCAGCCATTATCGCCTGTGAGAGATGCTACTGCGTCTACAATCCATTAAAGTACCAGACTCTTCTACGCACCAGAACAATGGCTTGCATCATTGTTGCCGTGTATTTCTTGGTGCTCGGAGTGTTTTTCATCGTAGCATTCAGATACAGGGTTGAATGCGTTTATGATCTTGAAACTGGCGCAGTTTTGCAGGCGATGGTTGCTGGCACGGTTTATAACAGACACAAAGATCTCATTGACTTTCTGGACAGCGTTGTGTTTGGTGCTGGTTTTCCCGGAGGTACGATAGTAGTGGTGTTGATAGCTACCATACTCACTGCCATCAAACTTCGTCAGATAATGACATGGCGTACCGGAACATCGTCATCTCTCTCTGCACGGGAGGTGGCACTGACTAAGATGCTGATTGGCAGCTCTGTGTTTTTCATCATCTGTATTTCTCCCAGCTGTGTGTTCCGTGTGGTCAGTCTGTTTTTACCAGAGATGAGAGTTGGAGGTCGCCATCACAATTTCTACAACACCACTCTGTGGATTTCATCTGGTTTCTCTTTCGTCAATTCCACTTTCACTTCTTCGTGTACTACGTGATGGGTTCTCGATACAGAGACACGTTCTGGGCGTTCTTAGGAAGGGAGGTAAAGCAGTAAATGACGACCGAGAGTGAACAGAAGAGAATTTGTAATGCAGTTCCGTTCTTGCTGCGTTTTGTTTACTTTTTTAAATTAGAAAATTGTAATAGATCACTTTCTTGCTGTTTGTTCCACGTGTGAGCCAGATGGCAGAAAAGTCTTATGTAACTGTGTCCCCATTAAAGAAATCGTTCTTTTTCTGTCTGTCTGTCCCCTTGCCTCGCCTCATTAATTTCTTTTAGGCTGTCTTGATATTCAGGGCTGACAGGATAAATAGACACGAATATCAAAATTGATTTAGCATCTGATGTCGTCGACACATTTGAGCAGACACAAACTACATAAACCAGCCAACCAACTATTTCTTGGAAAATTCCCAGACATGCAAAACCTACCCCACCGCACTGAGCAGCCTCACGATTGAGTGACTGGTGACACTCGCCTCGCATTAAAGAAAACCTCTTAGGCTAGCAGCTTTTGATACAAATTGGCATAATGTTCATTTCCCATGTTAACGCGTCGTCGTTCTTTGGGACAGTTATTCCCAGCTGACAGATCACGTGAGCTAGGGCTCGATGTCCAACTGAAATCAGTCACTGTACAGAGGCCAGAGAACCGATCTGGACCAACAGGGAAAAGAGAAAGACAATAAAAGAAAGGAAAAAGAGGCCCAGAAAGATAAGGAAGAATGAGAGACAGGATCCCAATCAGAAGCAGCAGAGGGCCAGACATCACCAAGTCATGGTATAGATCAACCTGCCGAGGGTCATTGAAGCTGTGACAAGCGTGTAAATGGATAAAGAGCAATTAACGAAAACCACACACACACACACACACACACACACACACACACACACACACACACACACACACACACACACACACGAGAAGATGACTGTTGAACTAAACAATGGGAATGTCGCTCCGTGCCAATCCATTTTCAAGGAGGATTTCGAACATTATAATTGCTGATGCCAGTTGCGCCTGCAGCATTCCTCCATAAACTGATACATCAGCACTTGAAGAGATTATTCTTAACACCCTGCTTTTGCTTGGACTCTACTTTTATCCAAACAAATGGGCATGAGTTATTCTTTTAATGTCGTCAGTTTCGATGAACTCTTTATATATGATAATGCCAATTTGTGGAATCTAACAGATCTTACGTTTATCAAAGCAATTTATTTTTCTGTTTCATGCCTGGTAAGTATAGACACTTGTTGGACTGATAGATTTATTTTTGGTGTGGTATAGGTGTAGACACTTGTTGGACTGAGAGATTTTATTTGGTGTGGTATAGGTGTAGACGCTTGTTGGACTGAGAGATTTTATTTGCTTTGGTATAGGTACAGACACTTGGACTGATATATTTTATTTGGTGTGGTATAGGTGTAGACACTTGTTGCACTGATATATTTTATTTGGTGTGGTATAGGTGTAGACACTTGTTGCACTGATATATTTTATTTGGTGTGGTATAGGTGTAGACACCTGTTGCACTGATATATTTTATTTGGTGTGGTACATGTGTAGACACTTGTCGCACTGACAGATTTTATTTGCTATGGTTACTCGGGGCTTTGACAAACTGCGGGATTTGATTCCTCAGCAAAAGAAATACAACATGTCTCACTAGAACTTATTTACTAATTTACTAAAGAGAAAAAAATATAAAATGCAGAGGATGTGTGTGAGACAGATAATATTGCTTACAGCCAAGCTGACCGCGAAGGGCCACATCAGGGCTGACTCACCATGTTGAAGTCATTCGCAAATCATTTAAAAAGCTAAAACAACTCGTTAGACAACCCTCTAAAATACACTTTCTAACAACACACCAGAAATTTCATATTTGAAAAGTATTTCTCCCGTAAAATCGTAGATCAGATGAAAACAAATGTTATTCTCTTTCAGAAATTTAAAGATTTCATCAGGTGGGACATCTCTGAACAAGGTTTTCATGGAGTCTGCTGTTGGGAGTCTGTGACGCCGCAGTTGGTGTTGTCTTTGCTGAGGAGGGTTTGAGCCTTTAGAGAGGCTCCCCAGGTAGAAGTCGTTGGCGACGGAGTTGACACATGCCGGATGTCGCCCTAGATACCGAGTCTAAGGGGTCTGTCTTGATGTCCCTCCAGACCCATCCACTTACACGACGGTCGGCCCCGTTGTTTGTCGGGCCGTGTGGGATAGAATGTCAGTTCAACAACACCCCTGCAAAGCCGGATCTGACTTATTAGACGCTTCTAGTGGTTCCATTGTGACTCAGGCGTGGCGATAGCCACAAATGTTGTTTCTGGAAAGATCTCGTTGAAAGAGACAGGGAGGCCTATATACTTCTAGCATCCTAGCTCTAAGGCCATTTCCTCATTGAGCAGAGTGTGGTGAAGGCTGTGACGCTGATTCCGTTATTTAGGTTTTCGTGAATGTGAAGGTCTGAAAAGCAACAGCCGCGCCTAATTGGTCTGGTGTGTAGGCCTAACGGGGGAAACGTGAGGAGCTGTAGCATGTAGCATGCACTGTCCTGAGGTCGGTGAGGCTGGTTCGATCCAGCTATGATTTGAACTAAAAGAAATAGGAAGCCAACGAGCTGGTGTTGATGAGCAAGACGATGTGCCCACTTGCTCTCTTCCCCGTCTCTTCCCTCTTTTCTACTTATCCCCATCCACTTTAAAGGTGTACAAGAGTAAATCCAGGGAACAAAACGGTACATAAAGCAGAAAGTCCAGCTAACGGCCTTAAACCATGTCCCCTGTTGTATATAAACGGCTGGTTCATTCTTGGAGATCGGTATGATCAATGGAGCTACCGTGACACTCCTCAGCAAGAACACTGTCGGGGTCATCCCTCCCTCCCCCAACCAGTCTCCTACTCCCAACAACCTATGTGGACACAACACAGGCTCCCAAGGGTGGTGCAGGATTGCTCCCAGCTGGTTTTTCGGCAGTTGGGGACAGTACTTCTCTGGGTCCCACCTGCACCTTTGGGTGTATCTTTTTCTTTTCATTTTTATCGCATGCGTCCTGTGCGTTGATAATGGTCTGAGAGCGGAGTAGGATAATATCACCAGCTGGAACAAGAAGAAGATGACATGCACGTTGATTTACACTCGTTTAACATACTCTTTCTTCTACACCTAACAACCTTCCTATTCCCAAAGATCCGTATTCTTTCTATCGCTAAAGTATCCTCACAATCATGGTGGTGTATAACAAGGGGGCAGGGGTGGGGGTGGGGGTGGGGGGGTGGGGGAATAGTGGAGTTTCAACTTAACAGATGTGGCATCTAGAGGTGACAATTTTACGTTCTGGACAAGTGGTTGTATTTCTCACAACAGAGAAAATGTTCATGCATTGCTGGTCAAAATCTCAATATCAGCTGAAATGATCAATAATAACCAACGTTATGTTGAAGTGTCACAAAGTACTATCAGTCGATTGTTCATTGAAGATGATGCAGAGCACTGAATTAAAAGTGTTCTGCTCAGGGACACAGACTGTGCTACGGCAAAGCACTGTTTGATCATGATCAGAACACTGAAAGGCAATTCTTCTCGAAGACACACAGAGGAGTTTTCCCTGGCCAAAATTTCACTTTAATTCCTTTATTATCATTTGAATATTTTCATCATCATCACTTTCATCGCTATTATTGCTATTTCATCATCATTATCATCATCATCATCATCATCATCATCATCATCATCATTATTATTATTTTCATCATTATTATTTCAACTTTCCTTCCCAATGGTCTCGTTTTCATTCAACACCCATTTTGCGCTGAACATGAGAAGATAAGCGGTTGCTCGTTCTTCGTTTTCATTGTCCTGCTTGTTTGTTGCCTGAAGAAGACCTGAGAGGTCGAAAGGCATCATGTTTTGTCATGTAAATCTGTTGGTCTGGATTGTCTTACGGAACTAATAACCTAACCTTTCTTTGTAAAATGTAATTCCCTCATTACACATTAAACTGGGAACAAACTGCCATCGACCCAACCCAGCGGAGACACTGTGGCATCAAGATCCACAACCTTTGGAAAGTTCCGTTTTGATTCAGGTGTTTGATGGAATCGGGAACGAAGCTGTCTTTAGTTCTATTTGTTTTGAATTTTGGAAACTGGAATCTTCATCCAGATGGTAGAACATTGTAGTTTTTTGAAAGAACATGAGAAATGTCGGCAGCAATGTTCACAGCTTTTTGTGTGATACGACATTCATAGATTTTATCTAACTGTCCTTGTTTTTTTGGTTTTTTTTTGTTTGTTTGTTTTTTTCTTTACCAATAATTTTTCACATGTATTCACCACTCTGTTTAAAATGTTTCTGTTTTTCACACTAAAATTTCCAAACCAACATAAAAAGCCAAAGGACAGCACTGATTCTACAAAACAACGATCAAACATATTTAAGATGTCCTTTTTAACAGCAAGAGACCGAAGTTTTTGCAGACAGTATATTCTAGATTTAATTTTTTTTGTAGATAAATTCAGTATTTGCATTGAAATTCAGCTTATCATCTAAAATAGTACAAAGATACTTATATTCTCTTACACGTTCCACTTTGGTGTTTTCAATATACAAGTGAGGGACAGGGAAAACTCCTCTGTGTGTCTTCGAGACACAAAAAGCTGTGAACATTGCTGCCGATATTTCTCATGTTCTTTCAAAACATACAATGTTCTACCATCTGGACGAAGATTCCAGTTTCCAAAATTCAAAACAAATAGAACTAAAGACAGTTTCGTTCCCAATTCCATCAAACTCCTGAATCAAAACGGAACTTTCCAAAGGTTGTGGATCTTGATGCCGCAGTGTCTCCGCTGGGTTGGGTCGATGGCAGTTTGTTCCCAGTTTAATGTGTAATGAGGGAATTACATTTTAAAAAGAAAGGTTAGGTTATTAGTTCCGTAAGACAATCCAGACCAACAGATTACATGACAAAACATGATAGATTTCGACCTCTCAGGTCTTCTTCAGGCAACAAACAAGTAGAACAATGAAAACGAAGAATGAGCAACCGCTTATCTTCTCATGTTCAGCGCAAAATGGGTGTTGAATGAAAACGAGGCCACTGGGAAGGAAAGTTTAAATAATAATGATGACAATAATAATAATAATAATAATGATGATGACAATAATAATAATAATAATGATGATGATGATGATGATGATGATGATGATGATCAAATAGCAATAATAGTGATGAAAGTGATGATGATGAAAATATTCAAATGATAATAAAGGAATTAAAGTGAAATTTTGGCCAGGGAAAACTCCTCTGTGTGTCTTCGAGAAGAATTGCCTTTCAGTGTTCTGATCATGATCAAACAGTGCTTTCTTCATCCTGGCCGTAGCACAGTCTGTATCCCTGAGCAGAACACTTTTAATTCAGTGCTCTGCATCATCTTCAATGAACAATCGACTGATAGTACTTTGTGACACTTTAACATAACGTTGGTTATTATCGATCATTTCAGCCGATATTGAAATTTTGACCAGACATACATGGACATTTTCTCTGTTGTGAGAAATACAACCACTTGTCCAGAACGTAAAATTGTCACCTCTAGATGCCACATCTGTAAGTTGAAACTCCGCCATCCCCCCCCCCCTCCCCCTCCCACACCCCCACCCCCCACCCCCACCCCACCCCACCCCCACCCCCGCCCCCTTGTCATACACCACCATGATTGTGAGGGTACTTTAGGGAAAGAAAGAATACGGATCTTTGGGAATAGGAAGGTTGTTGTTTGTAGGAGAAAGAGTATGTTAAACGAGTGTAAATCAACGTGCATGTCATCTTCTTCTTGTTCCAGCTGGTGATATTATCCTACTCCGCTCTCAGACCATTATCAACGCACAGGACGCATGCGATAGAAATGAAAAGAAAAAGATACACCCGAAGGTGCAGGTGGGACCCAGAGAAGTACTGTCCCCAACTGCCGAACAAACCAGCTGGGAGCAATCCTGCACCACCCTTGGAAGCCTGTGCTGTGTCCACATAGGTTGTTGGGAGTAGGAGACTGGTTGGGGGAGGGAGGGATGACCCTGACAGTGTTCTTGCTGAGGAGTGTCACGGTAGCTCCATTGATCATATCGATCTCCAAGAATGAACCAGCCGTTTATATACAACGGGTGCATGGTTTAAGACCGTTAGCTGGACTTTCTGCTTTATGTACCGTTTTGTTCCCTGGATTTACTCTTGTACACCTTTAAAGTGGATGGGGATAAGTAGAAAAGAGGGAAGAGACGGGGAAGAGAGCAAGTGAGCACATCATCTTGCTCATCAACACCAGCTCGTTGGCTTCCTTTTTCTTTTAGTTCAAATGATAGCTGGATCGAACCAGCCTCACCGACCTCAGGACAGTGTATGCTACATGCTACAGCTCCTCACGTTTCCCCCGTTAGGCCTACACACCAGACCAATTAGGCGCGGCTGTTGCTTTTCAGACCTTCACATTCACGAAAACCTAAATAACGGAATCAGCGTCACAGCCTTCACCACACTCTGCTCAATGAGGAAATGGCCTTAGAGCTAGGATGCTAGAAGTATATAGGCCTCCATGTCTCTTTCAACGAGATCTTTCCAGAAACAACATTTGTGGCTATCGCCACGCCTGAGTCACAATGGAACCACTAGAAGCGTCTAATAAGTCAGATCCGGCTTTGCAGGGGTGTTGTTGAACTGACATTCTATCCCACACGGCCCGACAAACAACGGGGCCGACCGTCGTGTAAGTGGATGGGTCTGGAGGGACATCAAGACAGACCCCTTAGACTCGGTATCTAGGGCGACATCCGGCATGTGTCAACTCCGTCGCCAACGACTTCTACCTGGGGAGCCTCTCTGTCATGTGTACAGGATGTGGGAAGGTGTCGTGTGCACATGTTGTTTGTGTATATCAACAGTCTTAAGATTGAACGTCAGCGGTATCGGGGTATTGAGAGAAAAAAGATCATGTGATTGGACAGCGCCTTTTTGTTGGATAGTGGCCTGGGGTGAGTACTGCTTGGGAGCGCTGCGCGCGCTATTTAACTTAGCTAGAAAATTTTATAATCACTTGCTCTTCACCGGCCGGGGAGTGACATGGTCTGCACTGAAGACCGATGCAAGGCTGATGCATCATTGAGGTTGTCTGTCTCACGCCGGGCCACGGGTGGGAGATTGGAGGTGGCGGAGGTGCCGGACCTGACCCCAGCCCGGGACAGGTGGCGGACCTCGCCCGCAGTACCCTTCCTCGTTGGAGGATTTATGTGGATGAAGAATGTTTTGGCGCATTCTTCGGTGTGGCTGAAGAATGACTCTGGCGCATTCCCCCATGATGTTATGACTCAACTGTTGTGAACCGTGGTTTGATTGATCTTCTATGCTGAGGTTACAAGATAGTGGTATATATTATAAATACGGTGATGATGGATAGTGACATGACCCTCATGTTATATGAATGTTTCAATTGAAGGGGAAACAGTACCAGGCGTTACCTCCTTGGTGGAGAGGAGGTGTGTTTGTGTTTATTTTGTGTTGCCTCACCATTGCAGAGGAGGAGTGGATAAGTTAATTTGAGAATTTGAGAATTGTATGTACTAATTATATTTGTTCTCCCGTAGGAGGAGGGGAAGGGAAAAACCAACTTTTCGGTGTTGTGTATTTATTTGACACGCCATGGGTGAAAGGAGTGACTGCGCGTGTTTGCGGAGTTTGCTTTGGCGGTGGTGCGTGCGTGTGTGGCACGACTTCGGGAAGCATGACAGTGGTGACCCCGACTTAAATTAAGGACCCCAAGTTGGAATTTTGTTTTGTACCCCCAGAGTATGACAGTTTAATTTCGTAATAATATTGTTTTGAACTCCTTTTAGCCCCAATAGGAAGAATTCTGATTTGTCCTCTCCCCAGTGTGAGTGACTGTGATCCCATATTCCACTCAAAATTTCTAAATTGGTAGGATTTCATTTTGTTCTCTCGGGTTTTCGGTATATATATATATATATTTCTAAACGTTTTCTCCCTTTGAAAACAATTATTCCATTTCTACTTTTGTTTACTGCTGTTGTGTTTTTGTTTTGTGTTCCGTTAGTTACCCCGTCTCCAGTTTTACGCGAGATAGTTGCTTCTAGAGTGCTATCTGAGGGTTTTCTTTTCCTTGCCTCATTTCCTTCTTTTCTGTACCGGTTCTGCTCTCTCTGGAGTTTCCGCTCACCTCCTTTTTCTTCCAGTTCTTACTTTTCTCTTCAATAAGCTCCTATCTAGTTTCTTTATATTCACTGCATATTTTATTAAGGCTTCTTGGTTAGATTTCTGTGTGCCCCTCCTTTTTAACTGTCTGTCATTCCATTTGTTTGTCGGTTGTCATATTCATTTAATGTATTAGAGTGCGCATTTGTTTCATGATTTTGCATTTTCTATTTTCTTGATGTCTATGTTCGTGCTCTAACTTTTATATAAAAAAACTAGTATTTGTCTGTTGTTGTTTTTTTTTCATTCCGTATGTATTACCTCTTGCTAATTTGATACTCCATTGATTGTATTACAATATGGATCCATTTGATAAATACATGGATCAGGCAACTCGCCTTGGGTATACCGGCGAGTCCAAGGCTCAAACCTTCTTCAGCAAAGACAACACCAACTGCGGCGTCACAGACTCCCAGGGCCGTACCCTCGGCCGCTAATTGGTCTTCCAGACCACTCCATCCACACCAGCCAGGGTCAAAGGGAGGCTCAAGAACTCCTTAGCAAAGGCAGCAACAATTACGGTGTTGCCGAATTCCAAAGCAGTCTTCCCAGATTCTGATTAGCCTTCTAAACCAGTCTGCCCAGACCAGCCGTAGCCACCATGTCTGCCGAGTGACCACAGTCTCTTAACTGGAATTCCAAACTGCCAGCTAAGTTACCCCTCACTGCGATCTCATCCTACGTTTGAGGGATTCACCACTGCAAACTGTCTGTTCTCAAAAGGTGGGCAGAATCGTGCCCTTTACACAGCAAATCTGCAGTTTTACACACTGGTCTGAAATCCAAAGTCCAGTCTTACATCTGGCAAAAGGAACGGAACTCGCAGATGGACAGCAAACTAATCAAAATCCCTCCAATTCTGAAAGACATTTTTAAACCATGTTCCAGGGGCAGCCATAAAGAAGAAACAGTCTTGTGCCGTTTGTACACAAGCCACTCCTTTTACACTCATTCATACCTTTTAAAAAGTGAACAAGCTCCGTGATGCATTCCATGACATGTGCCACTCACAGTAAAACATGTTCTTTTAAAGTGTTAAGACTAGCATGATGTGAGACATAAACGTTATACAGCAGACCCCATGAAAACCTTGTTCAGAGATGTCCCACCTGATGAAATCTTTGAATTTCTGAAAAGAGATTAACTTGTTTTTTCATCTGATCTAGGATTTTACGGGAGAAATACTTTTCATATTTGAAACGAGTTGTTTTAGCTTTTTTTAATGATTTGCGAATGACTTCAACATGGTGAGACAGCCCTGATGTGGCCCTTCGCGATTGGCTGGGCTGTAAGCAACATTATCTGTCTCACACACATCCTCTGCATTTTACTTTTTTTTTTCTCTTTAGTAAATAAGTTCTAGTGAGACATGTTGTATTTCTTTTGCTGGGGAATCAAATCCCGCAGTTTGTCAAAGCCCCGAGTAACCACACCAGATAAAATACATCGGTGCAAAAAGTGTCTACACCTATACCACACCAAATAAAATCTATCAGTGGAACAAGTATCTATACTTACCAGGCATGAAACAGAAAAAATAATTTGCTTTGATAAACGTACGTTCTGTTAGATTCCACAAATTGGCATTATCATATATAAAGAGTTCATCGAAACTGACGACATTAAAAGAATAACTCATGCCCATTTGTTTGGATAAAAGTAGAGTCCAAGCAAAAGCAGGGTGTTAAGAATAATCTCTTCAAGTGCTGATGTATCAGTTTATGGAGGAATGCTGCAGGCGTAACTGACATCAACAATTATAATGTTCGAAATCCTCCTTGAAAATGGACTGGCACGGAGCGACATACCCATTGCTTAGTTCAACAGTCATCTTCTCAAGCGTGTGTGTGTGTGTGTATGTATATATATGGTGTGTGTGTGTGTGTGTGTGTGTGTGTGTGTGTGTGTGTGTGTGTGGTTTTCGTTAATTGCTCTTTATCCATTTACACGCTTGTCACAGCTTCAATGACCCTCGGCAGGTTGATCTATACCATGACTTGATTATGTCTGGCTCTCTGCTGCTTGGGATCCTGTCTCTCATTCTTCTTTATCTTTCTGGGCCTCTTTTTCCTTTCTTTTATTGTCTTTCTCTTTTCCCTGTTGGTCCAGATCGGTTCTCTGGCCTCTGTGCAGTGACTGATTTCAGTTGGACATCGAGCCCCAGCTCACGTGATCTGTCAGCCGGGAATAACTGTCCCAAAAAGAATGGGGAAAGGGGACGTTACCAACTGGTGACTTCTACCACAAGAACGACAACACGTTGAAATGGAAATGGACAGTATGCCAATGCTGAAATGGGAAATGGACAGTATGCCAATGTTGAAATGGGAAATGGACAGTATGCCAATGTTGAAATGGGAAATGGACAGTATGCCAATGCTGAAATGGGAAATGGACAATATGCCAATGTTGAAATGGGAAATGGACAGTATGCCAATGCTGAAATGGGAAATGGACAGTATGCTAATGCTGAAATGGAAATGGACAGTATGCCAATGTTGAAATGGGAAATGGACAGTATGCCAATGTTGAAATGGGAAATGGACAGTATGCCAATGTTGAAATGGGAAATGGACAGTATGCCAATGTTGAAATGGGAAATGGACAGTATGCCAATGTTGAAATGGGAAATGGGCGGTATGCCAATGTTGAAATGGGAAATGGACAGTATGCCAATGTTGAAATGGGAAATGGACAGTATGCCAATGTTGAAATGGGAAATGGGCGGTATGCCAATGTTGAAATGGGAAATGGACAGTATGCCAATGTTGAAATGGGAAATGGGCGGTATGCAATGTTGAAATGGAAAATGGACAGTATGCCAATGTTCAAATGGAAAATGGACTGTATGCCAATGTTGAAATTGAAAATGGACAGTATGCCAATTTCCACCAGAAGCTGCCAGCCTAAGAGGTTTTCTTTAATGTGAGGAGATTGTCACCAGTCACTCAATCGTGAGGCTGCTCAGTGCGGTGGGGTAGGTTTTCCTTGTCTGGGAATATTCCAAGAAATAGTTGGTCGGCTGTTTTATGTAGTTTGTGTCTGCTCAAATGTGTCGATTACATCAAACTCTAAGTCATTTTTTGATATTCGTGTCTGCTTATCCTGTCAGCCCTGAATATCAAGACAGCCTAAAAGAAATTAATGAGGCGAGGCAAGGGGACAGACAGACAGAAAAAGAACGATTTCTTTAATGGGGAAACAGTTACATCAGGCTTTTCTGCCATCTGGATCATACGTGGAACG
>CM065735.1:55283644-55293644 GCA_033310375.1 Conus canariensis | reverse complement strand
GTAAAATTCTGTCGCTAATCTTAATCACCCATCCCCTTCTTCCCCACTCGGGACTCCCCACTGTCCAACCACTACCCTTCATTCAATTCCCCACTGTCCAACCACTACCCTTCATTCAATTCCCCACTGTCCAACCACTACCCTTCATTCAATTCCCCACTGTCCAACCACTACCCTTCATTCAATTCCCCACTGTCCAACCACTACCCTTCATTCAATTCCCTTTCTTTTTTCATGAATGGGGATCATTTCCTGCTATACCTTCTCAAACCCCATCCCCACGCCAACGCCCTGCCTCGATTCTCCCCCAATTGATCAATTTTCTGGCCATTGTAGTCCTCATAAGAAATCATTACACCATCCCACCCTCGTGGATGCAGTTGTCCGCCATTGATAGCTGTGGAATTGGGACAGGGTTATAGTTGCAGGAAGACGCCTATTTTTTTTTCCAAAATACGCCATACCAAGTGAATGTCATGTGACTTTTTTTTTTCATGCGGACATGAAACGTCATGGATGGTGTGAATTCTTTCAGTGTGACGTGTCGGTGGGCTCCGTGGACGAAACAGTGGTCTCATAATCCTGGGCTCATGGGGTTCAATTCTAGATTAAGACAACTAGCTTAGAAAGATTTCCTTTTTTTTTTTTTTTTTTTTTGAATCCAATATCTACGCGGGCTTCAACCCCCTCCATGTCCCACACCTCCAAAGTCTTTCCAGCCCAAAGCCCCCCACCCCCCCACCCCCCCCACCCCCCTTCCCAGTCACCCATCCCCCAAATCCCCCACTGTCTTTCCAGTTCCCTCTCCCCGTCAGTCCCCTCAAAGTCCCACGTTTCCCCAAGTTTTTACAGTTCCTTCCCCATTAATCCTACCCCAAGTCCCGCATCCCCACTAGTCTTTACTGTCAATCCCGTGACGCATCCCAAGTCCCCATGACTCTTTACAATCTCCTCCCTCGTTAATCCCTCATAAGTCCTATCCCCCCCCCCCCCCCCCCCCAATGTCTTCCCAGTCCCCTCCCTCATCAATCTCCTCCACGTCCATCCCAAGTCTTCCCAGTCCCCTCCCTCATCAATCTCCTCCACGTCCATCCCAAGTCTTCCCAGTCCCCTCCCCATCAATCTCCTCCACGTCCATCCCAAGTCTTCCCAGTCCCCTCCCTCATCAATCTCCTCCACGTCCATCCCAAGTCTTCCCAGTCCCCTCCCCATCAATCTCCTCCACGTCCATCCCAAGTCTTCCCAGTCCCCTCCCCATCAATCTCCTCCACGTCCATCCCAAGTCTTCCCAGTCCCCTCCCTCATCAATCTCCTCCACGTCCATCCCAGTCTTCCCAGTCCCCTCCCTCATCAATCTCCTCCACGTCCATCCCAGTCTTCCCAGTCCCCTCCCCATCAATCTCCTCCACGTCCATCCCAGTCTTCCCAGTCCCCTCCCTCATCAATCTCCTCCACGTCCATCCCAGGTCTTCCCAGTCCCCTCCCCATCAATCTCCTCCACGTCCATCCCAGGTCTTCCCAGTCCCCTCCCTCATCAATCTCCTCCACGTCCATCCCAGGTCTTCCCAGTCCCCTCCCTCATCAACCGCCTTCAAGAACTATGTCCCACGTCTGTCCAGTATCCTCCCTTATCAACCCCCTCCAATTCTCACCACCCATTCACCCCCACGTCCTTCCACAGGGTTCCTATAGACTCCCAAGAACAAAATTCAAGTAGTTTTCAAGGAATTTTCAAAGGTGGTTTTTTTTTTTTGTTTCAAGGCTACAATACTTGCGTAAAAATTGAAAAAATAAATGGCAGTTTGATTTTTTTTTACGTTCAGGTTGATGAACAAAATTATTTAAAAACAAATTTTCTCAAACATCGCCGCGATCCTGGATTGTCGTCTGCTATTAACCAAGGGAGATAATTTGCAACTTCACCAAAATTGATGACGTTACAAAGTATCTCCCTTGGTTATATAGCAGACGACAATCCAGGATCGCGACGTTGTTTGTAAAAAAAAAAATGTTTTTCATTATTTTTCATTAACCTGAACGCAGAAAAATCAAACAACCATTTCATTTTGCCACTCTAAATTTTTTTGGAGCCGATGGCTTGATTTTCAAAGGTTTTCAAGGAGGTTTGGTCAACAGAACTACATTTTATTGATTTTCAACTGTTTTCAAGGCCTTAAAATTTGCTATCAGAATTCAAGGAGTTTCAAGGAGCCTACGAACCCTGTTCCAGTCCCTTGCCCCTTCAAACCCCTTCCAAGTCTCACGTCCCCTACGTCTTTCCAGTCCCCCCCCCCCCCCCCCCCCCCCCCCCCCACACACACACACACACACAACACGTCACAATCATAAGGCGAAAACAAGCCTGAGAGTTAGCGAAAAGTGGAGTCATGGGAGATGACTTGAAGGGAGAGAGAGAGAGAGAGAGAACTGGAGGTGCGGAGGGAGAAAAGAAGTTTGTTTCAAGCAGAAGGCGCTTGAAAAGAGAAACAACGCTCTCCTAATGTCTCGGTGTGGAAAAGAGGAACCTGGAAACGATGACCATTAGCAAGAGGAAGGCAACAGCCGGGCAGAAGTGTACAGCCAGGGAAGACCAGAGAGAAATGACGGGAGGTGGACAAAATAATTATCCTTTTCAGGTGTCCTGATGTCCCCCAGCTATCACGCCATGCATTAAACAACACTCCCCACGTCGCTGTCTGCAGCAAAGTGCAGAGTGTTTTGTGCCCGCTGTTGCCAGCCATCTGGGGAGTATTGCTTTGTGTCTGCTGCAGTCATCATCTGGGGAGTATTGTTTTGTGTCTGCTGCAGTCATCATCTACGGAGTATTGTTTTGTGTCTGTGCAGTCATCATCTACGTAGTATTGTTTTGTGTTTGGTGCAGTCACCATCTGGGGAGTATTGTTTTGTGTCTGCTGCAGTCATCATCTGGGGAGTATTGTTTTGTGTCTGCTGCAGTCATCATCTACGGAGTTGTTTTGTATCTTTTTTCTTTTCTTTCGTTTCTTTTTCTTTTCTTTGCCTTAACTAGGCTGACCCTGGAGAAAGGTCCAGTGACGGTGAGGAAAGACCCACTGACCACAGGGAAAGTCCTGTTGACAGTGGGAAAGACTACAACTTTGGATTCTCTCTGGAGGGCACATAAGACCGTATGGCAAAAGCTTGGCTGTGTCTGGAGGGGCACTGTCTACATCTGTCCGTGGGACAGGGGTGGTTGGGTCTGTGGGGTGTGCTCGGCAGCTGGAGGGTAGTGTCTTTTGCCGGTGGGCTCAGCAGTCATGAAATACGGGCTGGTACACCCATGGGGATACTATTTTAAGGCTGTTATGAGTTGCATCCTGTAGTCTGATTTACCTCTGTTCAGAAGCAGTTATGTCCCGTTTATATCTTAATGGACGTATCCTGCGCGTGCCTGTACCCATCGTCAACACAACACAGGCCTCCAGGGTGGTACAGGACTGCTCAAAAGGCGAGTGAAGACAGTGCTTCTCTGGGTCCTCCCCAGCACCTTCGGAGTTTCTTTTCTTTCTTTTGTCTTCTTCTTTGTATCTGCTGCAGTCATCATCTACGGAGTGTTGATTTGTATCTGCTGCAGTCATCATCACGGAGTGTTGTTTGTATCTGCTGCAGTCATCATCGGGAGTGTTGCTTTGTTATGCTGCAGTCATCATCTACGAGGTATTGTTTTGTGTCTGCTGCAGTCATCATCTGGGGAGTGTATTGCTTTGTGTCTGCTGCAGTCATCATCTGAAGTATGTTTGTGTCTGCTGCAGTCATCATCTGGGGAGTGTTGTTTTGTGTCTGCTGCAGTCATCATCTGGGGAGTATTGCTTTGTGTCTGCTCAATCATCATCTATGGAGTGTTGTTTTGTTGCTGCAGTCATCATCGGGGAGTATTGCTTTGTGTCTGCTACAATCATCATCTGGGAGTATTGTTTGTGTCTGCTAGTCATCATCTGGGGAGTATTGCTTTGTGTCTGCTACAATCATCATCTATGGAGTGTTGTTTTGTGTCTGCTAGTCATCATCTGGGGAGTGTTGCTTTGTGTCTGCTACAATCATCATCTATGGAGTGTTGTTTTGTGTCTGCTAGTCATCATCTGGGGAGTTTGCTTTGTGTCTGCTGCAGTCATCATCTATGGAGGTGTGTTGTATTTTGGTGTCTGCTGATCAATCATGAGTCGTAAATCTATGGAGTGTTGTTTTGTGTCTGCTGCGGTCATCATCTGGAAAGTATTGTTTTGTATTGTTTTGTCCCTGTTGCAGTCATTAACTGGGGAGTATTGTTTTGTATTGTTTTGTCCCTGCTGCACTCATTATCTGGGGTGTATTGTTTTGTCCTGTTGCAGTCATCATCTGGAGAGTATGGTTTCATCCCTGCTGTATTGCTTGTGCCGCTGCAGTCATCATCTGGGGAGTGTTGTTTGTCCCTGTCGGCACAGTCGTCCATCTGGAGAGTATTGTTTTGTCCACGTTTATGCGTGTTATTTGTGATGCTGTATTTAGTCATATTCTGCCATCACTATGTGAGGCACCGAAGTGGTTTATCACCATCTAGGAGGAGGAGTCAGCCACTGTACTGGAATCATCCAGCCCAGGCATGAGATTCATTATGGGTGTACATGTAAATGAAATAAATGAGGTGCTGAGAGTGACAGACAAAACTAGGTGAAACCAAGATTAGGACAAGAAAACTATGATGGTGACATGACTTAAAAAACGACTGGTTTTGTGCAAAGCCTCTTGTATTCCAATGTCTTGACTCTAATTTGATTTGAACTGGTGATTTTTTTTTTCTTTTCTTTTATGGGTGGTGGTGGTGGTGGAGCTGCTGCTGCTGTTTTTGCTGCTGTTGCTTTTTTTTTTATTGTTATTATTACAATTATCATTACTATTATCATTATTATTATTATTATCATCATCATCATCATCATTATCCTTAAAGATGCATTCTGATTTACTTATTTGAACTGGGTTTTTTTCTTTACTTTTCAGATCTTTCAAATTCAGTATCTTAAGGTCAGGCACATTCACAAAATGGTGTGACTACAAAATCCAAATGCCTCTTGAGATGATAGGCCAATGTTCACTCTGGTTCTGCATCACGATGTTTACAGCCAAGCTGCCCATGGGGGCCACATCAGGGCTGACTCTGAGTCCACGAAGATCCTCAAAGCAAAGTGAAGATTCAAACGCAGCCAAAGTGATTAAAATGAATAGAGAAAAGGCACTTTCTCAAGGATTAATATTCTGATATCTCTGAGTACTAAACTGACAAAAAAAAAATTAATGGCCAATTTGATTCCATTTTTACTGCAAAGCCTTATAGCATGTAGTCTACAGAAATATTACCAGCTAATATATCATGCTTTACCTCAAAGGTCACTACTTCTTGGCATCAGCTGCACTCTAAAATCATATGATTTGGATCTTTTTTTTCTTCAAAAATTGAAGAAAATTAAAGAATGTAACATAGACATCACATATGGTGAATATCAAATAAAAAAGACATTAAATAACCTAATTTCTACCGTATTCGGTAGAATGCAATTTAGAAAGGTTACCAGCCACTGTGGCGAAGTGGTTAGTGTCCAGACTCTCGGCTGGGAGTTTGTGGGTTCGATTCCCATCAGAGCCATGAATATGTGGGATTTTTGTGCTCTGACCGGCTCCAACCCAGAGTTGAGTTTGTTATGGGCTCATCTGCGATGACCAGGACCACACAGTCGAGTTTCATCCGTTCAATGGATGAGTCTCTGAGAATGTTGCTCAAATTTTCTGACCAACACTGCAGATATCTGTATCTCTCAGGTCTGGTTGACACTGGGATATATATCATGAAAGTAAGTGTAGAGTACAGCCCTGTCATGCAATCTCAGACCGGAATGGAAATCTGCATCATTGTTTTTATCATCCTCATACTCATCAATCAACATTTTTAAAAAAGTCTCAAATTCTGTGGCCCTTCATGCCCTGCTCTCATGATGACCTCTGTTTCAATATCCTCTCCAAGACTATGGCCTTAGTTTGATTCTGTTGGGGTCACCAGTCTCAGCAAATTCATTGAGGGGGGGGGGGGTCGTTGGACAGACCTGGTGGCACTTTCCAGAGGGAGAGTTCACTCATGCTGGCTCTCGACTAAGCAATTGTTGTCGTCAGTAGGAGACTTAGAAGGTAGTGACCTGCATATGTTGGATCAGAACAGACACCACTGAACATCACCGATGTGACTTGGCAGCAGCGCAGTGTCTCCTCCGGTGGGTTGCCTCTTGACAATTTGACATTGACTGCTCCCTGTGGATTGCCGTGCCAGGGTGCTTCGGGATGGGCCAGACTGTGGCTGAAGTCGGGAGGGGGTGAGGGGGTGTCAGCATGAGTGGCATGGGTGCAATGCCACAGAGGTGGCACAGAAGATGGGACAGAAAACAAAAAAGAGAAAGATATGCGTGTGTGTGTGTGTGTGAGCAAAATGACAGACAAAACAGCAAATGACTGACACACATGCATACTAAGACACACATCCAACCACATTAGTTCGTGTTAAAAGAAAGTCTGCCATTGTTTCTGTATCAACTCAACATGTCATTTTGCTCACACACACACACACACACACTCACACTCACTCACACACACACACACACTCGTCACACACACACACACACACACACACACACCACACACTCACACTCACTCACACACACACACACACACACACACACACACACACTCACACACACATGCTTTAGCAAGCGATTTAAAACAAATGAAATTACTACATTAACAGCAGAGAAGCATCTGATACAAGGCTGACTGACCATTCATGCACACTCTTCATTCGCTCCCATAGGATCTCTTTCAACTCAAGGCTGGAATAATCTGGTCGCACACTCAGCCGGACATCACATATGACACAGCACAAATCATTTCACAAAAAAAGAGCGTGGATATATTCATGCATATTCAGAGAGTCACTTATGCAGGTTCTGGACATGTCTCTTCAAATGACCCGACTGCTTGAAGGCCGCCGGACAGTGCGGGCAGCAGTGGGGTTTCTGTTGTGTGTGGATCAGGCAATGGTTCCTGAGAATGCCGGACTGGGTGAAACCCTTCCCACAGTCTGTGCATACAAATGGTTTCTCTCCAGTGTGCACTCTCTTGTGCACCTTCAGTGAACTGACGTCCGCAAATGCCTTACTGCACACCTCACACACAAATGGTTTACGACTGGTGTGAATCAGTTCGTGTCGCTTCAAGCTGCTGGCTGTGGTGAAAGCCTTGCCGCACGTATCGCACACAAATGGTTTATGACTGCTGTGAGTCACTTTGTGCTCCCTCAAGTGATCGGCCCGCGTGAAGGCCTTGTGACACACGTCGCAGACAAACGGATTGAGGTTGGCATGAATCAGCTTGTGTGTCTTCAGGTTCCCTGCCTGGCTAAAAGCCTTGCCACACACGTCACACACATAGGGTTTCTGACTGTCGTGGATCACCTGATGTCTCTTCAAGTCGCAGGCCCAAGCGAAAGCCTTGCTGCACACATTACACACCCTCCTTTTCTCCTTGTCTCTATGCACGTCATTGCTGTCCACATGTAACCTCTCCACAGGTGCAGGGCTACCGAAATACTCCACGTTCACGTTTCTGTAGTCACCAGCATCACACCCTTCAGGAGTGGAAGACGCAGGCATCCCAACATGCCGCTGCTCTCTGTGAACTGACGCCACATGCAGCTCCAGACTGCTGACCAGCACAAAGCTGGCAGAACACAGCGGACATGCTTGACCTCTGCTCAGAGACAGCGGTGACCCAGGTGACAGGGGCTGCACGGTGCTGTAGACGGCTGAAGGCTGATCTGGTGACTCTTCACTCATGGACCATGGAGGTTCCAGTTTCTGCGAAAGGACAAATGAAATCCATCTGAACTATGCTTGCTTTCGTTGTTGACTTCTTTACGCAAGTGAAAGCCTTGCGTCTGCACACATTACACACACCCTCTTTTTCTCCTTATCTCTCTGCACTTAATTGTATCTTGTATCTTGTATTGCTGTCCACATGTAATGTCTCTACAGATTGCATGAACGTCATGGTTCCTTCCAGTGTCAATATCTCTTTAAACAGCTAGATACAATACCATGGCTCTTTCTACCACCAGAAGTTTATAAGTTTGTTTTTTGTGTGGGTGTTTTTTCAATACAGGGCTCCCACTCCGGAAAAGCAATAATTGCTGAAATTCTGGGGAGAGTTTGGTGAACATGTCCTCCCTCTTCCTAAAAAAACAAAAATATTTAAAACGTATTTTAAACGGAATTTAAAGTAACTCCACCAGTTAACATGGACAAACAAATTACAAAACAAAACACGACGCATTTCGACCTCTTAGGTCTTCCTCAGGCAAGATAAACAACATTCAGAACACTGAAACTGAATGATGAGCAATCACTTATTAACTTCTCAAATTTGGCGCAAGATGAGCATTGAGAAGATAAGTGATTGCTCGTTCTTCGTTTTCATTGTCCTGAGTGTTGTTTATCTTGCTGGAAGAAGACCTAAGAGGTAGAAATGTGTCGTGTTTTGTCTTGTGACTTGTTTTGTCCCTGCTATCTGGCCGATTTACTTCGATTTTTTTTTTTTTTTTTCAATTTTTTTTTAATGTATTTGAGATTTCTGCCTGCAGTCACCTCACTTTGAAACTACTGTTTGAAACGTGTTTTCACATTGGTGTGATCTCACGCCAGTCTATGCACCGACAGGTGTATTGTCAACTTTTTGGTCCAACCAAAGTCAGGATCGTTTGTCTACACAGTTTTCAAACCAGCCTCCTTCAATTTTGCAGTGTCTTCCTGATGCACATTGTCAGAGCACAACATCACCAGGCTTTTGAGGCTTTCAACTGGTTGGGGAAAAAAAAAGAAGCAATGACTGCTGTACTCACGAAGAACATGAAATCTCATGACTTCAGTGTCATCTACCAGCACACCTAACATACGATCAGCACTCTGAGAATTCAACTGCCCCTTTGTACCTGATTTTTTTCCCTGAAAATTTTTTTAAAAAGGTTTCCCTGGGTATCCAGTTTCAGTTTTCACCGAATTCCTCAAATTCATGGAGAAGTGGGAGCCCTGTAATTCTAGTCCCCGCCAACCACACAAGGCCTTTACAAGTCAGTCAAACATGTAGAAGAAAAAAATGGTCTCACTCAGAGTAAAAGAATACATCTTGGAAACACATTAAAAACACTATGCGATGAATGACATCTTTTTGAAAAGCATCAAAAACACTATACAATAAATGACATGGTTTCCAAACTATTAACATCCTTGTGATAAGATTACAGATTGTGCTAAGAATATCAGTCATTCCTATGTATGTATCAGTCCTGGATTTATTTCTAATGGGGATAATCATGAAAAATATTTAAATGTAACGAAGAAAAAAAATCCATTTAAAAGGCAATATGACCAAACAGACACTGCCAAATGGACAGCTACAGTCCCCATGAATAGTGTGTACACTAATGCCTTACCTAATTGCCAGTTCACACACACACATGCACACACACACACACACACGCACGCACACGCGCACACTCACACACACACACACACACACACACACACACACAACACACACACACAACACACGCACACAAAACCTGACGCATCACTTACTCTGACCAGTGCAAAAAACAAAACAAAAAAAAAGAATGTAAAAGAACTTCCAGAACAAAGTCAACAACACTAGTTGTGACCAGTAAAGGAGAATGACAAACGTAATGCTCATGAAAGGTAGCGCTCCATACTCACAAGGACAAAATCAACATCTGAGTCTGCAGAATCTTCCTTGGCATGGTGCGTCGTTTCCGTGAACAATCCTCCACCATGCTCCATGTTCATCTGTTGGGATAGAACAAAAAACAAAAAAAAAAAATAAGGATAAGTCACCTGTCATAAGGTTTCTTTGAGTCCTAATCAGAACAACGTCCCTAAGATTGATACAGTGGATG
>CM065735.1:55181144-55278644 GCA_033310375.1 Conus canariensis | reverse complement strand
ATCCAAGCTATGGAGAAGCTTACTAGTCTACATTCCCTCGAAGACAGACGCGAGGAGAAGGTTTTCATCCACAGTGAAAAGTTACTGCGTATGCCTACCCACCCCATGCACACCGAGATGCAGAACCCCACCAAAAACAGGCTAAAGAGAACAAGTTTCAACCACCTGTCTAAGAGCCTGCATCGCAGAAATGAAGACCTGCTGCCTGTCTCACCAGCCGAAATGGAGATGCTTCCAGATTTTGAGGAACCAGACAATCACCTGGAAGATGTCGCAATCATCACCGAAGTTCCTGGCATTAAAAGAATGGACCGTCAAGCCCCTCAAGTAATGAAAGCTCTAGCACAGGAGATGATTGCCAACCAATACAACCCCAGTGAGTGGACCCACGTCTTCACAGATGGATCCTCAGAAGGAGCAGTCAAGAATGGAGGAGCAGGGTTCTTCATCAGACACATCAATGGAAGATTGACGCACAAGGCCTTCCCTACTGGAAAGATCTCCTCCAACTTCAGAGCAGAGACAATAGCACTGCTCCACGCAGTGAGGATCTTTCTGGGACCGGCCAGCCCATCACAGGTTATCTTCTTCACAGACTGCCGATCTCTGCTGCAGGGACTTCAGAACACAAGAAGTGAACAACATATGCAAGACATCAAGGCTGCCCTCCATGAACTCTCAAAACAGTCTGTCATTACGCTTCAGTGGATTCCGTCTCACTGTGGGATCATGGGCAACGAAAATGCTGATGCTCTCTCCAAGGCAGGCAGCAAAATGGAGCAGTTCAGCCACCCCGTGACCTACAGGGAGGCCAAGACCATCATCCACAACCAGTTTCAGTCCCAGTGGAAGAGAAGGCTGGGTGCAGAGAGTGGTGCTGACCCGATCCACCAGCTCCAAAGGCACCAGCAGACAATCCTCTTCAGACTGAGGACCGGCCACTGCAGACTGCTGAGCCACCTTAACCACCTGAAGATCACCTACACTGACCAGTGTCCATGCGGCACTGGACCCCAGACCCCTGAACATGTCCTCCTGTGCTGTCCTACTCACGCAGCTCTACGACAAAAAAACCTGGCCAGGGGGAGCGGAGTTACAGGCGCAGCTTTGGGGAGCCCGTTCTGACCTGGAGAAGACAGCGGGCTTCATCATGGCAGCCGGGTTACAAGTCTGACGCATCCAGCTTCAATCGAACGCAGAAGAAGAAGAAGACAAGACATACACTGAGAGAGATTACAGGCCCTTTCAACATGTCATGTGCACTCAGTGTCAGAATACTGCCGCTAAGGTGTGTGAAGTCCTGGTAGATCCAGCCAGGACTAGGATTTGGAAAGACGACGCCGATGACACTTGGTGCTGATAAACTTCACCTTACTGACCTCTGACCACTTGAGCATCATTTTCTAACAAACTTTAAAAAAGATTTACTGTTCCGCCAAACAGACAAATTACAAGACAAAACATGACATGTTTCAATCCCAGATTGACTGCCAAAGCCTGTGAAGAGTTTAATCGTGACGCCATGTAGACTTGCTGCCCCAAAGAAAACTGAAGTGAAATCAGATAATGCTATTCTGTTAAACAAACCATAACTGTAATTCTTTGTTTTGATCTGTGGTTATTCACTAAAAAAAAAAAAAAGCATCTCAAACGGCCATGTGTTATCAGAATATAAACTTTTGTACACAAAGACAATGGAAAATAATTTATGTTTTTCATATTGCAACGAACACACACTTAGAATTCCTTGTACAATAAATTATCACAGAATGATGCACAGAGAAAAGGAGACCAATGACTAACTTACTAAGTATTTAACAATCCTACAAGTGAATGAACCACAAAGTAAGGATCAGCTCACTGACTAACCAATCAATCGACTTACTAACCAGATATTTGGCAACTGTTTAACTAAATAAAATGGATTTTTTTCATAAACAGACAACAGACATGCAGGCAAACAAGAAACACACAAAGAACAAATAAATAATGTTTAAAACAAACAAAAAAAGAACAAATAAATGAATACGATGGTTCTGTGTATTAAGGACAATGGGAGGTGTAGTCTTTACTGTCAATCTTGTGAGCAAGTGGTAGGGATGGACAAGGGTTGGGGAGGGGGGAAAAATGAAGGAGCACGTCACACACACACCACACACACACACACACACACACACACAAAGTGCAGGTGCTCACTGTGTCACACACACACACACACACACACACACACGAGTCTGCCCCATTTTCTAACACTAATAGGACTCTTCATTATGCTGATTTTTTTTTCCAATTTTTTGTTTTTGTTTATTTGTTTGCTTTGTTTGTTTTGCTTTTCTTTTCAGTCCGACTGTGCGGCCACTTCCTCTCTGGATGTATAGTTTTATAGTCTCATAATTATCAGCCTGTTGATTGTGGAGACTTAACGGAAGAAGATGATGTCGAGTTCTGCGTGATGATCCCCAGCATTGTGGCGTCAGTCTTGTTTGATGTGGCGATTCTTTTGGTTTCGTATCACAGATGTGAGGGGCGGAGAGGAGGGGTACAGGATTGTGTGTGTGTGTGTGTGTGTGTACGCGTGCGTGTGTGTGTGTGAAGGGACGAGAGGGGAAAATAGTAATGGTGATCAACCAGTTGATTGGGGCCGTCCAAATGGTTGGATGGATGGATCATGGTGACGTCCCTTGGCAAATGAATAGTACTTTGAAGTCTCGCCTTTTCGTTGGATTTTGTAATTGTACAATTTCATGGTAGGCTCAAACATAACATACCATGTGCGCCCTTAAATCACACATTTTGATAATCATTAACGAGACCCAAGCTTTACAGTGCTTCAAGAAGCAGACGACAATCCTGCATTATTCCTATTGTGTTTGGTTCCAATCTCGTTCACTTGTCTCCTACCACAACTCAAAATGCCATATCAAAAAATGAAAATAAAAAGACCATTGAATGTAGTGTAGTAAAATCGAAGCTCACCTGTTATGCCTAAACTTCCATTTTTTTTTTTTTTACACAAATTTCGTTTAGATAATCAAAACCGATTATTTAGTCTTGTTTCAAGTTTTGTTCTTGTACGAGGGACCATTTCACAAGGGAAATAATTCACCCGCCATTAAAAAAAAGAAAAGAAAAAAAGGTGGACCCGGGGCGTGTTTTGGAATTGGATTCATGATTTATTCATTCATGCTTGTAACAAAATAGGTAAAAGTGAAGTAGAAGTCTTCTCTAATCCTTTAGCCAATGTAATCACCCTTTGTCAGTTATCTGTGAGTGTGTGCATGTGTGTGTGTGTGTGTGTGTGTGTGTGTGTGTGTGTGTGTGTGTATGCATGCGTGGTGTGTGTGAATTAAACTTTCGTAAAGGCCTCTATGTCATTGTGTTCTGTTTCTTGAGAGCAGATGAGCAGATGTCATTTGTTAATGTAAAGCACCTAGAGGTAACTGAAAGCTATGTCAAAATATTACATTATCCCACACATTCGAATCATAGTTGTTTTTTTTCAGAAAGAAACAATCAGGAAGCATCCTGTATTTTATTAGGAAGGTTTAGTATTTTCTCAAATATTCCTCAAAGTTTCACCTGTTATAACACTGCCCGCTGTACTGAACCTGTTTGGTCTCCAAAGTATACCAGGTATATGCCCCCTCCCCCTCATCCCCTGGCACTGGTAACCACCTCCCCTCTCCTTCCTGTTCATCTCTCACCGTTATGACTGGGCCAACTGACAATACGATCATTTACATAGGAACTGTACTGTAATGACTGGGCCAACTGACAATACGATCATTTACATAGGAACTGTACTGTAATGATAGGGCCTACTGCTAATTACTACATAGTAGATGTGCCGCAAAGATTGGGCCTATTGACAGTGGGGTTTTACTATATAGTAGATACATGTGCCACAAGCATAGAGCTTACTGACAGTGGGATTTTTCCACATAGATGTGCCGCAAGGACTGGGTCTACTGACGGTGGGATTTTACCACATAGTAGATGTGCCGCAAGCATAGAGCCTACTGACGGTGGGATTTTACTACATAGTAGATGTGCCGCAAGGATGGTCCTACTGTCAATGGGATTTTACCACATAGTAGACGTGCCGCAAGCATACAGCCTACTGACGGTGGGATTATACTACATAGTAGATGTGCCGCAAGCATACAGCCTACTGACGGTGGGATTACTACACGCACAAAGTCCATCCAGAGATATACGGAACGTGTGACAACAGAATTGGGTGAGGGAATTGGTGAAAAGAAAAAAGAAATGAGAAGAAATCTTATGGGTCCTAGGAGCAAGTTCCCCAAGATTTTATTTTTGGGCAAACAAAAAAGAAAGGTTGACAGGTAAAAACTTGAAGAATTCCCACCAATGCAGAATAAATCAAATTGTAATTTTTGTCTACAACAGAAGAGTGCAGTCCTTACTTGTTATGTGTACCATTGTTCGCAATTCAAGAGTTGTTAAACTGCAATATTGTTGTGTACCATTGTTCACAATTCAAGAGTTGTTAACCTGCAATATTTTTAAAGCTTTCAAGCAATGGCCATAAATCACCCTTACTTTAAGTAAGTCAATGGTTGTGCTCCTTTACGTATTGTTCTTCTGTTTTTGATTTATCATTTTCTGTGTCCCCTCAGACGCACTGATCCCACAACACTCATTCTGACAATCCAATACTCAGCCACATCTGGGCTCATCCATTTGCAAAAGCACTGGTAGCTCACAAGGAGCAATCAAATCAGGTCGTCGTGATGCAACCTACCATTGAAGACACTGCACTGGATTCAAGTCTTTGAAAGCTGCTTGTTCTGATCAAACATTTGCAGGACACAGCCTTAAACCCCCCCCCCCCCCCCCCCCCCCCCCACAGGCAACAATAATTGCTTACATGCAGAGTCAGTTTGAGTTTGCTTCTCAGAAGGGCACCATCATTGACCAACAGTCCCCCAAAACTTGCCTGTACCTATGACTTTGACGTAGAGTCATCTCTTGTATGAAGGCTTTGGATCTGGAGAAATCAATTCACCACTAAGAGCATGACTGGATTTTGGAACTGCAAAATCCAGGTTACTTTTTCAGTCTGAAGAAGAGTTCAGTCCCAAATCATTCATACATTATCTAAAGAAAAAAACTTTCACAATGTTCACATTTGTTTATTTCATTTTCAGCAAAGTGACACTGGTTATTCATCCAGAAATTATGTTCTTTTTTCTAAAAAAAATTGTGTGTCAAGCAAATACACGCACACCTCAAAGCCTTGCATTTAAAGAACAGGTCATATGTAACAATTTGGCCAACCATACAAACAACAAGTAATACATAAATATCCTCAACATCTTCACTCAAATGTGTAACAATATGGTCAGATGTATGAATTCATCTTTGACAACATCTGTATCATCTTTTTCCCCCCAAATGACCAAGACTGGAACAGACGTAATAGTTGAGTTTTACGTCCTCATAGCAAAAGCTTTTAGGGACATGTTTTTCTTTCACGGTAGTCTTTTTGGATCAGACTGTGGCATCACTGAAAAGAACCAGAATGCAAACGAGTACAATGATTAAGGTGCAAAGTTACACTCACTTAACCTGTGCAGCATGTCACTTAAAATTCTGCATGCCCTCCATCAAGGCTCCATAGTGGGTCTCCAGGGACCAAAGTTTTTTGTATAGGAATTAAGAATTGCCACCCACCAAGAGCCTCTAGGGACCACAGATTTTTCTGATGGAAAACAATTAACAAGTATGGTAACTCTTGCCTCCATCATGAGTTACCCTACTTGTTCACTATTTACCATTCACTGTTCCCTGCCTCATTTTAGATTTCCATTTCTGAAGGAATAAAGCCTTGCCTTGGTTTTGCTTTTTGCTTTTTTTATTTACTCCTTTGTTTGACACAAACAAAAACTTTTTGTACAAATGGAGTGCCATCTTTTAATTGACAAAGTCTTAAAATTTTCTGGAGATCGCTTAAAACTGATTCATTTACCAAGTGAAAATAATGTCTGTAGTTCGTTTAATACCCACAAGCAGTAGCAAAGGTTAACTCTTTCATCCCTACAACCCGGTTTTCTGGTTTGCAGAAATCCTACCCTTCCTTCCTGCAGCCCGGAAAACCGGGCAGCACAAAATCCCTCCTTTCCTTCCTGCAGCCCGAAAAATCGGTTCTCGCGGTAAGTGCTTTGAACTTCGCACAAGTCGCATCATCGGTACACATCATGACCGGGTCGCTTGCACGGCAGTGTTTAAGAATGGAATGGATGCCAGACGGCCCCTACAGCGTGGTAAAGTGGTCAACGCTCTATTCTGGCCGGTTTGCTACTGCATACATGGCAGTTCTCACTTTACACTTCTTTTTCTCTAAATCCAGGAATGAAGGGAATACTTGTATTGTAAGAATCTAGGAACAAGAGGAAGTAATGGTTCATAGAAAAGTAAGAATGAAAGAGTTAATGCACAGTATGAAAAAAGCTAGTGAATTTTTGACAAATAATATAATAATAAACATAAAAATGCATTCAACAATACTTTCCAGACGGCTGTCAGCTTAACAAAAGTCACTTATGTTCAATTATGAACATTCATTTGCATAAACAGAGTTATCATTTACCAAGTCTCATGCCAATTTGATTCCTCTGTAAACAACATAAATCATTGAACGCCCATCTCGCACCGAATATGAGAAGATAAGTCACTGCTCATTCCTCATTTTCATTATCCTGAACGTTGTTTCTCTCTCTTGATGAGGACCCAAGAGGTCGAAACGTGTCATGTTTTGTCTTATAACTGGTTTGTCCTTGTTTTTGGTGGACTCGCAAAGAATTATTCTTAAAATTTGTTCCAACTTCCGCCTGAAGTCACCGCACTTTGAAAACTGATATGTGTAAGTTAAGCACAGACGACAGATGACAAAACCATCCGCACTGTGTTACTGATGTTCTTTTTTAACGTGTCCCTTCAAAAGCTGTGATCTGACAAAGGCAGCTGGGCAGCGCGGACAGGCGTGAGGCCTTTCTCCTTGGTGTCTCCTGCAGTGCTCTTTCAGACCACCGGACTGGGCAAACCTTTTCCCGCACTTAGTACACACATAAGGTTTTTCACCTGTGTGGATCCTCCTGTGTCTCTTTAAACTGCTGCTGTGTGAGAAGCTGGTCTCACACAAGTCACAGGCAAATGGTTTCTCACCTGTGTGGGTTCTCTGATGTGATTGTAACTTGCTAGGACTAGAGAAACTCACTCCACAGACATCACAGACATATGGTTTTTCACGTGTGCACGACGCTGTCCTCACATGGACCAGTGAACCTCGAAGCTGAACAAAATCATTGTCACGCTGACAATGGATCCTCTTATGCCTTTTCAAAGTGCCGCTGTGAGAGAAGCTTGTCGCACAAATGTCGCAGGTAAAAGGTTTCTCACCTGTGTGGGTTCTCTGATGTGATGTTAACTTACTAGGACAGGAGAAACTTTTCCCACAGACATCACAGACGTATGGCTTTTCCCCTGTGTGAGCTGCCCTCACATCATCCCGTAACCCCTGGGCGGAACAAAATCTGTGTTATGATGTGGAGTTCTACACTGCATCTCCCGTATGTGGATTTTCTTATGCCTTTTCAAGTCATAAACCATTACAAAAGCCTTACTGCACACATCACACACAAATGATTTACGATCGGTATGAAACAATTTGTGCACCTTCAACCCATTTGGTCCAGGGAAAGCTTTACCACACACATCACACACAAAGGGTTTATGACTACTGTGTATCAATTTGTGTCTCTTCAACTGAAAAGCCACAGTGAAAGCCTTACTGCACACCTCACACACAAATGGTTTCAGACTGGTGTGGTACAACTTGTGGGTCTTCAGGTGGCCGGCCAGCACAAAAGCCTTACCACACAGATCACAAACAAATGATCTATGACTGGTGTGAAACAGTTTGTGGGTCCTCAAGTGACCTGACTGTGCAAAAGCCTTGCTGCATATGTCACAAATAAATGGTTTATGACCAGCATGAGTTCGTTTGTGAGACCTCAGCTCAAGTGCACAAGAGAAGTCTTCCCTGCAAACTTTACAAACATACTTCCGGGTCCTTGTTTTCTCCGCCATGCCATTGTGGTATGCTTTACCTTTCCCTCCCTCGACCTTTGCTTTCTTCTGGTTGCCATAGCCACCAGCATCGCCATTACCAGCGCTGGGGGCCACAGGTAGAGCAGGGTGCAGTTTCTCGCCATGAACAAACATCAGGTGTAGTCTCAAGTTGCTGCGGAGCGCAAACCTACCAGAACAATGCTGACACATGTGACATGTGTTCACGGAGAGCAGTGACCCAGAGGAGCTGTCAGACAGGGGCTGTGCTGTGCTGTAGACAGCCGACGGCTGATCTGGTGATTCTTCTTTCAGGGACAATGGGGCTTCCTGCTTCTGAAAAGGGACAGAAAACCATTTGACTAGTAAGCGGGCATGGGAATCTGTGTGACTGGTATGTATGTGCATGCGTGTGTGCATGTGTACGTGCATATGTGTGTGTGTGTGTGTGTGTGTGTGTGTGTGTGTGTGTGTGTGTGTGTGTGTGTGTGTGTGCGTGCGTGCGTGTGTGCGTGTGTGTGGCGAGTCTGTGTCAGTGTATGTACATGATGAAATGTGTGTGTGTGTGTGTGTGTGTGTGTGTGTGTGTATGTGTGTGTGTGTGTGTGTGTGAGGTGAGGTGTGTGTGTGTGTATGTTTTTGTCTGTGTGTAGTAAGATGTATGTGTGTGTGTGTGTGTGTGTGTGTGTGTGTGTGTGTGTGTGCGCACGTGCCTGTGTGTGGTGTGTGTGTGTGTGTGTGTGTGTGTGTGTGTGTGCGCGCCGTACACGCGCACGCGCGTGTGATGCAGTGTGATGCATACAGGCATGTGTGTGGTGTGACATGTGTGCGAGTGTGTGTCGTCTGTATTTGTGTATGTACGTGGTGTGATATGTATGTGTGTGTGTGTGTGTGTGTGTGTGTGTGTGTGTGTGTGTCATGTGTGTATGTGGTGTGGTGTGTGTCTGTGTATGTATGTGGCTTATTGTGTGTGAATGTGAGTGTGTGTGTGTGTGTGTGTGTGTGTGTGTGTGTGTGTGTGTGTGTGTGCACGCGCGCACGTGTGTGCGCGTGCGTGTATCTGTGTGTGTGTGTCTATGCGGTGTGATGTGTGATGTGTGTCTATGCGGTGTGATGTGTGATGTGTGATATGTATGTGCATGCATGCATGTGCATGTTTCAGCGTTGAAGGTCTGCACAGCTGGACGGTCACTGTCTATACCCACCTTGTCAAAGTTCTTGTCGTCAACACCATAAAGAGCTGAGGAAACAGGTGCCTCAGTCCACTGAGGAAAAGGCAGAGGGTCTCCATGAAATGATGCCAGGTGCAGCTCCAAGCTGCTGACCAGTACAAAGGGAGCGGAACAAAACTGACACACATGACTTGTGTTCAGAGACAGCCATGACCCAGAAGTGCTGTCAGACATGGGCTGTACTGTGCTGTAGACAGCTGAGGGCTCATCTGGTGACTCTTCAGTCATGGACCATGGGGGTTCCTGCTTCTGTGAAAGGAAGACATGAGTTTGACGTTTAAGGTTTGTCATTTGCGTGCACACAAACGTAAGCGTCTGCATGCACACACACACACACACACACACACACACACACACACACACACGCACGCACGCACATACATACACGCGTGCGCGCGCACACACACACACACACACACACACACACACACACACACACACACACACACACAAACACACACATACACACACATACAGAAACACTCAATTACTAATTATTAGAATTTCCTTGCATAAGTGTTCGTGTGCGTGCGTGCGTGTGTGTGTGTGTGTGTGTGTGTGTGTGTGTGTGTGTGTGTGTGTGTGTGTGTGTGTGTGTGTAAGTGTGATACATGTGTGAGCCCACACGCGCAAGCATGTTGAGATTCCAAAAATGAAAAATTCTCCAAATTTAAAGGTTAATTAAAAAGGTCAGCTTGACAAAAAATCAACAATGACTGATAATATTTCATACTCCGAGAGAGAGGGAGTGTATGAGACAGACAGAGAGAGAAAGAAAGAGAAAGGATGGAGGCAAAAGGGCATGCAATGACGTGCGAAACTCAGGAGCTGGGACTGGGCAAGAGCTACATGTAGCCAGACACCCAACAACGATGAAAATTTCAGTAAATCAATTGATAGAAAGAGAACATGAAATAATTTTGTTACAATTTCCAATGTCTTACTGTGATGCTGCTTACTTTTTATATCACTTATCAGTTCTATACTGTTCAATAGAGTTTTAAAAATGTATCACACATGTGCAAATTTCAATTTTCCTTTTCTTTCTTTTACAAAGTTGAAGTTCACGGCATAGGCTGCAGCCTCTTAACTCTTTTATCACAAATGACATTTCTCGCAACATGAGCACACTTTGCTCCATATCAACATTACACGGTGCTGTGCACTTGAAAATTGAACATTTGAATGCCATATGGAGTTTTCTGCTGAATAAGCATTCAACAAAGTGTGTATTCAGAGCACTTGACCAGAAATAAAACTGCTGGATAAAGAGTGTATTTCCACTGATGTTTTGATAACTTTTTGTGCAAAGTAAGTTTCATTTGATATCTAACACCTATGTTAAGTAAAAGATTGACACATGTTAATCAGAAGTTGGAATGCACCCATAGTTTTCCACTTCAATGATGACCGCAACTGAACTTTACAAACACACGTATACATTATACTCACAACACTTTCCACCAAGTGCGTAGAATCTCCCAACATTTCTTTGGCCACTTCTTCGGCTTGGTCCATCATGGGTGTATGTATCTTTCACCAACTGACACACAGGAAAGCATGAAAGTTTGGTTTTTTTTAGCATTAACTATTTCTTCGAAATGATCAAAAGAAAACAACAACTAAAAATTGGCAATAAAATTTCTGTTGCCAAATAGTGCAGTTCATTTGGATCTGGACAGCATGTTACACAAGATGAAAAAGATGATGGTTCTTAAATAATCTGGTGATGGAAATATATTTGTACATGAGTCTACTGCAAATTGCTTATGACCACATCTACATCTTATAAACAGATATTGTACCATAAAGACCCTGATTCCAGCCACTTTTTTCTACTTCCTGTTGTTGTTGTTGTTGCTGTTGTTGCTGCGGCTGCTGCTGTTGTGTTGTTGCTGTTGTTGTTGTTGTAGTCATTTTTGCATTGGAATCTGTTGTATGTGTGTCACTATGTGCATGTTGTGTAATAAGACATGTGAATGTCTGAGAGTCTGGCTGCAATATCGGCAAAGTGTTTGGTTTTGAAAGTCTGTAATTCTGAAAGCAGCATTTGAGTATACTTATAAACTGATAACATTCAATTTCTTGAAATTGAATTTGGCCCTCTTTTTTTGAAAATAACCTTTTCCCCCAATATGTCTGCTTTGAGTTTGTTCCAACACCTGTCCAGTTAGACAACTGCCTTATGGTATGGATGACACGTTACACACAGCATGCACCCTGCGTAAGAAATGGAAAGAATGAAGGAAGTAAAGAAACTGAGTAAACGATATTGAACGATATTGACTGGATGACACGGGAAACGACTGAATGAAGCGCCAGCTGGCAGCTCTTCAGTCGGCACTACCCAGGTAGGCAGCCCGTTGTGTAAGCGTGTGTTGATTGTAAAGCGCTTAGAGCTTGGTCTCTAGCCGAGAATAGGCGCTATATAAGTATTCATTATTATTATTATTATTATTATTTGTCCATCCAAGTTTGTTGGCAGTCTCGGTGTTACACTGGATAAGACGCCATCATTCCTGTGATACACCTCCTTGGTCTGTGTGGTCTGCTGAATTAGACCTGTTCAGCATCTTTTTTCTGAGGGATAAAACCAGTACCTTAATCTGTGCTTTTGTTCTTTCATTGCCAGATAACTATAATTCTCTTCTTTCTGGCTATCCAAAACATCTTTTTCATCAGTTCGAGAAAGTACAGAATAATGCAGTCAGACTGATTTTTAGATGTTCTATATCCACTTATTCTGCTTCTCTCAGACATTCTATTCACTGGCTTCCTGTTAAAAAAAATGAACTGATTACAAACTGAATTTGCCCCACTTCCATTCTCTAATTGTCGAACTCCATTGTATCTTTCTGACCTCCTCCATCCGTACACTCCTGTCCAGCATTGTGTTCATTTATTGATTTCGTTCAGATCCCTCGTTCCATATCAACTTTGGAGAGCGTTCTTTTATTTTTCAAGCAACCTCTGCATGGAACAAATGTCCTTTCTCTCTGCACACTTCTTTTGCTTTCTCTTCTTTAGTAATCTCTCAAGACTTGTTTCATCGATTCATAACCCTGTTTCTTTCTAATATTTGTGTGATCTGTGTGTGTGTGTGTGTGTGTGGGGGGGGGGTGTGTGTGTGTGTGTGTGTGTGTGTGTGTGTGTGTGTGTGTGTGTGTGTGGTGTGCATATTGTGTGTGTGTGTGTGTGTGTGTGTGCATGTGCGCGTGTGTGTGTGTGTGTGTGTGTGTGTGTGTGTGTGTGTGTGCGCAGGTGAAGGGGGCAGACATCCCCGTTTCTGTCTGTGTGTATGTGCAAGTGTTAAAACTTTCGTCAGCGCTCGTAAGTGCAATTTGCAATTGCAGACAAGATTCTGCTACACAGATATCCATTATCATAACATGCACACCCCATCTGGCATAATTTTCATGATCAGTCTTAACTGTGGTCATTTCTGGACAGAGCCCAAACCAAACTTTGGCAACCTTTTAGATTCCCAAAGAGCATGAAAGAAAAATCATATCCAGAGCGCCTAGTAGCACTTAAACTACCAAGCCTGCAACACCGCAGAAACAGAGGCGACATGATTGACACTTTTGGGTTCGTGCAAGGCTTATATGACACAGACAGACCACAACTCCAGCTCCACCAAGGTACAGACACTAGAGGGAACTTTCTAAAACTAGAAAAAGGTCATTGCAGACTAAACATGCGTTCTAACTTCTTTGCGCAGCGAGTGGTGTCCACATGGAACAGTTTTCCAGATAATGTGGTGACGGCCCTGAGCATTAGTGCTTTTTAAAGAAGACTGGATGCCCATTGGGAAAGTCTGCCAAACAAATTTGACCCCAGCCGTTACAGCTAGACTACATTTGCCATGCCACGCACGCAAGTCTAGTTTGAACAGGAGTGGTGAACAGGCCTTGTAAAAAGGCCTCAAACACCCAATACATCAAGTATCAAGTAAGTATTAGGGTCGGGTTGTACAGAGAGAGAGAGAGGGGGGGGGGGGGGGCGGAGCAGGGAGTAGGGTACGAACAAAATCTTTTCATGTATATCTTGAATTTCAATTCAATTCACCTAGAATTCGAGAAACTGACTTGTGGGTCACGTCTTGTTGCGCTCAGCAGTTCGCTGGGTCCTGTATGCCACCGTAGTGACTTTTCAATTTCTCACTGTTCTTATCAGTAAAGAAGCACGGTCAAGGGAACGGGTGAAGTAACTGCATAACGGCTAATAACACAGGACGTGTCCTTAACCTTACTACAGTGTTGAGAAACATCACGTTCTGCGCTACACTCTACTTTTCAAAGTTGAATTTCCTTCTGTTTTTCCCAACACGTTGCGATCTTGCAAGGGAAGTAAGTCACTTGGCAGCCTTTTAGGCTAAACAAAAATGTTAAATTGGATGCGGGCCTGATTTTGGAACTGAATTGAACTGGCCACGATATTCCAGCATACCCAGGTATTATCAATGTTAAAGGGAGTGAGGAGAATACTGTACCAGTCCAGGGTCCATAACAAAGTTCTGTCTGATGACAGCTGTCTGATCTGTGCTGTTCAAATTCTAGTAAGCTAAGTGTGTGTGTGCGTGTGTGTGTGTGTGTGTGTGAATCGAGAGCTGTTGTGCTCCTGACTCCTCCAACTGCAATTTATCACTTATATGATTGTGTCCAAAACTGTACAGCATCCATTGTAACTTTGCCCACTACTGCTGTATCCACTACATATCATTATGCCAGCACCATCTTACCCATCATCATCGTGCTAGCCACCTGTACCCTCAGAAGGCCCATATGAAAGCATTCATGCAATACTAATATGCCCTCAATTCAGGTGGGCAGGACATATACAAGGTATGGATGAAAATTGTCTCCCAAGGAGACCTTTCTATGGTGAGCTGCAAGAAGGCAAGTGTTCCCATGGAGGACAAAAGAAGTGGAACAGAGACACATCGAAGGCCTCACTGAAGTGCTGTAGCATCGCCCCTGCCTTCTGGGAAGAAGCTGCGCAAGATCCTCAACCTGCCACACCATCATCAAATCCAGAGAGAAAGACTTTGAAACAAGGCGAATAGAGGCACAGGGGTTAAAATGTCAGTTTCGGAAAAACAGAGCAAACATCACCTTTCAGCCTGGCTCACCTCCAAGTCTGCCCTGTCCACACACTGTAGCAGACTATTCAATGCCAGGATCGGTCTGTCAGCCATTTTCTTTACCCACACCACCAACCAGTTATAGCAGGAGTCGTGCTCATCTTCGCCCACGAAGGACAAGCAACATTGTGCCATCTACTGTTATACCTACCGCCAACTGCCACTGTACCCATTACTATTGTGCCTGCTATCAAACATTGTGTGTGTATACCATTGTACCATATTAGTATCATGCCCAATGCTTTTATTCTCTCTACCATTGTGCCCAATACCATCATGCTTATGTGCCATTGTACATACTATGATTATGCCATGAACCGTTATGCTCACAAACAATGCGCCCATTATCGTTATGGCTGTTTTCAAACATTGTGCTTGTGCACTCTTGTACAATGCTACCATTGTGCCGACGAACATTGAACCTTTGGAGACCTCTACACTCTGTGCCAACCACTACCATTGTGCACTATCATTGTATCCATCACTAGCATTATGCACTATCATTGTATCCATCACTAGCATTATGCACTATCATTGTATCCATCACTAGCATTATGCACTATCATTGTATCCATCACTACCATTATACACCATCATTGTATCCATCACTAGCATTATGCACTATCATTGTATCCATCACTAGCATTACGTATCCATCACTAGCATTATGCACTATCATTGTATCCATCACTAGCATTATGCACTATCATTGTATCCATCACTAGCATTATGCACTATCATTGTATCCATCACTAGCATTATGTATCCATCACTAGCATTATGCACTATAATTGTATCCATCACTAGCATTATGCACTATCATTGTATCCATCACTAGCATTATGTATCCATCACTAGCATTATGCGCTATCATTGTATCCATCACTAGCATTATGCACTATCGTTGTATCCATCACTAGCATTATGCACTATCATTGTATCCATCACTAGCATTATGCACTATCATTGTATCCATCACTAGCATTATGCACTATCATTGTATCCATCACTAGCATTATGCACTATCATTGTATCCATCACTAGCATTATGCACTATCATTGTATCCATCACTAGCATTATGCACTATCATTGTATCCATCACCATCACTAGCATTATGCACTATCATTGTATCCATCACTACCATTATGTATCCATCACTAGCATTATGCACTATCATTGTATCCATCACTACCATTATGTATCCATCACTAGCATTATGCACTATCATTGTATCCATCACTACCATTATGTATCCATCACTAGCATTATGCACTATCATTGTATCCATCACTAGCATTATGCACTATCATTGTATCCATCACTAGCATTATGCACTATCATTGTATCCATCACTAGCATTATGCACTATCATTGTATCCATCACCATCACTAGCATTATGCACTATCATTGTATCCATCACTAGCATTATGCACTATCATTGTATCCATCACCATCACTAGCATTATGCACTATCATTGTATCCATCACTAGCATTATGCACTATCACTGTATCCATCACTAGCATTATGCACTATCATTGTATCCATCACTAGCATTATGCACTATCACTGTATCCATCACTAGCATTATGCACTATCATTGTATCCATCACTAGCATTATGCACTATCATTGTATCCATCACTACCATTATGTATCCATCACTAGCATTATGCACTATCATTGTATCCATCACTAGCATTATGCACTATCATTGTATCCATCACTAGCATTATGCACTATCATTGTATCCATCACTAGCATTATGCACTATCACTGTATCCATCACTAGCATTATGCACTATCACTATCCATCACTAGCATTATGCACTATCACTGTATCCATCACTAGCATTATGCACTATCATTGTATCCATCACTAGCATTATGCACTATCACTGTATCCATCACTAGCATTATGCACTATCACTGTATCCATCACTAGCATTATGCACTATCACTGTATCCATCACTAGCATTATGCACTATCACTGTATCCATCACTAGCATTATGCACTATCACTGTATCCATCACTAGCATTATGCACTATCACTGTATCCATCACTAGCATTATGCACTATCATTGTATCCATCACTAGCATTATGCACTATCATTGTATCCATCACTAGCATTATGCACTATCACTGTATCCATCACTACCATTATGCACTATCATTGTATCCATCACTAGCATTATGCACTATCATTGTATCCATCACTAGCATTATGCACTATCATTGTATCCATCACTAGCATTATGCACTATCATTGTATCCATCACTAGCATTATGCACTATCATTGTATCCATCACTAGCATTATGCACTATCATTGTATCCATCACTAGCATTATGCACTATCATTGTATCCATCACTAGCATTATGCACTATCATTGTATCCATCACTAGCATTATGCACTATCATTGTATCCATCACCATCACTAGCATTATGCACTATCATTGTATCCATCACTAGCATTATGCACTATCATTGTATCCATCACCATCACTAGCATTATGCACTATCATTGTATCCATCACTAGCATTATGCACTATCACTGTATCCATCACTAGCATTATGCACTATCATTGTATCCATCACTAGCATTATGCACTATCACTGTATCCATCACTAGCATTATGCACTATCATTGTATCCATCACTAGCATTATGCACTATCATTGTATCCATCACTACCATTATGTATCCATCACTAGCATTATGCACTATCATTGTATCCATCACTAGCATTATGCACTATCATTGTATCCATCACTAGCATTATGCACTATCATTGTATCCATCACTAGCATTATGCACTATCACTGTATCCATCACTAGCATTATGCACTATCATTGTATCCATCACTAGCATTATGCACTATCATTGTATCCATCACTAGCATTATGCACTATCACTGTATCCATCACTACCATTATGCACTATCATTGTATCCATCACTAGCATTATGCACTATCATTGTATCCATCACTAGCATTATGCACTATCATTGTATCCATCACTAGCATTATGCACTATCATTGTATCCATCACCATCACTAGCATTATGCACTATCATTGTATCCATCACCATCACTAGCATTATGCACTATCATTGTATCCATCACCATCACTAGCATTATGCACTATCATTGTATCCATCACCATCACTAGCATTATGCACTATCATTGTATCCATCACCATCACTAGCATTATGCACTATCATTGTATCCATCACCATCACTAGCATTATGCACTATCATTGTATCCATCACCATCACTACCATTATGCACTATCATTGTATCCATCACCATCACTAGCATTATGCACTATCATTGTATCCATCACCATCACTAGCATTATGCACTATCATTGTATCCATCACCATCACTAGCATTATGCACTATCATTGTATCCATCACTAGCATTATGCACTATCATTGTATCCATCACTAGCATTATGCACTATCATTGTATCCATCACCATCACTAGCATTATGCACTATCATTGTATCCATCACTAGCATTATGCACTATCATTGTATCCATCACTAGCATTATGCAGTATCATTGTATCCATCACTAGCATTATGCACTATCATTGTATCCATCACTAGCATTATGCACTATCATTGTATCCATCACTACCATTATACACCATCATTGTATCCACCTCAGCAGAGGGTTTGGTACCTGATGTCCGGTGCATGTATGTATCAGAACAGAACACCACTAAAGTGACTTGGCAGGAGCAAGCCATCTCCTCTGCTACACTACTTAATAACGATTTGTCATTGACTCTCCCCCAGTGGAGTGCCTGTGCTGGGGTTTTGGTTGGACAGTCTAGTGCATGGCTGAGGACATGAAGCTGGAATAAGGGGCGTTAGGGCGATGCCACTGAAGTGGTAAGGAAGACGAGACAGAAGTTAATGCGTCCAGACAACTGCCTCAGCTGGCTGCACAGTGCTTCAGTCACATCAGCCTGGACACGTACCCCATCCCCATTTTCTGTGATGTGAGCTAGATACATTGCACTGTGCTCATTTTTCCTTTATGCAGACTTATGTATGCATGTCAGTGGACCTTATGTGCTAGCGTTTCATCCTCCATCGTGGCAGTGTGAAGTTGTGGACTTGTTTACCGGGTATTCAGAAGTTTTGCCACTTTCTTTCTCAGGGCAACCGCTTCTCCACTGAATTTTGGTGCTTTTTAAACAACCATTCTGGGATTTCTTCTCAGCTGGTTTCCACTTTGTGCATTAAATTTCCTATTCTAATCATTCATGGCAACGTCTAGCACATCCAAACCTCTTCAGCAGATGATTTGAAGGTTTTGACAATTACCCGATAGCGCTGTTTTTGAGGAGGTATTTGTGGTCTGGATTTGGGCTTACAACGATTTTGTGACATGAGTTCGCTCATCTTCTTTCGGCTGGAGAACTTGTGACAATCTATGCATTGTTTAGAAATGAAGTACACAGCATTTAACAGAGCATGGTACCCCTATGAAAAAATTATTGATGTGTGGAATGAAACGAGTTAGAGAATGAGGAAAAACAAAAACAAAACAAAACAAACTAAACCTGAGCCAGCAAAAAGCAATCGATGGTAATACTTAGGCTGATGAAATGTAAGACAACTCCCCCATTCATGAGTAAAATGCTAACCTCTGTACCCTGCACGGTCAGGCATGTCGGATGTTTGTTTCCCCGAGTGCCTTGTAGAGGAGAGTAAAAAAAATAGCATGTTTGTGTGTATGTTCTTCCTTGATTATTTAATTGGAATGTTCGAACCGTGTGTGTGTGCGTGTGTGTGTGCATGTGTGTGCACAGTTCTTATTGTACATATACATATATTTTTGTTGTTGTTGTTGTTTTTCATCCCTCCCCCTTCCCCCACAGGAACTTGTATACTGAACTATGTACCATTATGTCGTCATTCTGTCTGTTGGTCAAATTATTTAAAAAAGAAAAAAAAAAAAAACTTGTGAGAGTCTATGCCCTGCTCGTGCAGTACAAGTTGTTCTCTGCTCGTGCGGTACGGTGAGCTCCTTTTGAGTATGCTCTGCTCATATGGTACAATATGCTCCCAATGAACGGCTGTGCTCTGTATGATAGCAGTGCTCTGCTTGTTGCTATGGTACGGTACATCTATTCTGTCTGTATAGCAGAGCATACTCTGCTTGCATGCTCTGCTTGTATGGCAAAGTATGTTCTGCTTGTATTGCACGGTATGCTCTGCTTGTTTGGTACCACACACTTTGTTTGCCGTGTACTTTATACCATGCTTGTTTGAGTGTGCTCTGCCTGTACTGTATAGTATTATCTGCTTGTGTACTTCAGTATGCTTGGCTTGTCTTTTGTATGCTCAGCTTGCAGGGTAGAGTTTGCATGTATGCTACAATACAGCAAGTAGCCAGGATTCTGTGCTCATTCATGCATGATGCATACCTCACACACAAATATGTTGCCCACACATAGCAGATAATCATGTGTCTTTTATTTACAAATGTTCAACAAATGTACCAGATGACAATCTGATCAGAAAATCCAGGGCTCTGAAAACAAACCAACTCAAACACCATGCCTTTCCAATTAAAACACAATGTCAACAAGTCATCGTATGTCAAGCTATGGAACATGCACATGCAATGACAATGCTAGTTTGCTGTCACCAGATTTTATTTGGCTTCGATATCATCCAGTTTTGATGGTCAGCTTTCAAGCAAAGTAATCAAGACATGAAGACTTCTTTCGCATGCCGTTAACATTTGCTTTCTCTTGTACGACACCAGTTTGCAAGCCTCTGTGCAAGCAACATTCAGGAATTCAATCATTTCTGAAGATAACATATACATACACCAAAATATATTTATATGCACACACTTAAATCCCTACACGCACGCATAAAACATCACACACATGCAAATGGCCTTCTGGGATGCACGCACGCACACGCACACACACACACACACACCACTCTCTCTCTCTCTCTTATGCACACACAAACAAGCAGCATTAGAATGAGTTCAAACACGATAAAATCACATCAAACAAAGGATACCCTTCATAAATCTACATTGTGACGCAAATTGCCCTTCCTCCAGAAATGCATGCATAGTCAGTTCTCAACCACAAGAAAGTCTCCCACCAGCATTTTAGTTTCATTTCAGATTTCATTCATCTTAACAACTTCTCCTGTTCAGCGTGATTGTCGACAGCCACCATTAACGCCAGGCCCTGGTCATCTCTTCAAAACATCAAGACACAAGACGTGCATGACTCTTTTCACCTTCGGCTGGAAGTGCATCCTGCATCATGTGATTCTACTGGACTTGCTGGATGTTAGATAGGTCCCCTCTCTTTTGACTTTCTTCTTCTCATGGTACAAGTTCCTTGTGACACAGCTGTGCAGACGAGGAGATATTCAAACAATATAATTCTACCTAGACCTGTTACTTGTGACAAAATGACTCAGCCATCCCTGTCAGTCTTTGGGTCACTGTTGTGTGCTAATTCATACTTTTTAAAGATTCAACCCATTTTCACATCGTTACAATCAAAGATTTTTTTTTCTTTTGGTCGGAGGGAATGAAATGATCTACACCACACAGGTCCAAAACTGTGAATGATGAACCCCCTCGAGCAGTCTTCAAGCCTTGGCTGGTTTTTCTTCCTGAGGTGGACAGCTTTGTGACCAAGATCTCACCTTTATTTCAAGAGATCCTTCGACAGTTTGATACCCTGACCACAGAACAGACAGCTTGACCACAAGACCGAAAGTCTGTGCCTGTCCGGCAATAACCATCTACTGTTGGCCGATTTTTTTTCTGTTGTTGTTGATGATGTATGCCCATGTCAGATAAAGATACACTTGCAAGCTATGCATTTTTGTTTTCAAGAAAGGATGTTTCCTCATTTGGTATGTGTGCCTTTTGCCTGCCTATATTCCAATGCAGAGTATTCTTCAAACTGCATTGGCTTGAACACATGTGGTTTGTACTTGCATGCCTTTAACTGTCCCACTTGTAGTGATATGCTTTGAATTGTCTGGAATCACTCTGGAAGTATCTCCTGCACTTTTTTCTCTCCTTTTTTTCTCTCTTTTTTTTTTTAAAATTCAAAAGCATAAAAAAAACAACAACAGTGAGCTTGGAAGACTCCAATGGGATCTAAATTGAGACAAAAGCATGAGCTATCACCTGTCCAGCAGGTACACCGAGCAATACTAGTGTCATGAGATACAAGATTAAACATATTGTTTCAGTGTTTAAGAGAGCAACACTGCTTATTTCTCTTGTCAAGGAACTTCCGAGAGATGAGACTGTAGTGAAAGCCAGAACAACGATCTCCATTCCTAAATTTACAGACTACTTTCAATTCAAGCCCCATCTTACATTCTTAAACAGCCATGAAATAATGCCCACCTTTGCTCACGCACAATTCCATTTCAGAAAACGCAGAGCAACGCCCAACATTTCATTCCAGTACATCTATCACGGATGACAGCTCCCTAATAAAGCAACAGAAAACCGACACCAAAGAGAAACTGTGCAAGGAAAAACCGATGCAACATGACATCAATACCCAGGAGTGCCTAACATGTGCACACAAGAAGAGGTTAATACAAAAGAGGAAGGAGAGGGGGACACGGGAATGTCCCAAATAATCTGTCTTCTTTTCATCTGATCTAGTTCAGAATTGATAGCCGTTTCAGAATAAGCATTCCAAATGTTTTCTTATTGATTTTTTGCCCTACAGTAAAAACTTTTGTTCTTTTTTCCCTGTATGGAATTCAGCGAGGATAAACAGAAATCTGATTAAGAGTGGACAGCTGACTCCCATGATAAAGCCCTCATCACCCCCAACATGACATCCTAGACAATGATTCCTCATGAAGCACCTTGATCACAGAGCAAACAGACTGCCAGTGTATACATGAAATCTTATTCCAGTCTCAAAATCTGTGTAATGCATACTATCCACCACTGTTTTCGCCCACTCACTCATTCTCATACACACACACTCTCTCCCACTCTGATTTTCTGTCGTTTGGAAATTATTCATTCACATGACCTACCATGGGCAAAAATGATTTTCTAACATATGGCTATAATCAAACAATAAAGCCAAAGATAACACTTTAAACACAGTTTTTGAATTACCACTTGAAAAAGAAATGGGGGGTGGGGGGGCCAATGAAAAGTGATATCTCATCTTTGTCACATAACAATTTATTTAACCTCATCAAAGACAGAACATTTTTCAAAATCAAAGATAAAAAGTATGCTGCTAAACGATGCAATTTTGTCGATCTCGTAAAATTTTCTTCCCGATATCCTTTTGTCTCATTCCATGCTGCCTGTATCTCACCATCCATTAGAATCTCAGATGAGGTTTGCACTTGATCATGTACCTGAAATAAAATGAACAAAAAAAAAATCCAATAAACAAGTTGAAAAAAAAGGTCAAACGATTTAATGATTCAGTATGCTTTTAGTGTGTGTGAAAGCAGATGTACTGATGACACTTTAAAAACACAAGCCCACATGTCACACACGTGCAGTTACCAGCATGACAGTAATTTTTATGTTTTACATAAAGCATAATTCCTTACATCTCCTTATCCACGTATCAAAAACAAAATAATTTCCAAATAAAATGTCAACTTTGTACTAAAAAAAACACACCAGGAAATGTCAGCCAGATGCAATTTCATGGGCAAGAGTTCGGGAGAGTTGTTGCTCTTTGGTCAAAGTGCACCAAGACAACACAATAGTTATGCACCACTAATTCAAGTATTACTCAAGAACTTTGCCTCTAAATTTTTTTTTTTACATTTTTTTCCCAGTTCATCATATTTTCACTAAACAAGTAAAAAATACAGTGAATTTATATGGGTAAACAAACATCCTGCAGATATTCCATCAAACACCCCCATCATTCTAAGACACATGCGCACACAAAACCAGCCCCATGTCTACACGTAGAGACCACACAAAACCAGCCCCATGTCTATACGTAGAGACCACACAAAACCAGCCCCATGTCTATACGTAGAGACCACACAAAACCAGCCCACATGTCTATACATAGAGACCACACAAAACCAGCCCACATGTCTATACACACAGAGACTACACAAAACCAGGCCACATGTCTATACACACAGAGACCACACAAAACCAGGCCACATGTCTTATACACACAGAGACTACACAAAACCGGCCCACATGTCTATACACACAGAGACCACACAAAACCAGCCCACATGTCTATACACACAGAGACCACATGAAGCCATCCACATGTCTCTACACACAGAGACCACACAAAACCAGCCACATGACTATAGACACACAGAGACCACACAAAACCAGCCCCATGTCTATGCACACAGAGACCACACAAAACCAGCCCCATGTCTATACACACAGAGGCAGAACTTACTTGTCCAGAATTTCCCAGAACTCCTGCAAGGAAGCTCGGTCCAGATGGCGCCGGTTGCGGTCCAGATTGAGCACATGCACCGACCACTTCTTGACGTTGGCATCCAGGGGCAGCTCCTTCCACTTCAGGTGGAAGCCTCGGACTGCACACACACACACACCACACACGTTCATTCAATGACACACACACACACACACACATAAACACACGTTCATTCAATGACACACACACACACACACACACATAAACACAGGTTCATTCAATGGCACAATGATCAAAACTATCCTTATGATCGAACATCACCCTACCAGTAATAACCACCTTAATAAATCCCCCATGGGGGGAGGGAGGGAGGGCTCTTTCAATATGGACTAGGGGACTGGAACCACTCAGTGGGTAGTGTCCTACTCATGATCCAGTTGGTGTTGGGGTTCTTAGTTCAAGGCTCTTCATGGAGCAATCCTGTTCAGAGGAGATTTTTTTCTCTCAGAGTTAACATAGATACTGACTTATCTCCCTCTACGTCCTTTAAACAAGACTATAAAAACAGAGGTTTCGTGTGCCAAGGCTTTCATAACATCTTGTGTAAAAATCAAATCCCATCCCCATCTTTCATCAGATTAGGTAAGGACAACATTCATACACATGTTGCATGCATTCTGTGCCCCAAACATGGTTTACATCAACAGGTTCAGCATGAATCAAAGGCGCTGCTAAGCATGCAAGACTTGACCCTGTTCAATACACGGATCCAGACACAACAGGGAACAACTATGCTGGAAAAAAAAAAAATTTTAAATGAAACTCTCTCCAACAGAAGACTCCGAACTTGTGAAACAATCCTTATAAGTAAAAATATCAACAAAAGCACCCAACAAACTTGTGAAACAATCCTTGTAGGTAAATAAATCAACAAAAGCACTAATTTCATTTTCCTCATCACAGGGAAAACCTTCCTAGTCATGGGACATGAAAACTGATACCCAGCTTGCATGAAGCTTTCGTGAACTAATGACTTGGCAGGTCAGTGAACTTACTTCTGTCGAAGATCATGGTGGGGTTGCCATTCCAGGGCCATCCTTTGAACTGCCAGGCCGGGCCCTGCACGAACACCGCCACCACCCTGTCCCTGGACACATCATACACCCACAGAGTAACCACCCCTGTCCCTGGACACATCATACACCCATAGAGTAATCACCCCTGTCCCTGGACACATCATACACCCACAGAGTAATCACCCCTGTCCCTGGACACATCATACACCCATAGAGTAATCACCCCTGTCCCTGGACACATCATACACCCACAGAGTAATCACCCCTGTCCCTGGACACATCATACACCCACAGGGTAATCACCCCTGTCCCTGGACACATCATACACCCACAGAGTAATCACCCCTGTCCCTGGACACATCATACACCCACAGAGTAATCACCCCTGTCCCTGGACACATCATACACCCACAGAGTAATCACCCCTGTCCCTGGACACATCATACACCCACAGAGTAATCACCACAGTCCTTACGGACAAAATGTCATGTAAGCCACCACCCTGTCCCTGGACACATCATACACCCACAGGGTAATCACCCCTGTCCCTGGACACATCATACACCCACAGAGTAATCACCCCTGTCCCTGGACACATCATACACCCACAGAGTAATCACCCCTGTCCCTGGACACATAATACACCCACAGAGTAACCACCACCGTCCTTACGGACAAAATGTCATATAAGCCACCACCCTGTCCCTGGACACATCAAACACCCACTGTCATCGATCATCCACTCTTTTAATACATCACGCTGCCACCACCTTGTAAACACATCAGACACCCACAATATGAACCAACTCAAGTAAGACATCAAACACCCACACTGTAAACCAGTGTTACCACCACCCTGTATCTCATCTAACATGCATGGTGCCATCCTATAACATACATCAGACACCTCCAATATACACCAACGCAAGTAGCACATCAAACACCCGCACGGTAAACCAGTGTTACCACCACATCAAACATGCATGGTGCCGTCCTGTAACACATATCCATGGGTGGGAGCGAGAGATGTTTGTAATACAGAAAATTTTGCGGCCGGGGTCCAGGGGCTGCTTAAGGCCCTGGTGGGGTGCAAACTTGACATTTAAGGACACTTTACTGCGTTCTCCTTTGATACAAACCGTGAATTTTATACTTCTCAGTACTATATAGTTAAAACCATTTCAAACAAAAATCAACAGAACAACTACAAACGTCTGACGGAGTTGAGGCAGAAAGTAGAAAATATGGATCGGAGAACCAGGGCACACATCCATCAAAGTGCAAACCAGGAGAGAAAAAAAAATTGCCAAAACGCCAATACAGAAATCTGTATAATACAGAACTACTCCCATCCGTGCACATCAGACAACCGGCAGTGTGAACATATCAAACATGTACATAATCAGCCAACACCGCCACCGCCGTGCTAAACAATCCACACCCACCATGTAAAGCAACACTGCCACCATCCTGTCCTTGTACACATCAAACATCAACAGTGTTAACCAGCACCCCTACCACCTTGCCCTTGTACACATCAATCTTCCACACTGTAAATAATCCAACATTGCCACCACCCTGAAACACTGTAACCACCCACACTGGAAAGCATCTGCACCACCATCCTCTAACACATACATTCACACTGGAAAGGAACTCTGCCACCACTGTACATCAGACACTGGAAAGCAACCTGGCTACCACACTATCACACATCAAACTCCCACGATGGAAAGCAACTCTGCCACCATCTGTAACACATCAAACTCCCACCATGGAAAATAACTCAGCCCCCATCTGTAACACATCAAACTCCCACAATGGAAAGCAACTCAGCCCCCATCTGTAACACATCAAACTCCCACCATGGAAAGCAACTCAGCCCCCATCTGTAATACATCAAACTCCCACGATGGAAAGCAACTCAGCCCCCATCTGTAACACATCAAACTCCCACCATGGAAAGCAACTCAGCCCCCGTCTGTAACACATCAAACTCCCACAATGGAAAGCAACTCAGCCCCCGTCTGTAACACTCCCACAATGGAAAGCAACTCAGCCCCCGTCTGTAACACATCAAACTCCCACCATGGAAAGCAACTCAGCCCCTGTCTGTAACACATCAAACTCCCACCATGGAAAGCAACTCAGCCCCCGTCTGTAACACATCAAACTCCCACCATGGAAAGCAACTCAGCCCCTGTCTGTAACACATCAAACTCCCACCATGGAAAGCAACTCAACCCCCGTCTGTAACACATCAAACTCCCACCATGGAAAGCAACTCAGCCCCCGTCTGTAACACATCAAACTCCCACCATGGAAAGCAACTCAGCCCCCATCTGTAACACATCAAACTCCCACCATGGAAAGCAACTCAGCACCACCCTATAGCCCATCAAACACTCCCACCAGGAAGATTTTTGCTACCACCCCATCACACATCAAACACTACAATGGAGAGCAACTCTGCTACCACCCTACAACATATCTTCCACTCTTATTTTCATCCAAAAAAAAAACACCCACCCACCCCCCTCCCCTGGAGAAAAAAAAAATTAAAAAGAAAAAAAATGTACAGCAAAGACTTGTACCTATGTGGACCGCCCAGCACAAAACCATTCTTAACTCATGTGGGCGTTTTCACTGTCAAGAGACTGAAATAGGCAATGGGGAGGGGGGGGGAGGGGGTCAGTCTGAGGCTTTTTGACTGTTTTAACAAAAACGCATTTCTCACAATAATAAATTTTCATATGATATTCATTTGCTTTAATCCTTCACCATCAATTCACCTTGTTTATTGCCCAGCCGATCACAGGGTGCCACAACAAGGCTGTCACCTAGTCAACGCTTGGAACTAGTAAGAACTGAGTTTAACAGGTTAAGGAAATATGCGGGAGGCGATTACAAAAAGTTTGCAAGCTATTTTCTGTAAATGGTTGCCAGCACATAAACCCCTTTCAATTAGCCACGGCTTTCTTATTTTTCGAGCTTGCTCATTCAGTCTCACATCAGATGAATCAGAAAAGTCTGCGAATGTTAAATACATGTACTATGTCAAAGCTCTCAAATATGGAGTCAACACTGGTGGAGGGTGACCATAATTTGTGAATGAAGCTTTCATTTTTGGAAAAAAAAAAAAAAAAAAAAAGCCAGGGAGGGGTCCATTATAAAGCTGCCAAACCTACCAGTCATCCGGGGTGAGTTTGGAGGGGTTGTCGATGATTCTGTATGGCACGGTCAGCCCCCCATCTTTACGTCGCTGGATCAGGACCTCATTGTCCCGCCTCGCACCTTGAGCCTTCTTGTCCTCCGTGCTGACAAACCTGCACACAGACAACGTGACAACCACAATAACGTTACTTCAAAAGAGCAACAACACTGGAATAACTCCTGAACGTTTCAACGTTCAGTCCTGTTGTGTTAAGAGCTCCTGTGGATTGGACGCTTCATAAATTTAGGGCTCATAACTTTTGCTGTATAGAAAACCTCTGGCCAAGATTGTGCATAGGAGGAGAAACCGAAGGTCTAACAACGTTGCCAAAATTAATCACGAAAATCACGTTAAAGATGCACCAAAACACAGCAGAGTCAAACTGTTAAACAGCCTTGCACAAACAAGACCAAAAATCCACTCCTATTTCCAACTCAACCCTAAGTGACAATTTCAGACTTCAGCTTTGGTGGCAGTTCAACATGGACTTCTTTATTTCTGCACTTTGTTTCCAACTCAAAAGCAGCTATCTTTGGGAGCATGATGGGCCTGTACGTTGGACTAATGTGAACACTGGACAGTTGATCCTTTGAGCTCTACTAACATGAGACACTGAACTTGATTACATATGGCGTACATGTTGGCTAAACACGCTTTTACAACCTACAGATCCCCCGTAGGGATACCGGGAGTCTTTTGTACAAATAGTTCCCCCACCTTCTGGACATTCTGTGCTAGTAACATCCCCTTTTCCTTTCGCTCTCAGTAACTCTGTCTTCTCCTTTGCTGTACTGTTGTCTACTGTCCTTTCTGTCTACCATGTCTTTTATCTATCTTTTTCCACAACCTCTTCCCACAAACTTCTGCACTCAACGAAGTCGGAGTGAACTGACTATACTCTCGAGTATAGTGTGAGTATCCCAACAGGGTAAAACGAGTTCACACGCTACCAGATACTGGAACGCTGAAGAAGAAGAACCTACAGAATGCCCTCATCAGAACTGGGCAATACAACACTGCCTTGATGTTTAAAATTTACTATAGATTTAGTAATGGAAGTTTTGATCACATTCCTTGCTTTGCTGGAATATCAGAGAACTTCCAGCTCAAAACTGAAATGAAATAACAGTTTCTTTCACCGTTACCTAAATTCAGGGTTAGCCATATCATGCTGTTCCGACCAATCAGTCTTTTCATGCGAATCAAAATTTTACTGTTAAATTCAAAGCCACTGGGTACTTACCATACCAAACCAGACTAAAACAATAAAAGTGTTCTTGATTAGTTGTGCCAACTTTTTTAGTATAATGCAACACGAAGACACCCTGTGCAGGTGAAACCTGCCTCAGCCAATCAGCACTGTTCTTACCCTTCACTGCTGAGTAATATCTACTTCCTTTCATTGTATGGCCAACCACTGATAGGACACCAGCGTGCAGATTCCACTCTGCCTCACCTTTCAACATGTTTCATTCTCGTTTTGTTTCCTTCTGTGGCTCACTTTTTATCAGTTGGCCTCAGCAGTGCTAAACTGTGCCATGGTTCCTTATCAGGGAGGGTGCCCAAAGGATCCTCTGAATGTCAGTATCACTGTTAGAACACATACGGATCATACACCAGTCAGCTCAGGAGCTTTCTATAGAATTTTTTTAAAGTTTTTTTTTTTTTTTTTTTGGTTTCTTTATAGCCTCCTAACTCAATTTTTCATTCTCTCTTTGATATCAAATACCGCTGAAAGAAATTCTGACGTTTAGCATCAGTAAAGATGACTAAAAAGATAGCAATGGTCGACAGCCACTGTAAAGTGAGAGCTTCTGATCCTGAACATGGAGATGGACATAGCTGTAGAATGCATGAAGGCCACCCCAACCAACAGAATATACACCCCTTACTTGAGGTCCTGCAGCACGTCTTTACAGTTCAGCATGGTGATGAGGGAGGTGGATGCTGCCGGGATGATGATGATCGGCGTTCTGGAACCTGCCGAGTAGATGAACAATGTTTCACAATCACACAGTGCGTCATGACAATCACACAATGTCTTGACAATCACACACAATATGTCATGACAATCACACACAATGTGTCATAACAATCACACACAATGTGTCATGACAATCACACCATGCATCATGACAATCAAAAACAATTTATCATGCCTGTGACAATGCATCATACATGACACACAACACATACAAACCACACATCAAACCCATCTCACATAACCAATCATCTCAATTACAAACAATGTATCATAAGAAATAACGAACCACACCTACTGCATTTAACAAATCTTATCAATCACACATAACAAGTTATGTTATCACATGCAACATGTATCAATCACACACAACAAATCGTACTAACTGAACACTACAAACGAAGGTGTCTTTTCCACCATGGTCTGAAACCTTTTCTTCAAGATGTCATTTTTTCCTCCTAGCAATAAAATTTGACCGCACCATCGGCTTTTGATTTTTCAAAATAAGTCAAGAGGTGTGAGATGGGGAAGTCATGCCTGCCTCTTCCTTTTCAACACTGACAAAAGCAGCAAAAACAAATGTCCACTACAATACTCTGTTCCGTACATTGCCAATTCTTTGTTCCCACCTTTTTTCTGGTTGGGCGGTGGGCGTGCCTGTGAGATGGGGCGTGACAGGGGCTGGGCTGGGACGCTGTGACTGTGAGGCGGGGGCTGGGTCTCCTTCTTCTTCGCTGGGGCCCCTTCTGTCACGGACTTGAGCGTCATGCCGTGGTACGTGCCCATGGTGTCGATCTTGAAGCCCTCAGTTTCTGGAGAAAAGCAGCAACATCATCTTGACCTTTTCAAGATTTCCACATACTTCCAGTATGGAAAACACAGACTTTTTGAGGACCTCACGAAGGTCTGAAAAGGACTTAAAAAGGAAAAAAACTGCCACTTTTCTGGAGCATCACATTATGCAGAAGCTACATGTATGTGCTTGTAAGTTTTACACACACTTTACAAATCTGCATGTGCAGGTTTTTTGTTGTTGTTTTTTTTTGGGGGGGGAGGGGGGGGTTGTTGTTGTTGTTTTTTTTTACTTTAGATTTCTATACAATATTATGTACATGGCAACTGTTTAAGATGTGTTCCACTTAGCTTCTATGTGTAATGCTTTAGTGTTACTCCCAGACCTGGAGAAGACCAAAAGGCCGATGACTAGGCACAAAACAGTACTGGTTAAAAGTGTGCAATTGTGCTTTCAAAGTCAAGGGTCTCTAACCCCTACCCCATATTCTTCCCATCTAATGAATTAGCCACAAGTGATGTGTTTAAAGCCATCATCCACCAATCCCCTCTACCTTACACGGTCACCAAAGCCTTATATCACTGTGCAAGGACCCATTTTAAAAACCACAAGGCCTTTGAACCCAACCCCTGGACCTCCAAGACACTGCACACTACTACACTCACATCCACAAAACTGTAAGCCCATGCCAGGAATGTGGGACACCAAGGGAGGAAGTCCTTACTGGAAGGTGAATCCATGTGTAGACAAAAGTATTCCAAAATTGAAAGTCATCTCAGGGGAGGAGTGTTTGTCAGATTTCACAACACCAAAAAACTCAGTGTTAGCATACAGGTGAAAACACGAGGTGTCTTCCCTGTAACCATTATCGATAACCCAGGCTCATGAGTGCTGCTAAGAGACAGCTATCAACTTTCCAAAATGTGTGCCATAACAAGTCACCTTCAGAGCACAAGACTAGAAAAAGCCAAAGAGACTTGACACACCCACCTCAACCCACACATTCCCAAACTCTGTACAACAACAACAACAGACATATCTATGTTAAGTTCAGAAAGTCAAGTTACAGTGCTTATATCCTACTTAACTAGGGAGGCTATATTACAGCTGAAAATAGGCAGAAACCAGATCAAAGTGCACATTAAAATCCAAGGTTCCATTCTCAAACAAAACAAAAATATCAAGAGAGAGAGAGAGAGAGAGAGAGAGAGAATCTTCTAACCTTCTTTTCCTCTGAAACGTTCCTGATCGTATCTGTTGTAGCCAGCCACTGGGGGAGCACGAGCCTGTACCTGCAAAATCAGTAAAGCAAATAAAACATGTCACACAGGACACTATAGTAAACACAGGTTAAATGACCCCACATCTCAGTAACATATCATCGTTAAGCCCAACACAATACTGTACAACAGCATGCAATACATACAGTTCAAAAGCAATCAAGGACAACACTCTACCATATAATCGATAAAAAACGAATGTGGCAACATCAGGTTTGTAGTCAACTACCAAAGCTCAGCACTGTATCATGCTACACATAAATACACTTTTTAATGTCAGAATCATCTACACTTCCAAGGTAGCAAAGAGATGAGGTAACATCATTTAAAAAAAAAAAAAAAAAAAAAAAATCCTTAAAAAAAATCCAAACACATTCATGCCAAGCTGGATAATGGCACTCACTTGGACAGATACATAGGTGAAAATAACATTCAAGACGACAGTCCAAATCCTGTGTTTTCTATTGGCATCTACTTTACATATGAAGAGAACGGAGTCTGTTGGGTTTTTTTGTTTTTTTTTACTCCAAACCCTGTTTGTTCTATTGGCATCTCCTTTACATATGAAGAGAACAGAGTGTGTTGGGTTTTTTTTTCTTACATCTCCTTTACATAATTATGAAGAAAACAAAGTTTGATGATTTTTTTTTCTTAAGCATTCAATCCCAGACCTCAAAATCAAATCTCTTCAAGTTACCAACCTTATAAACAATCCTGAAAATCTAATCAAGACACTTCCACTACAAATAACCCTGTCAAAATTCTTGAAAAGAGTTGTTCATACATGATGTTTTCAGGTCTATTTTCACACGGTTGTAGAGCTGATGTTTTGAAGAGGTCTATCTGCATAGGGTTGTGTGTGCGCTCAGTGTCTTGAAAAGAACTACCTTAACATGTTTTGCCTTATACGGGGGCAGACAAAATGGCAACTGCCTGCTCTCACACACAGCATAACACAAAGGTCAAGAAAGGTCAGAGCCGTGTGCTCACATACTGAAACAGGGCCACCACTCTGTGGATTCCAATTCACCCGATTTTTTTTCATCTTCATTTTTTTTTTTATGGTTTCTCATGTTCACATTTCCTTGAAATCTGCCGAATGTCAGAGAAGAAGGCCTGCTCTTATTTATCCTGTACACAGGGTGACTGACCAACACAGAGTGGGGAAACAACACCTGCTCCACCATACCCCAGCACAGCGCAAAGTAAAAGTGTGCTGCAGATCCACGTGTCAGCATCTTCACGGAGACCACCGTTGAATGGATGCAGTGGCCCCTGCCACTATGGAACATTGTTGGTCTGGGGTTCCAGTGTAGCGTCCTGTACATATGTCAGATCAGATCAGGTGCCATGGAACACCTCTTGAAGGTTCAATGGCAATGCTGTGTTTCCTTTGATGGGTTGCCTCGTGACCACCTGTTTTTGATAGCTCTCTGTGAACTGCTGGGGCTGGGCCGACATCAGGTGATAAAGGGTGTGGCTGTGCATGAGGAAGACAGAACAAACAGAGCACTGCTACTGAGAAGGATCAGACGGGGAAAAAAACAACAAAAAAACAAATAGCGTTGATGACTTACAATCGGTGTGGTAGGGATAGCAGGGTTGGCGTTGGCGGAAGAGTGGTGGTGTGATGGGCGGTGGGTCCCTTCTTCCCTGGCCTTGATGGACTGCAGGATGCTGAAGATGTTCTTGGCAAAGTCCTGGAACCAAACCACTCGCTCTGATGAAGTCAGCACGGCTTCACATAGCATACATAGGGGTCCATCATATACTGATGTCAGTAGTCACAGACAGGAAAACCATGAGAACAGGCATGGTACTGAAGGAAAATCATTTTTCCCTGAAAATGTTTGGGGGTCCAGGGGCATTGCCCCCTGGCGGGGTCAAGGGGCAGAGCCCCTTGTGGGGGTCAGGGGGCGTTGCCCCCTGAAGCTGAAGGTTTTTCAGCAATTCTAGCCTGTAAAAAAGCCTCTCCTTGAACTAATTTCAGTTCTTCATACTAAGCAATTTCTGCCATAAAATAAGCTCTCCTAGAATCACTTTATCAGTCATTCCTTCAACCCAAAGGAGGTTTTAAACCCAAGTAGTCACATAGCAAAAATGAGTACATATCTACATCGTTTTAGGTGGCATACATTAAATCAAATTGTAAACGTTTTACTTACTACGCCAGTGAAGCACATGCACAGTGTACACACAGGAGACCCTCATTTTGCACAACTTTGGTCATCATGTCCAGCACCACCAACACAGCATAGCACAGCAAAGAAGTGGTCTATTTCCTGTCTTGAGTTCCAGTTTTGTTTACTATGTCTGTTCAATTCTTTTATGATCTGTCTCCTCTACATTAGTTACTCCTTTTACTTTTTACATCTATCTGAATACAGTACAAAATGAGTTTAAGTTTTGTGTCTCTTTTAATGTACAAATTTTAAGTTATGTGTCTCTTCCAATATACAATTTTCAGTCCAAGCAATGTGAATGAGATGAAGACTACTTCTTTTTGCCTGATTTCTCAGCCATCTGCTTCACGACCAGAGCCCGCTTTTTGTAATGTCCAAACCTCATTCTCTTTGCCTCCTGTCTGTAATGTTCAATGGCTTTTCTCTTTGAAGCCAGCCAAATGTGTTCCTTCTGGAAAAGTTCAAACTTTTTCTTTCTTTCTTCTTTTTCTTTCTCCAAAATGTGGTGGTAAGTCTCTAAACTTTTCCAAGCACGACGAAAACGTTTCATTTTCGTGGCTCCTGTTCAGCCAATCCCATCGCCATTTGTTTGCCACACCAGCATCAATATCTTCTGTCGGAGAATTTCGCGGAACTATGTCTGTAGCTTTGGCATTTTTATTTTTTCCTTCTTCTTCTTGAATCTTGTTCAAATTCGATCACGCTGACCCACAGCGGAAAGCAGTGGCGAATGTCACGAAAGCGCATGCGCGGAAGTAGTCCTGCTCAATGCTACTTCTCGCGATACGAAGGCTTGAAGCGAACGACCTCAAACGAACTAAAAGGGCCGGTCTCATCGGGCGCAGCTCGCTTTTTTTGCTTTCGCGGATTTCCACAAATTCGCGGACATGTACCATGCCTGGAGAAGATGTGAATATGCAAGCAACGTCAATTCACTCAGACAGAAAATTTCTAAAAAAAGAAAATAATTGATCTTTCACTGGAGACAGCAGAATGATATGACCTATGAGCCAGTTTTTTTGCCCATTTTACACCAAATTCTCTCTCTGTAATTCTGATTTTCTCAGCAAGCAACACAAACAAGACTCCAAACATGGACCTCCCCTCCTTTTCATTTTGTCCATGTAACCGGTCCATGTTTATAGCATCAACAAATACAGACAGGAAAGCAAAATCAATCATATCATACTCAAATCATATGTGACAGACTGTCCATGCACACAAACCTATGGAAGAAAAAGGCAGTTTATGCCAAGAGAAAACGACGAGGGGGGGATGGCAAGGGGAGTCAAGGAGGAAAAGGTGAGGATGGAAAGATAGGTACAGAAAGCTGAAATCCTCCTCCCCACACTGTCCCCCCCTCACCTTGCCCACACTCTGGAGGATGGTGGTGCGGGTCCGCCAGTGCCGCTCCCGGCTGACGATGTCCCGCGTGACGTCCACCTCCGCGTCCACGAAACTGCGCTGCTCCAGAGCTCCGGCCTGGATGTCGTCGTCTCCCTTGATTTTGGTCCGCTTGATGGCCAGACGCTTGGCCTTGATGGCCGCGATCTTCTCCATGGGCATCACCTCCATCATCGAGGAGGTGCTGTGGTGGTGGTAAAGGTATGTTGTTCAGTACCGTTAGGCGGCGTTGGTTTTTTGATGGGTTCTTTGTTTTGTTTACAAATCGTATCTGTTGTCTGTTGTGCTGACCTGTACTTTCAGTTAATGGGAGAGAGAAAGAGAGCGAGAAAGAGAAAGAGAGCGAGAGAGAGAGACAGAGAGAAGGCAGAAACAGAGAGAGAAAGAGAGAGGGAGAGAGAGATAGAGAGAGAGAGGGGAAAAGAGAGAAAGAAGGAAAGACAGAGACTGAGTGAGGGAGAGAGAGTGACACAGATAGATGAGAGTGACAGAGGCAGAGAGAGACAGAGAAAGAGAGAAAGAGAGAGAAAGAAAGAGAGACGGACACAAAGAAAGAACTGGTGACAATGCAGGTATATAATTATATGATAACTAAATATGTGTACAGAGGAAAATGACAACACTCAACCTGCTACATACCTGAAATGTAGTTTGGCACTCCAGAGGCCAATTCTGACAAACTTTCCCCACTAGTATTCACATGGTTCACACCAGTCTGTTCTTCGGTCATGAAGTGACAGCACAGAGAGGGAAGTAGTCTGACAAGAAGCATGGAGACAGTCCATGATCTTCTTAGTTAAGTGCACTGATATAAACCAGAGTGTATCCCACATTTAACCAGGTAAGAGAAGGTAATCTACAGACAGAAGGAAGCTTCAGGAATAAGTCAGAAGACTTCTTTCCATCAACAGATTATCTTCCCTTGAAACGTGAACAGCCGACTGGCTAACAGGCTACAGCTGGCAATCAGCTGGACATCAAAGGAAATCAATGAAGCAGGGAACGGTAAACAGTACATAAGTAGGGTAACTCTGACTCCAATGATGAAATAACTACAGGCCCATTGGCTCCAAACAAATGCTGCTTACGATACCAAACTGCCTAGCAGAAATGACCCACAGAGAGCACAGACATCAATCTCTCCTTGTTTGTTCTGTGTGCTCCATATTGCCATTTCTGATGGGCAATTTTGGTGTCATAAGCAGCATTCGTTTGGAGTAATGGACCTGTGATTATTTCATCATGGGAGCGAGAGTTACCCTGACAGTTTGACGTGATGTAGTATACGACACCACACCATGGACCGATTCACAGACCTACCCCAGCTGAGGCAGCATGGATGTTTCCCGCCCTCCATCAATCTTGTTGATCCAGTTCTCCCTGGCTTTTCGAACTTGTGCTTCCTGCACAAACATCATGAAACATCTCTCTCTGATTTCTCTGTTCCATGTTCCAGAAGTCTCTTCTCCTAACATCATAAAACATCTCTCTCTGATTTCTCTGTTCCATGTTCCAGAAGTCTCTTCTCCTTACATCATGAAACATCTCTCTCTGATTTATCTGTTCCATGTTCCAGAAGTCTCTTCTCCTAACAGTCCTTTCTGCCTCTGTCTTTTTCATTTCCAGCCTTTCTTTGCCAGACTTTCTGGCATACAATCTTGTATTTAATTCTTTTTTTTTTTTAAATTATTCATCATTTCTTTTTGAAACTTTATGGCACTCCTTTCCTCATGTTCTGACGCATGACAAGAGTATCATGCTTGAGTGAGTTTACAGAATTTAGGACTTATTTTCCACAAAGTTTCAGTTTCATCAAAGAGGCGTCATTGAGTGCGGACTAGTCTATAAACGCTACATCACATCTGCTAAGTTTTGAGACCACAATGCGCATGATTTTAAGCTGATGGATAAATGAATTAATAAGATGAAAGAATTTAAGAAGACCGTCTCGTGACTTAGCAGATGTCTGACTTATGCATTAGCCCAAAACGCTGGTTGTGTTTCCACACAACGATCCAACAAAGATATACATAATAATTTGTGAAAGGATGGAGAAATTCTCATAGACTACGTAACAAGACAGCAACTAACATTTCATTTCCTACCATGACACACTGGCCTCTGGTAAGCATTCCATCTAGTCAACCAATTTCCTAAAAAGAAAAAAACAAAATAAAAACAAAAAAAAAACCCTGCTTTTCCACAGTTCTGATTATTCTGCGCGTTTCCACATAGTTCCACGGACAGCTTACCTCCAGACGAAGTCTTTTCTGAGGTCCCTCAGGGCCTGCATCCTCTGCTGTCCGTTTCACTGCATTTAATAAAAAAAAAAAAAAGGTTGTCTGCAAGCTGCCACATGCTCATTCGACATGTTTCAATTATTTTCTCTTCTTTCCTCCTATCTGAGATACAAACCCAGGTCTCAAGCCCCCTTCATTTCTACCCTTTCATAATAACATTGTCAGTGCTGGCCTGTGTGACAAGTGTTGCACCCATGCCCAGACGGCTGCCTGACCAGTCTGGAATCTTCCAACCCCTCTGTTCTCACACATAAAAACTGGGTGAAAACACTGCAACTGCCCACTTCTTTGTCTTGTCCATTCACTCTGGTTGCTCACTGCACATCCGTTATCCACTGCAGCATGCAGAATGGTATGGGACTGTCAGCAGGCATGTCTGCCCTGAAATCTTTCTAACAGGGACAGGTGATGTAAAAATCAGAAACAAGAGGGAAACTTTCAAGAATTTTCAGGAACAGGCTGTATCCTAACCAAATGCCATGCTGTGCAGGTTTATTACAAGTCTGCATTTTTGCACACTCACAACATCATCACCACCATAACTGATGGAGGACGTGAACTAACTGATCATGCATGCTCAAATTTCTGATTTGCTTCCTACTGTCCAGTGCTTTCTCTTAGCTTTGGCTACGCTCAGTCTCCCCCATAGCCCGTTATGGACTCACATGCATGCCCACAATGTTTGAGTTACACCTTCCCATCTGCCGTAAAGTTTGTCCATAGCCCGTTATGGACTCACATGCATGCCCACAATGTTTGAGTTACACCTTCCCATCTGCCGTAAAGTTTGTCCACTTGTGAAAAATGGTGCACTTGTGATTTTTTTCCCCCTCCAGTAACACGCAATTTGTGTCCGTCACATACAGAACAGTCATCCATTTTCAAAATTTTCTGACAAATGTGCATGCTTCGGCATGGCAAGCATATCACAATGATGGTGAAAAACAAGCCTGTGCCAGGCAAGTTTAAAGTGCTCAATAACTGCAAGAAGAGATTCTTGCCTGCATACGTATATGCTGAATTCTGCCCTTCATAGTCATTTGCCTTGTGTTCCTTGTAGTAAAAGGTAACTGTTATACATCAGCAATGGAGTAAAATACTCTATCAAGCCATGGAAAAAAATATCCTGTCAAAATCTACATCCAAACACAAATCCTCCATTCTGATGGTCTACAGACTGATCAATCCTGACAGAAATACCCTGTACTTGCAATTGAAATCTTAGAATTGTTTTTGCTACATTTGAACCATACTCTTTCTAATTAATTTCACTGAAAGAAAAACAGTCCCCACTGAAAACCAAGCAAGCTGACATACCTTGTGTTGGTCTTTGAGAAATTTCCAGAGGAGCACTTTTGTCAATGCTAGCTGAAGTGTTGGTTTCCCCATTCAAGTATGCCAGCAAATCTTTTCTGTCTGGACGACGAACCACATTTATGTTGAGGGCCTGGAGTAGATAACAAGAAAAAAAGAATTATTATTGACCATATAAAGATCATCAGACAAGGTAAAAAAAGGGAAGGATGGGAAAGAAAGGGGAAAATCAAATTGTCTTTCAAATATATGTAGACTTCTTAATTTAGATCACAGATATGAAACTCATGAAAATTTGACAATATAGCATCAATTTTGCAATAAAAAATTTCAATATGTAATAATGTTATATATATCTTTATTTTATGAACATACCTTAATCAATAAAACATCTTAATATTGACATTTGAAAATCTATCAAGAAATAAATCAATTCACAACTTTTAGATTACTAAAAGAAAAAACAAACAAACACAAAAATGGGTAGACAACATTGAAAAAAATTAAAGGAACCATTCTTCATTTGCATGGAGTTAATTGGGAAGTATCACAGTCTTAAGAACATTAAAAGATCCAGTCTTCATTTGACTATGGCATCTGTCAGCTTTGCAGCTGAGTCAATTTTACCCCTGCTTTCCACCTGACCCCAGAAAAAAAAAAAAAATCTCCATAATTCAAACACATGTCTACGTGACAGGCTGGAACCTCAACTTCAGTACATAATAAACTTGTACAGAGAAGCCAACCCCTCTGTACTATTTTTAGGAACAATTTAGATATTTCATCTGAATCATTTTGAATTTTTCAGGAACACTCACACCCTGGTTACACTGCATACATACAACCTTTACCAGAAACAAGTTAAATTCTGTTAAATCCACACAACCTATTGGCTAATTCCCCAGGAAGGAATGCCACCACTCATGGGTGCCCTTCGGTGTAACTTGGTCAAAATTTCATATCCCATTGCTACTTCACAGTTGGGACTAAATCCATAACACTAGGTAGCTTAACCAAATTAGAACCACCTGTGTTGCAATCCAGGATATGATGAAGCATATGACAAAGATAACTTGACAAAGAACAGTCTCATTCCTTCCTAATTGGGATTATGAATGAAATGACTGGTCCACACAGCGCTGGTTCAATGTAAACACCTATGTGATCAGCTTTGGCTCAACCTACTCACCTTTGACTAGTACTGTAATAGAGTGACTCATTATTCCAGCCCATGCTCAGTACATTACAATGTGTGCTGTAAAACAACCAGACAGCTTACAACAAGAAATCCGGTGAATTACCCCTGTCTAGCTGAAAATGAAGTTACTAGAACAATTTTGATGATGGCGTGACATGTACCAGAACTTACGACCAACCCAACAAACTATGACGAAAATCAGGGCAGTCAGCATCTCTGAAAATACCATCCCTTTTGCTCCCAGTTGAACGATGACAGACACACAATTCCCATGACAGAGCTGGCATAAAAACATACTACACACACACTGAACAAACAAGGAAACTTTAGTTCTCACAGGCATACTTCACAATGACTTACATTTACACAACTGCAAAGTCCTGAGGACAAGCGAAGGGAGTCAATTCAAATAGTCCATGCCTGCTAAAGGGATGGAGGAGGAGTCTGGGAGAAAAAAGGCCAGGGGTCAGGGGCCACGACTGTTCATCGCCTCACAGGTGACAAAATACATAGCTGACAGACTGGTGAAAGGTGGCCAGCCGAAACAAAAATGATGAGAAACAGCCAAAAGAATGCACTGCAAGTGACTGCTATCCCCTAACGCTCTCACATAGTCGTCATTGACATCAATACAGAGAAAAAGATATTTAAAACAACAACAAGATCAACCACAAACACGTAAACTTATAAATGAGTTTCCACACAACTTTCACACCGGCAAATTTACTTACCACAGCTTCTCGGACATACAGTGGATGCTGCAGTGTGACATGTTTCAGCAGAAAAAGGATGGAGTCCAAAGTGTAGTACTCTTTGGGGATGTCATCTTTGCCCGTTCTAAACCAATGAAAAAAAACAAAAACATTTAGCCTAACACAAATCAAATTGGTTCTGCTTCTAAATGAAGCACAAGACTACCAACCAACACATATCAATTCTCTTTCTAAACACTAAAACAGAACACAACTAAACAACCCACTCCCTACACCATATGTTGATGGAAAACTGATCTACCCTTCCTATTCATTGTTCTAATTATAGGTTGAAAAGGCAAATGTCCCTCTGGAAATCTTAATACACTGTATTTCATTGCCCTGATTAGGTAAATTTTTCAAATGAAAAACGGTTTTCAGACTTTTAATAACTTTTTGTTTTAAATTTTTTTTATGATGTTTCTTTATAAAGAAATATTACTGAGTCCATCAAACAACAAGGACAAACAAATCACAAGACAAAACATAATGCGCTTCGACATCTTAGGTCTTCTTCAGGCAAGAAGAACGAGCGATCAGTTATCTTTTGAAATTCAGCATAAGATGGGTGTTTATCTTTTCAAATTCGGAGTAAGATGGGCATTTTCAACGCCCATCTTACGCCGAATTTGAGAAGATAAATGACTCCAAGTTCTTCATTTTCATTGTCATGAAAATACTTACGACTCTGACACCATAGTGTTTGTCAAAATAAAATAAAAAACCTGACAAAAACTATAGCAGCCTACTCCGGTTTTCAAATTTAAGCATGTAGAGCCAATAGTATAGTTACATATTTTATCACTAATATCAACTTTTGAAGCTGATCAGCTTTAAACAAAAAACGAAATTAAATGTGTGTTGTTTCCCTTGCAAATACAAGCAATGATCAAAATTTTGCCTGATTTCAGTTTTCAATGGTTTTCAAATGACACTAAAATATTTTTTCTTCAAATAATCTGCCATACATGATAAGGTACTACAGAACACCCAACAGCCGGTGTTGTTGTATAATTTTGAATGCATTTCCTGTTTTTACTTTACAGAAAATGATGGGGTCCACATTTTCGAGAATAATAATACAACATTTTAAGGCTTCTCAGAGTTCTCTGCAGCTTACATGAAAGTAAAAAAAATAATAATAACAATATACTTTAGAAGCTGGACTTTATTACCATGTATGGCAAACCATATGGCAAAAATAGCTTATATTTTATAAAATCTTAAAATGCTTGGTCCATGCTTCTAACAAATATCCATATGTGCATGTATCTAACTTAGTTTGAAAACATCATTGATCACTCAAAAAGAATAGACCTTGCTGATCAACCCAGTCACTTTGAACTCAGCGCTTAAAGAACAATGTTAGATAAAGCATCCATCGACGATTGGCTCAATCACAATGGCATCATGGTCAACACACAAACACTGTATAGTTTCTGTCACTGTGGTGTCACGGTCAGTGTTACAGTCACTTCAATTTAACACTATTCTGAAATAGTGAAATACTGCAGTCGAGAAGAGAGGAATGGAAACGTAGTAGTAGTAGTAGTAGTAGTAATAGGGACAGGCTATTTGCCTAGGCCTCACGGCCTATATACGTCCCCTCTTTGACTTCATAATGTGTTGTGCGCATTTTATCTCATATTTAGCTTCAAATGGGCCTCAGCCGTCATAATCCACAAATAATTCTTTAAATTTGGGTATTTCATCCAAAAAATTCTTGAAATAGTTAGTATTTTGTGCAAATTTTATGTTAGTAGGAAGTGCATTCCACAAGGGGGCAACTCGGTGTGAGTAAATGTTTTTCCTTTTGTTAGTGCGGCAGTATTGTATAAAAATCTTGCCTTCAGTATTCCTTGTGTTGTTGTTTCTTGAAGGAATAAACAGTGAGTCAATACTTATGTCATCAATACCATTAAATATCTTATATGTCTGGATAAGATCCCCCCTTGTCCTTCTACCTTTCAATGAGTGTAAATTCAAATATTTCAATCTTTGTGCATATGACATATCTTTGCATTCTTTTAATAGCTTTGTTGCACGTCTTTGAACACTTTCTATTTGTTTAGACTGTCTTTTCAATTGAGGACTCCATATTGCATTTGCATATTCCAAATGAGGTCTAACAAAGGATTTATATAGTTTTAAGAATATTTCCTTGTCTAAATAGGAGAAACTTCTTTTAACTATTCCCAACATTTGATTTGCCTTGTTTACTATTTTATTTATGTGTAAGTCAAAAGACAACATAGTATCAAAAGTCACTCCCAAATCTTTTTCTTCTTTTAGTGCAGTTATTTCCTGTAAGCCATCATTATACCTCATATAGTAAGTGTGCTCTTGATTATTTTTACCAATGTGTAGAACACCACATTTTGATACATTGAAATACAGATTCCATACTTCTGACCAGTCTTGGAGTTTATAAATATCATTTTGCAAGTCTACGGAATGGGATGTATCGTCATAAAGTTTCGTATCGTCAGCAAATATTTTACAAGTACTATTTAATGATAATGGCATGTCATTTATAAAGACCGTAAATAGTATTGGGCCTAAGATACCCCCTTGAGGTATACCACTTGGAACCTTAGCTTTACCTGATCTTTCCTCACCCACTCTTACATACTGAACTCTGTCATATAGAAAACCTTCTATCCATTTTAGTAGATCTCCTGTTATGCCATAAGCAGCCAGTTTAACTAGTAACGTGAACGTTTGTCAAAACGAACGACACCAAAAGCCATATTAAAGACCGACTTACCCCCAAATTACGTAGTTCGTCTTTGCGTTTTTCGGCCATGCAAATTCTCCAAAGATGATCTGATCATCTTTCTCAACAATCTCTTTTTTGTTGATATTGTACTGACGTAAAATACTCAACACGTCCGCCATGGTTTTCGTCGACTTGCAACTCTCGCGTGAAAGAGTTTCCGTGGGCCAATGAAATCATTCACGATTGTCTTCCTTGATACATTAAGAAAGTCCCTCCCCTCCCCCCCCCCAAAAAAAAAATGATGATACATAAATAAACAGAAAAAAAGGAGAAGTATGAGGAGAAGAACAAGAAGGAGAAGAAGAAAATAAATATGATAGTATGCAATGTTTTTGTTTTGTTTTGTTTAGTTTTTTTGTTTTTTTAATGTCGATGATCCAAACGTGTACTGCAGAAAAATCAACAAAGAAAGACACTTTGTTCTAGGAGAATACAGATGAACTGGTTACATGAATTGACAGCTGACAGATCAAATTTAACAGTGGTAAGTGCAAAATGCTTCATGTTGGTTAAGAAAAACAAACAAAAAAAAACACTGGAAGTTACCGGGCTGGAAGAGAAACAATTAGGTTGTTTTGGCGAATCTAGCCTTTGAGTACCATTGTAATGCTGCAGTTAAAAAGCCGAATAATAATAGCTGGTATAATCACTCATTTTATCCAATTAAAAAGTAAAGACGTAATCAGTGACATCGGAACCGGACGGGGGCACGGGAGGGGGGAGGGGGGGGGGGGTACCGGCCGTCTCTATATGAACGAAAGATCCTGAATCACCAAGGGATGGCTGCATTCAAAAATTGGACACTCTCTCTCTCTCTCCCTCTCTCTCTCTCTCTCTCTGTCTGTGTCACGATCGCACGCTGACGTCAGAGACTGCATGCGCTCTATGACATATTGCATAGGCCTATCCAAACCAGAACCCACATCTGCAAAAGGCAAGCTTGAAAAAGAAACGAAAAGAAAAGAAAACAAACAAAACATACAAATCATCTATTGCATGTGCCCAGAACTGAGAATTGTGCCAGGACCGTATGTGGAGTATCAGGCATACCCCCCACCCCCATCAGCTCACCGTCACAACGCCAGATCCCGCAGAATGTTCCATAAACTCTTCAATATTATCACCGCCCCCTTCAGTGGCAGCAGCCCTGGTCTCACCAAAGAAGTCTGGACACAGCTGAAAGAACACCACTACGCAATCTACTCATTTATGTCTCCCAAATACAGAGAGAGAGAGAGAGAGAGAGAGAGAGAGAGAGGAGAGAGAGAGATGCGCACGCGCGCGCTCATACACATACACACAAACAGATGAGCTTGCGCGCGCGCGCACACACACACACACATTCACGGAACTCTCTCTCTCTCTCTCTCTCTCTCTCTCTCTCTCTCGCACCGAGTCTGACCCCCTGATTTTTTAGGAAATAACTATCACTGATCAAAGCGTAGCACTTTGGCCTAGTGGGTAAAGCGACAGACTAGTGTTTGAATGTCCGGAGTTCGATTCCCACCTGAGACAAGTTTCTGTCTCTCTCTGTCTGCCTGTCTGTTTCTCTCTCTCTCTTTCTCTCGGGAAAGATCGGCCCAGAAGTTGTCTGGAGCGAGTGGAACACATTTTGACCACAGACAGACAGACACAGCATTTCTTCGTTCTATAAGAACTGGGAGTACAAAAATGGTAAGGCATTTCAATCTTTCCTTACTTTTAACTTCCAGCGCAAGAACTCAGAAAATCCTAATTAAAGTGGTAGTTGATTTCCTTTATTTGTTACGTCTACACTGAAACCCACACTAAAAAGGAAGAAGAAAATTCAAAAACTTTTAAGAACATTTTTTTGTCAATAGAAATTTACAGAATCTCATGGTCACAACAATTCACTGTGTGAGTGAGTGAGTGAGTGAGTGAGTGTGTGTGTGTGTGTGTGTGTGTGTGTGTGTGTGTGTGTGTGTGTGTGGTGCGTGCGTGCGTGCGTGCGTGCGTGCGTGCGTGCGTGCGTGCGTGCGTGCATGCAAGTGCCTGTGTGTTTGTGTGTGTGCGAGTGCACACGTTTTCTGTGTGTGTGTGTGTGTGTGTGTGTGTGTGTGTGTGTGTGTGTGTGCGTGCGTGTGTGTGTGTGTGTGTGTGCGTGCGCCCGCGCGCACAGGCGCGCATCTGTGTGTGTATGTGTGTGTGTGTGTGTGTGTGTGTGTGTGTGTGTGTGTGTGTGTGTGTGTGTGTGTGCAAGCACGTACGTGCTTGCGTGCCTGTCTCTCCATGTGTGTGTGTGTGTGTGTGTGTGTGTGTGTGTGTGTGTGTGTGTGTGTGGTGTGTTTGTGTGCGTGCGTGCATGTCTGAGGGCGTGCGTACGTGTGTGTGTTGTGTGTGTGTGTGTGTGTGTGTGTGTGTGTGTGTGTGCACGCGCGTGCGTGCGTGCATGCGTGCGTGTGTCCGTGTGTTTCTGTGTGTGTGTGTCCGTGTGTTTCTCTGTGTGTGTGTGTGTGTGTGTGTGTGTGTGTGTGTGTGTGTGTGTGTGTGTGTGTGTGTGTGATGTCCGGCATTTCTTAAACGATTCATTGTCGCCGTCCGGTGCTACTTTTTTTTTCCCTTAAATTGTTTGGCTGTTCGTGTATGTGAAATGCTTTCAGCTCTGTGGAGAAAAAGCGCTCAAGGAGCTAGAATTCTTCATTGTCAACACGAGGTCAATAACACAGAGGCATTAAAGAGGAATTCTCGACAACTGATGACTAACATTTCTTTGCATGTGCCAAAACGACTACTGAAGTTCGCGTGAGGATTTTTTTTTTCTTTCTGGAGTTTTGGTGAGCGACAAAAGTGTTGCACTGCATCAATCTCAGGTACTTCTACGGATGGACAGTAAGTTACACGATCTGCTCTAGTTCATCTGCTAACGTTGTTGGGGCGAGTGTTTTAGTCACAACCGAGACTGCCCTGAAGCTCATGCGATAGTGATCTTTGAGAAGAAGAGAGAGAGAGAGAGAGAGAGAGAGAGAGAGAGAGAGAGAGAGAGAGAGACAGGCAGACAGACAGACAGACAGACAGAGACACAGAGAGAGACAGAGAGAGAGACAGAGAGAGAACAAAAAACACCACAGAGAGAGAGAGAGAGAGAGAGAGAGAGAGAGAGAGAGAGAGAGAGAGAACCGCGTATGGCTGTGATATTTCTGGATGGCGTGCAGCCTTTTCGGCATAATCTGATGAGAATATGATCTTTTGCTGCTGATGTTAGGTACCTTGCCTGTGAAAACGAGTGTCTGAGCCTAACTTGTCACCGATGATCAGATCCTCGGTAGGTATCGATGATAGGATTGATCCCTAATGATAACCTTCTCTTCGATCCTTTGCTGCCGCCGTCTTGCATTTGGAGGATCAGACTAACTTGCTGAAATGATTATCATTTGTGTGTGTGTGTGTGTGTGTGTGTGTGTGTGTGTGTGTGTGTGTGTGTGTGTGTGTGTGTGTGTGCGTGCGCGCGCGCGCGCGCGATCTCTCACCCACCCATTTTAGGTCTACCTTAAAACCGGGAGTGCTCCCATTAACACAATTAGATCTATTCGTATTTTTCGTTTCACACAAAACATAGATGACACAGATCAAAGCTCACCTGTGTCAGACAAATATGGGGCGACTGATAACTGCGTTTGTTTGTTCTCCTGTCTCATCGCCCGGGTCACCTCGATGGCATTGCCATTTATTCCAGCCTCCCGAACAGACACGGCCTGGCTTGTCACTTCCCCCACCACAGCCCCAGTACTGGCCGACTACTGGGAGCAGTCAATGACAATTAAGTCGTCACGAGGCAAGTTCACTGCTGCCGAGTAATTTCTTTGTTGATCAGTGGAGTCTCTTCTGATAAAAATACTGAAAACTCTAAGACCCTACTGACGGTAATCAACTGCTTTGAGAGCTCTCCGTCCGGCTGGGCAAGAGGGCGCCTCCACGTCCATCCAATTTGTATCGGTGATCCCGGCAGAACCCCATCAAGGACACAGGCGTGCCCGAAGAGGAAATCGAAGCGGAGGTCACCATGACAGCAGGACATGAAGGGCCACAGAATTTAAGATGTTTGCTGATCGATGAGGATAGGATAAAGAAGACGACGCAATGGATTTCCATTCTGATCTGATACTGCATGATGGGGGTGTATTCAACGTTTAGTTTCATCATGCACCACGGCGTCAGGAAAGATACTGACGCTTGGTCAGGATATTTCAGCAACAACTCTCTGAGACGCATCCACTACGTGGATGATAAAACTCTACTGTGTGTTACCAGTCTTCCCAGTCGAGCCCATAGCAAACTCAACCTTAGATCCAGTCGGGTCTGAAAAATCCCACAAAGAAATGGCTCCAACAGGTCAGGACTACGACATAACTAGCCGGGTGGTGCGAATACTTACTTGATACTTGATTCTTGCGGTGTTGAAGGTCTATAATGGCTTGTTCACCGTTCCAAGAAAAAGAAATCACTAGACTGTGTGTGGCATGTGTAGCACAGCGTAGTGGTAGCATTCTGGGTCGTAGAGAGTCGGTGCATTCCCCCAGTGTGCATCCAGTCTGTTTTTGAACGCGCTGACGGATGGGGCGGTTACAACATTGTCCGGAAGGCTATTCCAGACTGTGACGACACGCTGGGAGAAGTAGCCAGCTCGTGTGCTCAGCCTGCAGTGTCCCTTGGCCAGCTTAAGACTGTTTCCCCGGGTATCCCTGCCTTGGAAGAGGGAGAGCACTGGTCGATCTGTGTCATAGATCCTGTGGACGAATTTGTATACGTCAATCATGTCACCTTTGGTACGACGATGCTCCAAGCTAGGTAGCTTCAGGCTAGCAAGACGTTCTGGGTAGGGGAGATCCTTCAGGGGACCTATCAGGCGGGTTGCTCTCCTTTGGACATCTCCCAGGTAACTGCAGAGTGTCTTGTGTCTTGGTTGCCAGACTGAACGGCCATACTCCAAGGCTGGTCTCACAAGGGACTTGTAGAGTGAAACGAAGGTTTTGGGCGTAAGATGGTCAAAGGTCCTCCTTATGACGCCTAGGGTTCTGTTGGCTTTTGCTGTTGTGTGTGCCACATGATTCTTGAATGAAAGTTCTTTGGTAGTCTACGTGTTAATTTTGCTGTTGGACGCAGTGTTTCTTAAAATCCCTGTTATCAAATGTGGAAAATCTGTCTGAAACGTTTGTTCTTGAACACCCAGTCGATTTTGAGTCGACATCTGCAATCACGTTCAAATCTTGCATCCACAGAGAAAGATGAATGTCACAGGTCTATGACTTAATAATCTGCACTGGAGAAGGGATTACTATGGTTTTCCAGACGAGTCTTCATTATGTTAGAAACACGGACAAGTGCATCCAGAACAAAAAACAAGCATTCTTGTTCTTTTTCACACAGTTGTGTTTGTTTATCTTAACCTCTGAATATCTCCAAAGGGGCCTAACCCTTGCTGTGTCCCCTTTTTTTCTTTCTCTCTTTTTTGGATAGAGAAATGAGAAGACAACTCCACTCACCAGCCGAAAAGAAACATGGCTGCGCCGGTCATCCAAGTGACAGAATCCGAAGACAAAGTTTGTGACAAACTTTGTCATCTTGTGATCGAAAAGGCTAATGCAGCCATCAAAGAAAAAGGTTTATTTGTCATCGGAGTATCCGGTAAGTGAATTATGCAAACTGTTGAAAGGCAGAAATTTAGAACAAACATAATTTGAGACGAGTGTCGTCTGCTATCAATCAGAAAATCATGACAACGCGTGTCATCCTTTCAATATTAGTTGGAATGTGTACTGATTGAGGGCCTTTTCATGGTATAAACGATAATTCTCCTTTAAGTGTACAAGTTGAAACGTGTGTCGTGGCTGACAGCTGATGTCACACAATGCATTCGACTTTAACAGCAGAGGCATAAACTGCACATTCAGCGTGACTTGCATTCTTGCTGTATTGAATTGCTGTATTTTTTACTTACTGTAATTTACAGTGTAAATACTAGATCTATCCAAAACAAATGTAATCACAGTCGAAGCTGTGGCATTTGTTCACACTTTATAGTCTTTTTTTAATCTTTGACACACAAACAACAGCAACATACCACACACACACACACACACACACACACACACAAATTAGAATTCCCATTGTACCTTGTAGATCAGTTGGTATGCTAAATCCATGGAGCTCTTCCAATGGCAACTTCTAACTTGTTTTGGAGAAAACCAGTCACATGTGAATATTGATGATACAATGCATATGATACTGGCAGAACACTTTCATCCCAAGAATCATCAAGGATTGGATTTTGGAATTAGCTGCCAACAAAGATAATGTGAGTCAGTGGCTCTACTCTGGATGTTTTCAAGTTAATATAATATGTTTTTAAGTGTTACATTTTCTTCTATTTTTTGTTTGTTTTTTGTTTAATGAGTTTAACAAATTTTGGTTAGGGTTTTCCAGCAGGATTTAGCAGTATGCTGAGGCCTGCTGGCTGAGTCACTTCGGTGGTGTTCAGTGGCGCCAGTTCTGATCTAACGTACGCAGGACACCACCTACTAAGCCCCCTACTGACGACAATAATTGCTTAGTCGCGGAGCCGGCGTGAGTGAGCTCTCCCTCCGGAGGGCGCCACCACGTCCGTCCAACGACAGCCCCCATGGACTCGCCGATACCGGTGACCCCGACAGAACCAAACCAAGGCCACAGACATGGAGAGGACATTGAAATTGAGGTCACCATGAGAGCAGGGCATGAAGGGCCACAGAATTTGAGACATTTTTTTAATGCTGATCAATGAGAATGAGGATGATTAAGATGATGCTACGGATTTCCATTTCGGTCTGAGACTACATGACAGGGCTATACTCTATACTTCCTTTCATAATATATCCCAGCGTCAACCAGGCCCGAGAGATACAGGCACCTGCAGTGTTGGTAAGGAAATTTGAGCAATACTCTCAGAAACGCATCCATTAAGTGGATGAAACTCGACTGTGTGGTCCCAGTCTTCCCAACTGAGTCCGCAGCAAACTCAACTCTGGGTAGGAGCCGGTCGGGGCAGAAAACTCCACATGACTCTGATGGGATTCGAACCCACGACCTCCCAGCCGGGAGTCCGCGATGCTAACCACTTCGCCACGGCAGCTGATTATCTCACTTTTTGTCTTTTTTTTTTCTATCTCTCTGACTCTGAACTTGTATAGCACAATTAAAATCATCCGGATGATTGTGGGTACTTTACAGAAGAAACTGAATGCTGTCCTTTACCGAGTTATTTCACTCAAAGGTGAATAAGTTAATGGGGAAGGTGCCTTTAGTCCCCATGGTCAAACAATCACATGCCGGTAACTCCAAATTGATGCCTTTTGCAGCACCCATTTGGCTAGCACAGGTGCAGACATGAGGCAGTGGAACAGATTAAAGTCCAAAAAATGGGAAGCTTCATGCTTGCTTAGGCTCCAGGGTGATACATGTCATGCAGATAGCAACAATGAACAAACACTCTTTATTAATGTTAAGAAGAACAATGATGGAAGAAATTGACAGGCAGAAGTTAAGACTATAGTGATCTAACCGAACAAATGCAAATTGTCATAAATAAATTCAAGATTTACTGTAGCCTTCTGATCTAGAACTTGTCGTATGGATACATACATTCACAATCACAGAGAGAGAGGCAGAGACACAGAGAGACAGAGAAACAGAAACAAATACAATTTACATTGTGATGATTGATATGAGAGAGAATTTTAAGTGAAGGAAGGACATTTAGCTAATAGTAATAAGGAAGGAACTTTAGTTGCTTGCATGGTGAAGCATTTACATGGCCACACCATCAAACCTGTGCTGTTTGTGGCACTCATTCACACAGTACTCATGCACATGGGACTAGCTCTAAGGTCAACCATACCCTGAGTTGGCACTTGTTCACAAGAAGAGCTGAAGAAGTGAACACTGAATAAATAATGTACATGTTTTCCAAGACTGACAGTAGCCTTTTCATCATGAACTGGTTAAATAGAACAAGCAGAAGAACAGAAGCAAATACAGGTAATTATGACCATGGTGTAATTACAATATGAAATGAAGTTAAGTAAGGTGAGAAGGCATAAACAATCAGTAGTAAGGATGAAACTTGAGGTAATCATTATTTGTTTGTATTCTAGTTCTAGCTATTCTGCTTGACACATATTAAGTATGTAGATGTTCACAAAATTAGTGAATCAGCTTTGAAATTTAATGGAAAGAAGTTATGGTTTGTTTATTTTACACAAGTGCTATAAAATGGTTTAAAAATAATCTTCAGAATACCCTTAGCATCAAGAAAACACTGAAATAGGACATTGCAGCACAACATTATCTGGACAGAATTGTGAATACATGTATAACAAACCAGATCGTTTAGTAAAGGGTGAAATATAATACACAGATTACTAGGTGGTGCAGTGGTCAGTGTCACAAATTCTCAGCTGGGAGATCATGGGTTTGATTCGCATCACTACCATTCATATTTGTGAGATTTTTCAGCCCATGACCAGCTTCTACCCAGAGCTAAGTTTGCTATGGGCTCATTTGGGAAAAGTAGAACTACACAGTTGAGTTTCATCCACTTTTAACAGATGCACTGATCTCTGAGGATGTTGCTCAGATTGCCTGACCAGTACCACAGGTGTCGGTATCTTTTCAGGCCTTGTTGATGTCGGGACATATTTTGAAAGTAAGTGTAGAGTACAGCCCTGTCATGCAGTCTCAGAGCGGAATGGATCTCTGTGGCATTACCTGCATTACCCTTATCCTCGTCCGTCGGCATGAAAAGGTCTCAGATTCTGTGGTCCTTCATGTTCTCATGGTGACCTCAATGTTGATTTCCTCACCACATTTGTGCCCTTGGTGAGCTCGTGTGGAGGCTGCTGGTATCGGTGAGTTTGCGAAGGGACTGTTGTCGGACAGACGTACTGGCACCCTCATGCTGGCTCAGTGACTAAGCAATTATTGTCATCAGTAGAGGGCACAGTAAATGGTGTCCAGCGTATGTTGGATCAGAACAGGTGGTACTGGACACCACTGAGGTGACTGCAGTTTCTCCTCTGGTGGGTTGCCTCATGGCTGATGGATATTGACTCTGCCTGTTGATTGCCAGTGCCAGGACTGCTGTGGACAAGCCGGGGTATGACTGTGGATAGGGAGCTGGAATGAGCAGTGTGGGGGTCACTTAAGATGACATAGCAAAAAAAAAAAAAAAGAGATAAGTCATAGAGCTAATACAAACATCATGGTACACCTGTTTTTATTTCAAAGGAAGCTGAGTCTAACAGCTGAGAGTACTTCCTACATCAACGAAACATTCTGGATTATTTTGTTAAAATCAAACATAATATCACTTTTTGCTTGCATTTGTAGAAGTCAAAAAGTATGTGGAAATGAGCACATTCACACAGGAACATGCCTTTTCATATCAAAACATGTGTAAGCAAGCTGGTTTCAAAGCAGAGTGGATGCAGCTGGTGACTGAGGCAAAAGAGCAAAAGCTGCTTTAAACAAATGGAATAAGCAAGGTACAAACCAGACAGAAAGCGTTTCAGTCTCATGTCTTTCATCAGGAAAAGAAAAGGTTGCAAAGTTCACCATAATCAGTTCCCATCCTAATTTGGTGATAGTTCATTGCTATGTTGAGTATTTTTGTTTTCATGATCAAGCAAGAGCATTGATGGTATCGGAGCATTGATGGTATCATAACTATTTTACACAAGAACACCTATTTTGAAGACATCAATTTTACTTCATCCTCATCTACCAATACTGAAGATGCCTGACTTCAAAAGTCACAACTTTGATGGGAACAAATGTCCTCACAATACTGTGAAACTGACCATTTATGAATACCCTAGTCTCTAAACCTCTGCGGCTAATGATATCCTGTCACCATGCACAAAAGCGTAGACTGGAGGCAGATGAAACAAGCCGGAAAATGTGTCCTGAATGGGAAGTGTCAGGATTGTGCAGAATCTGCACCTTCTCCTTACATGTGCCTTTTGCCCTGAAGTGTGATAGGTGATTGGGTATCACAAGTCGCACTGGTTTAGCATTATGTACATTTGATTTCAGTATGAGAGATGCTTCAGATGTTCTTGTTTTTTTTTTTTTCTTCTACAGAGAGAATGTTAAGACACAATTATGTTAGGCAGTTGATGTTTTGACAAGAAAAGCCCGTCCTGTACTAGATGCCATAAGTTTTTCTGGTAATAGTATGTACACTGTAACACCTTGTCTAGGACCAACCCACAGACAATGCCACCGAGCACAGAAGACAGCGGACACCCAGATGGCGAATCACAGAAGACCTGACTGGACAACACGAAGAACTGGTGTAATTGAAACGCTTTTATCATGTAATGACTGACTGTTGACAGGATGTGGAATCTTAGTCTGCTTAAGGATTGGTGATGGCACCCTCACCTGGCAACATCATGTCATAGAAACACATGATTCTGTACATTTTTATAACTGTGTCCACAATATTGTTTTGATCTTAAGGCATAGATTTTATTGAATCTACCAAGATACGGACTATTGTAGTATTATCTTTTTTGTTTTGTTTTGTTTTTTGCAGGCGGCAGTGCAGCTAAATTTCTCTGCAAAGGTCTTCCCAAGCTTTCATCGGAATGGAAGAAGTGGCGTATCTTCTTCTGTGACGAGCGCCACGTGGGTTACAATGACCCTGAGTGCACCTACACCTTTTACAAGCAGAACCTGGAGAAACAAATACCTGACCTGTTTACAGTGAATGAAACTATTTTCCCCCTCAACCCTAACATTCCAGGTGACATGAAGTAATATCAGATGGCGATGATGGTTGTTGATGATGTGGATTGAAAGTGATGTTTGCACAGTGGGAACACATTGGAATCTCTCCATGAAGATATTCATAAATCCTAACAGATATCTCATTTCGCAGCCACCCTCAAAGTGATAGACAAGTTGGGCCAGGCGATGTTTAGCAGAAAACAACAGGGAACATTAGGGGTCAGTTCGAATAAAATGAGTTTTCTGCTCCCACCTGTAGCAAAAACCACTGACATTCAAATTGTTTAACTGTTTTTGCTTAAACAGATAAAAATTAATAATAAATGTCTTTGAGGATTCTCAGATTTTTTTTTTAAAAAGGGGGAAACAGAACAAATATTGATAACATTAAATAGAGCTAGAAAGGTGGTGTATTGATATGTATATTTTTTTTATACCTTTCCCTCAGTATTAGGTGACAGTACATCAAGTTTAAAAGCCCGCTTTCTTAAAATGGCTTGGTTACTACTAGAACATTCGGGTCACCAAGATTTATCTTTCCCAGCAAATATTCCTTTACTATTGGGAAGGTGTCTTGAAAAAGTTACTTATCTGTCATCTTGTGAGAGGTGATCACATACGTTATTTGCGAGAGGTGCACATACGTTATTTGTGAGAGGTGATCACACACGTTATTTGGTCCATAAAGGGAGGCAATAATTCTTGGGAGGCAAATCTAGTATACACAAAGAGAAAAATGCTCAAGGGGAATTAAGTCTTTAAAATCAAGTATAGGGGGACCAAAAATCGTTCAAGGAAAACCAAATCTTTCAAGGGAAGGAATCATTCTTGGCCAAGAGAAAAATTTAAGGAAAAACCAAGGTTTGTTTGTTTCGGGTTTTTTTTTTTTTTTTTTTTGCTATCCCATCTTCTGTGCCACTTCAGTCACATTTTGCCCATGCAGCTCATTCCAATCCCCTGTCCACAACCACAGCCCGGCCTGGTACGCTGCAACCCTGGTACTGGCAATCCACAGGGAGCAGTCCATGTCAAGTCGTCAAAAGACAACCCATCTGAGGAGACACTGTGCTGCCACTGCTGAGCCACTTCAGTCGCGTTCAGTGGCGCCTGTTATGATCCAACATACACAGGACGCCACCTACTAAGCCGGCTCCGCGATAAAACAGTTATTGTTGTCAGTAGGGACTGACGACAGTAATTGCTTTGTTGCTGAGCGGGCGTGGGTGAGTTCTCCCTCCGGAGGGCGCCACAGATGGAAAAACCAAGTTTTGAAAGGGAAGCAATCATTCTTGGGAGGGAAATCTATTTGTTCAACAAACGAACAAACAAAAAACAAAAAAAAAGTTTCAAGTTCCCATGGCCTGTTGGCTGTACAGTGAACTGTTTAAGAGTTTTACTGTGTCTAGGGCACAGAGCGATGGAAAACGAAGCCCATTCCTCTCCTTATGCCACCTTTAAACTTCCCTGAACTAAATTGGGTAACCATTTATTACTGGGTGGGAGGAAGATGATGCATTGGGAAGAAAATAGTGTAAAAAAAGACAAGTCTTCAGAGGTTTTGTTTATTTTGGTTGCTTTTTGGACTAAGCGTAAAGTTACTTGAGTTATTTTGCCAAAGAACAGAAGGAAATGAAGAAAAACAAATAAAAATGGAGCAAAAATTATTCTTTCCTTTATAATTTTACCCACATGATTGTTACAGCAGGTTCATTTATGTTTTCTCTGTTTCTCTCTCTTGACATTACATTTTCCATGATCGCAACAGGTATGTGGTTTTAGGGATTAAGGGATAATATTGAATTTTCACAATCAAAAGTGTGAACAGACAGTGCTGCTGTGAAATTGATCACTGTCTTCACAATATTATATCTGCAACAAAAAAGTTTTCTTTTTCGACTCAAATGTCTGGAAATAATTATAAATGTTTGTAATACAGATATCATAACAGCACTTTGATTTTCATAAAAATGCTCATTAGTATGTGTCGTGTCATGGTTTGTATAATTATGTGGATTATCTGTTAAAAGATAAATGCACACACAGCCTTTGTAAATGGAGTGCTGAGTACATTAAACCTTTACTAAATTATTGATCAGTGTAAATGGTGTTGCTATAAATGTGAATGCTGCCGTATTGAATATTCAAATAAAAAAGGAGTGGTTGCAAAGCAAGGTGACTGCAGGCCGAAATTTATACAAATTTTAAAAGGAATTTGACTAACTCTGCCAGTCGACATGGATAAATTACAAGACAAAATACCAGGCATTTCAACCACTTAGCTCTTCTTCAGGTGAGATAAACAACACTCAGGACAATGAAAGTGAAGAACAAGCAATCACGTATCTTCTCAAATTTGGTGCAAGATGGGCATTTTTTCCTATTGAACGACCATCTTGTGTAGAATTTGCGGAGATAAGGTGATTGCCTGTTCTTCATTTTCATTGTCCAGAGTTGCTTCTCTTGCCTGAAGAAGACTTAAGAGATTGAAAGGCGTCATGTTTTGTCTTGTCATTTGTCTGTCCATGTTAACTGACCAAGTTGTTTCAAATTTCTTTTAAAATTTAACCTGTTCGGCACCTAACTTGATGAGATAACTCGACGGCAAGGGCGTGTACTCTTTACTGCCAAGGCTGTCGAGTATATTCGTCATGGGAAGTCCGGAATATTCCTCGTTTTATATTTATTCTGCTTACAAAACAGAGGATATTTTCAGAGAGGTGAAGTCTTTAGATTCTATTGATAGTTGGTAATCTCGTTTTCATCAGTGAGATAGTCAGTAGAATTTTTTGAAAATGTATACTCGGTTTTTATTTTTAAAAAACCCTGGCAAATAGGATGTAACTTTAAGCTTAATTCCTAGGCAGCGAAAGCGTTAAAGGGAGTTGACTTGTGTTACACACATGTATGCATGTTACAGTGGAGTCTGCAGCAGAAGAGTACCTGAAGAGCCTGCGCCAAGTGTTCCCTGGGCAGGACATCCCAAGGTTTGATGTGCTGGTCCTTGGCATGGGTCCTGATGGTCACACCTGTTCTCTGTTCCCTAACCATGCCTTGTGCAAGGTCAGTATGTTCTTCAGGATTGTTGGGTGGCAGGTGTGAAACAGAAAGGTGGGGAGGAGGGGAGCGCTGAGTTTGTGTGGAGAAGGAAGGTGGCCGAGAATAAAGGGAAAATTGTATGGATATGCCCGCAAAGGCTTTTCTCTTTTCACTAAACTACTGGCGCAAAGTTGTTGGTTTTTTGTTTGTTTGTTTTCTTACATCATTGCACACACACACACACACACACACACACACACACACACACACACACACACACACACACACCACACACACACACACACACACACACACACACACACACACACACAGATTTTGATACATAAAAAAGTGCAAGGTCAAGTAAGTTTTGATAAATCCTAAAAAAATCATCTATTATTTGACTTTTCAGTCTTTAATAACGATTGTATTTCCATTGTTGGATAAAACTGGTTACATGCTTTCGAAAGTCTTGACTTTCGTGTTTCTATTCAATGAATACCAAGGAAGAAGGAAGCTTTTTCTGGAGTTTCCACAATCTTTGATGTAAGTGCTTGGATTAGAAACCTGTGTTAGTGCTTGTGTTCTTTTGACTGGAATGTTTTTTTTTTTCCTTTCAAAACTGATGTACTTCTTTAATCTGTCATTGGACAATGTAACCTTTTCCTTGCTTCCTGCATTGCCCATGAGCTAGATACATGACAAAATGAAACCTGTATTTATAATTTTCTAATGAAATAGGCAATAGTCATAACTCAACTAACTGTCTGTCGATTGATTTGGGTGTGTTTGCATCAAGAGGAAAAGAAGTAATTAGTTACATCGTTCCAAGTATACACTTTTGATTATGTGGGTCATGGGGGACCTATGCTTTAAAGAGCAGTGATTGGATGCTGTAGCACGAGTATGGGTCAAGGGTCACCCGCATTGTTGGGCAAGGTATAAACTCCCGAGAACTCTTTGATGAGTAGGGGTCCTTGTTTGACCCGACTCATCTGAACAGGAATAAACATAGTAAAAACATGTGGTAAAGCCTGTGTAAAATGTATGGTTCAAGAGAGCCCCCTCACTGTCAGAAGTGTGTCATTCAAAATGACATCTGATAAAGGTTGAGCATGATAGAACTTACCTGGAATGGTCTGCCCAGGCAGAAGTAACAACAGAAAGGCTGGCATTCTGTCAGGCCAGCGGCAGTTTGCCATGAGCGCGTGAAACTCTCTGAAACATCCCTCACAGGTCGTTGGCAGACGGAAACAAGATGGTGGCGTTTGCAGTTGGATTCCATTTTTCATATTAGTATATTTTGGATTTCATTGTTCACATTTGTTCATCTCTGATTACACCACTATCTAAATGTCTCTGTTATATTGTCATCTTAGGTCCTTTGAAAAGGAAAAGATTGATGACTAATCGACATTTTGATGAGAGCACGGAAGTTCTCTTTCCCTTGAAAATGCTTCTCTTTGAGAATTCTTACATACAAGTGAAGCATTCTTGTCGGACCTTGTCAAAGCGTTTTGACTGGATGGCCCACAGTTGATATGTGTGTGTGTGTGTGTGTGTGTATGTGTGTGTGTGTGTGTGTGTGTGTGTGTGTGTGTGTGTGTGTGTGTGTGTGTGCAAATGTGTGTATGTGTGAGTGTGTGTGTGTGTGTGTGTGTGTGTGTGTGCGCGTGCGAATGTGTGTATGTGTGAGTGTATGTGTGAGAGTGTGTGTGTGTATGTGTGTGTGTGTGTGCGTGTGTGTGTGTGTGTGTGTGTGTGTGTGTGTGTGTGTGTGTGTGTGTGTGTGTGTGTGTGCGCGCGCGCGCGTGCATGCATGCCTGTGTGCCTGCGTGCATGTGACTGTTTCAGGAAACAACACGTCTAGTAGCTTCAATCACAGACTCTCCGAAGCCTCCACCAGCGCGGGTGACCTTGACCTTTCCTGTTATCAACAACGCGGCTTGTGCTGTGTTTGCTGCTGCAGGTGCAGGCAAGGCTGACATACTGCAGGTAAAAAATCTGATGACCGGATTCTTGACCGATTGTGGACGCATTTTCCTCCCTCTGATCTTGACCTTTGGCCAAGGCCAGTCAGGTACTGACAGAGTTAGAGACCCTTTAGATTACATGGTGTAAGTTCAGTTTTATCCATGTTTTCTGTTTCATAAACATGGCCTAGCCAGTAAATAAATATAAAGCACTTTGATCCTCTGGTTTGAATTGTGCAGTGGATCTTTCCTTACTCATATGGTTTCAGTAAGGTTTGCCACATTCTTGGCTTGGACCAGGAATAGGGCCTGTGTAAAAATCTGAAAATTGCCTTCCAGGCCCAGCAAAATTTTGTGCTGTTCAATTCAGGCCTGGGGAAAACTCACTCTGGCTCTAGGGGTGCCACTTCAAAGGCTCAGGCTGAAATTCCAGCCTATGAAAAATTCTGAAAGTTGCCATTGAGCAGAGTCACTGATATTTGGCAAACTGCTTTCAACGTTGTTCTCGAGGACAAAGTTTTTGTCAGTTTAGTGATCAATGCAGAACTGATTGACTTAGGCACGTCAGATAGTGATTCCCATTTGGACCGGTTAAAACCCGATTTTGTCGTAATCAGGGCTGTCTGCCCTTGAACGATTTATGCTCTGTGCTCTGTTATTCAGTATATCAGCAGATGTGGCCTTGACAATGTTGAGAAATTTAGTGAGTGAGACTGAAGGTCTTTAAGCACGTGAACCTGGAAAACAAGGGAAAGTGGTCTTGTCGTGATGAGTGTGATGATTAAAAACAAAAAAAAGGCAAGAACAAATCTGCGTTGAGGATCAGGCACATTGCTGACTAGTTGATGTTTCCCCCTCCCCTCCCCTCCCCATTGGCTCCTCCTTGTTTTCCCTCCCCCCTCTCGCTTTTACAAACATTTGGAAGATTGGACCCCCCCACCCCACACCTACTACTCACCCCTGTCCCACGCTTGCTTGTACTTCTGGCCAGAAAGTTTTTCAGAATCAGTTTTCATCAGTTTTCCGGCCTGGTCACGTAGTTTGCATGGCATTCCTGTTTGAAAAAATTTACTGGCTGTCTTTCTTTGTAAGGAATGTGCAGGTTGTCTTTCTTTGTGATGAATGTACAGGTTGTCTTTCTTTGTGATGAATGTACAGGTTGTCTTTCTTTGTAATGAATTTGCAGGTTGTCTTTCTTTTTAATGAATGTACAGGTTGTCTTTCTTTGTGTTGAATGTACAGGTTGTCTTTCTTTGTGTTGAATGTACAGGTTGTCTTTCTTTTTAATGAATGTACAGGTTGTCTTTCTTTTTAATGAATGTACAGGTTGTCTTTCTTTGTAATGAATTTGCAGGTGATCTTTTTTTATAATGAATGTACAGGTTGTCTTTCTTTGTAATGAATTTGCAGGTGATCTTTCGTTATAATGAATGTACAGGTTGTCTTTCTTTGTGATGAATGTACAGGTTGTTTTTCTTTGTGATGAATGTACAGGTTGTCTTCCTGTGCTGCTAGTCACAAATTGACAACATGATTTTTGTTTCTGCTCCATTCAGCAAGTCCTGGAAGGCGGGAAGGACGACCCCTTGCCTGCCGCAATGGTTCGGCCGACTAACGGGGAAGTCGTCTGGATCCTGGATTCTTCTGCTGCAGCAAAGCTGAGCAGTGCAGTGAAGTTGTGATGGAACAAAGACCTGGCATTGTGACGTCCAAACTGGGGTCATGAAGTGGACTCTGATCGTGGTCCGATTGTGGTGGTGGCTAGAGGAGTCAGGGAGGGCTTGGGGTTTAGACGGAAAAGTTTTTTCTTTGAATGATAAAATCATTTCCAGCATTTGTGATGTCCAGACTGGTGTTTTAAAGTGGACTCTGATCATGGTTTGATGGTAGTTGCTGCAAGCAAGGGGAGTCAGATAAAAATCATTCCCAGCATGTGTGAAGTTCTACCCAAATTTTTTTTTTTTTTTTTTTTATCAGGTAGAGATTGTGATTGTTAAAAAGGTGTCGGACATTTGGGGGAAGAGGGAACGGCATGGAGACAGGAGGAATGGTTGTGGAGGGGGTGGATGGGGGGCGGAGGGGGAGAAGTACAGAGGCACCCATGTTTGTTTCCACTGTGTTTGTATTCATGATGGGCTTTTATATTTTGTGGGTGAATGACGACAGTTTGAACTTCTTTTGTGACGTGTGCATTGTAGGATACTTCCATTATTTACAGACACTCGTAAAATGTTGATGGTTAGTTTAGAATAAATTAAGCCTATAATTTATCCAAAAAAAGTTTTGAAAACACCAACTTATTAACAGTATAAGGTGCAGTAAGGTACAGGGTTTTGTGGCGCCGTGGTCAATGAATTGCCTACAATCATGTTCAAAGAAGTCTGCTTTAAAATATGAAAATACTAGTGGATAATAATGGCGCTTAATCTAAATATAGCGCTAAATTCATACAAAATTCTCAGCACACACACACACACACACACTTGTACACACACACATTCACACACACGCACACATGTACACACACACACTTGTACTCACACACACACACACACACACACACACACACACACACACACACACACACACACACACACACAAAGTAGGGCAAAAGAAGAACAAGGCTACATGTTGATAGAAAGTGTTGTCTTGAGAGATGGCTGTCTCTTATTGTATTTGTCAGTCACTTGATGCAAGCTGAAAAAAAAAAGATCACAAAAACCATTTTTTGTTGTCTTGCTGCAAAGCACACTGCAAATGGTGCTCACAAGAGCTGGAGCAGACGTATCAAAGCTCAGTGTCTTAACACTCAGTTCTTCCCAAATGTACTGCTTGGAAATGGAATGTACAGTCGCCGTTGATGGGTGGATTGGTAGTTAACAGAATTAGTTTGAAAGTGTATAGAACTCTGGAGAGGGGGCAGCTCCGCTGGGTGAGTCAGTTATGCGTGAAAAAATTATTTTGCCTCCAAAGGGAGTACCTGTTGATGTGGACTGAAAGATTGCTTTCCATGTACTTCCTTTTTTTTTTTTAAGACTGAATATTTTGTAAAATTGGTTATGATTTTGTGAAATTTCAAGTAATCGTGGTTGACTGATCCTGGATTGGTCCCCTGATCCGGATCCATGTTGCGGATCTGCACTAAAATTTTAACAGGATTGTCCTTTGGCTATATTGTATTTTTCCACCAAAACTGGTCACAATGTGTTTTGTGCATTATGATGCACAGACAAGGACATGAACAACAAATCTGATGGACATGGATGAAAATATAACCCATTGACAGTATGCTGTGAGTTATTTTGTTTGTGTGTGAGATAGAGAGAGAGAGAGAAAGAGCAAGAGAGAGAGAGAGAGGACATATACTGTGCTGTTGTTACTTCTCTTTAAGAATATGGATCGGAAAAAAGAAAATCTTCAGATAGAAATTAAGAAAATTTTATGTGGACTGACTGTGTTCGCAGACTTGAAAGTGATGCTGAAAAGAATGTAATCATAATGTCACAAATCTAAATGAAAGCTGATACTTCTTGTGGCAGCAGCGCAGTGTCTACTCTGGTGGGTTGCCTCATGAGAACAGTCAAAGCTGGGTAGTGACAGGATGATCTGGGTGTAGCTGCTGTGTGTGTAGGGGAGATGGAATGAGCAGTGGCTCTAAACTATTATCATTAGGCTGGGGCGGTGAACACAGAAAATAAAACAACCATAATAGTAACAAAAGTTTAATACCTGTAGGAGAGCGAGAAAAAAAAAAATCGGAAATCACTTTCTTTTTGAAAAAAGAGATTGGTGGTGGGGAATTGAATATTTTTTTTTTCAGATTAATGTACATACGTACTTGCTGGTCATCAATGCTTTTTATGTGTTTATTTCTTTAATGCATTTTCAGAGGTAATGCTTTTGTTGGATATGATTGCAACTACTACTGCCATATCTTGCTTCATTTCAAAATGTTTGCTACATGTAAATCCCATTTGTACATCTATTTCTAATCATGTTTTAGAATTATTTTTGTGTCCTAAAAATAAATTGGAGACAATTTTTTGGTATGTTTTTGAATATATTCCTGTCTTTTCCAATTCGTTTCTTTATTTTACCAGTTTCAGAACTGAAAAAGATCGTGGTGTGAGGGTTATGTCATATGTTTTATGAACAACATGACTTTGGGAGTGGTTGTTGCACATCTGTTTTGCAGTCAAGCCATAAAAGCTAGAAAACCTTCCTCAACAGACTGTCACTGATACTGTGGAATGTCACAGCATCTCAACAGTGGTTCCCAGAAATCCCTGGTAAAAACTGATTCCTAAATTAGAGGCAAATCTAATGTATCCACTTCTAGACATTGACTCTGAAATGGTAGGTAAATCTTTATGTATGTACTTGTAGAAATGTGTTTCAGTACTAGGGCTGTCTTCATTGGAGATTGCACTGTACTATAGAAATTTTCACAAGAAAAAGTCTAAGAATAAATGTGTAGCAAGCCAATCATTAATGCAAAAAAAAAAAAAAAAAAAAATGCCCTCAATTACCTCATCTATAGGATGGCATATGTGATTCTGTGTGAAGCAATTGTGGATAGAGGAGAAACATTTCAAACTGAGGTTAAATTTAAAAGAAGCAGAGTTAATTCTGAACAAAATGCTAGAGGAAAAAAAAAAAAAAGCTTAACAAAACAATTTCAAGTATCTTTATATATCTCTAAGATATGAGCATTTAAACTTGGAAGTCATTCTTCAAAAACAGAGAGCATACACTGAGCAAAATTAAGTTTAAACTTAACTAGGGAATTGCAATTTATCCATGATATTCATATGCAGCGTCATGTCTTACTCTTTACTCGCGTGATAAAGACATTGACAAGATTATCTCTGACACCAACTCATCCCCACCAAATTATCCTTAAAAACAAAATGGCCTAGCACACTTCAAAACCTTGCTCTTGCATGGAAAAGTACCATTTTGCCGGCTTTGGGATATTGAAAGATGAATTGCACTGTTGTTTCTCACACATCTGACCACATAGGAGCACATGTGATTTTACAATTAAACTTACAACAAATAAATCAGAATCAAAAGCCTTCACTATAAAGACTCTGTGTGTGTGCGTGTGTGTGTGTGTGTGTGTGTGTGTGTGTGAATGAGTGTGTGTGTGTGTGTGTGAGTGTGTGTGTGTGTGAGTGAGTGTGTATGTGTGTGCATGTGTGTGCGTGAGTGTGTGTGTATGTGAGTGTGTGTGTGTATGAATGTGTGTGAGTGTGCGTGCGTGTGAGCATGCATGTTGTGTATTTGTGTGAAGACAAGAAACCTGGCCACTGCTGGCCCCTCCAGATCACCTACTACCAGGCTTGTTTGGGATGCTGTAATGAATGAGCAAACAGCTGCTTGCTTACGTTGTGTTCTTTGTATCGCGAATGTTACTTAAAGCATTTATTTTCCAGGCCAGTTTTCTTTAAATATAATGTGATAGCGAGCAAGAGTTACCTGATAATCATCTCTGCTTCTGGGGCTTGATTTATGCTAAACATGATTACATTTTACGATACTTGAATCCCATTTTAGTCAGTTTATGATCAGAATTTGTTTTTCCTTCAAAGTGGCTAGCCTGCATTTAATGTATTTTAATTGACAATAGTATGATTGGATTTGATATTCCCAGGAGAAAAAGATGCTCATATTAAAAAGAAAATCTCTCCAAAGCTAAAAAGTGTAAAAAAAAAAATCTCAGCAAAGCTAAAAAGAACCTGTTTTCAGTCTAAATGAACATACACACACATACACACACACACACACATACACACACACACACTCACACACACACAACCAACCAACCAACAATAGATTAAAAAGCCATCAAATATGTCTTTTGTCGCCTTCAGAGAAGAGAAACTGTCCAGATGGCTTTCAGGAAATGGAGGTCTCGATATAGTTTTAAAAGAAAAGCCCCTATGGAGAGAAGGCCCTCCAGATAATCTTGAGAAAGGACAGCCCTCATGGCAGTCTCCAAAACTGAGCATTTTGGGAGAACCTGCATGAGCACACCTATCTGGATGCCCTTTGGAAGAATAGACTTCGGGAAGAAAGCCCATCAGAAATGAGAACTCCCCGGGGTAGTGATCTTTATGGGATACAGCCATAAGGACGGCCTTAGAGAGCCTTAGGGATGTATAAATCTTAGGACACACTTCAGGATGACAGCCCTCTAGGAGGAGAGCCCTTTAATTGCCTTGTTAACCGTCAAAAGGCTTACATAAGAAATCTCTCAGGATGGCCTTTAGAATAGACATCTTGGAGAGAAGAATCCTCCAGATGACCCTCAACATGGGTTCAAAACAACAGAAAGAAGCAATTTCTCAACCGTTTCATGAAGAAAACCAACAAAGCACTGCCTTGAAAAGGAGATCCGCCCTGCACGGCCTTCAGAAAGGAGTCCAAACAAAATGAGCCTCCCTATCGCCTTTCTTGAGGTTTGCCTCGTTATGACTTTGAAGAAGACACAGGAAAACTCTGAAGGAAGGGTACTCTCAAGACATCTCACAGGAGGACTGTCCTCAAGATGTTGTAATGTGGAGTCTTCAGGGTGTGAGAGCTTCCAATATTGCCCTTTAAATGGATGATCTTCAGAATATGGAGCCCTCAGGATTAATGACATTAAAGAGGAATCACCAATGTTTCCTTCCGGAGCAGATGACTCCTGGAGGAGGAGAACACTTTGGGATGGCGGGAGGGGTAAGAAATTTCACAGTTACGAGGTAGATAAGTGTTGATGATGGCATCTACAGAAGCCATTAGATCTGGTGTTGTTCATTAGTTCAGATGAGGAAAAAGAATCCAAGAATCTGTTTCATTGGGACCAATCTGTGAAATGTACAGGAGACAAGAGACCAACAACATGGCTTCGAGGTGAAAATTCTTGGGATGGGCCCAGGGCAAAATCTTGCAGACTGCTCTCAGGGATACAGCCTCCCCTGCTCCCATTCCCATTTCTCCATTCCTTCCTTCAGAACAGCATTATCCCTGTAGGAAGAGCAACAGAAAGCTCAGTTATTCCGTTAAGAGCAGTCCCGTCAGTTGAGGTACCATCAGGATGTCATTTGGAGACTAATTCCTTTATGAAAACCTTAAGGAAAAACGCTCTCTCGTGATGTCCCTGATCAGAAGGAACACCTAAGGATGGCTTTCAAGGAGGATTCTGTATCAAGAATGTCCTGAGTCTTCACCTTGTGGGCCACCTTCATATAGGCTGCAGAGCCTTCACTTGGCAGGATAGGGGAGAGGTGTCAGGAAGAAATGCATGCAACTGATGAGGGGGATGGACACAACTGATTTTCAGGCATGCACTCTGCCCATTTTGGTTTAGCAGAGTGGAGGAGACGACAGCATTATGGGGGAGAAAAGCCACAAATAAACGCATGGCAAAACGGTGCAAAGCGGCACATATTCATTACAACACAAAACAGATACGAATTTTTGATATCTAAAACATGCCTTCTCCATACACCACTAACAAATGACATTGGGAAACCGGAACCTTGAATGTGTTGTTGAAAACAAGCTCCCCTTCCCCCCTCCCCTTGCTTTCCCCCACTGATTGCAGCCAGCACTGAGAATTTAAAGCAGATGACAACGTTAATTTGTGTGTCGTGGGAAAATAAGTGCCTGTCAGCTGTGACCCAATTAGCAGACTTTGATCTGTCAGACTTTGATATCATCAATAATCAGTGAATTCTCAGGTCTGGCAGCCTTGATCATGCCCCTGCCTTGGTCTCAGCATGGTGGCATGACGTCACGGAACTCTACTGATGCAGTTGTAGTCTCTGCCCTTCAAATGACTATCTTTTGTGATGGTTCAGTGACGTGTTGAGCATGTGAGAATGTTTCTTGTAAAAACAAACAGTTGAGTATGTTTCTCGTAAAAGCAAACAGTTGTGCATGTGAGAATGTTTCTTGTAAAAACAAACAAAACTGATTTGACTGGAGTATTGTTGAAGTGGCTTGTTACTTGTTCTGTATTGATACACACTCTCACAGGGGAGACTAACCAAAAATTGCCCAACAAACTAAGTTCCCAACATGGCCATAGGTTCACTGAATTTTTTGCTCACTGTACAATAGACAGGCCAGAAGACAACATAATGTTGACCAGTGCAATGATGTTGTGGAAATCATGTCTGCCAGTGCCAACAAAACAACTATCACTAATCCGTGGCTACCCATAGCACGCTAGGTACAGAGCTTTCAACAACCAGCAGTCCCTTGCAGCGTCAGGGCGCAGGTGGTGGGCTGGGAAAAGAAAAATTGACTGACGAGAGACGCATAATGATTCCAGATCAGGCCCATCTTTAGCCTGTAGGCATAAACATTTCAAAGTTTTTCAAAATACTTCCTTTGGATAAACCATTACTTAAACGAACATTTAACTTCTGCACTCTAGCATTCTCATATTGAACGCCATATCCCCCCCCCCCCCCCCCCCCCCAACCTCTTGCGCTCAGAACGTGAAAGTTGTGTGATGTCCTCCTCTCCCCTTCCCCCACTTCCAAGTTTTCAAACTTCGTCGCCGAACGCTCACACATTGGTGGCTCACATGAAGTTTGCCCAGTCTTCGATCATTCAAACCAGTGTGTCAACTTGATTGTCGGGACCGATTTAATTGCGAAAACAAACGAGTGCGTGGTGCAGTGCTGTGGGTGTTGTCCCATTTCTGTCATTGTCTCTTTTTAATGGACCTCATGCAGTGCTTGCGCGCAGGCGCAACATTGCCTTTGCAAGTCAAATCAATGACAGAGCAGGCGTCACGTAGCCTATGCGTCTGTAGGGCGTGTAGCTTGTATGCTTTATGCTTAGAATAGCGCGCTCGCGCGCGCAGCGCTCACTGCGCGCGAGCGAGAAATTGCGCTAGGCGCGCGCGCGCGCACCATGCGACGATTCCAACAAAGGGGAATTAATCAAGTAAGTTGTTCATTTTAGACCAACGATAACTTTCTAGTGTTTCGTCTCTTCAAGCTGTGAAACTGGAGCGTCAACAGAGTTCTGTTCTGCCCATTGGGCAACTGCCAATGGACAGCATCCCACCGATGAAAGCTAAGAAGTTGTCCAGTGCTGGTTATGTGTTTCGAAAAGATCGTGAAAATGAAAAGATCCAAAAGACAACATGGCGCTGCACACGTCGCGGGTGCCCAGGAAGAGCTTACACGCAATGGTGCGACGGGGATCAACGTATGGCAGTTCATCACACTCAAGCGCATATTCACGGACCAGACCCCGACATCCCCGATTCTGTAGAATGGGTTGAAAACGCCGAAGTTCGCAGAACCGCCCCGATCACGTTGAGTCTCACCCAAGATGTTCCGCGAGAGGTCCCTTGGGTTCGGCCTCGTGTTGACGCATCGACGCAGTTGTCTGTCCATAACCAGTCTCAGCGTCACAGTACGAGTTCGGCGGGGGAGTCGAGCAGGCCAAGCAGCACTGCAACATCGGCAGCTTCATCATCGAAAAGGAAAAACAATGACGAACCGGACGTAGATATAGACTTTGATGTAGATTTAGATGTTCATTTTGATGTGGCAAGGCAACATTCAAGTTCACAGTTCCTGAATCTGCCTGGCCCAAGCAGCGGCAGTGTGCAGCAGACGACGAAAGGTAAGCGAACAGGTGCCTCACGGTTATTGACCCAATAGCTGTAGGCTTTGTTCTAGCGTCGGCATCTTCCGTTGTTCGTCAGCCATTCGATCATGATTACAGGTTTGTCACATATGCACTGCAAGGTTTAGCTTAAGACTTTTAAGTGCAAGTTAATTCTAGCAATCATTCTTAGAATTAAACCCGGGAGTCTGTTTTTTCAAGAGATGGCGGAGGACGGGGAAAAGGGAGCTGGCTGTAATCGAGGAAGTGACGAGAGAGCTTTCAAAAGCATGTCCGGAAATTGCACAAACAGAAACCGAGAGAGCGAAACCGCTCAGCAAGGCATTGCAAGTTAACTGCCCAGCCAGTTCACTCTTCGGCGTTCATCACACGGTCAAAGGTAATAAGTACTGCTCTACAAGCCAAGATGCGGCGGTCTTCGAGGCTTTTGATTTTGGTACTATTGTTTTGACTAAGATAACAAACATATGTCTCAACACCATGTCAAAAGAAGAATCGCCACTCCAGAAAGAAGTATGGGACTCAAATTAACAGCGTGTTTTAATGATTTTTGTTGTTGTTTGTTATAAATTGTGAATTTAGCAGTTATTAATACATTGGCGAAACAGACTCATACACCCTTCTGCAGTCAAAGACTGAAATACTCAAAAAGTCACAGAAAATATTAAGAATGTTTAGAAATGATAGAGGACAGTGTTATTATGATTAGATTTAAGTAAATCAGCATCAGCATTTTGATGGAAAGAAGAGAGAGAGAGAGAGTGCGCTTATAAACAGCTGCCACATATCTTCTAGTTCTCTGTAATGTCCAACAGGTAAGCAGAGAAGGTGGATGTGTGAGTCTTTATCTACATTTCCACATATTGATATGATGTAATTTTTTTTTTTTTTTCTCATTGTGAATTTGGCTGTTCCTAACACCTGTCTGTGCTGATATTGCTAACAGTAGTGTAAGTGCAGTTTAGCAACCCCTGTCTGTTTACTGATTGGCTGAGGTCAGGCTGTTGGTGGATGGTTGATAAAAAGAAGCAATATATATATATATATATATATATATATATATATAATCTAGATGAAAGCAGGCTATGATGACGATGAAGGTAATTGAAGGCACCCGACTTAAAGTTGTTTTATTTTGTGGTGCTCTGCATGCATGCAGGCTGGGATGGGTCTTGTAGAGTATTAGTAGTGTTGAGAAACTGGGCAATTTCATGTTTATCATGAAGTGTACCTGGCCAGGTTTTACAATGTAGAGTAGTAGTGCTAAGAAACTGGCCAGCATGAAAAGTGGGCGTAGTATGAAAATGGACAGTTTTTTGTTTATCATGTAGTGTACCTTGCAGAATTTTACAATGTATTTAGAAATGTCAAGAAACTGGGCAGTTATGTGTTTATTACAAAGTATATGTTTGGTTGAATGTTAAAATGAAAAGAACAGAAGCTCAGACTGCAAATGTTGATTTTATTCAAATAAAGAAACCCCAAAAAAGCCAAGCACTTGGGATCCATAGGGGAGTGGCAACCAGTACTTTTTCCCTGATAGGATTGAAGTGTTCTGTCCTTGTATGCAAAAAGATTTGGGACACTTTTTGTTTTTCACAAGGGGATTCATTTTTTTGTTTGTTTTCCTAACTGTCAGAATTCGTATTTTCCATTGTATGCTCTGATCTCAGTGGGATGACTCTTGCACTGCTTAGTTGACCTCCCAGACACCCAGCTTTGCAGACATAACGCTTTCAGTGCTAGTCTGGCAAGTAAAAAATATGCTTTACAGCTAGACTGGATGTTGATGCTATAAGACGGATAGCTGTATGTTCAAAGGGGGAGGGAAAAAACCACATGATTGGAACATCAGAAATGTGTCTGGTAAGGTTGTTTGATTTTGAACAAGACTCCAATACTGTCACAATGGATTTCATGAAAATGTGAAACTGGAAATCTGCAATAAAGGAAAAAAAAAAAAAGAAACCAGGAGAGGTGAAAAAAAAAAAATCATCGGAGAAGGAAAAATGTGGAAAGGCAGTGTTCCCCAAACAGTATCAAGCTTTGTCGTCGTGTGTCGTCAAGATGCTTCAATGGTGAGAAGGAGAGACAAAAGTTTGTGCCAATGATGGGATAGGTTGTGTGGAGGCTGGAAAGATGTCAGCACATCACTTGATGCTCCAATTTGCATCAGACTGAACCGTTTTACGGCAGTTACAATTTTGTTGTTGTTTTTTAAGGGGAGGGGGAGCATTCTGGCTTCACATTCCAGAACTTCAACAAGTTCTGCTTTTTCCCAGTGGGAGGCGAGTGTTTTGCTTGCAAGCACAAGAACATGGCTTAAAATGATGAGGTTGCAAAGGGTTAAAAGGGGTGACTGTGCAGAACTCAACATTTTAACCATTGCATGAATAACGAGGGCAAGTGCATCAGCCCTGTCAGGCAGGTGAAGGTCATTCTGTAGTTGCCTGTCAGGGCGTGTGAAGATTTTGATGACCACAGCCAGTCTAGGCCTGGCTTGATTGAGATTTCACTGTTGTTGACCCGAGACAGTCTCTGAGTCGGTTTTGTACTTCCATGCATGTGTACTTGCTTGCTTAGATGTGTGTTTGTGTGAGTGTGATGTGTGTGTGTGTGTGTGTGTGAGTGTGCATGTGTGTGGAGAGAGAGAGAGAGTGTGTGTGCGTGTGTGTGTGTGTGTGTGCGCGCGCGCGCGACCCTTAGTCTTATAAAGTAATCCTCTGAAATTGGGAAACATCAAGATCTGTCCAGGCATATGATTTGTTTTCACTGACTAACATGACTAAGCAAGAGAAAAAAAAAAAGACCATGCATGAACTATTGCTACTATTAGAGCTCTGCTGTAAAGTGAGGTGGTGCTGGGGAGTGCCAAGATTCCAGAACAGATAGCATCAAAGTGATCACTTCATTTTGTCTCAGTCAGAGCACCAGCAATGTCTCAGTGAATATATCAACTAGTAATTTGTATTGTTTGTAGCTGCAGTTTTTGCATTATTATATCATATCACATTTACAACGATTTAGCCTACATCAGTGATCACACTTTTCTGGTTCCCGCACTGGTTCAAAGATACCTGCCCATCATTTTCTAAAAACATGAAAGATCGTGAAGAAAAAAGGACACCAATCAATATTTTCCTCTTCAGAATATTTTCCTCTTCAGTCTTTGGTCTTATCCTGCTAAAAAAAAAAAAAAAAAGCCAAAAATCAGCATTTTTCTCTTCAACAAATGAGCAAAACCAGACACCAACAGTGAAAAATGTACAAGGTTTGAGTCTTCTGTCAAATTTAATTGAAATAGGTAAGCTATATGCCAATCCTGGAGCACTGTGTTCGTTCATTCGTTGGGGTCGCAAGTTCAACATGTTGATCATCCTGGCGGCTGACTGAAAAAGGTACATAATTAATTGTCACTGCCTTTTGGTTCTGTGGGACTGGGTCTGGCACAAAGTCATGAGTGATTATGCAAGTGGTGAGGTTTGGGACTGGTTTGCAACATTTCTCGCATCATCACTGACGTCTGTCATTACATGGTGACAGAGCACCAGAGGAGACATTGCAGGGGTCTGCTGAAGTATCATGGATTTACTGGTGTTTCACTGGTGCCTGTTCTGATCTAACTATGTCAAGGTCAGGGCTATTAAGGGTATTGATGACAACAGTTGCAAATTTAGGGAGTCGATGAGCGTTCCTTTTCCGGAGCAAGACTGCCACCAGATGAATCCACAGACTGTTCCCTTGCATGCCAGCACTGAAAACTTGGATACCCAACTCAACATGGTCGCCAGCCTTGAGGGGAACTGAAGAAGTGACAGCCCTGCTATGGCCTGTCCTGATTGGCTGGCCCGTAAATAGCATGAAATAGAGGGAATTATGGAAACGGGTTTCCATAAGAACTGGAGATGATGGGCACAGAGCTTGACAATGGTGTGTGTGTGTGTGTGTGTGTGTGTGTGTGTGTGTGTGTGTGTGTGTGTGTGTCGGTGTTGTGTGTGTGTGTGTGCGTGTGTCGTGTGTGTGTGACTTGCAATGGTAATATGAACAGTGTGGGAAGATGCTTTAGAGAGTGCCATCTGACAAGGCCTTGCTGTCCACTTTCCATAGCTGTAGACAGCAGTCAGCATTGGGAGAGGTTTATTCCTGTGTTTTTGAATGTCTAGACCAGAGCACGTTATCATGTTTCAATCATTGCTGTAAAGAAATCTCCCAATATAGATGCTCCAATGAAGACTGCATTTCAAACTCGTCTTGTTTTTGTGGAAGGTTTTGGTCTTTGTCAGGTGTCTATTTACCTCAAATAAATCCCCCTTTCCTTTAATTTAAACTGACTTCAGTTTAACGGTCTAAAAACGGAATTTTCAAGTAACGAATTTTCAAGTATTTCCGCAAGTTAGTATTGAGGGGTTCCTCTGCGTGTAACCTGTTGTTCATTCTTCCTGCAGTTCCACGCATCATGGCTGAAGGACAGGTACCACAGTCGGCAGTGGAGGCTGTGATGGTGCGCAGCCAGGGCATGCCGGTGGGAAGTCAGACGGTGCGTGGCTACGACTTCAACAACGGCATCGACTACCACGAACTGTTCCGCTCCTTCACCCGCACCGGCTTCCAGGCCACCAGTGTGGGCAAAGCCATTGAGGAGATCAACAAAATGGTGCGGCGATTTTTAATTTTTTTTTTAATGTAAATCAGAAATTATGTAAACAAATCACTAACGGCATAGGATCTGATCATTCCAACACACAGTTCCAACCTGTGTAGATTGATAGTATAAAAATAACTAAACCAAAACAAACAAAAAAAAGCCATTGAGAAGATCAACAAAATGGTACGCTGATTTTTTTTGGTTTTTTTGTTGTAATCTCTGCCTTTCTGTTGTGGGAGTGTGTGGTGCTGTACTCTGTGAGTCTTCACCTTTTTTCTTTTTTTTTTTTCTGTTAGTGTCTTACACTCATTGTCCTCTGTTCCAGTGTGCTTGCATGTATTACACATACGTTACAGAAGCTGTGTGGTGTGATACGTTGCATACTTGCAGTTACATAATCATTAAAGTCAGTACATGCTTGGTCATGTTTGTATTAATAAAAGCAAGTGTTAGATCATCAGAAAAAATCTTCTTTACTTCTTTACACATGCCTGTGCACATGTACGCAGATGTGTGCGCACACACTTGTACACGATCATGTGCACGCACACACACAAAGACGCATGTACACACGTGCTCAGCTTGCGCGCGCGCGTGTGTGCGCATACACCCACACACGCACGCACACACACACACACACACACACACACACACACACACACACACACACACACACACTGTGCAGAGACACCATTATTGTAGATAGATCATGAATTAACAGTTTGATTTGCAAAGTACGTCATGATGTAAAATGTCAGCAAAGCCAGTGGGGGCTTAGGAAATGCAATTGCAGGTTTTGTTTTATGGCATCTTTCTGTTAAAGGGAGATCAAGCTGGAAGTGGAGTTGACAGGACTATAATTTTAATCTTAATCTTAATCTTAAGCTGGAAGTGGAAACTGAACTTAATGAATGCAATTATAAAGATGGGCGACCAAACCTATGCAGATTTTGATCAACTTCAGTTAAAAGGCTAGTGCGTCCCTATAAGTTTTGAACCCGGTTTTCATTCAGTCCTTTAAGTTTAAGTTTTTGGAGAGAGGGGAACTCACGAACATGTGTTACCCACTTGTTTATCCGTACAATTTTGCTGTATTTTGTGCATATGTTTGGTGGAAATATGATGAAAAAATATGATGAACTGAAAAGAAATAGGTCAAGAAAAATTCTGGAGACAAAGTTCTTGAGTGGTAATTGCACTTGCAGAGTAAAAGTTCTTCAGTGGTAATTGCACTTGCAGGGTCTAACCATGGCAGAGGCTTTCACCAAAGAGTGACACTTCCATGCGCGAAATAAATGTTAGGCAGTATCTGTTGCTTCAAGCATTGGCAAATCCGGTGATAGAGCATGAGCTCGTGCTAAAGTTTGCTGATGAGTCGGGTTTGAAAGTAATTTGTATTAGAAGGAGCCTATTTCACTGTAGTTGATGCAAGATCAGGTTGTTGAGTACAACCGGGAAGATCGCTCTCCGGTGTGATGGCAGGTACTGAGGTAGCCCCCCCCCCCTCCTTCCTCCCCACTCCACCTCCTGCTTTTACAGAAATTTGGAATTTTGTACGCACTGTAGAAAATTCGCTCATTTTTGTTGAAAAGTTCACCAATAGGGTGAACAGGTCTGATAGTTACTAGTAACATAGTATTCCACTGCTGTGATACAAACAATGCATGTTTGCCGTAGCGTGGTTGAGTCTGTCTGGTTGGAGTACTCCTGTTTTGTAGAAAATACTCTTATTTTGGATTTGGAATACTGAGACAAATTTCGGGGTAAACAGGTCTGGTGTTGACGCAAGCCCTGGTCCTGCTGCAGACCAGAGTAGTGACTTTCTTTTTTTTCTGTCCGCGTACGCAGGCTGATAATCCTACGGACACTGCCTGTATAGACAGGCAGTGGAGTTTTGTGTGTATGGCCGTTTTTTTTTTTTATCCCGCCATTAAGGCAGCCATACTCATCTTCGGGGAAGGTGCATGCTATGTGTAACATGTCATCCATACCAACGGCCAAACTGGCCTTCTCTTCCGAAAGTTGGTTATGGGATTTTACCTGTGTGCAAGATGATGTGTGTGTGTTCACACATGGAACCTCGGTTTATAGTTTCATTCGAAGCACTGTATGGAGAATGGAGTCAGAACCAATGTTAACTCCGAGGGAAAAATCCCCCTATACCGAAATTCGAACCCGCAACCCCAGGATCACGAGTCCGGCGCTCTACCAATTGAGCTATTCCAGCCCCCCCAGAGTGGTGATGATGTGAAGGGTGTTGCAGATCACGTGCAAGATGCAGCCCGTTCCTGAGGAGCACAGGACGGAGATGAACTTTAACCCCTGCGGACGGGAGAAAAGCAACTGCACCATCTTCCTCAGTTTCACCTCCAATCTCATCTCGGCCGGGACCAGAGAAGTCATACGATATCTTGTCCAGCACAACATGGTGCGTGGTGTGTTGGCATGTCTGTGGGCTTGTGTTTGGATGTGTTGAACTGTGTATGGGTGTGTGTGAGTGTGTGTGTGTATGTGTATATCACTGTATGTGTATGTGTGTGTTCCTGGATTTGTTGATTTTGTGTGTGTGTGTGTGGCGAAGTGTGGTGTATCCTTGTAATTGCTCTGTGTGTGAGTAGTGCATGTATGTGTAAGTGCAGTGTGTGTGCATGATTATGATGATATAAGTGTATGTATGTGTGTGTGTGTGTGTGTGTAACACTTTAACACAAACACACGTACACGCCAGAAAGTTTTCTGATGTGTGTGCACTAATGTAAAAAGTGTGGTGTGCACACTTGCATGTTGTTGGTGTAATATTTAGTTTTATGCCCTTCCACTAAGAGCAATAGTAGACGACAGAAAAGTAATAGGTATGAGAGGTGTGTATGCATGTGTGTGTGTGTGGTGAGTAGGTGCAGCGGATGTCTCCGTGAATATTTTGCATACTATGTGGGATGGAAGGTCTTTACTAGCAGGTATGCCTGACTTGCTGACTTGAGCAGTTGTCTCCACATGGCCTAGAATGAAATAGAATGTTTCTCGAGTTACAACATCTCCGCCATTCCACCACATCACCCACTGCCCACTCAGTTCCCTGTTGTCATATTCTGTTGTGTGTTCATTTCTTTTCTTTCTTTTTTTTTTTTTTTTGAATTTGTCTGTCAAAAAATGTAGTAAATTAAACTGTTTTCTTTTCTTCCATTCCTTGATACATGTTTTTGCTCTGCAGAATGTGTGGAAGTTGCATTTGGCGGTGGGGGGTGGGTGGGACGGCTGCTGATACTGTTACCGCAATAGTTCATTTCAGTGATTGTAGAAAAAATTATTTCTGTACAAATGACAGGTTCAAGAAATGTTTTACCTTTTTTTTTAACCGAATGTCATTCTGTCAGTGCTGTACTTGATCCTGTAGTATTTATCGTGATTGTTCTGGGAATACTGTTGAAACATCATTTTATTGATGCTGATACTGATATCATTTTATCGTTATATTTGGGGGGGGACAGTGTTCTGGGAATACTGTTTAAATATCATTTTACTGATTCTGATATTGTTGTTTGTTCTATCATTGTATTCAGGTGGACTGTTTGGTGACCACAGCAGGAGGCATCGAAGAAGACTTCATCAAGTGTCTGGCTCCCACCTACCTGGGCGACTTCACCTTGCCAGGGAGAGAACTGCGCAACAAGGGGATCAACCGCATTGGCAACCTGCTGGTGCCCAATGACAACTACTGCATGTTTGAGGACTGGCTGACGCCCATTCTGGACAGGATGCTGCATGAGCAGCGAGAGCAGGTGTGTTGTGCAGTCAGGTTTTTATCGATAGAATGGAATTGTATTCTATTTTCCAAGAAATTTTTACAATTGTTATAGCTATGAATATAAGTTAAAAAAAAAAATTTCCTTTTTCATAAGCATGGGGGGGGGGGGGGGGGGGGGAGGTTTTTAGCGTGTTGTATGTTGTCACAATGACTTCTGGAAAAAGACATTGATTAGTCAGTCGTTTGGTTAAGGCATTGGTAATCAACTGTTTGCTGTTCTGTCTACATCAACAATGAATCTGATTCAGAATGCGGTAATTGTTTGTTTCAAGATGTTTGGCAAAATTATGTTACTCACTGAGATCCATTTTTATGTCCATATCTGATTTTTTTTAAATCTTTTTTTTTTATTTTGTTTTATTTCTTAACTTTTTTTTTCCTTTTTACATTATCTTTCAAAATTTGAGTTTGGAGTGTACACTCTTTGGCTTTGCTGATCTCTTGTGGAATATTGAGAAGGTGTGATATCCTTTATTTTCGTCTGATAATAAATTTTTAAGTGGTGAGGTCAGAAGAACTTGTCACTTTCAGTCTGTAGGGAATGAGGAACCCTGATGGCCAGTTATCGAAACAGTTTTCAGGTTGGTGGCCAATACTTTGGTTTAGATAGTGGTTGGTGATTTGAAACTTTTGGGGTTTTGTTTAGTTCAGTAAAGTTTGGTGATGAATGATTTGGTTTAGATAGTGTCAGGTGATTGTTGTTTTTTTTTTTTTCTAAAAGTTCAGTAAAACTTTAGATTCTAAAAATGTTGCAAACTTGACTGATTTTCATACACAGCAAGAAAGAGCCTTCGAGAAAAACTTTTTTCACAAAATTTTTTTTTTTTTTTTTTTTTTTTTTTTTTTTTTTAAATTATTATTATTTTTTTTTAGATATTATACCTGAAGTGGTTTGGGATTGATGGGAGGTGAATGCTTTATTTACGTTTTGTTTTTCCTATGCTTTATTTAAGTTTTGTTTTTCCTGTGTTGTTTGCTTTATTTTTAGCATACTCAGAGACGACCTTCGTGGTTGACCCGGCTATAAACGGAGTGGATTGAATGGAATTGTGGGTTTTTTTTTCCCAGGGGTTGATGTGGACACCATCCAAGATGATCCATCGTCTGGGCAAAGAGATCAACAACCCAGATTCTGTATACTACTGGGCTTACCGCGTGAGTCCACGTCACTTCTGTTTGTTTATTTTTCTGCCCCATCTTCTTTGCCACCTCAGTTCCCCAGTGGGGATACTGGGGGGTCTTTTGTACAAATAGTTTCCCCACCTTCTGGACATTCTGTGCTAGTAACGTCCCCTTTTCCTTTCACTCTCAGTGACTCTGTCTCCTCCTTTGCTGTACTGTCGTCTACTGTCCTTTCTGTCTACCATGTCTTTTATCTATCTTTTTCCACAACCTCTTCCCACAGATTTCTGTACTCAACGAAGTCAGAGTGAACTGACTAGACTCGAGTATAGTGTGAGTATCCCGACAGTGTAAAATGAGTTCACACGCTACCAGATACTGGAACGCTGAAGAAGAAGAAGAAAAAGCCACCTCAGTGACATTGCACCCATGCCGCTCATTCCGACCTCCCGTCCACAGCTACAGCTACTGTACTGGCAATCCACAGGGAGCAGTCAGCGTCAGGTCATCGGGAGGCAACCCACCAGAGGAGACACTGCACTGCTGGCAAGTGACTTCAGTGGTGTTCAGTGGTGCGTGTTCTGATCCAACATACACAGGACACTACCTACTAAGCCCCTACTGACAACAATAATTGTTTAGTTGCGGAGCCAGCATGAGTGAGCTCTCTCCCAGAGGGTGCCACCACGTCCATCCAGTGACAGTCCCCATGAATTTGCCGACACCGGCAGCTAAGTGCACATCTCTGGTGGAGTTTTTGATCTGGTGCTCAGATGTCTCCCATGCGTGCTTCTGTTTCTCTCTCTCCTTCTCTATTTTTCTGTCTGTCTCTTTTGGTCTGTTGTATATATCACTTTCTCTCTCTGTCCCTCTGTTTCTGCGTCTGTCTGTCTTTGTATGTCTGTCTCTGTCTCTCTCTATCTCTGTGTGTGTGTGTGTGTGTGTGTGTGCGCGTTCCCCAGACTACATAATGATTTTACTTCTGCCAAGGAGGTTGTTTTCCCCAATGCTGGTGTGTTTGTCTGTCAGCAGGGTACGCAAAAACTGCTGAACCTGGTGTACACAGAAATTTGCTGTAAGAGTGGATGTAGCGCTGGTATGAACTGACAAAGTGTTGATGAAGATGCATGAAGCTGACCCACAACAAACAGCTCTTTCAGGATCATTCCACAAAATGTTGATGAAGACACATGAAGCTGACCCACAACAAACAGCTCATTCAGGATCTTCCACAAAATCACTGAAATTGTGTAATGGAAAACTGAACCAGTTTCAACGAAGGTTGGTGGAAGACATGGATTGTGGCCCAAGGTGGAATCCATTGAATTTTGGTGTGGATCGTTGACTGAAATCTGGATCAAATTGCTGATCCGTGGTCTGTTCACATTTTTTTTTTCATCCCAATGTTGCAAACTTTCTGCTAAGCTTGAACTCTGTAAAGTTACTGTTACAAACTAATGAGTGTCTATGAAAGAATATGTCTGCTGACATGTTTTTTGACATAAACTTCATATTTTGTAAGTTCTATTGCAGGAAAGTACATGGGAAGTAATTGGCTGAGTCTGTGGCAACCATTACTTCCCATTGCAAAGAAAAAAATCATGAAATGACTCGAAAGGGCAGTCCCAAGATTTGTTTCACTTTTGCAGAGATCTGTGCCCTTTTGCTTTCATATAAAATGGGCTCGACTCTGCCAAATCATGTGTATGCACCTCTCGCATCTGCAAGTGTGGAAGTGTTCTCACTATGATTCTCCGTCCATTTGAAGTCAAAGCAGCACACAGGTATATGATCAGCTTAGAGCATGCAGCCATGGTATGAGCTTTCCACATTTTGAGAGGCATACAGTGTTGTTTTCTGGTGTCAGGCAAAGTGTACACTAACCTTGAAGGAGAGGAGGGTACACTGAAAGCGAGATCTTGCCAGGGATAACTGTCGTGCAACTCTGGATTCTTTAATGAGTTCCAAGGACACAGGACCTTGACACCTTTAGTAAACGCTGAAAGCAAAGTGGAAAAGAGGAGAAGGATGAGCGAGGATGGGGGAACTGGGTAAGGGACAGGAAGGAGAAGAGGGGGTGGGAAGGGAATCTGGCAAGGCAAGACTTGAGTTTCATACCCGAAATCTTCTTCAGTAGGAGAGTGCATTGGTCACTGGGTCCAGCAATCCACTGTGAAGAAAGGTGACGCATTCTTTCTTGCAGGACACCATTGAGAGAGATAATCTGTTCCGTTTTGCAGAACAGGTTTAAGAAAGATGATACCATTCTGTTTTGCAGAACAACATTAAGAAAGATGATTCTATTCTGTTTTGCAGAAAAGATTTAAGAAAGATGATTCCATTCTGTTTTGCAGAAAAGGTTTAAGAAAGATGATACCATTCTGTTTTGCAGAACAACATTCCAGTCTTCTGTCCGGCCCTGACCGATGGTTCCCTTGGCGACATCATGTTCTTCCACTCCTACAAAAACCCAGGGCTGATTGTGGACATTGTGGAGGGTGAGTTCCGTGGTCATCTTCCATGTTACCAACTTTTTTTTCCTTTTTTTTTTTTTTCGATAGGCAACACTCCTGCAAGTACCAGCTTGATTTTTTAATAGCATAATGAAAATGACTTGAATTGAACTTCTGCCCCTTCAGTTCTTTTGAAAAAAAGAAAAGCACACGAAAAAGTACAAACTCGTGTGAGATCTTGATATTATGTATATTTCCACATTTTTTTTCCAGTGAGCTCTGATAGCATCTGATATGTTTATAACTCCCAATTGAATGTTCAAGAGAATCTGTCTCACCACTACACAATAGGCAATTTAATGTTGGACAAACACCTATAGCATTCAAAACATTTGTTGCAAGAATCCTGTGAAGAGATCTTATCTAAAGCCGTTTTAAAATTATATCACTGGTTTTTATGGAGTTTCAGAATGTGACTTTTAGGAATTTATTGTCGTTATTAACTAAAAATGAAGATAATGGTCCGACTGTGATGATGTAGCTTTATATTGATGGACTCTGTTGAGACCTGTTGCATTTTTTGTATCTGATTTATTTGAAACAAAATGGCCTGCTTATGAGGATGCAAAAGAGAGAGAAAAACAAAGGAAATTTGTGTTGTTATTGGTTAACCTTAAAAGCTTTCCCAGAGTTGAACATTAATGTTATTTTCAGTTTTAGGGGATGATGAGAACTTTTTATAGATGTAAACTTGGAACTTCAGAGACTACCTACTAGTAACATACATTGATGTAACATTGAATTTCAGGGAACACTTTGTGGAATACAGGAATATAACTCGTCTACCCCTGTGCAGAATTCAGGATAAATACTGCCACATATGTAATCTTTATTCCAGGTGCATTATCACAATTGTTCAGTTCACATATGTGTTGTGTCAACTTGTGTTGCAGACTTGCGACGAATGAACAATCAAGCTATGTACTCTGTACACACGGGTATGATCATCCTGGGCGGTGGCGTGTGTAAACACCACACATGTAATGCCAACCTCATGGTGCGTGTCCTCTCACTTTTCTTCCTTCCTTTCTTCTTTGTTTTTAGTTTTACGATTAATGATTTAAACTAAGTGATGATTTGTGTGCTTATGTATATATGCATGAAGTGAGAATTTCACAGACCTGTTTACCCTTACGATTTTGCCATAATTGTTACAGTAAAAAATCTAAATTACGCCCCCCCCCCCCCCCCCAAAAAAAAAAAAAAAAAAAAAACAATTACGGGAAAAAAATCATTGAAAGAAAATTGTTAAACGCGAAGTTTTGTCTGCTACCATTTCGGTCAAAACCAGTAAGAAGACATTTCCCAGCGTGCCTTGCGTCTTTTACCTTGTCACAGATGGTGACGAAGCGGTTTTACGCACCAACGGCCAGCTCTTCCAAATTCTTCGAAAGTTGTGAAAGTATTGCGATTATGAAGATCATGTTTCTTTCTTCTTTTTTTTTTTTCAGATTACAGGTTTTTGTCTGGGATATTACAGGTACACGAATCTGGGGTAAACAGGTCTGATTTCAGTAAGTTCAATTGTTCACAAAATATCTGTCTAGGACTTTAAACAAGGTGAATGTGTATTTTGGGCCAGTCTGTTCAATCTGTCTGTCCACCTATACTTCTTATATCTGTCTAGGACTTTAAACAAGGTGAATGTGTATTTTGGGCCAGTCTGTTCAATCTGTCTGTCCACCTGTACTTCTTGTCTTTCTGTCAGTGTGTGCATGTTTGTCCATTTATTATTCTGTTGCTTTTCTTGTATTGATTTTTGTGCAGTTTTTTTTCGTTTTTTTGTGTGTCTTTTTATGTGTTTTAGAGTTTATCTCACTCTGAAGGAATGTTTCCAATGTTGCTGGGCATTGCGTAATTCAAAACAACAGAACTCTTATGAAATGGTAAAAGTATGAGTTTTAAATTGTGACAAAATGAAAGTTCAACAAGGTCTGTGTTAAAATCTTTTTTTTTTTTCGTATTGTTTTCCACAGAGAAACGGAGCTGACTTTTCTGTCTTCGTCAACACGGCCTCCGAGTTTGATGGCAGCGACTCTGGAGCGCGCCCCGACGAGGCCATTTCCTGGGGGAAAATCAAAATGTCCGCCACACCAGTCAAGGTCAGGATGAAGGAAGAATGTGGTGGATGGCAGAAACCGATGTTTCTTTCATCTTCTAATGTCCCTCTATGGATCTCTGTATTGTTTGCTTCAGATGACTTGCCCGTCTTTGGCTTTGCCTTTTTTCACCTGTCACTGTCTCTTCCAGTGCAGTGAAATGAATGATCCTGAGTGCGCTTTGTGTGTGTGTGTGTGTGTGTGTTTTAACATTTCCTGGATTCCCAGTAGATTGCTGCTAAACTGGTGCATGGCACAGTGACTCCAGTAGAATGCTTGCAATTGTTGTTTATCAACTTGGAACTTAATTGTTCCAGTTCCCATGTGTTTAGGAGGCCTAAAACTAGTCAAGGACAAAGAAAAGTTTTGTTTGGCGTCAGGTGTTTCTGTCGTCAGGCTTTTAAATTGGCTGAAGGATTGACATTGCAGACCACTGCACTATCCTTGCCCCTCAGTATTTTCCATAAATTGATTTAGTAGTTAATTGGATGGTGACACACCAAAAGTGGATTCATTGTTACCTCTTGACGAAACACTTTGGTCATGAAATAAATTCATCATAACTGTAATGACCAGGGCATACAGTCTATACATGATTTGAAAGTTTATTCTATTTTCTTTTAAAAACTAACATATTTTTCATGTGTGCTACTTATACATTTTTTTCTCTTCTTTGAAAAGTATGTTACTAAATTCTGTCAAAGAAAACGTGTCGGAACATAGGTGGGCTTAATCTTGGACCATTTCTACTGTCCATCAGCAAAACCACTGGGAAGAGTTAGATGATTTTTGTATCGAAGGTTGCATAAATGTTTTCAGTGTTGAATTTTTCACTTTCCATCATCTCTCAAAGTGAGGTTTGCCTCGATTCCATTTTGGAGGAAAAGCCGCCTCTTACCTGTCTGTGATCAAAACTACTGGAGAAAGCAGTACAGTGTTTTCAGTTTGGTGAAGAACTGTGTACTTTTTGATGATGAACTGATGACCAGTGTAGCTTCCTTTGGAGTGAAGCTCATGTACAAATTAAAAAGGGAAAAGTCATAACATGGGCGTGTCACAGTTTGATGGTGGGATGCCAGAGTTTAAACTTTAGCGCATTGTCGTTGAGTAACAGAAATTTGATCGGTGATGCTGGTAGTGCGATTCCATGGGGAAGGGGTGGGGTGGGGGAGACATACCTGTGAGATAAAATCCTGTGGTGTATCTCTGCATTACAATTCACAGGAGTGTAAGCCTTCTAGAAGAAAACAGAAATCCGGATCACAAATATTGTGAAAACTTTTGTCTCTGGATCAATGAGATTGTGTGTAGGCTCCCTTGAAATTTAGTTGGCATGCTTTTCGGTGCCTAGATATTTTAGAAGAGAGATATTTTCTTTTTGGTTCATCATGAATATACTTCCTCTGGTGAAGTCTCTCAAAAGACGGAATGAGTGTGCTGGAAAAAAAGGTAACAGGTGAGAGTAAGAGTCATCAAAATCATTTTGGTTGTAAAATCCTGAAAGATACTGTTGCACTTACCAAAAAAAGTCTCAAGTTGGTCTCTCTCTCTCTCTCTCTCTCTCTCTCTGTCTCTCTGTATATATATATATATATATATTTTTTTTTTTTTCCTGCCAGAAAAATGTCAGGATTTCATCGCACATCATGGTTAAACTTTATGATGGGTGGGATGTTCACAATCCCAATTCCAGGGTTGGTGGGATGAACCCCAATTCATTTTCAAGATTGAGTACCTTTCCCAGCATGCACCCATGAATTCAGCATTTCTGACCTAGTAGGGATGGGGAAGTTAACTCGGTCAAGTCATGTTGCAGAAATGTTCCTAATCCTCATGCAACAAAGGAAACGGTATTCCAACATTGGTGCTCGCCATTAACAGCATGTTAGATGTTTTCTTCTGACACACATATCATTTTTAAGCTGGGCATGTGTTACTTGAGGAAGAGTCATGTCCCTTTTAACTGTGTTGATTGAGTTAAAACATTTTGATAAATAAGTATCTGGCTCACGCATGCTTGCAGGTCATGCAGTCAAGTTGTGAGAATGTTAGAACCAGGTGTGTTTATTGTTCATGCAGTTCCAGCCATCTAGAATTTATATTCCCACTGTAGTCACTAACGACTTTTTGTGTTTGTGTGCTCAGGTGTACGGTGAGGCTTCTGTGATATTCCCCATCCTCGTTGGTGAGACGTTTGCCAGGAGACACGCCGAGTTCAGCAAGAACTTCTCCAGGGACTGAGCCCCTGGCACTGTGGGGAGAATGCAAAGACAGTGGGAGGGACTGTGTGTCATTCAGACATTGCTCTGAGACCTTTCTGTTGTGGCTGGGGGCTTGAGGCGACAGACTGACTGCAGAATGGGAAAGAGGGAGGATGGGGAGTGGGGGAGGGGTGGGTGGGATGGGGAGGTGCGATAGAACTAACACAGCTTGCTGCCTTTAATGATTTTATCCCGTCTCTATGAGAAGGCTGATACATGCTTCAGTAAAGCTTTTGACGTTACAGATGTTTGTGTGAACTGGTGTTTTTCTTGGGAGCATTAGCACATGGAGATTCTGTTACTTCAGTGTGTGTGTGTGTGTGATTGGATTTTGTATGTGCGTGTTCAGTTTGTGAATAGCCCAACAAACTGTGGAAGCCAGAGAATGGCCAAAAAAGAAAACAAGTTAAAACAACAATGTTATCCAGAGTTTCTGTCTCAAACTTGGGGCAGTCCCAGGACCCATCTAAGACAAAATTCTCACAGTCCTCGTGTAACAAAGGAAATTGTTTACCATTGCTGTTCGAATAGTTGGATGCCCAGTAGTTAGATGCCCAGTGCATTCATATATGTCGACTCCCTTGGTCTTTCGAGCACAGTATTGATGATATCAAAACCAAAATGATGATGCTTGATAAGATTGTTCCATATTTGGGTTGATTTCCATTATTTTGAAAGGTCAGTAGGTAGATTCTTTGCGGTTTGCGTAATCTTTTGAGAAAATTTCCGGTTATAAATGTGATAATCGTGTTTTCTGCGGTCAATTAAATGATTTGCGTTCGGTAATTCCGTAAAGTATTTGATGCTTAAAGAGTCAAAAAAAGCATCAGACTGCAAGCTAGATTATGACCACTTGGAGACAGAGAGAACTCTTACACTGAGTACTGACAAGAGGATGACAAAAATGATGGGGTTGTTTCTGTGAACGCAATCATGTTTTGGAACAGCATATCCTACAATTTTTTTTACAGATCAGGAACTGTAGGATACACTGCTGTCATACAGAATGGCTTGGACAGCTGAATACCATGTTTCTCCCTAAGTTCACCTAGCGATGAGCACCAGATGGTCAACCTGAGTGATGTTTTGCAACAGGAGGACAGTGGTTCTCTGTATTGACCGTCCAGAGAACTCGGACCATACATGTCTCTGATTTTGACACAAAGATGGTTAAGAAAAGTAACTGGTCCAGGAAGAAATCAAGTTGGTTGTCTATGGTAATGCACGGCAACAGCATGACAAGTCTGAGATTCTTAGTGAACACGTCCCAGAACTTTATTAAAGTGAGTTACGTCATCATTTCATCTTCTGGTATTGCATGTTTTGCTTGTCATAAAACCAGATACATTTGAGCCGCTGAAAGAACGATTTCTGTGGTCGCTACAATTTAGTTTGGTATCATTCTAGCCCAGCTGACCTCACAGGGTGAAGGTCACTTCCGTTCCTTTTTCACCAGAGTCAGCTGGGCCTCTCAGCTGCTTCTGTCCTTGCCTTTAAGTGAGGGGGCTCTGGTCGTCTTACCAGAAACTGAGAGCTGTTTCGTGAGGTAACAGACAAATGTACATTTAACGAACCCTTCCCATACACTGTGGGTACAAATGCACCCATACTTTTACTTAATGATTCGTATTTCAGTTATTATATATGCAATGCTACTGAAATTTTATGACTTGGTTAATGAAGGGACTGAGCATGTACTACCCCAAAAAGATGCAATTTTGTCTTTATGAAATAATCAAACAACGAAAACGTCGTTTAACTCACCTTACTCCAACTTCTATGGGAAGGACTTCAGCTCAGAGGTCACGTTACCTCAAGCTGTGGGCTAGGCTTCCATACGGACTGTTTACCATACAAAATTTCAAAAGATCTTGCAACACCTTCCACTGTTGTCCTCCAGTGGTTGCCGTCTGGCTGTGGGATAGATGGGAATGATGCAGCTCATACCTTCCACAATGCTGACTACAGGCAGAAGCAGATCAGTCACCAAGCATCCAAAGGTTAGTCAGAAACCATTGCCCACAACCAATACAGCTCTCGGTGAAAAGGGAGACTAGGCATCGGCACTGGTGCTGAACCAATCTAAGGGAGACTAGGCATCGGCACTGGTGCTGAACCAATCTACCAGTTAAACGGACATCCCCCTTCCAACGGACAGCTGGTCACTGCGGACTGTTGAGCGACCTTCATCAGCCCTGCCTTTCCCGCTCGGGAGAATGTTTCCATAGGACAGGACAACAGACTCAAACACATACTTAAAGACTTGCGGCTGTGACGTAGCAGATGTCTGGCTTGCGCTTTAGCCCAGTGCGCTGGTCAGACCATAAGTAGCTACCTAATGTGGGCTCTGCCATTAGTGTCATTGCGTGTGTGTGTGTGGTGAGTGTGCACGTGTGTGTGTGTGTGTGTGTAGGCCATATGGTTTTGTGCCAGTGTATGTGGTGAGCGAGTGCATGTAAGTCTGCATGATGTGTGTTTATGCGAGTGTGCGCGCACTTGTGTGTGCATGTGCAGAAGTGGATGTGTGTGTGTGTGTGTGATTTGTGGGCTTGAGACCCTCTTCTTGAATTAGTGGGCAACAGACCCTCTTCTTGAATTAGTGGGCAACAGACCCTCTTCTTGAATTAGTGGGCAACAGACCCTCTTCTCTCATCTTAGTTATTAATTTATACATCCATCGGCTTTAAATCATGTGCAGTATGGTCTAGAAACTTGGCAGATATGGTGAAGCGAATATGGACTAGTCCGCATGCATTGACACCTTGATGAAACTGAAACTCCAAGACTACTTCACTCATGACCTGCTATGACGTCAGAGCTGATCAGAGAGTGCAGAGTTCAGGGACAAGCTGTGGGGGCAGCTTGTCTAATGAATGCAACATACTCTCAACCGACTGACAGCAAAGATCGACAACTGGTGTGTGACGAAAAACTAAAAGAAGATTACTGTATTTCCCACGAAATAAGAAATACATTCACTAAACTGTAAACCATTCTAATTCCAGTCCCACAGAGGCATTTAGTGCAAAGGTCAGGGAATTGGCGTTTGTGGGGATACAGTGCAGACCGTCCACACCAGTGCTGAATGTGCTGTGGAGTCCTGTCCACACCAGTGCTGAATGTGCTGTGGAGTCCAATGGCGAGACTGGGGAGCTACAATGTCCAGTTTCTCCTGTTACACAGAGCTAAGTCCATGACTGATGCTGCAGGGGGTCTGCATGTCGCTGGTTTTGACACGCAGGTTATATCTGAAAGGAAAGGGATAGTGAAGCTAGGTCATGAAATGTCTGACCAGCAATGGAATTTCATGGCATCAGTGGTGTCATTCTCATCCTGATTGATGTATATACAAAAGAAAAAGTTGCCTCGTAGGCACTGTAGTTCACAATTTCCTACTCCCGTGGTGACACCAGTTTTGATTAAACTTCCTCATCCGTGTCTGTGATGGGCCGGTGTCAAAGTTTTCACACACACACGCGCACGCACACACGCACACACACACAACACACACACACACACACACACACAGAGTTGTTAAGTCTATTACCTCAGACAAACAACCTGACTTTAACATGGAATAGGCGAAGTTTAGTGTGCAGTTCCCGTAGCCTGTATGGGAAATCAGAGCAGACACTACTGAACATTGCCAGTGAATCAGCAGCAGTGTTGGGCAGTACCACTTCTGGTGGGTGACCTCTTGGCGACGTGGCATCCTTTAGTCTGTGTGCACAGCTGTCAGTGTACCGAGACTAGGACGTGACTAACCCCGACTGTATTTGTGCATGGGGTACAGGTAAGAGTGAGCCTGGGACAAATACATCGGAGAGGATATGAACAATGGGCCTGTGACAAATACCTCAGAGAGAATATGAACGATGGAGCAGCAAGACACACAGACACCTGAGAACTAGCTTTGTTTCTTTTTATTATCGTCAAGAAGAAAAAGCTGGTAACGCCACCATAAGACAAGAAAGACAGCTGGTTAAACTACAATACCATGAGAAAGAAAGCTGACATATCACCACAAATTGAAAGCAAAGTATACCACGTCGCATGAAAAATAAGCTTGACATACAACCAGACAGTGAAACAAATCTTGGCATAACTTCATACACTGAAGAGGAAACCTTGTCACACAGCATAAACTGAGAAACAAAACTTGGATATGCCAACATACAGTGAGAAAGACAGTCGGGCGTACACAGAACCTGGACGTACCACCATGCAGTAAGAAAACATTCGGTCATACCACCTTGCAATGAGAAAGGAAACCTGGGCAAGTCAGCATACAATAAAAAAAGAAAAAAGGGCTACGCTTATGGCATACAGAGAAGAAAACGTGAAATTCTGTCATACAGTAAGAAAGATACCTGAGGTTATTACCATGCAAAACGAAAGATACCTGAGGTTATTACCATGCAACGAAAAGATACCTGAGGTTATTACCATGCAACGAAAGATACCTGAGGTTATTACCATGCAAACGAGGATACCTGAGGTTATTACCATACAACGAAAGATACCTGAGGTTATTACCATACAACGAAATGGAAAGCTCAGCATATCACCACAGACAATAGAAAAGAAAGCAGGTTTACTACGACTTTTCATCAAAGCAGCGTTATCATAGATATATTACAAACATGTTGATAGTTTGACAACAAAATTTTTGTCAGTTAGAAAACAGGAACATCTGTCTGTCACTTTTTGTGAAGCTTTTTATAGCAACACAAATTTCGTTTTGTTTCCTTCCGGAATTTGCCGCCACTTCACAGATAGACATAAAAATTGGAAGCACTGGCACTAGACCATAAAAACAGAGTGACAGTCTTTATCAGGTTTAACACTGCACTAAATTTGGAGTCGTGGGCTGCAGAATCATCCGCCTCCGTATAGATATGGAAAACACAGATTGGAAGTGTCAGTGTCAGGAATACTGCTGAGGTCAAAATGAGCGTCACCGTCATGGGGTAGACTTTATACCTTCCTGACGTTGTTTCCTGTGTGACACCTCCCCTCAGTTGTCGGGAAAGTGCAAAGGATTGGATCACCTGTAGAATGAGAACAGAGTTTCCCAGAAGAAGCAGAACGAATGGAATCACTGACGCCCAGAACAGATCCAACCATATGAAGATATGTACGAAATCCACGTGTCTCTCTCTGGGTACACACTGTCTGTCTTCTCGCTGATAGGTATAGGTAACAAAGAAATGGAAGTTCAACACAGAGGCGATGACCACGATGGAGGCAACCACCACCTTCCCTCTCCTCACAGTGCACAGAACCCCTACACCATGCGGGGCGACTACTGCCGTCACGCGCTGATACGTCATCGCCACCAGAAACCGTGCAGACGTGACCGTACACGTGCAGAACACGAATTCAGGAATCGTGCAGAGAAGGTCGTAATGGAAGAAAGATGGTGACCAGGTGAACACCTTGTCAACCAGAACCAGACTGAAGACACCAGAAGCAGGCACTGGTCAGACACAGCCAGAGCAGTGAAGTACACAGACAATAGGCGATAGACTCTGAAGACCTCATCCCCCTCATCACCACTACGATCATCACATTGCCAAATGTTCCCAACACCAGAAGTACAGGAGGCATTACATACCATAGCGTACTTTTTTCCCCCCTGTCTAAACTTCTCTGCACCTCTACTGGCATCATCCCAGGCCGCTCAATCCAGCCCAAATTTTCGACCACACCCTAGCTTGCCCTGTCGTAGCCCCGTCACAGGCAATCCGCGGGCAGAATCAATGTCAAGTCGTCATGAGGCAACCCACCAGAGGACACACTGCACTGCTGCTGAGTCACTTCTGGCTGTGTTCAGTGGTGCCTGTTCTGATTCAACATGTGCAGGACACACTGAGCCTCCTATTGAGGACAGTTATGACTGTGTTGTCATAGAACCAGCGTGAGTGTGTGTCTTTCCTCTAGAGGGTGCCGAATGGTCCGTCTATGGCTGATACCGGTGATTTCGACATGAATTCACTGAGGGCATAAACGTGCGGAGGACATGGAAACTAAGGTTACCATGAGAGCACGGCATGACGGCCACAGAATTTGAGACTTTTTTTTTTATTTGATGGATGATGATCAAGAAGATGGAGACAATGCTATGGAGGGCCCTTCTGATCTGAGACAGCATGTCAGCGCTGTTCTTGATGCTTCCTTTAGTAACACATGTCAGCATGGACCAGATCCGAGAGATACAGACACTTGCAGCGTTGCTCAAGCCATTCGAACAACACTCTCAGAGGCACTTTGAATAAGTGGGTGAAGCTCGACGGTTTGGTTCCAATCATTCTACATTGAGCCCACAGCGAATTCCACTCTGTGTAGGATCCCGATATGGGTCGAAAAATGCCACAAACGGCTGTGATGGGAATGGAACTGACGACCTCCCAGCTGCGAATCCCCAATGCTGACCACTGTGCCACGGCAGGCGGTACTAAAGAACTATTCCACTGACATCATGGAAGCACATGAGAGCAGCCTGAATAGAGTGCACACACACACACACACACACACACACACACACACATGCATGCACGCATGCACGCGCGCACACTTGTGCATACAGGCGCGTGCACGCACACACACACACACACACACACACACAACACCTACACACATACATGAAGATTTGTGTATGCTTGGGAGATGGAAAAGCACAGTGGATGTACCATTCATTGCACAGCACCCAGACTGAACACCGTTCAGCGCGGTGACCGCTTTCATACCCTCAGCCAAACACACACCACCCCTGTCCACCACGCTGTCAGTTCATAGCCTTTCCTCTTAGTGAACGGGGAAATGTAAAGCAGAGACATGAAGTAGATAGATACCCCACCCTCATAATTCCTCAACTACTAAGATTATAGGAACCCCTTTCCATCACAACTGACATCTTGATTTCACAATTAAACAAGATCAAGCTGTCATGTGACGACACCAAGTGTATTGATTTGATTAGTTAACAGTGACAAATTCTATAGGTATCTAGTTCTTGTCAAAGAAAGGACTGGAAATGATGGAGTGAACTTTCATAACTGACAATAGTAAAAGATTCCCCCTGTCCTCCCTTAAACCCACCTCTCTGTCTCTGTCTCTGTCTCTCTCTGTCTCTCTCTCTCTGTCTCTCTCTCTCTCTCTGCAGGAGGGGGGGGGGGGTACTTCCGGTTGTCACCTGCTGACAGGAACTCCGTCTTAAAAGTCGAATTTCTGGAATGTGAGCCTTTCACAGGATCTGTAGACGTGCTGGAGATGACCATGCCAGAGATGAAAGTGGACTTGTAGGCTGAGCGGACAAACTAGACTTGTCCCAGGACATAGAGTTTGGCAGACTTCATCGTTTGAATAGAAAACCTGATTCCCCTGTCACTGGAAGGTGCACATTTGATAAAGATAAGGAGCGAGTTCTGAATGTCAGACACAAATTACAGGGCAGTAAAATTTTCATTGGTGAAGATTTTTCTCCAAGAGTGACGGAAATAAGAAGGAATCTGGTTCCGCATCTAAAGAATGCCAGGAAAGAAAATAAAAGAGCCAGCATGGTTTTTGATCATAGATGGAGTGAGGTTTTGTCTGGACAGAGACAACCAGTTAAAACCTATGGCTTAATGATCCAGCCGACCTGATTTCAGAAACAGAGAACTTCCTATCTCTCTTCTGTGAAAGTTTTCTGTGCATGATTTTTCAAATGTTTTATCGGGAACAAATAAATTTAAGTCACCATCTCACCTAAATTCTGCCCCCTCGTTTTCACATGCTAAAGCAGGTGAATCACTGGGCGGTGGCACAGCGAGTGACACTGCTGCCGTGTTGTCGCTGCCATCTAATGGCAGTGCTCACGGTGGCCGTGTTAACTCACCTGTGACCTATTGTCAGTCACAGACTGGGTCGACTTCACCGCTGAATGAGCTCTCTAATGAAATTAAAACTAACCCCACCATGGATTTCAATAAGTGCAGTAAGAAAGATGGAAGTGACAGTTCTTTTTTTTATGTCAGTTTATTCCCATACAAATCAAATTTCTCAGGATGATGATTTTTGTTGTGATAATGAAAATAATGAATCAATGACAAAACAGGAAAACATACAATGTGTGCATGAGAGTAACTGTGGAGCGAATGGTGTATACAATTCTAAAATCTGCATGTCATTTTGACATTGGAATGTGAATTGCTTATTGTCGAAGTTAAAGGACCACAATTTTATTGATTACATATTGTAGATCTGCCTTCAAGAGGGATTGCGATGATTCCCTCATGCAGCTAGTGAAGGGTTATATGTTTATAATATACATTTTCGCATTTTCTTCATCTTCAATTTAAAGAAAAATTTCAAATCTTTGCCAAGTCATTACTGTAATGATGGAAGAATTGTTAACCTGCACTTCTTTTCCCCTACCACCTAATTGTTCAGCATTATATTGTTTGGTCAATCAGTGGGCGATTGCATCTCTTAGGAGATCCAAGTAAAGGTTGTTCTGCACAATTCTTAGCCACTGACACTGCTTGGGTTATTGAACAGCAGAGCTGACCACTCAGACTGTTCCATATCTTTTGATCTCCCTTGCATCCTTAAATGGATCCTCAAGCATAGGTTCAAAGATTGTCACCTACATTTTATACTGTTTGCATAATGTTTTTAGTTTTTCAGCAACTTTTTTCCTCTCCACACTTTCCTTTTGTTTTATTTACTACCTTTCGCTGGCTGCTTTGGGGGGTGCTGTTGATTCTTTTTTGAACCCTTGGTGGTGAGAACACCACAGAATTACGGACTGTGGTGTGTCTCTGTTTGACGCCAAGGGCACAGACACAATCAGCCGTGTCTCCCTGATGAGTCGAATCCAGCAGACGAAAGGCCTAGGAGCAGGCGATACATGTAGATCTGTCTTCAAGAGGGATTGCGATGGTTCCCTCATGCAGCTAGTGAAGGGTTTTTATATTTATAATATACATTTTCCCATTTTCTTCATCTTCAACCTTTTTTTTATATTAAATTTCAAATCTTTGCCAAGTCATTACTATAATGATAGAAGAATTGTTAATCTGCACTTGTTTTCCCCCACTACTTAATTGTTCAGCATTATTTTGTCATTTGATTTCATTTGTCTCGTTGAAACTTTTGTTGAAAATTTTTGTTCTTCTGCATTTGATAAATACAAAATCTTTTATAAACCACTGATCCAGTGTACAGTGCAAAAGAGAAAATTGGGGTGGGGGGAGATAATTTGTCTGATAAAAAATGAAACTTTTGAAATATGTGCAAGAAATCGATAATGAATGTAATAATACAATCATGTTTCTCATTTCAAAACGTATTCTTTGTTTGATGAAGGAAGTAATGTATATCTGTACCTCCATACACCCAGAAAATTCACCATTTTATCCTTTTTTTTGATAATGGCATCACTATGCTCGAAAATACCATTGTTGATAAAACTATGGAATTTCCTAATGTTTTTCTGTTACTAAATGGAGACTTAAATGGTAGAACAGCAAATTTGGGTCCAGAACTGTCTGGTGAGGGATGTACTTGTTATTCTCAAGTCAAAACAGGTGCTCTGAAGACAGTGCATTTACTAAGAATGGAAAACGTCTTTTGAATATGTGTACAGAGTTAGAATTATATAGTATGAATGCCGTGTGTAATGGCGACCACGGAGGTCGTGTCGCATACATCTCTGATACAGGGAGTAGTGTCAATGACTATTTTATGATGTACACGGATTTGTATTTATGCCTAGAGTCATCGGCGCATTTGCATGTAACCAACCACACCGAGTCTGACCATCTTCCTTGGAACTGCACCTTGGCACTTCAGAAAATGTTGGTCCTGTTGTAAATAAGTACAAGGAGGCTCAGTATATTGAGAAATTCAAATGGAATGGTAACAATGCACTCATTTTCTGTAGTCTGATGAACCATTATGGTACTCTGCAAGTACTGAAAACAGACGAAGATATTATTTAATGTAGCTTTATGTATGTTTAATGATTGTATTATAAAGAAAGCAACATGTATGAAAAAGAAAATAGAATAAACTCAGGTGAGACGAATGACTCATGCTTTGATCAAGAATGTAAAGTTACCAAAATAAACAGGAGAAAACTTTTAAGAGTGTTTCACAGAACCTTTCACAGTAAAGATTCGCGCAGAATATTGTGAGGCTCGATGAGAATACAAAACTATGTTCTAGAGAAAGGAAACAGAGCACAACAAATTGTTACTCGATGATTTAATTAACTCAGTTCATGACCAGAAGGAATTTTTGAAGAACGTTCATAATATGTCTGTAAAGACGTCTCATATACACAATAAAAATTTATACCAAAGAATGGTACCAGCATTTCAAAAATCCGTTGGAAAAAGATGTTTGAAAGGAAGCAAACACAGATGAAATTAATGAAACAAGCTGCCTGGATAGTTCCATTTCAAAAGAGAAGATTTTATTTGCGATGAAAAAATAATAATAAAGAATGGAAAATCTGCTGGTCCTGATGGTTTGATTGGCGAGCTATTTAAGAATGGTAGTGGCATTGTGATGAATTCTTTCATATTTTTTGATACTCTTTTTGATACAGAACTGTATGCAGAAAGCTGAACTGAATCGATCATCATTCCACTGTTTAAGAAAGGTGCTGCAAATGATCCTGGCAACTACAGAGGGATCTCACTGTCTGATATAAGCAGCAAATTGTACAGCTCTATTAATGACAACAGATTACAAAAATGGAACGTTACTGGTGAATATCAAGCTGGCTTCAAAAACATTGCACAGTAGATCACATGTTTACCCTTTTGGCTCTAGTTCAAAACCAGTTTTCATATAATCATAAACTATATGTAGCTTTCATTGATTTTGAGAAAGCGTTTGACTCTTTTTCTAGAAAATTACTCTGGCCAATACTGAAAAAGAATGGCACCAACGGCAAATTATATTAATGTATCAAAAGTATGTACAATAATGTTAAAGCAAGAGTAAGATCTGGTGGGGAACTTACTGACTATATTTTATGTACACAGGGTGTAAAACAAGGGGATGCATGCAGCCATGTTCTTTTCTAATTGTTTATAAACGAAGTAGCTCCAGAAATTATAGCGAAAGGAAGGCACGGTGCTGTACTTTCTCCTGATTTTATTGAATTATTTATTTTGTTACTTGCTGATGATGTTGTTTTATTATCCGAGACTCCAATCGGCCTCCAAACTCAATTAAACTATTTGTGCCAGGCAGCTCCTAAACTTCAGCAAAAGTCAAATATGAAAAAAGTGATCTGGTGGTTTTTAGAAAAGGGGGTTAATTAGCAGCAAGCAAAAGATGGTATTTTAATTGACAGAGGATGGCTGTTGCAAATTGTTATGAATACCTTGGTATGTATTTCTCTACATGCTTAAGCTTTACAGTCACTTGTCAGGATCTAG
>CM065735.1:55166144-55176144 GCA_033310375.1 Conus canariensis | reverse complement strand
AAAACTCAAGTGACATCAGCCAGTTCAGGCCAATATCACTACTGAACGTCGAAGGGAAAATCTTCTTCTCTGTCATGGCAGCAAGGCTGACCACGTACCTGATGGAAAACAAGTACTTGGATATGTCAGTCCAGAAAGGTGGCATCCCAGGCGTGGCTGGCTGTGTAGAACACGCCACAATGATCTGGGACGCAATCCAAAAAGCAAAAACAGAAAAGAGAGACCTGGACGTAGTGTGGCTTGATCTGGCAAACGCATATGGATCTGTGCCCCATGAGATGATACAGTTGGCTCTTGAGATGTACCATGTGCCAAAGAACATCCGCGACATGCTCAAGAAGTACTTCAATGGCTTCTCAATGCGGTTCTCTACCAAGGAGTACACAACAGACTGGATCAACTTGGAAGTGGGTATTGCAATGGGCTGTGCAATTTCCCCAATACTGTTCGTGCTGGCAATGGAACTCATCTTGAAAGCAGCAACAAACAACGCGAGACAAACAGACCTTGGCGATGGATACAAGATGCCTCCTCTCAAGGCCTTCATGGATGACACTACAGTGATTTCATCCAGAGAAGACGAGACACGTCATGTGCTGGAGAGGCTGGACGACATAGTTGCCTCATCCAGAATGAAGTTCAAGCCAAAGAAATCACGGAGTCTCTCACTGAGGAAAGGAAAAGTGGCCGGATCTGTGGTCTTCAGTGTTGCCAACCAGGCCATTCCAACAGTCACAGAAGAACCAGTCAAGAGCCTTGGAAGATGGTATGATGATACGCTGAAAGACACACAAAGAGCAAAAGAAACCAAGCAGATGGCGGAGGAAGGCTTGGAGACCATTGACCAGTGTGGGCTCCCTGGCAAGTACAAGGTCTGGTGTCTGCAGTTCATGCTGATACCAAAGCTCATGTGGCCTCTGATGATATACGACATCTGCACCAGCATAGTGGAGGCAATGGAAGCCAAAATCAACAAGTTCACAAGGAAATGGCTTGGTGTCCCACCCTGTCTGACTGACATAGCGCTGTACTGTCGCCAAGCAAAGCTGAAACTACCACTGAAATCCATCCTGGAGGAATACAAAGCAGGGAAGATCAGATTTCAAAGCATGCTGGAGGACTCAGGAGACAAGGTGGTAGAAGCAATCAAGCCCCAGCTGAAGACAGGCAGAAAATGGAAAGTTCAAGAGGCGATGGATTCTGCAAAAGAAAGTCTCAAGATCAGAGAAATAACAGGACACACACAGACCAACAGACAAGGACTGGGGGTGACCAAAACTGAATGGTGGTCAAAGGCCAAAGGAAAAGCCAAAAGAGACATGATGATTCAGGAGATGAGAAAAGAAGAAGACCAAAAAAGACTCCAAAAAGCAGTCCAGCAGAGCCAGCAAGGGCAATGGACAACGTGGGAGAATGCACTCCAAAGAAGTCTCACTTGGAATGACATTTGGCGCATGGCCCCTCTCAGGATCAGCTTCATTCTCAGATCTGCATATGACCTTCTGCCCTCAAATGCAAACCTGGTGAAGTGGGGGAAAACAGACGATCCTGCATGCCCCCTCTGCCATGAAAAACAAACAGTGGAGCATGTCCTAAGCTCATGTAAAGTAGCCCTGGCTCAAGGAAGGTACACATGGAGGCACAACCAAGTGCTCAAAGAGATTGTACAAGTAGTCTGGGCTAGTACCAACACCACAAAAGGGAAAATCAGGACTCCAAAAGCACCCGCAACATTCTTCACGGCAGGAGGCAGCAAATCATGGCCAAGAACAACAGTGCCACTCGAAACATGCAGGCAGAGTCTGCTGGACGGGGCAGATGACTGGGAGTGCACTGCAGACCTCCCAGAATGGAAGAGTCACCCAGAGATCATCAGCAAGAGTGGCATGAGACCAGACATAGTAGTCCACTCTAAGTCAACCAAGCAGCTGATCATGATCGAGCTCACGGTGCCATATGAGAACAGAATGGAGGCAGCTCAAATCTACAAGACTGAAAAGTATGCTGATCTGGCAAACAGCCTGAGGAGAGAAGGCTATGAGGTCAAAGTCCTCACTGCAGAAATTGGAGCTAGAGGGTTTGTAGGAACGTCTGCATACAGCTTGAACAGCTCTCAGTTCAGGAGGGAAAAAACCAGAGCCTGAAGCATGCAGAACGCAGAAAGGGTTAAGCTGATTGGTCAGGGAGGAAACAAAATGAACTTCTATAAGGCAATGCCTACAAATATAGGTGTTCCGTGGATCATGGTAAGGCGAGACATAAGTGGAATAATGGCAATTTCCTACAAAATGGGTTCGTCCCCTGGCTCAGTCCCTAAAGTGGAGTAAATAAAAAATGAATCAGGGGTCAGGGGACATCCGGCGTCAATGGGAAGGGGGGCAACACCCCTAGTGACGGTGTCTAGTGCAGGGGAATAAGGGCCGAAACACTTGCTTGAAGGGGGCTTCTCTTCTGAGGACTCTCTGCTGCCACGCTCTCCACGAGTTTCTTTCTACTCAAAGGCATTCATAGTGCGGACTGGGTGTATACCATATCCCAACATGCAGAGTCCACCATTCATGTTCGTTATTGCCCAGCCGTGAGGAAAATATGAGCTGTTATGTCAAAACTGATTCCAGGCAATATTTCAACCACGCTATAACTTCTAAAAACCGAAAATATTTTCCTGAAAGTCTCAGATTAATGAAACGTATTTACCTGTTCTATAAATTCAAGAACCATGTTAGGTGGATTATCCATGAGTAAGTTCTTCATGGATTCTCTGGAAAAGTACTTGTGTCTTATGCCTTGCACGTCTCTATCCTCTATGAACTCATGTTACACAGTGAGTGACAGATCACGTGAATGCACCTTGCAGTCTCCTAAGTTTCAAAAGATACGAGTTTAAGTAAAAAGGAGTGGCCTGCGGACAATTGGCACAAAAGTGTGTGTGTGAGTGTGTGTGTTTGTGTGTGTGTGTGTGTGTGTGTGTGTGTGTGTGTGTGTGTGTGCGCACGCGCGCGCGTGCGTGCGTGCGTGCGTACGTGTGTGTGTGTGTGTGTGTGTGTGTGTGTGTGTGTGTGTGTGCCTGCCTGTTTGTTTGCCTGTCTGTTTGTCTCTGTCTCTCTTTGACCTCTCTGTCTGTCTGTCTGTCTGTCTGTCTGTCTGTCTGTCTGTCTGTCTGTCTGTCTGTCTGTCTCTCTCTCTCTCTCTCTCTCTCTCTCTCTCTCTCTCTCTCTCTCCCCCTGTCAATCAATAGTTGATGGCAGAAATTCTCTACGAATCATACGGATCTGAAAGAGTAAACAATCTAATTGTGAGTTCCGACCTTTTTTGTCAGAACCTTTCAATAAACTATGAGTTTCAAGACATGTTTAGCAGATGGATGATTCGTTCAATTCTTTATTTGTGGCATTCCTGGCTGGAAGATCAGCCAACTCATTGCCTTAAACACCAACAAGCTGCACACCAACCCATTGCCTTAAACACCAACAAGCTGCACACCAACTCATTGCCTTAAACCCCAACAAGCTGCACACCAACTCATTGCCTTAAACACCAACAAGCCGCCCACCAACTGTTAAGGCGTCATGGCCTTGCTTAATGAGTCGAGTATTTACAGACAGGCACAACTGGATCGTACTGAGAATTCTCATTGTGTCTGAAAGTTGATTCTCCCTCATTTCATTTCATAAACCCATCAAAGTATACGCCTGGTAGTCCCAAGCAGAGAGATTGAAATAAAAGGAAAGAGAAATTTTGCGAAGACCACTGCCGCAAAGATGGGATCTCCAGTGAATGCGAAGAGGATGAAATGTGATTCAGGTAAGGGTAGCTTATGTATTACTTCTTCTTCTTTTACTTCTGTGTACGCAGGCTGATACTCCAGCGGACACACCCTGTATCGACAGGTAAGTATTAAACCCATCTGCCCAACAAAGGGAGTGGAGTTTTGTGTGTATGACCGTTTTTTATCCCGCCATTAAGGCAGCCATACTCCAACTTCGGGAAGCTTATGTATTAAAGATTGTGAATGACGTCATCAGTAGGAATCCCTCCTGACAAGGGAAAACATCGGTGGCGGGTTGCTCATTTGATTTATTATCAATTTTGTTATCAGTCTATGGCTCAAATTTATGTTACATTTTAGAACGCCTACATGATTTAATAGAAATTAATTTGGTGCAAAGTCGTAATTGTGGCGTGTGGCCACATGACCAGAAACCCACGCGACAATTGTGTCGTGACTATCAGACTTCAGAGAGGGGTTACATTGACAAAAAAAAAAAAAGTTCAGGAGTTCAGCGAAATAGAGGCTGAGGCCAGCAATGGCCCCCACAGCCAAAAGGAATCAGACAGGATGAAAAAAAAGAAGAAGAAAAATCCTTAGGTCAAGAAGATAGATCATCTTGAATGCAGTGGTTAGCAAAGCAGATTGCAGTCTGGGAGGTCGTGGGTTCCATTCTCAGTAGAGCCATGTATCTGAGGGATATCTTTGGCCCTGATCTCATCTGAATTTGCCAAAGCTCGAAAGGAAAGACTGGAACCACACAGTGGAGTTTCAAGCAGTTCTCCCTCTCATTCCTGCTGCCCGGTGTTCTGTTTGTAGTTGTTCCACCTTCATTTCTGTAGACCTGAAAACAGAGCAGCACGAATTCTTCTTCACTTTACTGGAAAATCGGTACATGATGAAAAGCGCTGTGAGCTTCGTGCGAGACGTATTATCAGTACACGTCATCTATCCTTGACCAGGTGTGGCAGTGTGTGTGAATAGAATGGATGCGAGTCACCCAGCCCTGCATTGTGGGAAAGTGCTGGCCGTTACGTTCTTGTTAGTCTGGTACTGTGTTGTTGACATTCCTGACTGAACCAACGTATAGGGGAAACGAAAGGACACCCAGCCCTGCATTGTGGGACAGTGCTGGCCGTTAGGATCTTGCCAGTCTGCTACTGTGTTGTTGACATTCCTGTCTGAACCAACGTATAGGGGAAACGGAAGGACATCCAGCCCTGCATTGTGGGACAGTGCTGGCCGTTAGGATCCTGCCAGTCTGCTACTGTGTTGTTGACATTCCTGACTGAACCAACGTATAGGGGAAACGGAAGGACATCCAGCCCTGCATTGTGGGACAGTGCTGGCCGTTAGGATCCTGCCAGTCTGCTACTGTGTTGTTGACATTCCTGACTGAACCAACGTATAGGGGAAACGGAAGGACATCCAGCCCTGCATTGTGGGACAGTGCTGGCCGTTAGGATCCTGCCAGTCTGCTACTGTGTTGTTGACATTCCTGACTGAACCAACGTATAGGGAAACGGAAGGACATCCAGCCCTGCATTGTGGGACAGTGCTGGCCGTTAGGATCCTGCCAGTCTGCTACTGTGTTGTTGACATTCCTGACTGAACCAACGTATAGGGGAAACGGAAGGACATCCAGCCCTGCATTGTGGGACAGTGCTGGCCGTTAGGATCCTGCCAGTCTGCTACTGTGTTGTTGACATTCCTGACTGAACCAACGTATAGGGGAAACGGAAGGACATCCAGCCCTGCATTGTGGGACAGTGCTGGCCGTTAGGATCCTGCCAGTCTGCTACTGTGTTGTTGACATTCCTGACTGAACCAACGTATAGGGAAACGGAAGGACATCCAGCCCTGCATTGTGGGACAGTGCTGGCCGTTAGGATCCTGCCAGTCTGCTACTGTTTGTTGACATTCTGACTGAACCAACGTATAGGGAAACGGAAGGACATCCAGCCCTGCATTGTGGGACAGTGTGGCCGTTAGGATCTGCCAGTCTGCTACTGTGTGTTGACATTCCTGACTGAACCAACGTATAGGGGAAACGGAAGGACATCCAGCCTGCATTGTGGGACAGTGCTGCCGTTAGGATCCTGCCAGTCTGCTACTGTGTTGTTGACATTCCTGACTGAACCAACGTATAGGGGAAACGAAGGACATCCAGCCTGCATTGTGGGACAGTGCTGGCCGTTAGGATCCTGCCAGTCTGCTACTGTGTTGTTGACATTCCGACTGAACCAACGTAATAGGGAAACGGAAGGACATCCAGCCCTGCATTGTGGGACAGTGCTGGCCGTTAGGATCCTGCCAGTCTGCTACTGTGTTGTTGACATTCCTGCTGAACCAACGTATAGGGAAACGAAGGACATCCAGCCCTGCATTGTGGGACAGTGCTGGCCGTTAGGATCTGCCAGTCTGCTACTGTGTTGTGACATTCCTGACTGAACCAACGTATAGGGGAAACGGAAGGACATCCAGCCCTGCATTGTGGGACAGTGCTGGCCGTTAGGATCCTGCCAGTCTGCTACTGTGTTGTTGACATTCCTGACTGAACCAACGTATAGGGGAAACGGAAGGACATCCAGCCCTGCATTGTGGGACAGTGCTGGCCGTTAGGATCCTGCCAGTCTGCTACTGTGTTGTTGACATTCCTGTCTGAACCAACGTATAGGGGAAACGGAAGGACATCCAGCCCTGCATTGTGGGACAGTGCTGGCCGTTAGGATCCTGCCAGTCTGCTACTGTGTTGTTGACATTCCTGACTGAACCAACGTATAGGGGAAACGGAAGGACATCCAGCCCTGCATTGTGGGACAGTGCTGGCCGTTAGGATCCTGCCAGTCTGCTACTGTGTTGTTGACATTCCTGACTGAACCAACGTATAGGGGAAACGGAAGGACATCCAGCCCTGCATTGTGGGACAGTGCTGGCCGTTAGGATCCTGCCAGTCTGCTACTGTGTTGTTGACATTCCTGACTGAACCAACGTATAGGGGAAACGGAAGGACATCCAGCCCTGCATTGTGGGACAGTGCTGGCCGTTAGGATCCTGCCAGTCTGCTACTGTGTTGTTGACATTCCTGACTGAACCAACGTATAGGGGAAACGGAAGGACATCCAGCCCTGCATTGTGGGACAGTGCTGGCCGTTAGGATCCTGCCAGTCTGCTACTGTGTTGTTGACATTCCTGACTGAACCAACGTATAGGGGAAACGGAAGGACATCCAGCCCTGCATTGTGGGACAGTGCTGGCCGTTAGGATCCTGCCAGTCTGCTACTGTGTTGTTGACATTCCTGACTGAACCAACGTATAGGGGAAACGGAAGGACATCCAGCCCTGCATTGTGGGACAGTGCTGGCCGTTAGGATCCTGCCAGTCTGCTACTGTGTTGTTGACATTCCTGACTGAACCAACGTATAGGGGAAACGGAAGGACATCCAGCCCTGCATTGTGGGACAGTGCTGGCCGTTAGGATCCTGCCAGTCTGCTACTGTGTTGTTGACATTCCTGACTGAACCAACGTATAGGGGAAACGGAAGGACATCCAGCCCTGCATTGTGGGACAGTGCTGGCCGTTAGGATCCTGCCAGTCTGCTACTGTGTTGTTGACATTCCTGACTGAACCAACGTATAGGGGAAACGGAAGGACATCCAGCCCTGCATTGTGGGACAGTGCTGGCCGTTAGGATCCTGCCAGTCTGCTACTGTGTTGTGACATTCCTGACTGAACCAACGTATAGGGGAAACGGAAGGACATCCAGCCCTGCATTGTGGGACAGTGCTGGCCGTTAGGATCCTGCCAGTCTGCTACTGTGTTGTTGACATTCCTGACTGAACCAACGTATAGGGGAAACGGAAGGACATCCAGCCCTGCATTGTGGGACAGTGCTGGCCGTTAGGATCCTGCCAGTCTGCTACTGTGTTGTTGACATTCCTGACTGAACCAACGTATAGGGGAAACGGAAGGACATCCAGCCCTGCATTGTGGGACAGTGCTGGCCGTTAGGATCCTGCCAGTCTGCTACTGTGTTGTTGACATTCCTGACTGAACCAACGTATAGGGGAAACGGAAGGACATCCAGCCCTGCATTGTGGGACAGTGCTGGCCGTTAGGATCCTGCCAGTCTGCTACTGTGTTGTTGACATTCCTGACTGAACCAACGTATAGGGACACGGAAGGACATCCAGCCCTGCATTGTGGGACAGTGCTGGCCGTTAGGATCCTGCCAGTCTGCTACTGTGTTGTTGACATTCCTGACTGAACCAACGTATAGGGGAAACGGAAGGACATCCAGCCCTGCATTGTGGGACAGTGCTGGCCGTTAGGATCCTGCCAGTCTGCTACTGTGTTGTTGACATTCCTGACTGAACCAACGTATAGGGGAAACGGAAGGACATCCAGCCCTGCATTGTGGGACAGTGCTGGCCGTTAGGATCCTGCCAGTCTGCTACTGTGTTGTTGACATTCCTGTCTGAACCAACGTATAGGGGAAACGGAAGGACATCCAGCCCTGCATTGTGGGACAGTGCTGACCGTTAGGATCCTGCCAGTCTGCTACTGTGTTGTTGACATTCCTGTCTGAACCAACGTATAGGGGAAACGGAAGGACATCCAGCCCTGCATTGTGGGACAGTGCTGACCGTTAGGATCCTGCCAGTCTGCTACTGTGTTGTTGACATTCCTGTCTGAACCAACGTATAGGGGAAACGGAAGGACATCCAGCCCTGCATTGTGGGACAGTGCTGGCCGTTAGGATCCTGCCAGTCTGCTACTGTGTTGTTGACATTCCTGTCTGAACCAACGTATAGGGGACACGGAAGGACATCCAGCCCTGCATTGTGGGACAGTGCTGGCCGTTAGGATCCTGCCAGTCTGCTACTGTGTTGTTGACATTCCTGACTGAACCAACGTATAGGGGAAACGGAAGGACATCCAGCCCTGCATTGTGGGACAGTGCTGGCCGTTAGGATCCTGCCAGTCTGCTACTGTGTTGTTGACATTCCTGACTGAACCAACGTATAGGGGAAACGGAAGATGGAGAACATTTCCATTCTGACCATTACTGATAAAAGTTTTTTTTTTTTTTACAATGCTTTACACGACGATGGCTTTGGTTTCTTCTGTGACTGAATGAAGGGAAGAGAATGCAGTTAGCGGCTGTTACAGAAGTGCAGACTGGGGGTGGTGACGGTGGTGAAGAGCTGGATGATGACAACTTGCCATGTTTACGCCCCGGACAAGATCTGAGTCCGTGAAGAACTATGTTGCACCGGACTGTTTCACCAGGACAACATTCAATCAGCGGTCAGGACTTCTTTCTGTCTCTGTCTCTTCTTCTTGTGTGTGTGTGTGTTTTGTGTGTGTGTGTGTGTGTGTGTGAGAGAGAGAGAGAGGAGAGAGAGAGAGAGAGAGAGAGAGAGAGAGTGCGCGCGATCGTGTCTGTATCTGTGGAACCTGGTTGACGCTGGATATACTGTAAAGACAAGCGTAGAGTACAGCCTTGCTGTGACGTGTTATCTGTGACTCCAGTGGAAACCTTTGGCATCATCTCCACCATCCTCATCTTCAGCAACCAGCATAAGATGGTCCCAAGTTACGTGCCCCCTAAGCCCTGCTGTCATGGCAACCTCAGTTTTCACACTCAACCGGGACCGGGCAGACACACCTTGCCATCGGTGTACAACACGCTCATTGTTCAGTCACATGACCAGGGTTCGACCTGTGGTCGTGTGCACTGAACGCCAGTTCACCCAGTAGCCACACCACCGCTGAAGAAGACAGACGGATGTCTGTCGAAAGCTCCAAATAAGTGCTATTCCTAGCTGAGTGACCTGTTTAAATCCGGTAGTCGTTAAACTCAGTTTTGATTTTCTCCCCACATGTGTGGCTTAGCCAGTTATTTTCATGTGTATTTGTCATCCTCGTCAGCAAGGTTAACGGGATTATTGAAAGATGGATGAGGTTTGTGCCCAACAGAGGGAGACGTTCAGTCTGACTCCGCGACTAATTTTTTTTCTCTTCTGTCTCGTCTTCTGTGCAATCCTTAGTGGTTTCGCCTGGTGCATCCAGCCACAACAACCCCGGCTTCAACAATCCACAGGCAATGTGAAGTCAAACCATGCCGAGAGATACAGGCACCTGCAGTGTTGGTCGGGAAATTTGAGCCACACTCTCAGAGACGTATCCTTTAAGTGGACGAAACTCCACTGCGTGCTTCAGTCTTC
>CM065735.1:55156144-55158644 GCA_033310375.1 Conus canariensis | reverse complement strand
GAGATTAGAATCAACCGCCTTTGTGTAGGTATGGAAAACACAGATAGGAAGTGTCAGTGTCAGGAATACCGCTGAGGTCAAAATGAGCGTCACCGTCATGGGGTAGACTTTATAACTTCCTGACGTTGTTTCCTGTTTGACACCTCCCCTCAGTTGTCGGGAAAGTGCAAAGGATTGGATCACCTGTAGAATGAGAACAGAGTTTCCCAGAAGAAGCAGAACGAATGGAATCACTGACGCCCAGAACAGGTCCAACCATATGAAGAGATGTACAAAATCCACGTGTCTCTCTCTGGGTACACACTGTCTGTCTTCCTCCTGATAGGTGAAGGTAACCAGAACATGGAAGTTCAACGCAGAGGCTATAACCACGATGGAGGCAACCACCACCTTCCCCCTCTTCACAGTGCACACAACCCCTACACGATGTGGGGCGACCACTGACGTCACTCGCTGATACGTCATCGACACCAGAAACCACGCGGACGTGACCGCACAGGCGTAAAACACAAATTCAGGAACAGTGCAGAGAAGGTCGTGATGGAATAACGGTGGGGGCCAAGAGAACACCTCATCAGTCCAGAACCAGACTGAAGACACCAGGAGCAGGCACTGGTCAGACACGGCCAGAGCTGTGAAGTACACAGACAGACAGGCCGTGGACTTAGAATCCCTCATCCCCCTCATCACCACCACGATCATCACGTTGCCGAACGTACCAAACACCAGCAGCACAGGAGGTACCACATGCCAAAGGATGGTTGTGATATCATTGAGAAGTGCTGATGATCCAGAGGTTGTACCATTCCTCAGGTTGGAATGAGTCGGATACTGTGTCGCATTCCATGTGGGCATCCCTAGAAATGTAGCTTTTGGCTGGGAAAGTGTAAGTGGATGATTCATGTTATTTCCGTCAGAGCTTTCTGAACCTATACAAACAGGTTAACTGTCGTTGTGTAACAGCCTCACAGACCGCACAGGTTCCCCAGGACGGTCCATACGTAAGGAGAAATGCCCCAAGACTCCAAAAATTCCTCCAAACCGACATCTATAACATCTGTATACAAAATCAATTATAAGAAGATAGCATTCTTCTCTCTCAACTCCTGTGCCACTCTGATGGCTTTACTCAACTCCTGTGCCACTCTGATGGCTTTACACAACTCCTGTGCCACTCTGATGGCTTTACTCAACTCCTGTGCCACTCGGCTTTACTCAACTCCTGTGCCACTCTGATGGCTTTACTCAACTCCTGTGCCACTCTGATGGCTTTACTCAACTCCTGTGCCACTCTGATGGCTTTACTCAACTCCTGTGCCACTCTGATGGCTTTACTCAACTCCTGTGCCACTCTGATGGCTTTACTCAAACGCAGCTCTCTGTCACAGCCCCTAGTACCAGCAGTCCACAGGGAGAATCAACGTCAAGTCATCATGACGCAACCCCCCTTCCCTTCAAAGGAGCACTGCACTGCTGCTGAGTCACTTTGGTGATGTTCAGTGGTGCCTGTTCTGATGCAGCGAATGAGCTGGACATCACCTACTGAGCTCCCTTCTAATGGTAGTAATTGTCTAGTGTGGAGCTAGCGTGAATGTGTGTCATACTCTAGAGGGCGCCACATGGTCCGTCCAGCGACAGTTCCAATGAACTTGCTGATACCGGCCTCGGCATGAGCTCATTAAGGTACAGATGTCCAGAGGAAATCGAGACTGAGGTCACCATGGAAGCAAGGTATGCAGGGGCTACAGAATTTGAGGCTTTTTTCATGGAGATGAATGACAATGAGGATGATGAAAATGATACTAAGGAGGTCCATTCTGATCTGAGAGCGCATGACAGGGCTGTACTCTACACTTCTTTTCATAATACTTCCTGGCATCAACCAGCCCCAAGAGATACAGACACCTGCAGTATTGCTCAGGCAATTTGAGCAACACATTTAGAGGGGCATCCAGTAAGTGGATAAAAATCGACAGTGTAGTTCCTGTCTTCCCATTATAGCCCATGGCAAATTCAGCGCCGTGTACAACCCCTATCCCACAAATACAAATGGGTCTGATGGGAATCGAGCCCATGACCTCTCAGCCAGGAATCCTCGACACTAACCATTATGCCATGGTGGCTGGTACAAGATAGCTATTCCATTGACATCATTAAAGCAGGTAAGAGCAGAATGTACAGAGCAGTACCACACACACACACACACACACACACACACACACACACAACACACACACACACACACACACACCTGGTCGCACATAAATACAATACCGAAAAATGTTGAAGTTTTGTGTACGCTTTGTGTGTGTGTGTGTGGTGGGGGGGGGGGGGGGGGGGGGGAGAATGGGACAGCACATTTTGATGTACCATTCATTACACAACACCTAGACTGAACATCGGTCAGCGCGGTGATCACTTTCATACCCTCAGCCAAACACACACCACCCCAGCTCACCAAGCTGTCAATGGGTACGTACCTCTTCCTCTTTATGAACCG
>CM065735.1:55136144-55153644 GCA_033310375.1 Conus canariensis | reverse complement strand
AATAAGGAACTAATTAATAGATGGATGCCTATTTCCTTTCTTTGTGTTGTGTATATGTTAGGCTGAGCAAGCTTGGGAAATGGCAATTAAGTGTGTACTTCCATCTATCGTCAAAGATGTGATTCATGTTGGCATCTTTATGTAGAAAGTAACTTTGATCAAATTAGTAAGTGTGTACTTCCATCTATCGTCAAAGATGTGATTCATGTTGGCATCTTTGTGTAGAAAGTAACTTTGATCAAATTAGTAAGTGTGTACTTCCATCTATCGTCAAAGATGTGATTCATGTTGGCATCTTTATGTAGAAAGTAACTTTGATCAAATACATTAGTTAATCAATAGCCTGAGGAGAAAAAAAGCCTGATTCATTCCTTTGTCTTGATTTCAAAAAGACATCTGATAACATTGATGGGTTATTCATGCATAATGCACGTCATACGTTTTGTTCAAGTCTGGAATTCCTTCATTAGATTTCAGCATTTTAAAACAATATTAGATCGCTAATTTCCGGTAATGGTGAAGTGCTGTATTGATTTTCTTTTCTGCGGGGCTGCAGACAAGGCGATCCCGTTATCCCCATACTCATTCATCTTTCGTGTCGAAATCCTTGTAATATCAGTAAGAAGAAAGACATTTATAGTGAGTAACATACAATATCACCAACACGCAGATTCATCCCTTCATGCTGTTTATTCATACATTCCTGTTGTTTATTGCCCAAGTCATGAGGAAATATCAGTCTTGTTATATCAAAATCGATTCAAACCAATATTCCAACCATGCTGAAACGTCTTAAAACCGAAAGAATTTTTCTCAAGGTCTTAGATCTATGAAACAAATGTTCCTATCCTAGGTACTCAAGAATCATGTCAGGTGGGTGATCCGTGAACAGGATCTTCATGGAGTCTCCAGTAAAGCATTTGTGTTTAAGGACATGCACGTCTTTACCCTATATGCCGGGCGCGCCCCCTATGAGCAAATGTTACAGAGAGAGAGAGAGAGAGAGAGAGAGAGAGAGAGAGAGAGAGAGAGAGAGAGAGAAAGGCCGATCACGTGACATGCGTCATGGGGCCTCCTCAGCTTTCAAAAGATATGAGTTTGAGTAAAAGGTGTGCCCTGTGTATTCATGACACAAAAATGTGTGTGTGTGTGTGTGTATGTGTGTGTGTGTGTGCGTGCGCGCGTGCGTGCGTGCGTGCGTGTGTGGGGTGTGTGTGTGTGGTGTGTGTGTGTGTGTGTGTGTGTGTTTCTCTCTCTGCGTCTCTGTCTGTCTGTCTGTATGTTTGTCTCTCCCTCTCTCCGCGCGCGCGTCATGTGTGGTGCGCGTGTTGGCAGCCACAAGCAGTATTTAGAAAAAAAACAAAAAAACATTTATGATTCGGAAAGATCTGAAAAAAAGTTCAACTGTTTGTCAGTGAGTTCCAATCTTTTCGCCAGAAGTCTTTGATGTAACTATGAATTTCAAGTTCAGGATAGGTTTAACAGGTACATGATCTGATCAAAGTTTTTTCTTGGTGGCTTTCTTGGTAAGACGGTCGTCCATCTCTTTTGCCTTAAATGCCAAACGCCTGTACACACACACACACACACACACACACACACACACACACACACACACACACACAAAATAGTGCACTAAGGGTTTTTTTTTTGTCAGGAACTGTGCTCAAGTTCCTGGTGGTTGCTTGTGGTTGTTCGTTAGAGCAATGTACCGATGGAAAACATGCATTGCTTATGCAGGCTAAAAAAAAAAAAAGAGGAAGGATTTTAAGTCTTGTGACTGCACTCATCTGTTCAAAGAAACCGCGCACCATGCTTGCATGCTGATCACGCGAGCAGAGAGAGCTGAGGGAGCTGTGTCACCAGAAAGGCGCTTAGTAGGAGCAGACTCAGGAAGACTGGTTGACAGCACGGCAGTTACAGACAGGCTCTGCATAAACGTCAGCCGGAATAGCTCTGTGGTAGAGCGCCGGACTCGTAATCTTGGTGATCCTGGGGTTGCGGGTTCGAATCTTCGCCGGGCCGTTTGGGTACTGGGGGATTTTTCCCTCGGAGTTAACATTGGTTATGACTCCATTCCCCATACAGTCCTTCGAATGAGACTATAAACCGAGGTTCCGTGTGTGAACGCACGCATAACATCTTGCACACACGTCCCATCCCCAACTTTCAGAAGAGAAGGCCAGTTTGGCTGTTGGTATGGATGACACGTTACACACAGCATGCACCCTGCGTGAGAAATGGAAAGAATGAAGGAAGTAAGGAAAACAAGTGAACGACATTGACTGGATGACACGGGAAACAACTGAATGAAGCGCCAGCTTACAGCTCTTCAGTCGGCCCTACCCAGGTAGGCAGCCCGTTGTGTAAACGAGTGCGGATTGTAAAGCGCCTAAAGCTTAGTCTCTAGTCGAGGATAGGTGCTATATTAGTATTTTATCGTAATAACAACAACAACAACAACAACAACAACAAAATAATAATAATAATAATAATAATAATAATAATAATAACGTGTGCCTCGTAGAATTGTTGTAGGGGACACAGAAGGTGTCTTATTTGGTTGTAAGTCGAGGGCCATAGCTGACCATGGAGAAAAAAGACAAGACAACCAGGAACGTGCTCGGCAAGAGAGACTAGGCTAATAATCCTTTGTTGAGAGGGGTACAAGCACAGTTTGTGGCTTGTCGTATAAGTCAACGAGAGGACGCAAAGACTGGAGACCGTTGAAGAGTTGTTGTAGGTCTGTGAGGATCAGAGAACTTGGTTTCTGCTCGAGATTTTTGTATGTGGCACTGTTGGTGCGAAGTGAAGAAAACAGGGATTTTTTTAGTCCATGAGGAACTGATGATTTCATTTCGAAAACATGCATGTCTAAATACTTTTGTGTGTGTGAAAAAGAAGAAAGAATTTGTATGTAAACTGTGTAAAAAGTTTAATTGTAAACGAAAGGGGGGAACTCTCTATCGTTTGTCTAATTGGTTGTTTTTGTTGACGTAGCGTGAGTGAGAGTCTGACACTGGTGTGCTGAGAATTGTATCCGAAAGATGATTCTACTGTACGATTTTCTTTCATAGCCCATAAAGTTCCACTCCAGGTGGTTCCAAAGCTGACAGTCTGCAATGAAAGGAATGGGAGGGGGGGGGGGGGCATTTTGGAGAGACCACCTGGCACAAAGATAGACTTGCAAGTGAGTGTGAAAGTCTGAAGTATGACGTCAGGTAAGGGGTAGCTCATGTATTTCAAGAATGCACATGACGTCACCAGTAGAAATCCCTAAAACAAGTGGTATGATTGGTGGTGGTGATGATAGTGGTGGTGGGGCGCTCATTTGATCTGTGATTATTTGAATATCAGTCTATGGCTCAAATATACACTACGCATCAAAACGCTTCTACGCAATTAAAAAAAAATGGTGTAAAACTGTGGTGTGTGGCCACATGACCATGAACCTAAGCAAGAACAATGTTGTGACGATTAGAATTCAAAGAGGAACCTAAGGTTCCTGTCAGGAACGTTACCATGAACAATGTTTTGATAATCAGGATTCAGAGAGAGATAAGTGGGAAAAAAGTTCAGGTGTTCAGGGAAATTGAGGTTACGGTCAGCAATGGTCCCCTGAACCCAAAGGGAGTGAGAGATGAGAAAATTCTTAGGCCTAGACTGACAGACCATCTTGACTGCCATGACACAGGCTGTGAGTTTAACCAGCCGCCGTGGTGTTGTGGTTAGCAATGCCCCATAATATATAGTGAAGACTGAGGGGTCGCAGGTTCAATTTCTGTTACAGGTATTCATATGAGCGATGCTTTTTGCCTCGACCTCAGTTGACTTTGCTATTGCTCGAAAGGGAAGACGGGAACCACACAGCCGAGTTTTATGCATTTTACCTTTTTCATTCCTGGTTTTCTGTTTGTAGGAGCATTACCTTTATTTCTGCAGCCCAGAAAACCGGGCAGCACGAATTCTTTTTACTTTACTGGAAAATCAGTACAGTGCTGGCCATTAGGATCCTGCCAGTCTGCTACTGTGTTGTTGACATTCCTGCTGAACCAACGTATAGGGAAACGGAAGGACATCCAGCCCTGCATTGTGGGACAGTGCTGGCCATTAGGATCCTGCCAGTCTGCTACTGTGTTGTTGACATTCCTGACTGAACCAACGTATAGGGGAAACGGAAGGACATCCAGCCCTGCATTGTGGGACAGTGCTGGACCGTTAGGATCCTGCCAGTCTGCTACTGTGTTGTTGACATTCCTGACTGAACCAACGTATAGGAGAAACGGAAGGACATCCAGCCCTGCATTGTGGGACAGTGCTGGCCGTTAGGATCCTGCCAGTCTGCTACTGTGTTGTGACATTCCTGTCTGAACCAACGTATAGGAGAAACGGAAGGACATCCAGCCCTGCATTGTGGGACAGTGCTGGCCGTTAGGATCCTGCCAGTCTGCTACTGTGTTGTTGACATTCCTGTCTGAACCAACGTATAGGAGAAACGGAAGGACATCCAGCCCTGCATTGTGGGACAGTGCTGCCATTAGGATCCTGCCAGTCTGCTACTGTGTTGTTGACATTCCTGACTGAACCAACGTATAGGGGAAACGGAAGGACATCCAGCCCTGCATTGTGGGACAGTGCTGGCCGTTAGGATCCTGCCAGTCTGCTACTGTGTTGTTGACATTCCTGTCTGAACCAACGTATAGGGAAACGGAAGGACACCCAGCCCTGCATTGTGGGACAGTGCTGGCCGTTAGGATCCTGCCAGTCTGCTACTGTGTTGTCGACATTCCTGACTGAACCAACGTATAGGGGAAACGGAAGGACACCAGCCCTGCATTGTGGGACAGTGCTGGCCGTTAGGATCCTGCCAGTCTGCTACTGTGTTGTTGACATTCCTGACTGAACCAACGTATAGGAGAAACGGAAGGACATCCAGCCCTGCATTGTGGGACAGTGCTGGCCGTTAGGATCCTGCCAGTCTGCTACTGTGTTGTTGACATTCCTGACTGAACCAACGTATAGGAGAAACGGAAGGACATCCAGCCCTGCATTGTGGGACAGTGCTGGCCGTTAGGATCCTGCCAGTCTGCTACTGTGTTGTTGACATTCCTGACTGAACCAACGTATAGGAGAAACGGAAGGACATCCAGCCCTGCATTGTGGGACAGTGCTGGCCGTTAGGATCCTGCCAGTCTGCTACTGTGTTGTTGACATTCCTGACTGAACCAACGTATAGGAGAAACGGAAGGACATCCAGCCCTGCATTGTGGGACAGTGCTGGCCGTTAGGATCCTGCCAGTCTGCTACTGTGTTGTTGACATTCCTGACTGAACCAACGTATAGGGGAAACGGAAGGACATCCAGCCCTGCATTGTGGGACAGTGCTGCCGTTAGGATCCTGCCAGTCTGCTACTGTGTTGTTGACATTCCTGACTGAACCAACGTATAGGGGAAACGGAAGGACATCCAGCCCTGCATTGTGGGACAGTGCTGGCCGTTAGGATCCTGCCAGTCTGCTACTGTGTTGTTGACATTCCTGACTGAACCAACGTATAGGGGAAACGGAAGGACATCCAGCCCTGCATTGTGGGACAGTGCTGGCCGTTAGGATCCTGCCAGTCTGCTACTGTGTTGTTGACATTCCTGACTGAACCAACGTATAGGGGAAACGGAAGGACATCCAGCCCTGCATTGTGGGACAGTGCTGGCCGTTAGGATCCTGCCAGTCTGCTACTGTGTTGTTGACATTCCTGACTGAACCAACGTATAGGGGAAACGGAAGGACATCCAGCCCTGCATTGTGGGACAGTGCTGCCGTTAGGATCCTGCCAGTCTGCTACTGTGTTGTTGACATTCCTGACTGAACCAACGTATAGGGGAAACGGAAGGACATCCAGCCCTGCATTGTGGGACAGTGCTGGCCGTTAGGATCCTGCCAGTCTGCTACTGTGTTGTTGACATTCCTGACTGAACCAACGTATAGGGGAAACGGAAGGACATCCAGCCCTGCATTGTGGGACAGTGCTGGCCGTTAGGATCCTGCCAGTCTGTACTGTGTTGTTGACATTCCTGACTGAACCAACGTATAGGGGAAACGGAAGGACATCCAGCCCTGCATTGTGGGACAGTGCTGGCCGTTAGGATCCTGCCAGTCTGCTACTGTGTTGTTGACATTCCTGACTGAACCAACGTATAGGGGAAACGGAAGGACATCCAGCCCTGCATTGTGGGACAGTGCTGGCCGTTAGGATCCTGCCAGTCTGCTACTGTGTTGTTGACATTCCTGACTGAACCAACGTATAGGGGAAACGGAAGGACATCCAGCCCTGCATTGTGGGACAGTGCTGGCCGTTAGGATCCTGCCAGTCTGCTACTGTGTTGTTGACATTCCTGTCTGAACCAACGTATAGGGGAAACGGAAGGACATCCAGCCCTGCATTGTGGGACAGTGCTGGCCGTTAGGATCCTGCCAGTCTGCTACTGTGTTGTTGACATTCCTGACTGAACCAACGTATAGGGGAAACGGAAGGACATCCAGCCCTGCATTGTGGGACAGTGCTGGCCGTTAGGATCCTGCCAGTCTGCTACTGTGTTGTTGACATTCCTGACTGAACCAACGTATAGGGGAAACGGAAGGACATCCAGCCCTGCATTGTGGGACAGTGCTGGCCGTTAGGATCCTGCCAGTCTGCTACTGTGTTGTTGACATTCCTGACTGAACCAACGTATAGGGAAACGGAAGGACATCCAGCCCTGCATTGTGGGACAGTGCTGGCCGTTAGGATCCTGCCAGTCTGCTACTGTGTTGTTGACATTCCTGTCTGAACCAACGTATAGGGGAAACGGAAGGACATCCAGCCCTGCATTGTGGGACAGTGCTGGCCGTTAGGATCCTGCCAGTCTGCTACTGTGTTGTTGACATTCCTGACTGAACCAACGTATAGGGGAAACGGAAGGACATCCAGCCCTGCATTGTGGGACAGTGCTGACCGTTAGGATCCTGCCAGTCTGCTACTGTGTTGTTGACATTCCTGACTGAACCAACGTATAGGGGAAACGGAAGGACATCCAGCCCTGCATTGTGGGACAGTGCTGGCCGTTAGGATCCTGCCAGTCTGCTACTGTGTTGTTGACATTCCTGACTGAACCAACGTATAGGGAAACGGAAGGACATCCAGCCCTGCATTGTGGGACAGTGCTGGCCGTTAGGATCCTGCCAGTCTGCTACTGTGTTGTTGACATTCCTGACTGAACCAACGTATAGGGGAAACGGAAGGACATCCAGCCCTGCATTGTGGGACAGTGCTGGCCGTTAGGATCCTGCCAGTCTGCTACTGTGTTGTTGACATTCCTGACTGAACCAACGTATAGGGGAAACGGAAGGACATCCAGCCCTGCATTGTGGGACAGTGCTGGCCGTTAGGATCCTGCCAGTCTGCTACTGTGTTGTTGACATTCCTGCTGAACCAACGTATAGGGGAAACGGAAGGACATCCAGCCCTGCATTGTGGGACAGTGCTGGCCGTTAGGATCCTGCCAGTCTGCTACTGTGTTGTTGACATTCCTGACTGAACCAACGTATAGGGGAAACGGAAGGACATCCAGCCCTGCATTGTGGGACAGTGCTGGCCGTTAGGATCCTGCCAGTCTGCTACTGTGTTGTTGACATTCCTGACTGAACCAACGTATAGGGGAAACGAAGGACATCCAGCCCTGCATTGTGGGACAGTGCTGGCCGTTAGGATCCTGCCAGTCTGCTACTGTGTTGTTGACATTCCTGACTGAACCAACGTATAGGGGAACGGAAGATGGAGAACATTCCTTTCTGACCAGTTCTGAATGGTGTTTACGACGCTTTAGAACACGATGGCTTTGTTGCGACTGTGTGAAGAGAGCAGAGTGGAGTCAGTGGCTGCTATGGAAGTACAAATTGCGGTCATGATCGTGAATAAAAAGAGCTGGATTGGATGATGGAAATTTGTCATTGTTTATGCTCAGCAGGATTTGAGTCAGTAAGAAGCTATGCTGCACCTGATTGTCCCACCAGGACAACATTCAATTGGCGATCAAGAGCTCTCTCTCTCTCTCTCTCTGACTCTCTCTCTCTCTCTCTCTCTCTCTCTCTCTTCTCTCTCTCTCTCCCCTTTTCTGTATGTGTGCACACGTGTACGCGTGTATATTCACTCATCTGTTTATTCATTCATCTATTTACCGATTTAGTTATCTAGTTAGTTAGGTAGTTATTTCGTTCGTTAGGTAGTTAGTAATTCAGTTAGTTAGTTAGTTTAGTTAGTTATTTCCTTAGTTAGTTAGTTACTTACTTACTTCGTTCTTTCGTTCGTTCGTTCGTTCGTTACGTTACGTTACGTTAGTTTTTACTTACTTACTTCGTTCGTTCGTTCGTTAGTGAGTTAGTTAGTTAGTTACTTATTACTTCGTTCTTTCGTGCGTTCGTTCGTTCGTTCGTTAGTTAGTTAGTTAGTTAGTTAGTTATTACTTACTTACTATACTTACTTCGTTGTCGTTCGTTCGTTCGTTCGTCAGTCAGTTAGTTAGTTATTGCTGTCTCAGTTTCCGTGCAGCCCTTGATGGCATTGCATCCACGCTGCCCATTTCACACCCTCCCCCCCCTCCATCTCCCCTCCCATCACCCACCCATAGTCACAGCCTGGCCCGTTCCATCACAGCCGCAGCACCGGCAATCCACAGGCAGCAGTCCATGTCAAGTCAAATCAGGCCCGGGAGAACAGACACCTGCAGTGTTGGTCAAGAAATTTGAGCAACATTCTCAGAAACGGATCCATTAAATGGATGAAATTCGACAGTGTGGTCCCAGTCTCCCCAGTTGAGCCCATAAAAGATTCGGCCGTTCGGGGCAGAAAAATCCCTCAACTAAATGGCTGTGACGGGAATCGAACCCATGACCACCTAGCCGGGAATCGGCCATGCTAAGATCTTCTTAGAGGTGGGTTGTGCGACTCAGCAATTCTTGCTGTCAGTAGTGGGCTGCATAGGTTGTATTCAGCGTACGTTGGATCAGACTATGCATGACTGACAACTGAGGTGACTCCGCAGCAGTGCCGTGTCATGTCTTGTGGCAAGCGTCATGGCGAGTTCAGACTGTCCTCTCCCTGTGGATGACCAGTGATGTGGCTGGACGAGGAAGCCAGAGTGAGCAGCATGGCAGCGATGCCAATAAAGTGACACCGAAGACGAGACAAAAAACACTTGCTAAAACCTTAATAAGCAAAGCTTTAAAAAAAAAAGGATGAGAGTTCAGCTATGGAGAAAGGGCTATCAGAATAGTTATGATTTGAAAATTCTGAAACAAAAACAGTTAGGCAGTGTACAATAAAGGAAGCTCCTTTTATGAGAGTGAAAACCGTCATAGATTATAAGAGGACGAACATTTTGATTGAAAAAAAAATGAACATCGACAAAGCAGGTCTTATACAGCAAAGAGTTTAGTCGGTGGAGTAATTTCAGAAAGAATCAAGATCAAAGAGAGTTGCAAACGGACCATGGTACATGTCTGGCAATGTGAAAACGTCATAAACAACTCCAGGAAGACCAGCCGCCGTGGCGAAGTGGTTAGCGTCGCGGACTCCCGGCTGGGAAGTCGTGGGTTCGAATCCCATCAGAGTCATGTGGGTTTTTCTGCCCCGACCGGCTCCTACCCAGAGTTGAGTTTGCTGTGGACTCAGTTGGGAAGACTGGGACCACACAGTCGAGTTTCATCTACTTAATGGATGCGTTTCTGAGAGTGTTGCTCAAATTTTCTGACCAACACTGCAGGTGCCTGTATCTCTCGGGCCTGGTTGACGCCGGGATATATTATGAAAGGAAGCGTAGAGTACAGCCCTGTCATGTAGTCTCAGACCGAAATGGAAATCCGTAGCATCATCTTATTCATCCTCATTCTCATCGATCAGCATTTAAAAAAAAGTCTCAAATTCTGTGGCCCTTCATGCCCTGCTCTCATGGTGACCTCAATTTCGATGTCCTCTCCACGTCTGTGGCCTTGGTTTGGTTCCGTCGGGGTCACCGGTATCGGCGAGTCCATGGGGGCTTTCGTTGGACGGACGTGGTGGCGCCCTCTGGAGGGAGAGCTCACTCACGCCGGCTCCGCGACTAAGCAATTATTGTCGTCAGTAGGGGGCTTAGTAAGTGGTGTCCTGCGTATGTTAGATCTGAACAGGCGCCACTGAACACACCGAAGTGACTCGGCAGCAGTGCAGTGTCTCCTCCGGTGGGTTGCCTCTTGACGACTTGACATTGACTGCTCCCTGTGGATTGCCGGTGCCGGGGCTGCGGCGGGGCCGACCGGACTGTGGCTGTGGACGGGGTGTCGGAATGAGCGGCGTGGGTGCACTGCCTCTGAGGTGGCGCAGAGGTTGGGACAGCACAAAAAAAAAAAAAAAAAAAAAAAAAAATCGTCAAAGAAAAAAAAAACAAACTCCAGGGACAATGGTAGCGTTTTGTAGATGGCGTAAAAGTGTCGCGATTTTTCTCTTTGAAAACAAACCAGTTGGCTTGCCCGCTTTTCCATCAAAGGTGTTTCTGTCTGTATTTTATTTTTTTATTTATTTATTTTTTTTACATAAAACAAAATTTGTGGAAGGCAAATCTCTGTCTCTGTCTCTGTCTGCATGCCTGTCTGTCTGTCTCTGTTAGTGTGTGTAAGTGTTAGTGTTATAGTGTGTGGTGTGTGTGTGTGTGTGTGTGTGTGTGTGTGTGTGTGTGTGTGTGTGTGTGTATAAATATTTTGTTTTTGCTGAAACTCATAGCCTGGGTCGCTTGCAGTTTTCATTTTTTATTATTTAAAAAAGAAAAGTCTGCTTACCAATGGAGTAGTTATCACACGCACACACACACACACACACACACACACACACACACACACACACATACACACCACACGCGCGCGCGTACACGCTCATGCAGACAGAGAGAGAGAGAGAGAGAGAGAGAGAGAGAGAGAGAGAGAGAGAGAAGGGGGGCAGTGGTGCCAGTGGGATCTAGAGAAGTACTGTCCTCATCTACTTTTAGCCAGAGTCGGCCACAAGGCAGGCGAGACAAAAATAGACCCGAAGGTGCCGGTGGGACCGACAGAAGCACTGTCCTCACCTGCCGAAGCAACCAGCCAGGCACAATACTACACCGCCCTTGGAGACCAGCGCTATGTGGTTACAGCGTGCAGGCACGCACGTGGCATTCCTCTGAAACCAGACACGGTTTATCAACAGGGATGGAAATCATGAAGGAAACAGCAGGCATACCAGCACTGTCCGGGAGAAAGGAGTGCAGGACCATCACACTGGAAGTAGACCACAAAGCATCACCTGAGCACGCATGAATGCCAGGCAAAGAGAGCTCACTGCAGGAAGACTAAACACATCCAGATTGACCAAGATCTTATTGCTGCAAAGAAAACATCAGGCCAGGCTTCCCGCTGATCTCCCTCCTCCTCCTCTCTTTCTTCACCCCCTCCCCCACTTCCCTGGGCCAGCGAACTGGAGGCAATCGTCTTTCACACCTCAGCGCTCTTCCGTGCAACCAAGAATCGTACAATCAGCTGTGCATGGAACAAAGCCTTAACATCAGAGGAAAAGTAGCTGGAGTCGTGTTTATGTGGACAGACGGGCTGCAGACACAGAATTGAGAGGATGAGCTGGGGTGTATCCCGATGGACACACACACACACACACACACACACACACACACACACACACACACACACACACACACACAGAGGCGGAGGCCCTGCCATTGGCTTCTATTGCACCAACAACAGAGCAGAATAGAAGCCTCGATGCACGCTGCTAACGCCATCAACACAGCAGCATAACCCAACACCCAGGTGTCTTCTTCCTGTACTAGTGGCAGTCATCTCCTGCAGTCTGCTTCAGGTAGAGTGAGCACTGCAGACCAGCAGATGCAGCTGGCTGGCACTACAGTGGATCCACTCTCACTGTGGCATACAATGACAGGCTGGCAATGCTGAGTGCTGGGGAGGAGCAGGAAGAAACAAGTGGACTTACACAAAAGATGAAGACCATCATCTACTCCTTGTACAGTCCATCCCAATCACATGGCAGTCATCATCATCACGAACAGAGCAGGTCACCAATCTTTTATGTAACCAGCCACTGTTGAGAAGTGATTAGCGTCGCGGAGTTTAGGCTGGGAGGTCGTGGATTTTATTCCCATCAAAGCACGTGTACTTGTGGGATAATTCTGTTTCGACCAGCCCCTGCCTAAACTGAGACTGATATGGTCTGAAGTGGGAAGACTGGGACCACACAGTTGACTCTTATCCACTGAACGAATGCCTTTTTGAGAGCGTTACTGAAATTTCCTGACCAGCACTGCAGGTGTCTGTATATCTCAGGCCTGGTTGATGCAGGATGCATCATGAAAGACAGCGAAGAGTACACCCCTGTCATGCAGTCTCAGGACAGAATGGACATCCAAGCATCGCCTTCATCATCCTCATCCTCATTAATCAGATTCTGCGGCCCTGCATGCCCTGCTCTCACGATGACCTCAGTTTTGATTTTTCTCTTGCCTTTGATGAAGTTCTCTCGTGGTCACCAATGTGGGCAAATTCATGGGCGCTATGGTTGGACGGACGTGGTGGCGCCCTCCGGAGTGAAAGTTCACTCACTCTGGCCCTGCAGCTAAGCAATTATTGTCATCAGTTGGGGGTTTAGTGGGTGGTGTTTTGCGTGTGTTGGATCATAATAGTCACCATTGAACACCACTGGAATACCTCGGCACCAGAGCAGTGTCTCCTCTGATGGGTTGCCTCATGACGTCCTGACATTGACTGCTGTCTGTGCCGGTGCCGGAGCTAAGTGGTTTTAGATAGCGAACCAGGCTGAACAGTGAGGATGCAATGCCACTGATTGGCATGGAAGACGACACACAAGAAAAAAAATCTGTGTGTGTGTGTGTGTGTGCGCGCGCGCGCGCGCGCGCGCGCGCGCGCGTGTGTGTGTGTGTGTGTGTGTGTGTGTGTGTGTGTGCGTCGTGCTGCGTCGGCTGCGGGGCGTTGCTGTGGTGTGCGTGGCGTGCGGTGCGCGCGGGGTGTGTGTGTGTGTGTGTGTGTGTGTGTGTGTGTGTGTGTGTGTGTGTGTGTGCGTTCGTTCTTTAATTTAATGTCTTTTCACTTTAAGTGATATTAGACCCCCCCCCAAAAAAAAAAGCCAAGTGTGTGTGTGTGTGTGTGTGTGTGTGTGTGTGTGTGTGTGTGTGTGTGTGTGTGTATACATGTGAGTGTGTATCCGCGTGAGAGAGAAAACACTTAAGTAATACTGTATACGCAATTGTGTTTAAACTACTAAATTCCAATGACATTGAAGGGGAGGGAAGGTCAGGGTCAGGGGGGATAGGGAAGGGGTCGGGAGTGGGGGGGGGGGGGAGGGGGGGGGAGGGGTGTCGGCAATACTAAATGGAAAAAAACACAAACCGTAATACAACCTAACACAACATTATCAAAACAGGGAATCAATCAGAGCAAGTTACCAATGGGACTCTTATACAGTCCCTGTACAATGTCAAATATTTGTAAATAATTCGAAAGTAACTTTTCGAAAGATGAGCGGGATGGCTCAATGTCTGAGAGCCAACTAGGCAAATGTTTTTTCAACTGCTGGCATAGGAAAATAACATGAAACGGCAAGATATTTTCACCACATACACACGTTACATTATGACTAAATTTCGTTTTAAGTGCATCAAGTCTAAATCTAAAAACCATGCTTGTGAATAGCCTATGATGATGGTTATTTTTACTGGCACCAAAAATGTATTTATAGATTTTTTACGCCGAAGGTCATCAGAAAGATCACTTCCTTCTTGCTGCATTTTTATAAAATTCCAGCAAGTTTTTTTTCCAAAAGATAACATCCTTCTTGTAGGGACAGGGGGATTTGTATTTTAATAGAATTGCTATGATTCTTTGCACCCTTTCTTGCTGTTCGGTCCGCCCATTCATTTGCAGATAATCCACAATGAGAAGGAACCCAACAAAAATTGACACTGGTACCACGTACAGACAGGAAATGAATTAAGTGAATAATTTCAGTGACAAGTTCCCCTCTTACTTTTGTATTAAATGAATTTAGCGCTTGCAAAACAGATTTAGAATCTACACAAAACAGTATTTGGAACAGAGAAACGGGTAGATTCAGCAGATAATTCAAACCCATTACAATAGCAACGAGTTCAGCTGTAAATATTGAAAAATGTTTTCTGATATGATAGGATCGTTCCACCTTCAAGGCCGGGATAACAAAAGCTGCACCAGCTAGACCGTTATCGAGGACAGAACCATCTGTATAGACTTTCAAATGGTTTGAATAATGATTATCTATATGAGAGCGGACAGATGCAGAGATAGCTGGACCTTCCTCTTTTTTGAAGTCTAAATAATCCGTGTCAAGATTGGCAGCGATGAGTTCCCATTTAGGGATTATGATATAAGATAGTCGCGGAGCTACATTTTTAGGCTTAACACCTGCATTTTTAAACAGATCAGACTATATGAACCTATCGTTGTTAGAGAATGTATATGATGTGCTCATTTAGGGAAATGAATCTCTGATTTTAACTCGATTTCCATAGCAACTGAGTTTTGAGTAGAATTACTTCGTAAAATATATTTTGTTGATGAGAGTTTCATCTGTTCTTCCAGCGGTAATATACGAATCTCTGCATAGGTTTTTATAGATGACGCATGCACTGGAACACCGAGTGCTAGCTTATAAGCTTTGCTATCAACACTTTGTAACTTTTTGATTAAATATTTAGGTGCAGAGAAGAACACTTCCTGCGCATATGTTAGTTTTGAACGTACCATGTGTGTGTGTGTGTGTGTGTGTGTGTGTGTGTGTGTGTGTGTGTGCGCGTGCGCGCGCGCGCGCGCGCGCGTGTGTGTGTAGACAGGATACTTAACAGACTAACTCACCACACGCACATCCCAAGTACATGCTAGTCACCACCGGTTGTCTCATAAAGTACGTGACCGTCCTCTCTCTCTGTGGACAGAGCACACCAGCATTACCAGTCGCACTCACAGGCGTTTCCACCTTGTCCCAGCCTCTCTGCCCTTGTGGTGTAAGCGGACCAAAGGGCGGAGCCTGTCCTCCCGGACTGTCGGAGCCACCAGCCTCTGAGACAGAGAAGACCTGGCGAACCCCTACAGACCTGAGAGACAAGCTGAACAGCCTGGGGATGCTGTGCACAGGACCACTGTAGTGACCTTGGTGAATGGTCTCTCCTACAACAGCCTGGCGATGCTCTGCACAGGACCACTGTACTGACCTTGATAAACTGTCTCTCCTACAACAGCCTGGCGATGTTCTGCACAGGACACTGTACTGACCTTGATAAATGGTCTCTCCTACAACAGCCTGGCGATGTTCTGCACAGGACCACTGTACTGACCTTGATAAATGGTCTCTCCTACAACAGCCTGGCGATGCTCTGCACAGGACCACTGTACTGACCTTGATAAATAGTCTCTCCTACAACAGCCTGGCGATGCTCTGCACAGGACCACTGTACTGACCTTGATAAATGGTCTCTCCTACAACAGCCTGGCGATGCTCTGCACAGGACCACTGTACTGACCTTGATAAATAGTCTCTCCTACAACGACGCTTGAGAAGAAATTCTAAAAACAATTCTTATTGAGTCCGCAAAAAAACAACAAACAAAATTACAAGACAGAACACGAGTGTTTGGACTTCTTAGGTCCTCTTCAGGCAAGACAAACAACATTCAGGACAATGAAAACGAACAACGAGCAATTACTTATCTTCTCATATTCGGCGCAAGATGGGCGTTGCATCAAGATGGGCTTTGTCTTGTAATTTGTTTGTCCTTGTGTTTGGCGGACTCACTAAGAATTATTTTCAAATCCTGTTTCAGTTTCCGCGTGAAGTCATCTCACTTTGAAATTAGCTTGAGAAGATCAATCTGATATCTGATTCTTGGAAAACAACATAGTTTTTTTGTTTTTTTTTAGACAAACTGATTGTTCAGTCTAGTGCGAACGATAGTGCTTACTGAAACGTGTTCTGAATACTTAGGAGACGATGTTCGAAAAAAAAGAAAACCCGCAGTGCACAATGATGAAGTGCAAAATTATGAACAGACAAGATGACGCAAAAGCGCCTGGTGGAGCCTCTGGCGTAAGAAAGAATGACATTCCGTCCAAATGCCATTGAGAGCGATGCTGCCTGTATCACTGATGACATCCACACAGGAGAATGCCTGCTCTCCAGGAAGCCACACCTGGTCCTACACCACAGATGCATGTCGTGTTATTCCAGTTTGTAGTGAATGTGGGTATGCTGCTTGTGAATGTGGGTATGCTTGTAGTGAATGTGGGTATGCTGTTTGTGAATGTGGGTATGCTGTTTGTGAATGTGGGTATGCTGTTTGTGAATGTGGGTATACCAATACCCACGAAGGACTGGACTGTAAGTTTTGTTTTTGTTGTTTATCTACAAGTTTGCTTAAGTCCACAAAACACGTTCCCAGTGAATATGATATTTTGTTGACAAGATCATAATAATTCAACAGCATGATACTTTAACAGTTCATTTGTTTAGAGCTTGACCACTTTAGCATTTACACTATCACTTTGATAAATCACCAGAGAGAGAGAGAGAGAAGAGAGAGAGAGAGAGAGAGAGAGAGAGAGAGAGGAGAGAGAGAGTTTTATTCAATCTGGTTTAACGAATAAAGACTTATTGTTATTTTACGGGAAAGTGTAATCTTCAGCTCGATGTTAGACACAAGGTATTGAGCTTAGTGCGTTGTTCCTTGTACATGGCAAACAGAACAGACACTACTGAACACTGCCAATATGAATCAGCAGTAGCTTCTCTGGTGGGTAACCTCCTGACAATGTGGCATCCATGTCTCATTGTGGACTGCTGGCTCTTTATTGGGAGTAAGAAATCACACAACTAGGTGCGACTGTACACGGGATATGGGTTGGAATCAACAGCATAGGAGCCAGGCCGCAATGAGGACAGGGACGATGGAGAAGCAAAATACAGACTTTCTTACTTAGGGCCCATTGATCTTGCCAGAGCAAGGCCATCAACAGCTGCACGCCAACGACCACGGTCCGGGGCAATCTCTTCTATTTCGCCCCAACTGTAACCCATCTGCCTGGTGTCCGCCTCCAGGTCCCGCCTCCAGGTCCCGCCTCCAGGTGTTTCTTCCTCGCTTTCTTTTGCCTTATGGATTCCAGGTCAGAGCTTTTCTGGTGGTGTTGTCCACCGCCATCTTCTTTTACAGATGTCATGCTCTACTGGCAGTTGGTTACTTCTTTCCCACAACTCTTTGTTGCTGGTTATCTCCGGTCAGTGGATGTGGAGGATCTTTTGCAGGCAGTTGTAAATGAAGGTCTGCATTTTGTGCATGGTGGATTTTGTGGTTCTCCAGGACTCCGTCTGGTAGTCTCTTTAGACCTAGCAGC
>CM065735.1:55118644-55131144 GCA_033310375.1 Conus canariensis | reverse complement strand
TCTACCCAAAGATCTAGTTTGGGCGATGCATTTCAAAACCAAATTTAAGCAAGGCAAGAATGGGACATTCATGACTGCAGAATGCACATAACAGCATAATGTTCTGTTGGTGAAATGGTGATACAAATTTCTATCAACAGACCTTTCTTTTCCTTGTATCGATTTTAATCAACTAAGTTGAGAAATTACAGATGCGCCAAAAGAAGACAGTGCGCAGAAACTTCAACATATAAATAACACACATCTGTAGGACTCAAACATACATACACAAAGTATTCATTATAACTTAGCATCAATTTAAATGAAAAGGAAAGAGCAGGAAGAAGACAAACTTAAATGAAAAACAGCTGATATACAATGCATATGTTCAACATTTAGATAAGCTGACACTGATTAACACAACGTGTTATTAGAACTAGCGATGATCTTACGTTTGAGTTGTGTGGTTTTCTATTGCATGCATTACAGAAAAAGAAGACACTATCAACGGACCTAGTAAAACCATTGAAGTAAGGTAGAACATTGGAGAGGTTTTAGATACACGCTCTCACACCCGACATTTGTGTAATTGTCACGCTTACAACCTCTTCCGCGCTCCGCTACAAATCACCTATTAAAAGCGCAAATGTCAAGAGGGAAGAAGCCACGTATGCGCTAAAAAGAGAGCAAAAACATTCTCTGGTAGATTCACTGTTGATTCTTACAGTTCTGTAGGCAACAGACTGGCCAATTTGTTGTCAGAGCATTGCATGAGTGTTTGCGAACGTAATTTCTATTCTTAAGAAAGAAAGTACAGTTAATTATTTTTCCCAAAAGAACATAAAACAAAAATCTGATTAAACACAGCACCTTGACATCCGTCTCTATTGTGTACACTATTGACTCAGCAGCCTTTGAATCTGTACTTCCCACTTTGGTGAATGAACATTTAACGTAATTCATCCCCGGTACATTTACAGGAGGCAAAATTTCACGCGATTGTGATTTAATTAATGACTTAAACAGAGATAGTGTTTACTTAGTTTACAGTTTCATCTTGATTTTGAAGATGCGTTAAATTTGGTTGCGTGGACATTTATTCATGCACGACCATGTTTAACTGGTTTCTGCTCTGTTTCGTTATGGCGATGCGATCCCATTATCCATGTATACTTTCACTGATATCATTTGCCGGAAGCCTTGTCATACTAGCTAGACAAAGTAGCACAGGAAGTATTTATATTGGAGAATGGGAACAGTTTTTTTGCAATGTGTATTTTTTTTTCATTTATAATGTACATATTCCAGCCAGGCGTAAGGGTCCTTATTGGTGCTGTCACCATGTCAAAACGATATTTGAACAACTATTGAAAAGATAATTCCAAACTGATAAAAAAGACTGAACATCGAAACTATCTCACATAATATATTAAATCAAATTAAGCATAGCTCCGTTAGCTCTGTTAACGACTAAAAATTCACTTCAGTTGGAAAATTACTAAGCAATGTCTTCATGGGAGCCTGCTAACAAAAGTTTGCAGATAATGACATTCGAATGCCAACACTCCGTGCGGAAATGTTTTACAGTGAGTTAATCCTCATACAGTATGCACATTGAAGCCCCCTAACGTTTTAAAGGAAATGAGTGTGTGTCAAAGTATGACGTGTATAACTGGTACATAATTCAGTGCTCTCTGCAGCCGCGATTGGCAGGTGGTTGAAGTTTTTGTCTGGTGTGAGAGAAATCTTAAATAAATGTTAGCGAACCGCCCAGAGAACGTGGACAAACGAGTCACAAGACGAAACACAACGCGTTTCGACCTCTTAGGTCTTCATCGGGTGAGACATAAACGAATAAAACAACGAAAATTCACTTAAGCTTTGATCGCTTCAGATCACTTCGCAGGGTTCAGCGCAAGGAGAGAGTTAATTTTCGGTTTCTTCCAATCTCCTTGCCATAGGTCCCTGACGTAACTATACACTGCGGGCAGACCATGTAGACAAGTTGATATTTTTGGCTCGCACTCTTGGCCACCTCATTTTTCTTTCGAATACCACCTCGATCAGGTAATCTAAGTGAAAACAATGTAATAATCATCAGATATCAGCGAAACGTACAATTAACAATTTCTGGATGGTAAGGGTGGTTGCGGTTACGGCCGGCAAAGTGTACCCTGGGTAGAAAGGCAGTCACAGGGGATGAGACAGACCTTGTGTCTTGACTGACGGACCGTCATAAATGCCAGGACAAAGGCTGTGAGTTCAACAATGTATATGGAGCTGTGAAGAGAGAAAAGGTCTTGAACATTCTTCAACAGGAGCAGTCGAGCAATAGGCCAGTAGGAAGAAAATCTAGTAAGAGTTTGACAGCAGAAGATTTTCAGAGAAATACACCTCTCAGACAAGTTTGGCCCTGAACGTCTTAGATATAAGGGCGCCAGACCGCATCTGGACCATGATTCCCAAATGCCCTTTTCTGTCAACTTTCTTTTCCACTGGCGCGGCCTGTAGAAATTCGAACCCGCAACGTTAGGATGGGTGGGTGTCTCAAGGCGTGCCTTTCTAGATGGATTTCTTACCCCACTGCTAACAGGACAGCTGTTCTACACTGGAAAATTTAAGACTTATGAAGTTCACTTTTATTCCTCCTCGGCCAGATCCAGCTGGAACTCTTTCGGCTGCCTCTGCCATTGCCTTCAGGGTTCTGGTCCTCTTCTTACCTGAAATCCCGAGCTGTTTCCAACTCCTTCAAAAGAATTCCAACCATCAGTAAGTATCCTTTGATAGGATGGAGATTTTGAACACGGAAAAATTCTTGTATACTATACTACTGGTGGAATCCTTCAGAAAGGAAGTGAGATCAAAATGGGCTTTAGTGGTTAAAGATGGTAACGTCTACGGAGAGTTGTCTGGGTTGTCTTTGTCTTTCCCAAGTCTGCATTTCTGTACGATTTATATATGCGTGCGTGTGCGCGTACGCGAGTGCTTCTACACGCACAAACACAGAGATACACACGCGTGGAGAGAGAGAGAGAGAGAGAGAGAGAGAGAGAGAGAGAGAGAGAGAGAGAGAGAGAGAGAGAGAGCCACCACCACCACCAAAGTAACATGTGCTTGCACCATTCACGCAAGTCAGAAACCAGACAAATTCAGACCAACATAACAAAATGCTGCAACGTTAATTTTGTTTACTTGTATGTTTGTTCATTCTTTTTTCAAATAATGTTTTTCAATGGTGAAAGTGACACCGCAATATCATCCAAGAAATATTCCAGTGTCGTTGACGTCTGGCTGCGAACTCAGTATTGAAAACAATAAAGTGCGAAATGTTCAGATAGCCCGATGTGCGGATCTGCCTATCTTTTTTTTTTGCCACAGCAGTCATGATGGGCCCGACCTGGGTCGCCCGGCAATGGCTCCAGGAGATGTGGGGTTAGTATGGCGACAAGGCACTGCCACTCTGCGACTTCTTCGTGGCCTGCGAGCCAGCAGGACTTTGGGAGGGTAGGATGGGGGAATGGAGGGAATGGTTCCCCCACAAGTGCCAAGTGGACGTGGATCTTCGCAGTGGCTTGGCGATGGCTGTCCTGCTTAGTTCTTGAGTCGGCCTCACACGGCACAGGACCGTCGCCACTCAGCACGAAGACGGCCATCCAGTGGTCCTGAAGACGGCCTTGATGGAGGGAAACGGGGAGGATCTGATCAACACCCAGCCATCCATCTGAGACAACCTGCAGAGGACGAAGAAGAACCGTGCCGAAAGACCGAACGAAGAACAAAACCTAGGTTTCTGCCTGGGAAAAGATTTCCCTGGATACCTCCATCGGAATCCAGGCTCTACCCAGTCTGCCAGAGTCAAATTCTACCAGACAACCTACAACACTTGCTGCAGCTTACGGTAGTGGAATTCAAGTCCACCAATGGGTTGTCTCTAGGACCTGTTCTATCTTCCCACTACGTGTTGTTGAAATCAGTGTCGTAGTTTTTGTGTGATCTTGATCCTAAGTCCTACTTCCAGTGAGTTCTCTTTTGGGACATATTGCTAAAAGTTTGAATGAAATTGGTTCAGCAGTTTTTTTGTGTGTGCAACCTTGTGGAAGAGGTTCTGTATTGGCCCTTTGATTCACAATCATACCACAGATCCTCACTAAAACTTCGGTTTGTACTTTTATCCACTGAATCAGAATTGATGTTGTAGTTTTTGCGTGATCTTTGCATCCAGACAGATAAACAAAGAAAGAAACGGCCTCTAGTGAAAACTTGACCTTCTTGGTGAAAACAACACCTGGTAACAGATTTCAGCGACTAGGTGAGCTTCGCTGTTAGGTGAGCTTCGCTGTTAGGTGAGCTTCGCTGTTAGGTGAGCTTCGCTGTTAGGTGAGCTTCGTTGAAGTCAGGCGATAAAATCAAAAGGCCATGTTTCGAAATATGCGAGGGAGGTAATATGTGTTACGGTTCACATTCAGCGAGAGTGGTCCCGCATTTTTTCATCGGGCAGATGCCGCTGGTGGGCACGCCCAAAGCAATTCAGACCCATCACTCAGCTAAATAGTTCGATTCAGACCCATCAGTCAGCTAAATAGTTCGATTCAGACCCATCAGTCAGCTAAATAGTTCGATTCAGACCCGTCAGTCAGCTAAATAGTTCAATTCAGACCCATCACTCAGCTAAATAGTTCAATTCAGACCCGTCAGCCAGCTAAATAGTTCAATTCAGACACGTCAGTCAGCTAAATAGTTCAATTCAGACCCATCACTCAGCTAAATAGTTCAATTCAGACCCATCACTCAGCTAAATAGTTCGATTCAGACCCATCAGTCAGCTAAATAGTTCAAGTCAGACCCATCAGTCAGCTAAATAGTTCAAGCCAGACCCATCAGTCAGCTAAATACTTCTATCAGAGAAAAAAAATCAAAATATGGGCGAGGACTGTAATGCAGACAGTCGATATCCTGATCGTTAGCCTGATGTGTACCGTAAATAAAATATTTGATTCTGTAGATCTTTTCGTTTGACCCATAAATTGAGAAAAGGTAACTCTCTTTGCAATGGGAAAGACAGGCCTTAACTTCCCCTCTTTTTTGTGGACCAGGTCGAGAGGCAGCCACTCCTCGAGTGATGGTCGTGCGGGGTGTGCTAGTATCATGCAACGTTAATGTTTCTAATATCTATCGTTGTCCACTGCTAGCACTGTCCGTGTGGTGATCACTCGTGGTGCGACCAGCTCAACAATAGCTGTGTCTGTGTCATGAAATCAGTTTCTGCCACAACTCGTGTGACAGCCATGCGGCTGGCTGCAGTGTCAAGCTTTGGCAGTGTTTCCATCACATGTCGTTGCTCATTGCTAGCAGGGTCCGTGGTCCAATGGCAGTGTGTTTCCCTGTGGAGCTGACGATCGCTATTTCAAACCACTCGTGGACTCGGATTTTGTTTGGCTTGGGGCCAGAATAGCTCAGTGGTAGAGCGCCGGACTCGTAATCTTGGTGATCCTGGGGTTATGGGTTCTAAAAACCACCGGGCCGTTTCCGTACAGGGGATTTTCCCCTGGAGTTAACATTGGTTCTGACTCCATTTCCCATACAGTCCTTCAAATTAGACTATAAACCGAGGTTCCGTGTGTGAACGCACGCATAACATCCTGCACAATCGTAAAATCCCATCACCAACTCTTGGAAGAGAAGGCCAGTTTGGCCGTTGGTATGGATGACACGTTACACATAGCATGCACCCTGCGTAAGAAATGGAAAGAAGGAAGGAAGTAAGGAAACTGAGTGAACGATATTGAAATGATATTGACTGGATGACACGGGAAACGACTGAATAAAGCGCCAGCTGGCAGCTCTTCAGTCGGCACTACCCAGGTAGGCAGCCCGTTCTGTACATGAATGTGGGTTGTAAAGCGCTTAGAGCTTGGTCTGTAGCCGAGGATAGGCGCTATATAAGTATTCATAATAACAATAGTAATAAAAAAAAAAAAAACATCTCCACCCAGTTGTAGATGTGTACCTGATTCTGTTTCGGAAGGGCGAAAGACAGAAGAAGGAGAGGGATGGGCACCGCCTTTCATCATGCCATGCTCTGGGCACGGTAAAGCTCTGACAGTTCACTGTCTCTGTGGCCAAAAGAACATGGGAATTCTAATTTTTCTTTTAAACTGCCGGAATTTACCTACCCACGAGCTCTTCGCTGCCTCAAACAGTAACTAATGTCATTTTTAATCACGCAAGCTATCACGGCTGACTGTAAGCGCTTTTGAAGACGTCACCCAGCACACACAGGTCATAGGTCGCCCACCACTAGTTCACAGATTGTTTCGTGGTAGAAACCTAATGCAAGCCATCGTGGTATACATTGCAAAAAATATTTGGACGTCATGTATGAAGAGCCGCATATGACGTCAAAATGTTTTTGCGTTGATACCTCATCATTGAATGTTGACTTCCAACTATTGATGACAGAAAGGCTTATACTTGGAATTTGACAGTGTGTTTAAGATCGAGGAGTTTTCGATTTAAAAAAAAAATCATGGTTCGATCACCAGGCAGTCAGTTAGGCACAGTGGGTCAGATCCCATGCTCGCCCTCCCCCCACCCCCCTCCACCCCAGCTAATTAATCCCCCTGTTCGATACTCCTCTCACCTGATACTTCTCCTGTTTAAGACATGCGTGTCATTTTGAGTTCGCTTCGCGCTTGTTGTCCTTTAGCTATGGTATACGAAAGATTTCCTTTCGTATTCCCCTTCCCAGTACAACGAGCTTCTCTCTGTTGTGGGCGGGGGAGTGTTAAGCAGGGGATTGGAGAGTGAGGGGGTACTGAGCAAGGGGGATGTCGAGCTGGGGGAATACTGGAGGGGGGGGGGGGAAGGGGGGTTATTGAGCAGTGGGAGTGTCGAGCAGCGACGAGTGGGGGAAAATCGAGCAGAGGGAGTATGGAGCTGGGGGAGTATGGAGCTGGGGGAGTATGGGGCTGGGGGAGTATGGGGCTGGGGAGTATGATGGGGAGATGGCTGGGGGAGTATGGGAGCTGGGGGAGTATGGCTGGAGTATGGAGCTGGGGGAGTATGGGGCTGGGGAGTATGGAGTGGGAGTATGGGTGGGAGTATGGAGCAGAAGGAACATCGAGCTGGGAAGTGTGAAGTGACGGGCGAGAGAGTGGACCAGCCCAGAGCAGTGCTGTTGATGTCCATAATCCACACGCACCTTTCCCTCTCATGCCCTCCCACTACAAGCAAAGCGAAGCCTTGTATGTCATGCATGCATACTTGTTGACATATCAAAGGAGAAGAAGACAGAGAGAGAAAAAAAAATAACGAAACAAAACAAACAACAACAACAAAAAAACCGATGGATTGACAACATCGCAGAGTGCACAAGGAAAAACATTAGAAGAGACCCTGGCTTTGGTTTACACAACCACCAACACTGGAAGAACATACCTGGTGAACAGATCTTCAGTCCGGCGCCCTGATAACTCTCCACACACTTGTGGAGACTCAACGTTCTCAATCATAATTATTTACAGTAGTTTGCTGTTTTAACGATTTCTTACTTCAAAAGTTACGTGCTCACAATATTCGCTTTTTAAATAGATGACTACTTTAAAAGTTCACTGCTCTATAGGAAGTGCCGATCATTTTCCTACCCTTCCATACAAAACCTGCTATTTACCGTATAGTCGGAGAATTAACAAAAAGTCTGTATTAAACCGTGATGCATTCCAGTTCACATTCTACAATGTCGGCGGTGGAAGAATAGAGGAGATGGTGTTCGTAGAGATACACTGCAGACTATTACACACCCGTGCTGAATATCACTTACATACCAGTGCTGAATACTCTATAGGATCAAATGCAAGACTGGGGGTACAATGTCCATTTCCTTCTGTTCCACAGATGGTCAAGATCCACGACTAAAATTTGCAGATGTCTGCATCTCTCGTTGCTTAGTGGACACCCAGGGGACGTCAGAAACGAAAAGCACGGAGGGCAGATCTGCCGTGAAATCTTTAACCTGCAGTGGAACTCCATAGCACCTGTGTGAACATTCCCATCCCAACTGACCGTTATGACACAAAACCAATGCCTGGTGGTCTGTGGTCTTTAAGACTCTGTGCACAGAGTGACGTCAGTTTGTATTTCCCTTCCAGATCCCTGTCTGTATACGGTGTCAAAGTCTTCAGTGACGGCAGATTTCTTGGAACAGTTGCTGGAGGACCTGGGCACGATCTCCAGAGAGAGAGAGAGAGAGAGAGAGAGAGAGAGAGAGAGAGAGAGAGAGAGAGAGAGAGAGAGAGTTATTCACTCTGGTTCCACGAATGAACAAATGCTGTCATTGTAAGAGATCGTCCAGTCTTCATTTTGATTTAAAACCCATTACACGAGGCTTAAGTTTGTTGTACCCTGCATACAGTAAATCAGAACAGACACTACGGAACATCACCAAAGTGAATCATCAGCAGTGTTGGGCAGTGCCTCTTCAGGTGGGGTACCTCATGGCGATGTGCTATGCACATCTCCTTACAGACTGCTGACTCTGAACTGGGGATTATAGCATGACAAACCTAGTTTTGACTGCATAGGAAATCGGTTGGAGTCAGCGGCTTACGAGAAACGCTTGGACGAGGGGGCAGCAAGAGCTACAGACAAATGGGAAACATGTCTGGTTTCAGTTCACTTCATTCTGTTTAAAGCCCAGCCGACCGCAGGGGACCATATTGGGTGTGGATGAGGCCATGGTTAATTTGTAAACGAAGCATGAAGCGCAACCCTCTGCAAGATTTCCACAGTGCAATATGTATAGCTTGAAGTGCTCACATGCAAACTACCACAAAGTGAGAAAATAAGAGTGCAATAAGAAAGACATCCGGTAGCATCACCATAGAATGAAAAAGAAAAAAAAAACCCAGCTGATAAGATCATCTTAAGATGAAAAAGACAGCAAGTAACGCTAACATACAACGAAAAAGACAGCTGGTAACACTGACATACAATGAGAAAGACAGCTGGTAACATAACATACAATGAGAAAGACAGCTGGTAACACTAACATACAACGACAAAGACAGCTGGTAACGCTAACATACAACGAAAAAGACAGCTGGTAACACTGACATACAATGAGAAAGACAGCTGGTAACACTAACATACAATGAGAAAGACAGCTGTAACACTAACATACAACGACAAAGACAGCTGGTAACGCTAACATACAACGAAAAAGACAGCTGGTAACGCTAACATACAACGAAAAAGACAGCTGGCGATATCACCATTCAATGACAAAAGATGGTGATATCAATGTAGGCTATGGCAGGTGGTAACATTTACCATATAAAGAGTAAGAACGCTGGTAATGTCACCATACAGTACAAAACAGTTAGTAACACCACTGTAGGAGGCGGAAAATGCTGGTAATTCCACAATACGATGAGGACGAAACTTCGTTTCGTTTCTCCTGAGGTGTGTTGGGTGTCCACTAGAGATGGCATCTCTGGTGGGGGTGCTTCCCAGGTCCTTAGTACCTCACATCCATCTTTGGTTCTCACATGGCACTCAGCTCTCACCAGTGGCTCCCTGTAGCTGTTAGCATGCGACAGACACCACACCCCGAGCAACAGCTTTATCAGGCCGGCAAAACCAGGTTAGAGCCTCAAACCCTCGGTGAGATAGGGCTTGTCTACCTAAACATGTGAAGACTGGATTGGCGGACTGCGCTGAGGAATATAAAAAAAAAGAACTGCTTCATCAGGTTGAAAGGCAACTACCAGCAATTCATTGAGCAGTACACAGAGAATGGTGAGACACGTAAGACATCATGGTTGTCCACTACCGTCCTCCATGCAATAATGAAGCTGGCGACACCAAATGCCAAGAGAAAGAAACCTGGAAACCCCATTATACTATGAGTGCGAAAGCTGGGTCAACTATCATACCATGAGATAGGAAGTTGGAAGCCAAGTCCTGCTACAAGGAAAAAAAAAACCCACCACACAATGAGATAGAAAGTGGGGAACACTACCTCGCTGTAAGAAAGAAAGCTGGCAACACGGTCATACAGTTTTTTTTTAAAGTTGTAAACACGCCTATATAATCAGAAAAAATGCTTTGCATACCATACCACCTTACAATGAGGACAAATGCGAAGCATACAGCATACACGGAAAAGAAAGCTGGGGAGAGAGCATGCACCAAAAAACAAAGCTGAACATACCACTATACGATAAGAAAGAACGCCGGACATAACGTGCCTTACAGTGGGATAACAACAAACAAGTCGAAACGCGTCGTGTTTTGTCTTGTGATTCGCTTGTAAACGTTTTTTTTCGGCGGAGCTTTATCAATTTTTTTTTTCAAATTTGATTAACAAAAACAAGTTATTGCAACCGTATAGAGAAATGGTACCAAAGATATACCATTAATTTATGGTTTTCGAACAAAATCATGGTCATTAGTATGAATACATGAACAACAGAAAAATGTCTCATTCATTTTTTGTGATGCTTGTTACGTAAACACAGATACTGCTTCGTTTCCTCCCGGAATTTGCTGCCACTCAACAGATAGAGATAAAAATTGGAAGCACTGGCACTGGACCATAAAAAGTGAATGACCGTTCGCACCAGGTTTAACATTGCGTGAACATTGTCATCAATGGTGTCAGGTTGGACTGCCCTTGTGTAAGTATGGAAAACACAGATGGGAAGTGTCAGTGCCAGGAATACTGCTGAGGTCAAAATGAGCGTCACCGTCATGGGGTAGACTTTATAACTTCCTGACGTTGTTTCCTGTTTGACACCTCCCCTCAGTTGTCGGGAAAGTGCAAAGGATTTAATCACTTGTAGAATGAGAACAGAGTTTCCCAGAAGAAGCAGAACGAATGGAATCACTGATGCCCAGAACAGGTCCAGCCAAACGAAGAGACGAATGAAATCCACATATTTATCTCGTGGTGCACACTCTCTGTTTTCGGCATGATAGAAAAAGGTAACCAGGACATGCAAGTTCAACGCAGAGGCGATGACCACGATGGAGGCAACCACCACCTTCCCCCTCCTCACAGTACACAGAACCCCTACACGATGTGGGGCGACCACTGACGTCACTCGCTGATACGTCATTGCAACGAGAATCCACGCGGATGTGAGGGCACACGCGTAAAACATAAATTCAGGAATCGTGCAGAGAAGGTCGTAATGGAAGAACGATGGAGGCCAGGAAAATACCCTGTCCACCCAGAACCAGACTGAAGACACCAGCAGCAGACACTGGTCAGACACGGCCAGAGCGGTGAAGTACACAGACAGACAGGCCGTGGACTTAGAATCCCTCATCCCCCTCATCACCAACACGATCATCACATTGCCGAATGTGCCACACACTAGAAGCACGGGTGGCATTACATACCATAGCACTGTTGTGATATCATTGAGAAGTGCTGCTGATTCAGAGGTTGTGGTATTACTCTTTATATCCAGATGAGTCGGATAATCAGTGATATACCCTGTGGACATCTGGAGAGAGGAAAGGTCAGATTCAGAAAGTGTTTGTGGATAATTCATGTTATCTCTCTCAGAACTGTTCAGGTTTACTTTTAGTACTGTTCAGCTTACCACATAGTCTCCCCCTCAGAACTATCCATACAGAAGACAAAAACATTCGTCAAAATATGACAGCCACTCTGGTAACACCCTTTAGGTATATACAACCAAGCAGAGTAGATTAGCACACAAAAAGAAGAGAGAGAGAGAGAGAGAGAGAGAGAGAGAGAGAGAGAGAGAGAGAGAGAGAGAGAGAGAGAGAGAGAATATGATGCTGAGAAATGTTGAAGAGTTCTGCACACTAGAGAAATGGTTTAGCACTTTGGGTTAACCATTCATTCTATGAAGTTCAGGTTTAACACCATTGAACGTGGTGACCCCATCCTTGCCCTCAATGAAGCTTAACGAGAGGAAGCATGGCTTCTGCTTTTCTTCGATCAGATGACGCTACCATTTTTTGTTGCAGAGGACAAATATGATGGCTGAACATACTTTGGAAAGATTTGATTTTTGACCTCCAGGCTTTTAAGAAACGGAGGGGAGGGGTGTGTGATCAATTGGTTAGAGCGTTTGCCTGAGGGACTGGCGGTCTATAGTTCGATCCCACCTTGGGGTCTAATTTTTCTGGCTTGAAAACCCTTTCCGTCCACCCGGCAGTTAAAGGAGTTCATGATTCAGTTCAGGGACTGTTGAAAGCGACGGAAGAAAAGCGATGGGCTCCGCCGTCTATCCTGCCGTGCCCTAGACACTTTCAACCTCTGAGAGATCACTGCCCTAACAGCCAAAAGGTTTCCGGAACCTTTTGAACTTTAAGACACATTTATCGTGTTCATTGAGAAATTGCAGAGGATTTGAAACGGAAAGAATCTGACCTAGAAACTAATTTGTTTACGCTTTGTAATCTATTTGAATCTATGTCTTAATCATAAACATTCAAAGATACGTCGGACAACGTGATTCGTCGAATTCTCTAAGTTTCCTCGC
>CM065735.1:55101144-55113644 GCA_033310375.1 Conus canariensis | reverse complement strand
GAGGAGCCGTTGAGCAACAAGCAGTGGTGTCACACACCCATGCTTGTGAACATACACACTTGCATTCACAAACACAGTATGCTTACTTCGTACACAACACGCAATCACTCCATTCACCCAAAGGAGCACTACCACAATTGAACTGAGTTTTCTATAAAACGCTCCCTTTACTCACAAAGAAAAGGGTTTTAATTCTTCTTTGCATTTCACGGCATTTTCCAACAATTATTTCTTCTCTTCACAAGATAATTCCCCACATAGAAACAATAATGCAATATTCAAAGTTTTACCAAAAATCCAACACACTCACACACAGTAGAAAGAAACTCGTGGAGAGCGTGGCAGCAGAGAGTCCTCAGAAGAGAAGCCCCCTTCAAGCAAGTGTTTCGGCCCTTATCTCCTGACACTCTAGGGGGGTTGGGCCACACCCGGTTCATGACTCCGGATGTCCCTCTGCTGCCCCTTTTTTTTTCCCATCTTGGGACGAGCCATGGCTGGGATTCGAACCCATGACCCTCTGGACATGCTCATTTTCCACTTAATGACTCGCGCTTTAACCACTGAGCCACAGGGACACCTGATATTTGTAGGGTGTTACACTATCAGTTCTTATATTAAATAGTATCAATAAAGACAAGTCATCTTGACTTGTCGAGGAGCTTTCTTTCACTTGGCTGTACCACCTCTGGACCACCACAGCCTGGACTCTCACTAGGCTCGTACAGCTCAAGCCTGGACCACCGCTGGACCACCACTGGACGCTGAGGGATTCTGTAACGAAACCCTAGGTCCAGGGTTAACCTCTAAAATGAATTTTATTTATTCTTTCTCTTTCTCTCTTATTATTCATAGCTCCTTTTTAACTCCTTTCACATTCACTCCAAAATCAATATAGAATACTCACATGAGTCTTGTTCCGCCAACCTATTCCTACCTACAGTTGGGGTACAGAAAGAAATCTTTATACAACAATATTTTATTTATTTATTTTCCAATTCTTCTTTTCTTTTCGCGTTCAACGTTCATCTTTCTCTTTTTCCTAAATAGCGCAATATCATCAAATCTTTATAATTATCAAACTTCTGTTATCATTACAATTACACCTTTACTGTAATTGCTTTAACCAGTTTACAACCCCAACTGGTACTCACCTTCTAGGGAATAAGCGACAAGCCTACCCTAGTAGACTTCCAGTCTACATCTACACTCTATACTCGAGTGAACTTGCCACGCCAGGCATATTACACCAACCAAGGGTAAGCACACCCAAACCAGGGTTGCATCGGACAAACCAGTCCAATTATATAGCACACCCAACCCAGGGTTGCATAGGACAATCCTAGTCCTAACTATGTTAAACCCAAAGAGGATTACAATCAGACATCCTCCTATGTCTGTGTCCAGAGCTCCTCTGAAGTAACAATAATCTTCCACCCTTCCTCACATTGGGTGAACACACTTCACAATCCACTCAGCGTCCTACTCTTCCGCATCACTGGCGGTTGCACTCCATGAATACAAAAAAGCATCAAACCCGTAGGTTCCATTCCACAATTGCAAAAATTATAAAATCTCTTAATTGATATGAAACTTTCCCATTCACATCACTTTTTCCTCATTCACATGACAAGTGGATACATTCCTTCTCCAGACCTGGAACCGTCGGTAAGTTTTTTTGAAAGGATGGTGGACATTTTGATCAAGATTGGGCAAAAAAGGGCTTGTATGTCAGAGAGCTGGTGGAGTCTTAACGGAAAGAACCGGAAGGTAAGCAGACATCCAGTGCTAAAAAATGTGGATTGTCTGAAAATTTGGAAAGATCACAAGAACTCTGAAATCAATGTTGGTGTTTTGCAAATGGGGAAGATTGCACAGCGAAAACGTCTATGGAGCGCCCCTACGTTTGTTGAAAAGGGGCGAGTTTTTTTTTTCCCACTTCATCTTCAATTTTTTTCTCTAAAAGTTCAAATCTTTGCCAAGTCATTACTATAATGACTTAAGAATTGTTAGCCTGCACTTGTTTTCCCCAACTACTTAATTGTTCAGCATTATATTGTTTGGTCAATCAGTGGGAGATTCCATCTCTTAGGAGATCCAGGTAAAGGTTGTTCTGCACAATTCTTAGTCACTGACAATGCTTGGGTTATTGAACAGCAGAGCTGACCACTCAAACTGTTCCATATCTTTTGATCTCCCTTGCATCCTTGAATGAATCCTCAAGCATAGGCTCAAAGATTGTCCTTTACATTTTATACTGTTTGCATAATGCTTTTAGTTTTTCAGCAACTTTTTTCCTCTCTGCACTTTCGTTTTGTTTCATTTACTACCTTTCGCTGGCTGCTTTGGGGCTGCTGTTGGATTCTTTTTTGAACATTTGGTGGTGAGAACACCACAGAATTACGGACTGTGGTGTGTCTCTATTTGACACCAAGAGCACAGACACAATCAGCCGTGTCTCCCTGATGAGTCCGATCCAGCGGATGAAAGGCCTAGGAACAGGCAATATAAATAGATCTGCCTTCGAGACAGATTACGATGGTTCCCTCAGGCAGCTAGTGAAGGGTTTCTCATATTGTTAATATATTCCCCCACCCCACCCCCATTTTCTTCATCTTCAATTTTTTTTCTTCTAAAAGTTCAAATCTTTGCCAAGTCATTACTATAATGACAGAAGAATTGTTAGCCTGCACTTGTTTTCCCCCACTACTTAATTGTTCAGCATTATATATATATATATATATATATATATATATGTGTGGGTGTGTTTGCGTGCGCGCGCATGTGTGTGGTGCATACATGCATGTGGGCTGCGCATGCGCGCTAGCGGATCTGTAAGCGTATGCAACATTGTAGAGAAACAAGACAGTCAGCATAAACCCTATTGTCAGATTACACCCCCCCCCCCCCCCCCCCCCCCGCAAAAAACACACACAAAAAAACCACAACCGATTTGGTGATTACAAAATAAAAATGGCCCACAAACGACTTGAAAGATTGCATAGAAATAAACTACTCAGAAAGACTAGCAGACGTAAATGATTTGTTTAAAATATGGGTAAAACGCCAGATTACGCCCCTAGGTAGAATAGCAATTCTGAAATCCATCATCCTTTCAAAGCTGACTCATCTTTGGCTGTTTCTGCCAAACCCACCAGATGTTTTCTTTCAAACATGCCAGAAAATATATTACAAGTTTGTGTGGAATAAAAAAAAAAACCCAGAAAAAATCAGTCGAAAAACAGTGCATAAAAGCATACGGAATGGAGGTATTGGTCTTCCTGAAGTAAAAACCTACGTCACATCTTTGAAGCTATCCTGGATCCGTAGGACTGAGAGATCAAACCACAAATGGAAACATATTCTTCTCAGTAATTTTCCTCATTGGCCTGATATGAGTAAACATGGTCCAGAGATTGTCTCAAAATTTACCAAATATAATCCGTTCTGGGCAGACGTCCTTGAAGCTTACAAACTTTTTAAAATTACAAATGTCTGCCAAAAAAAAAAATCCGCTGAACTACTTGCTGAACCAGTTTGCTTCAACAAACGTATTCAAGTTGGGAAAAGACACATTGTCTCTAAAATGCTTCAAAACAAAAATGTTTATTATCTCGCACATTTTTTTTATGATAATGGTCAGGTTTTTTCCCACGGACAATTTAAGGAAAAATATGATGTCAACATTGATTTTCTAACTTATACAGGGTATAAGTTAGCAATAATTGAATTCATAAAAAGATTTGATATTACCATCGAAAACAACAAATGTATTACTTCTCCATACTGTTATAAGATATTGTTTGCCACTTAAAAAGGTTCAAAGACTTATTATGATATACTGATTGATAATCAGTTGAGAGCTCCGTGCTGCGATAAGTGGGACATCAAACTTTCACAAGCTCATGACTGGAATTCATGCTTTTTTATGCACATAAGATTACAGATGTAAAACTCAAGTGGTTTCAGCTGAGAATAATTCACAGGTGCTTAGGTACAAATGTTATTTTGAAAGAAATCGGAGTTACTGATAATGATAAATGCAGTTTTTGCGGACTATTTAAAAATTCTATTGACCATATGTTTTGGAAATGCACCCTTGTCAAATGTTTTTGGAGTAGGTTAATTGATTTAGTAAAAGAGAAATGCACGCACGCACAAAATATACGCCTAACAGAGTCTCTTATACTTTTAAGTTTCGACATAACAATCGCAATTGATTACATCTTTTACTTCATTATTCTTCTAGCAAAACATTACCTATATAAGTGTAAGTTAGAAGGCAGTCTTCCACATGTAGCAGTTTTCTTGAAAATGTTGACGTATAGATATAGAATTGAAAAATATAACTCATACTTAACCATGAACCACTTGGATTTTCATGCCAGATGGCTTGCTTATGAAGCTTTGATTTCTAATACCTAGCTGCTTTAGTTACCGTCTCTGGAACATGTCTTTTCAGCATTAATATATAAATGAGTATGATGCATAATATAACAACAATTACTAGACTAATCATATTATTTTTTCCTTTTTTTTTATAATCTTTTTGCTGAGGATATCATGTGTGGCCCTTGTATGCTGCTGAAATATTTCTGTATAGTGGTACTTACGAAATAATGTACCTTATGATAATAACATATATTATCTTCACTTGCTGTGACCCAACCCATTCTGTCTTCCTGTTTCTTTGCTCGTCTGTTCGCCTGTCTGTCTGTCTGTCTGTCTGTCTGTCTATCCATCTGCCTTTCCTTTATTATCTGTGTATGCATGCGGATTTATCTTGCAATATATATATATATATATATATATATATATATATATATGTATGTATGTATATATATATAATATATATATATATATATATATATATATATATATATACATTTTTTTTCTTTTTTCATCAAACGCATGTATACATCTCTTTTGGGGAGTAATATTAGAACAACATGATGTATGCAGGTTTATGTATATTTCTTATAGCATTGTCAATAAGCAACCATTTTTTTTTATTTGATTTTTTTTTATATACATAGACACTGCTATACTGAAACACACACACACACACACACACACACACACACACACACACACACACACACGCACTCTCTCTCTCTCTCTCTCTCTCTCTCTCTCTCTCTCTCTCACTCACTCTTTCTCTCTCCTACTGTCTATCTCTCTCTTCTTTTTTCATGTGTGTGTGGTTTGGCTCTTTGTATATATTTGTTTGTTTTTCTTGCTTTGTACCTAACGTTTAGTTATTAATGTTGTCTGTTTCTTTTTGTTGTTGTTTGGCTTCTTTTCATGTATGTGTGTGGGTTTTTTTTCTCTCTTTGTATGTGGAATAACAATAAAAACAAATAAAAATGTTAGAAAAAAAGAAAAAAAAAAAGAAATGTTTACGAATATTTTGCTTCGAAAACTGGTATTCGCCAAATACTGGGCCTTACCGAAATTTTTTTTTTATCGTTTTGGCTATTATGACTGTCAGTATGAACAACATCTGTATTTCGCAAGTAACATTAAAATTGTACACATTTCCAATCATATGTAGCCTCAGAATGGATAGTGAACCGATACATTAGTGGGATTCGCATCTTTGCCATTTCATTAGCAGCACAGTCTCAGATCCGAAATAAAACATCATAAATTTGAATAGCTTGTATGCAAGTTTTGAATTTTATGCAAAGGTGCAGGTCTGTAATTCATCATGTCATTTTCAGACTAAACGATCAGTCCAGCTGTAGGGAGATAGAAAGCCGTGTTGCCCAGTTCTCAGAAAGAACCACAGAGCTGAGCTGTCGGCTGAACACCCAGTGCCACCACATTTCGTCTCGCTGCTTCCTTGACGGGGCACCTCCGAGCAGGTGCTCCGCAATCTAGTCTTCCTCTCAGCTAGGACAGACTGGAGAGGGCACCACTCCCGGTGTCTGGCATACTGCAGTCGGTTGTACCAGTTGTGAATCCTCATCTGGACGCTTTGCTGCTTTCTGGTCAACAGGTGGTTGTCGTCCCTGGAGATTGTTAGCATTGTAAGTGGTCTTGATGATTCTGCGTATTTCGCTGTAGTTGAAGCTGGACAGTTCTCTCCTAGTGCTCTCCTTTGCCATGTAATCAGTTTCTTCGTTTGTGGTGGGCCGGGATTTACTGCAGTACTGTTCTTCTGCCTGTGGCAAGTCCCTGCAACGCTTTGGTGAAAGATGGCAGCTTGTTGTTCTTACATGCCTGCAGGACTAGAGAGAGAGAGAGAGAGAGAGAGAGAGAGAGAGAGAGAGAGAGAGAGAGAGAGAGAGAGAGAGAGAGTCAGACGAAATGTACTTGCTGACTGTCTTTGAGGCCTGAACTATACAGACGGTCTGATTAGGGCTTCTGTTTTTTTTGTGTGTAGCGTTTCCCTGTGGCAACATTGCATGCTGCGGTAACGCCATCAGGGAATCTGACCAAGACGTCTGGCCTGCAGTGGTCTCGGTGCTGGTTGCTAACCCGTTCAGTTTCATCCCTTCAGCTTTTCCTTCTTGTGAATAGTTTTCGCTGAAAGAATCTGACTTTAGCTTGAAGGAGCTTGGTGATATTTTCACCACACTCCTGATGTCTCCCTGGCTTCATACGCTTTAGCTGGTAGATTCTGAACTTAACCACTCCTGTAGGGCAGGCAGTTTTACCCGGCTCCTCCTGTTATGGCTTCCTGGACAGCCTACAGCACTCATGGGGTGAAGTCTTTCACAACCTCATTGATGTCTTGGCCTTGGACTGTAATGTCTTTGGTGAAGATGTCGGATTGAATGTTGAAAACAGTCCAGTTTGCGTCTTTGTAACTCTACTTAGGTGTTGCATCTGCACCAAGAACCATCGCTCTGCAAAGGACATCAGTGGCCTGGCAGGCAGTGAACAAGAACTTGCCAGGTTTGTCCAAAAACTGGATGAAGTATCAGCAACATGGTGCATTGAAATCAGCGCCGAGAAAAGCGAGTTGGCCAGTCACAACACCATTATCACCACTGCCACAACTGTCCTTGCACAGAAGTAAGGAACTGTTCCGCAGTTCAGCCGGAATCTTTCATTGATACTGAGAGATCCAAACCAGAAACCCCCTGGACCTCAAGGGCAGCAAAGGCATGGCAGCATTAGCACTGTCCAGACTGAAACCTGTATGGAATGACAACAATATTTCTTTGAAACACGACGTCAAGATCTTGCGTGCACCAGTGTTTTCTAGTTTTCAGTGGATCTGGAAGATGAATCTGAGCAATGAAAATATGGTGTTACCACAAGAAACTAAACATCAAATGCACTGATCATACCACCGATGAACAACTGAGTCAAACATACAATCGGATGTCAGAAGATCTATGGCATTAGCTGAGCAAAGAAAACAGTGTTGGTATGCCCATATAACATCCAATTTCTTTTTAACCCCCCCCCCCTCCGAAAACAGTTGAGAGAGGAAGATGGAGAGCAAAACAGAACACACGACGAACTGAAATCAATGACGAACGACAAGGAAAAACATTTGCAGAGACTTAAGCTTTGGCACACAACCACTAGAGGTTGAGGAACAAGTGAACTGTTTTTCAATGCAGCACCCAAATGACTCCATGGAATTAACAGGCAGAGACAGAAAGACGTCTACTAAGGAAAACAATGTTTCAGGGTGTCTGTTCTTTGTTGGTTTGTCGTAGGTTTTCGTTGCAGGTTTCATTTGAAAGACAAAGTGTTGTGCTGTGTGCTCATGGCACCTTGCGAAATATGTTCATGGGGCGCTCACCTCGGCTGTGTAGTTGCTAGCTTGGCCACAGATGTGTGTGAGTTGCCTGTAAGTCATATCCCTTACACTCGCATCTGCTGTTGTCCAACACAGCCACAGTTTAAGCCCATTCTATAATACAATGGTGCTTTCTGGCCAGATATGGCTGGATCTGATCTCAGAGAAACCTGGGAAAAAGCTTTCATATTGTAGACCTTTTCCAATGGTCAAGGTCCTGGCACTCTGCCCAGCCTGTCCGCTCGAGTCTGGGCAGGAAGTGTTAATTCTAACGAGACAAATGCTGGTTAACACGTCCCGCAACTGAAGGCAGAAAAGAAAGTGAAAAAAGAAAGTGTGGGAAGTTGTTCATAGAGAAACTTGTATTTGTAAGAGAGCAAGACACAGTTAATTAACCGGATGCATTTGTGTTCTGAACCGACAAAAGAAGTGATTTTGGACTACGTTTTCTTGTACCTGTATTTCTGGTATCACGTGCCAAAACAAAGCCTTCTTGCACTTTATTTCTAGCACCATTGTGAAAAGAAAGTCTTCCTACACCTCTATTTCTGGTGTCAGCTACCAAACTAAAATCTTCCTACAGCTGTAATTCTGGCACCATCTACCAGAACAAAGTCTTCCTACACCTGTATTTCTGACACCTGTTGCCCAAATGAAGTCTTTGTGCACCTGAACTTTTGGCAACAGTTGCCAAAACAAAGACGTCTTACTCCTATATTTCTGACACTAGTTGCCAAAACAAAGCCTTCTTGCACCTGTATTCTGAACCGACGAAAGAAGTGATTTTGGACGAATCCTTTTCTACATCCGTATTTCTGACGCCAGTTGCGAAAATAAAATCTTCATACACCTGTATTTCTGACGCCAGTTGCCAGAACAAAGTCTTCTTACATCTGTATTTCTGGCACTAGTTGCCAAAACAGTCTTCATACAACTGTATTTCTGGCACCAGCTGCCAGAACAAAGTCTTCATACACCTGTATGTGTGACGCCAGTTGCCAGAACAAAGTCTTCATACACCTGTATTTCTGACGCCAGTTGCCAAAACAAAGTCTTCGTACACCTGTATTTCTGACGCCAGTTGCCAGAACAAAGTCTTCATACACCTGTATTTCTGACGCCAGTTGCCAGAACAAAGTCTTCATACACCTGTATTTCTGACGCCTGTTGCCAGAACAAAGTCTTCATACACCTGTATTTCTGGCACCAGTTGCCAGAACAAAGTCTTCATACACCTGTATTTCTGATGCCAGTTGCCAAAACAAAGTCTTCATACACCTGTATTTCTGACGCCAGTTGCCAAAACAAAGTCTTCATACACCTGTATTTCTGACGCCAGTTGCCAAAACAAAGTCTCCATACACCTGTATTTCTGACGCCAGTTGCCAGAACAAAGTCTTCATGCACCTGTATTTCTGGCGCCTGTTGCCAGAACAAACTCAAACCTGTACCCTGGTCTGCCTTAAAGAATACAGAGAAAAAAACGTTCACATAGTAAACATGATAATTCCAAAGCTCTAGTGCAGTGACAATGCTCCCTGGCCGTCCAGAAGGAAGTTGTGCAAGGGAAACACGTGAGAAATCATATCCTGAAGTGAAACTATATGGATTTGTCGAAGGACATGGCCCATGCTGGTTCTTCCAAGTTACCACGTCAGTCGGCTGACCTGGTGACTCTCATGTTACGAGTTGTCTCCCTAGTCATCTGGATTGAGTTCAAACTGGTTTTTTTTTTTTTTTTTTTTAAATAATGAAACCTTTTTCTTAATCCTTTGAGAAAGATTGTTTTGCTATCTGCAAGTTGTACTGTTACGTACTGTTATTGTCTTCCCTGTGTAGAGGGAGCTTTTGCTTTTGGCATTTCAGTGAACACATAGTGTTTGTATCCCAAGTGCATGAGTGCTAAAACATATCTTGTTTATAACTCATATTTGGGTGTAGAGTATACGATCATTTGTGAGGTGAAAGATGAGATGGGAATTGGGGATAGGGGAGAGGGAACAAATCGAAATCCACGATTTGAAGTTAGCCACTTGTTAACTCAAACTTAATCAGCCTTCCAAGTCGTTTTTGGAATGCAGGACTGGTGAGTACACATGTCATTTTCTTTTTTTTATTTTATTTTTTAACAAATTTGAAAAGATATTGATATAAAACACCGCCAAAGAACGTAGACAAACGAATTACAAGACAAAACACGACGCGTTTTGGCCTCTTAGGTCTTCTTCAGGCAAGATACACAGACTTTTTTTTAAATAGAATTTTCTAAAAAAAAAATTCGCTTTTTTTGTGGGGGGGGGGGGGGGGGGGGGGGGAGGAGGGGAGGGGAGGGGGGATGAGATGTTTACATGGTTTTGAGTTTCTCCTACCCTTCTCACCCGAGAGACCATTAAGCAAGTGAACATTCTCCATCCCCAGCGTTAGAATTACAAGGGCCTTTTCTCTTCACGTGTGTGGAATTCTTTATAGAGAGCATCTTCTGGGTACCTCTAATGCTCAATCCCTCGGACTATTTCAAGAAAACACTATTCTGGAATATCCAAGTGCTCAGGAGTCTATGTTGACGGCTGCTGGAGAAGACTGGACAAAGTGTTCTGAGCACGTCTGTAAGCGAAGTAAGGTCACTGAAAAGTTGAGCAAAAAGCTACGAGCCAAAAGTTCTCCCGGGTAAAAATTATTTCAGAATTGTTTTTCCAATTCCATAAAACATTTGGTTGGAAGCGTCTTCGTATTTTACCCTGATTTGGCCCCTGGTAGCCTGCGTTTGCCAGCTGTTAGCTTTCAGTTTAATCTGAGGCAGCTGACGTGAACAAGAGCATGCACTGCTTTTTTTGGTCACGAACATTGTGCTCAACTCAGGAGTCACTGCATGTCATGTTGCGGACTTGCAGCTGTCCATGGGTAACGCCATCCCATGAAAGACCAAACTAGTATTGTTTTCAAACAGTCAAAAAACAACAGCAACAACAACAACAAAAAAACAACAAAACAAAACAAAACAAAAAGCCTCCATGCATCTATTCTTTTGCAGTTCGTTTCAGTATAAGGACCTAAATGCATACGGAATCAGCTTTACCAAACGTCATTGTTTTCTTTTCATCCTAGGCTGACAACAAATTATCAGGCATCTGCTGTAAAGACAGCAGAGAATATCCAGGGAAGAGACAAAACGGTGGGTTTTTTTTTCAAGCCTTGTATGTCATGAATCAGTTGCTTGTTCAAATGTGATACCTCATAAAAGTAACAGATTGACACATTTTGTTTACATTTTACATAATTACAAAAAGTCCAGCATTTAGTGTGTTTAAAACCTGTCATTAGTTTAGAGTCATGATCAGAACAACAATAATTCTCTCTCTCTCTCTCTTTCTCTCTGTCTCTCTCTCTCTCTCTGTCTCTCTCTCTCTCTCTCTCTCTCTCTCTCTCTCTCTCTCTCTCTCTCTCTCTCGCCTTCAAATACATATAAACATGTTTTCACTTCTTGTTCGTTCTTTCCTGTCCTCAAAAAATGAAAATGGTTGCATGAAAGGAATCCGTGTTCTACAGTAACGGGTTACACTTCCAGCTTCAAATATCGTCTGATTTTATAGTTACGTACTCGAGCAACACAAAAACGTTTTTTTTTTTTTGAGCATGACAAAGGGCGGCAAGTTCAAGTTTAGCTCCCTTGAGTAAAACAAAGTAGAAAACTAGGAATATCCTATGGAGTGCGATCAACCTGAAATGTTTTAAAAAGCACCTTAGATCCAAAAAAAGGTTTATACACGAGCAAATGCTCCCCCCTCTTCTTCCACCCGACCACACCCCCATATGAAAAAAAACCCTCTAGTTTCATAAGGGGCAAAATTTAAGGGAAACACCACATCATCCTTCGCTCCAGCCTCACAGATGCTGTACCGTCGGGAAGCGTCCCATCAGGCAAACTGTCAAAACACAAACAGTCCCAAAGACTGGACACGCCTGGATAAAGAAATAGTTTAGAGAGCTCCCTCACATGGACCCTCGACAACCCTAAATGGAAAACCAGTACGTTATTCCTGCGGATGCTGAGAAAGAAGTTTCGTTGCAGCCATAGCTGGCCACAAAAGCGATCGTGCAATAGCGGGCCGAGAAAAACAAAAACGAAAACAGCAACTGCAACGTACGTTCACCAGCAATCCAGCTGTGGAGCTCACACGCTCTCTCACAATATCACACATAGTTTTCAGGGGAAAAAAAAAAACATCAACAGATACAAAAGTCAAGCAGTTCACACGCTCCTTCAAAGGATTCATCTCGTAAACTACAGTTCTATGGGAATCTCTCTCTCTCTCTCTCTCTCTCTCTCTCTCTCTCTCTCACAACACACACACAACACACACACACACACACACACACACACACACACACACAGATTAAGCTGGGCATACACAAGCATATACTTTGAAACAAAGCAGGACATACCAGCCTACAAAAAAGAAGAAATTTGGACATCTCATTATACAACAAGAGAAATTAATCCTATTGACACAGAGTAATGGTAGCTTGAATTTAAACAAGTCGCATGTCAATAATTGGCTGACAACTTTTGTCAGTCATTACTTACAAACATCCGAAGCAGATGTACATTTGTTGTCATTTCTTATGATGATCGTCGCTGAAACACAAATATTGTTTCGTTTCCTGTCGAAATTTCCTGCCACTCAACAGATAGAGATAAAAATTGGACGCGCTAGCACTGGACCATAAAAAGTGAGTGACC
>CM065735.1:55086144-55096144 GCA_033310375.1 Conus canariensis | reverse complement strand
CGGGTAGTTGCAAAGATTTTATACCGAGATGCGTCACTGATACATTTACATAGGCTTTAAAAATCGTATCTCACTTGCTTCGACGAATTTTTGGCCTCCGCAGAATCTGATGTGTATATTTGATTTATTTGGATTGAATTTGTTTTTATTACAGTGAAAGAAATACAGAAGCCCCTTCCACCTCTCCCGCTTTTCTCTGGAAGGGCTGTTGAAGTTTGTTTTAATCATTTATCGATAACAGTTATAAAGAAAAACACACAAGCAAATTGGTAATCTCTAAAGAAATGAAAGTTGAGTGCAGAAATCCCTTTCCGTTGTACACGTATGTGGGATGGGGGGTGGGGGTGGGGTTGGAAGGATGGCGGATGGGGGTGTTTATGTTTTCCACCTGTGACTCTCTTTCTATCATGTGTAGGTGTTGTTTGCGTCTATCTTCCTCTAGAGATACGCTTGGGATTGCCACTCAGATATTAAAAAAAAGAATAAATACTCGGTAAAACGAAGAGAGAGAGAGAGAGAGAGAGAGAGAGAGAGAGAGAGAGAGAGAGAGGGGAGAGAGAGAGAGAGAGAGAACACTGAACACTGAACATGTTTAATGTCATTAGCTATACAGCCTTAGTGACATCGGGGGTACCGCAGAAAATAATCATATCGGAAACGAAGGTAACACACATAAAATAAACGTCAATCAATTGAAAGCTTGAAATAGAAGCAAAATAGGCCAGTATCTTGACCATCCAGTTTAATATTATTCATAGAAGTAAATATGTAAATACGATAACCAAAATATTTTACTACTTCCTGTAGCATTCATTTTTCATTTGAACGTCGTAAGTTCTAGTTGATGATAACCTCTGCTCGTATTTTCAATACGAGAGAGAGAGAGAGAGAGAGAGAGAGAGAGAGAGAGAGAGAGAGAGAGAGAGAGAGAGCGTTTCACTTGTACTCTCATCTACAATGAAATCTTGACAACTTTTGATACGACAAAGTTTTATTTCACACACAGGTCAGTGAAATCTGACCACCAAACACTAAAAACTATGATGAAATATAAATCTAGACAGTAAAAGCTGCATTGGCAAAAATCGTAGGAATAACGTACTAATGTTTTTTTTTTCCTCCACCAAACTGTCAGAAGTTAACAGCTGATTAGACAGTGGGAGAAAATCAAAACAAAACAAATGAAAATGTGCACAATAACAGATACCTTTTGTGTGCATTTTTGTGTACAAATAAATTTACATGCCCTACGACTCTAACTGAATAAAAATTTAAAGAGAATTTCATCCATTTACTTATGTAACATTCAATGCAATATTGAGCCATTACAATAAAAAACCGGCCTTCTAAGCACGTGAATCCGGTTCGGGTCTGGAACACACAACACAGTCAGACCACCATTCTTAACAAGACCATTCTTTTCAGAAGGTTGGAGGAACTGGCTTTCTGCGAAATGTGCACTGTTCAGCAATTAGCCCCCAAGGATAACTACTCTGTCGTCTTTTTCATCGTATCCACATTCCAGCAAAACTAAAACTCTCTGTTGTCTTTTTTCATCGTTATCCACATTCTAGCAATAAACTTACATCTGTTGTCTTTTTCATTGTATCCATCATATCTTGCAAAAAAACTACTCTGTTGTCTTTCTAATTGTATCCACATTCTAGCAGGGTTGTTTAAAAAAAATGCATTTGCAAACTTATACATCAAATCTTTAAAATAATATCAGACACATTTATGTCTTGCGTGATGTGCTGTCAGGAGCATGTCTGACTGTTGGCTTACCGCATTTGACATATTCATTCCTATTTCTATTCATGCATGTGTACAATGTAAAAACACAACATGTATTGACTATTTGCACACACACGTATATGACGATTTGCACGCGTACATGATTAGCATTTTAACACTCACCTCAAAATTTTCAACAACAACAAAATCCTTTGAACTCTTACATCATGAATGAGGGTAACAGAGATAATGTCACATGTGTTCAAAGAGTGAATAAATATACTTCTTTACATTATATTAGTGTACATATGTAAACGGAGCTCGGCATGGATGTGATGAATGTGGTGTGGTGCCCCCTCTTCCCCGTCCTTCACTTGTTCTCTACCTCCACATTCTGACAGAGATCAACACTTTTCATCCGATCTCAAATTTTACGGAAGAAAGATTTTTAACAAAATATCTGGTGTATTTTTAGAAGGTGTATTTTAAAAAGTTGTGTGAATGATTTTTTTTTTTAATGAGTTGTGACTTGACTTCGACGTGGTGACAGCCCTGATGTGGTCCTTTGTGGTCGGCTGGGCAATAATGGCCCTTTGCGGTCGGCTGGGTAATAATGGCCCTTTGCGGTCGGCTGGGCTGTAAGCAACATTACCTTACTGTACCATTAGCTCCACATTACCTCAGCTGATGAGCAACTAGAAGTTCGGGAATTGTCAGGCAGAAGAAAAAAAAGTGTATCAGTGAGGCAGAAGAAAAAAAATGTGTAACAGTGAGGCAGAAGAAACAAAAGTGTAACAGTGAGGCAAGAACAAAAGTGTAACAGTGAGGCAGAAGAACAGATGTGTATCAGTGAGGCGAAGAAAAAAAATGTGTAACAGTGAGGCAGAAAAAAAGTGTAACAGTGAGGCAGAACAAAAGTGTAACAGTGAGGCAGAACAAAAGTGTAACAGTGAGGCAGAAAAATGTGTAACAGTGAGGCAGAAAAAAGTGTAACAGTGAGGTAGAACAAAAGTGTAACAGTGAGGTAGAAGAACAAAAGTGTAACAGTGAGGCAGAAGAACAAATGTGTAACAGTGAGGCAGAAACAAATGTGTAACAGTGAGGCAGAACAAATGTGTAACAGTGAGGTGTAAACAGTGAAAGGTAGAAGAACAAAAGTGTAACAGTGAGGTCAGAAGAACAAATGTGTAACAGTGAGGCAGAACAAATGTGTAACAGTGAGGCAGAACAAAATGTGTAACAGTGAGGCAGAACAAAAGTGTAACAGTGAGGTAGAAGAACAAATGTGTAACAGTGAGGCAGATAAAGTGTAACAGTGAGGCAGAACAAATGTGTAACAGTGAGCGAGAACAAAAGTGTAACAGTGAGGCAGAACAAATGTGTAACAGTGAGGCAGAACAAATGTGTAACAGTGAGGTAGAAGAACAAATGTGTAACAGTGAGGCAGAATAAAGTGTAACAGTAGGCAGAACAAAGTGTAACAGTGAGGCAGAGGAACAAATGTGTAACAGTGAGCAGAGGAACAAAAGTGTAACAGTGAGGCAGAAGAACAAAAGTGTAACAGTGAGGCAGAAGAACAAAAGTGTAACAGTGAGGCAGAAGAACAAATGTGTAACAGTGAGGCAGAGGAACAAAATTATGTGTAACAGTGAGAATGCCATAGCAGCTCCATCTGTCCACAGCCAACTTCATTCAAACATGGTGTAAGTCAAAACGATGGCTGCAACTGATCCTATGAGCAGATCCGAAAATAATGTCGCCGCAAGCGGAGCAAATACAGTTCCTGTATATTACCAAGAACACAAGACTCACGGGGGTGAAACTTACTCTGCCGATCCGGATCAACGCTCCAACCAATCTTCACGCTGGCGCGCAAACAGGACACAACGACCTAACTAACTTTGTCTACATGGATCAACTCTTCAACCGTTTTACACGTTGATAAACTAACAAGAAACAACGATCCTATTGGGATCCTCACCCATACTAGATCAATTTCTCCAACCATCTTACAAACAGGACTCAACGACCTCAACTGGGATTCTCATCCTCACTTTGTCTTTGGAACTGGGGTTTGAATCCTGGACATGACTTTACGATGTCTTAGGTGCTTGTCCCAGTGCGCTTCGTTCATCAGAGTCATCGTGCAGCTCTTTGCTGTCCTGCAGTGGGGGCAAAGGGATGGGCTCCACCGTGCCAGTTCCTGGACAAGGTGAACATTGAATAGTTTACTACAACACATCAAGCTGTCGGACTTCAATCTTTTATGCGAGTTTTTGACATTACTCTTATGCCCTACCTACCCCCCCCCCCCCCCCAAACCCCCCAATTTCCCGCCATAAGCTCTTGCATTAATAATAGGCAGTACTTGATATCTGGCACCATTTTCAGTAGACCTGTTCTGGAAAAAAAAAAGGGGGGGGGGGGGGGGTGGGGTGGTAAGGGAAGATAAAACGCCTGTCTTCCCATCGCGAAAGAATGACGCTTTTGCGGTTGACGGATCAATCTAGAGAGTCAAATGGTTGGTTTGAAGTGCACGGCATTCTAACGATCGGGACATGGACTGTCTGCTCTATTAAGGGCACCGTTTCAGACCCCCACGTTTTGGCATCCTCTGTGACTGACTGAACTGTTACGCTGACAGATAGTGCCACATTGCTTTGGCCGAGTCCAACAGCGGCAGATGTCTCATGGCAATGACGGGATCACTCTCGCTGAACACCAACTCTAACATAGTTTATCCCCTTGCAGATGACCGAACGTACTCTAGGTCTGTCTGTACCAAGCAATGTATGGAATGACAGCAGCAATCAATGCCATGCTGTCACTTCATTCATTACCGGAACAGGCCGGGACGTGGGGGTGGGGTGGGGAACGGGGTGGGGGATGGGGTGGGTGGTGAGTGCGTTCTGGTGGGCACAGTTTTGTTATCATGATGCAAAAGATCCAACGACTTCTTGAGACAGCTACTTTACAAGAGATTTCAACTTTTCGAGTCAACACCTTTACAGGTTAGTCTATCCTCATCTTTCAGACAATACATAACACCGAGGTTCTTTGTGTGGATACATGCTGTAAACGTTCCTTGTACATAGGTTATATTTGATTCCTTTCTTTGTAGTAGAACGGTTCCTTCGTTTGCCGGTGGTGGGACGTGTGGCAAAACCAACCAACCAACCAACCAACCAAACTGGTGTTGTGCATAGACGTCATATTGACGATAGGATATAGTTACTTTATTGGTTGGGATTAAACGTATCACAAACGCTTTAAGACTCGCCACTGGTGGACTTTGAAATTCAATCCGATCAACAAAGCAGAAAACAGGTGGTACGAGCAGTTGTGCCCAGGAGTAGAATAAGATGCTCTTCGTTCACCATTTAGGGTTCTCCTTTTGAGGTATTCCTCCGGATTTCATCAGAGTGATGCCCCTTTCCCCCCTCCACCTCCACTCTGTTCTTTTCCTCAACTGTTTCCCCTAATCGTCACCCCAGATTGTGTTTCGTCTGATTGGTGTATGTCCTGATTGTTTTTTCCCGTTAGTTTGTATTCCCTTGGATTGTTTCCCCTGTATATTTGCCACTGATGTACGCCCCCGGATTGTCTGCCCTCAAATGGACTTCGCCGGGTTGTCTCATAACTGTCTTCCCTGATCATCTGCCTTGAATTGTTACTTGCCTCATAACTGTCTGTCCCTTGATTGTCTTCCTTGAATTGCTGATTGTCTCATAACTGTCTTTTCCTTATTGTCTCCCTTGTATTGCTGATTGTCTCATAACTGTCTTTTCCTTATTGTCTCCCTTGTATTGCTGATTGTCTCATAACTGTCTTATCTTTATTGTCTCCCTTGAATTGCTGATTGTCTCATAACTGTTTTCCCCTGATTGTCTCCCTTGAATTGTAATCCTTCTTTCCTCAGATGAACGATGTCTCGGTAATCTCCCCATCTCTCATCAGCTCCTTGTGGAGTGTCTTTCTTGGATGCCCCCCCCCCACCCCCCTTTCACAGTGAAACATATTCTTTTAGAGTGTTGGGACTTGCGTGATGTGAAACATAAAAAGTTTACAGCAGAGGCTTTGAAAACTTTGTTCAGAGACGTCCCACTTCATATGATACCTGAATTTCTGAAAGAGATCAACATTTTTCATCTGGTTTAAGATTTTACGGCAGAAAGTTTTTTTGTTTTTTTTAACGAAATTTCCGATGTGTTTGTAGGTGTATTTTAAAGGGTTGTGTAGATGAGTTTTTTATGACTTGTAAGTTGAGTTGAACGCGGTGACAGCCCTGATATGGCTCTTTGCGGTCGGCTGAGCCATAAGCAAGATTATCTATGTATCTACCTCCGACTCCCCCCCAAGTCCCTCATTTTTTTTCTTCTTCCTCAAATGCCATTTCTCTGACTCGTCCGCACAAGGGTTGTCTCCCATCGATTTGTCTGTTCTTGCTGCTGGGTTATCTTCCCTGCCCCAGACTATTCCCTGTTCGGTCAATACCTGGATCTCTTGGATGCTGGGTTATCTTCCCTTCCCCAGACTTTTCCTGTTCGGTCAATACCTGGCTCACTGGGATGCTGGGTTATCTTCCCTTCCCCAGACTTTTCCCTGTTCGGTCAATACCTGGATCATTGGGATGCTGGGTTATCTTCCCTTCCCCAGACTTTTCCCTGTTCGGTCAGCACCTGGATCACTGGGATGCTGAGTTATCTTCCCTTCCCCAGACTTTTCCTTGTTCGGTCAATACCTGGATCACTGGGATGCTGAGTTATCTTCCCTTCCCCAGACTTTTCCCTGTTCGGTCAGCACCTGGATCATTGGGATGCTGAGTTATCTTCCCTTCCCCAGACTTTTCCCTGTTCGGTCAGCACCTGGATCACTGGGATGCTGAGTTATCTTCCCTTCCCCAGACTTTTCCCTGTTCGGTCAATACCTGGATGACTGGGACAGGTCTGTGAGTCGCCGGAAGTTGACGATGCTGGAGGCAAAGGTGGGGATAGAAGGAAGAAAAAACAAAAACAAAAACAAATAAAAACAAAAAACAAACAAACAAACAAAGAAAAAACCATCTCCAAAACAAAAACGAACAAAGAAACAATGGTGTCGTCAGCTGTATGTTGGTTGTGGATGGCACAAACATTTGTCTTCTAAAAGCCCGAACTTGATGAAGCCTTTTTTCTTCTTCTCCTTCTTCTTCTTTCTTTTTTTTTTTTTTAAAGTTTTTTTCTTCTGAATGGTTCTGACTAAGAGATGGGATGCATGTTTTGGGTGATGTCTTGTTCCTAGGCAAATGGCAGGTGAAGGCAAGGCGGAAATGGAAGAATTACCTCCGCTTTTTCGCCTTGGCTTAAGGCTGCTTCAGACCAACTGACATAGGCTAGAACACCAAGGCTGCATCAACATGTTGTTATGCTCTGCATAGTTATGCAGGGATTATCTTCAGTCGTGACAAGCTCCTAGCATAACATTATCAGTCTCCAAAATCCCTCGAAGTCGGAGTGTGGCTGCCCACGTAGCGGGGTAATCAAAAAATGGTCACACACGCGTAATATTCTCACCCCCAGCTGATGCATTTGTTACTATAGTGTTCAAGTACTTCAACTGTTCGGATGATCCCTGGAGTTTTTTTTAGCCAGGGTACAACAACAACAATAACAATAATAGTAACCCTCGCTTTTTTTCTTAAAGCGACATACAGTAAAGAATTATAACTAGTGTAACACAAAGAGAATGGTGAGTTTATCTGCAGCGTAGTTGGGGTAGAGAGGATCGTTTTGTGTGATTTCACCATTTTGATCAATGCATGTTATGTAGTGAAATAGCAAGCGCACTTTAGAAAAAAGAGCTTTCTTCACACACAACACACACACACACACACACACACACACACACACACACACACACACACCCCACACACACACACACACACACACACACACACACACACATCGTCACACACACACACACACTCGTTGACCATGCTATGTTTTTGTCACATCTACGTCGCTTACAGCAACAGAAGGTTGTGTGTGCGGGTTCACCATTTTGTGGCGGTAGCGTTCGGTGGAGGGAGGGGGGAGGGGGGGAGTGAGGAGGAAAGAGGAAAGGTGGGTGAGACGACTGAGGGAGAACGGGTGGTAGGGGGGGGGGGGATGGATGGCGAGAGAAGAAAGAAAGTCGGTGCTATACTAGAGAGTTTTTTCAACCAGTATTAGAACACATTTCTTGAGCCCCGTTATCCAACAAAGAAAGAAAGCTGGCAAAGCAGTCAAACCATTAAAACTGATAGAAAGCTGGCAAAGCAGTCAAACCATTAAAACTGATAGAAAGCTGGCAAAGCAGTCAAACCATTAAAACTGATAGAAAGCTGGCAAAGCAGTCAAACCATTAAAACTGATAGAAAGCTGGCAAAGCAGTCAAACCATTAAAACTGATAGAAAGTCTGGACAAAGCAGTCAAACCATTAAAACTGATGAGTTTCGAAGTGAGGTGACTGCAGGCGGAACTTGAAACAAATTTGAAAAAGTAATTGTCAGTAACTTCACCGATCAACATGGACAAACAATGCTCTGGGGAAAAAAAAGAGATTGTCACTTTGGCGGAATCAACGGACTAGAGAGGACAGTGGGTTGGAAGAGAAAGACAAGGATAAGCCTGGAGGAGAGGAAGAAGACAAAGTCTAACAGAGAGAGAGAGAGAGAGAGAGAGAGAGAGAGAGAGAGAGAGAGAGAGGAGAGAGGGAGAAAGAGGGAGAGAGAGAGAGGGAGAGAAGGAGAGAGAGGGGGAGAGAGAGAGAGGGAGAGAGAGAGGGAGGGAGAGAGAGACAGAGAGAGAGGGAGAGAGAGAGAGAGAGAGGGAGAGAGAGAGAGACAGAGAGAGAGAGAGAGAGGGAGAGAGAGAGAGGGAGGGACAGAGAGACAGAGAGAAAGCGAGAGAGAGGGGGGGAGAGAGAGGGAGGGAGAGAGAGAGAGAGAGGGAGAGAGAGAGAGAGACAGAGAGAGAGAGAGAGGGAGGAGAGAGAGAGACAGAGAGAGAGAGAGAGAGAGGGAGAGAGAGAGAGGGAGGGAGAGAGAGACAGAGAGAGAGAGGGAGGGAGGGAGAGAGAGGGAGAGAGGAGAGAGAGAGGGGAGGGAGGGAGAGAGAGGGGAGAGAGAGGGAGAGGAGAGAGAGAGAGGAGAGAGAGAGAGGGAGAGAGAGGGAGAGAGAGGGAGGGAGAGAGAGAGGGGAAAGAGAGAGAGAGAGAGAGAGAGAGAGGGAGGGAGAGGGAGAGAGAGAGATACAGAGAGAGAGAGGAGAGAGAGAGAGAAGAGAGAGAGAGAGAGAGAGAGAGAGAGGAGAGAGAGAGAGAGAGAGAGAGAGAGAGTTGAACCCTCAGCTATTTGTGCGGTTAAACATGGTTGTTTCAAGACTGAGTATGGGAAGTATGATCATATTTGATCATTTTCAATACAATGCTTTATCGCCCTCTGTAATTCGATAGTTCATTTTCACTTTGATCTCGATCGGAAATCATTATTTCAAATTGTACCCCGTTCACTCGACTGATCAGATGTGGATCCTATGATCGATCATCAGGTAAGTGATTAATGTCAATTACTAATAGGTGCCTCGTCTTTCTAGTGCAAGCACCATGTACAAGGAAGCTGGTACCGCCTTACCTGACGTCAAAGTTTGGAAGGCAGCTGACTGCTAACTGTCACAACTTCTTAGCATTTTTCATTTGATATGAACTTGCGATTTGATCTGAATATTTGCTACGGACTTGCGATTTGATATGAATATTTGATATGAACTTGCAATTTGTTATAATACATATTTGATACGAACTTGCGATTACGTGCAAAGTCTTTGTGATGATTGTGGGCAAACATAATACATAGCGTAGCTGTCAATGTGATTTGATTATTATTATTATTATTTTTGTTGTTGATGCGAGATACTGAAGAAGAAAAAAGAGACGTCTTGCTGAATGATGTATTGGCCAAAGAGAAAATAAAGGAAAGCTAAAACCCCATCTTGCCGAAAGAAGTGAAAAAAGCACATCTATTTTTCTATTACCGGGGAGGGGGGGGGGGGGGGGGGATTTGAAACTGAATTCTGTTTTGTTTTATTGAAAAGGAATCTTAAATAAATGTTAGCGAACCGCCTAGAGAACGTGGACAAACGAGTCACAAGACGAAACACAACGCGTTTCGACCTCTTAGGTCTTCATCAGGTGAGACATAAACGAATAAAACAACGAAAATTCACTTAGCTTTGATCGCTTCAGATC
>CM065735.1:55053644-55081144 GCA_033310375.1 Conus canariensis | reverse complement strand
TGTGTGTGTGTGTGTGTGTGTGTGTGTGTGTGTGTGTGTGTGTGTGTGTGTTGTGTGTGTGTTTTAAAGAATGAAAAGAAAGAAAGAAAGAAAGAAAGAAAGAAAGGAAAGAAAGAAAGAAAGGAAGAAAGAGAGACAGAAAGGAAGAAAGAGAGAGAAGAGAAAGGAAGAAACAGAACAAAAATCTTCCAGGTTTGGCGACATAAACGAGAGACCAATAAATACGTATAGGTGATGACGTATGACAAGATAGACGTCAAAGGAGGACTACTAGGTGTTTTAAGGTGACAGTCCTGAAGAAGTCCATTAAAGACGAACATTTGGCAGAGAACAACTGGTGTTTTTTTTGTTGTTGTGATCAAGTGTAAGAAATAATTTTATGGTTAAAAAAAAGTACTGTTCTACTATTGTCTAACTCGTCTCTTCTCTCCGCTTGTGTGTTCAGCCACTATCAATGCTACAGCTATTCTTGTTATATTATCGCCAAAATGGTGGTATGCATCCCCTTATTATCTAAATATTTTTATTATCACCACTATCATCACTATTGTTATCATGATTATTATTACTATTCTCATCATCATTCTTTCAACTCCCATTGTCTTCTTTCCAACGGCCTCGTTTTCATTCAACAGCCATTTTGAGGTGAATATGAGAAGCTAAGTGATTGTTGGTTCATCGTTTTCATTGTTATTAATGTTGCGTTGTTTTATCTGAAGAAGACTTAAGAGGTCGAAATGCACCATGTTTTGTCCTGTAATCTGTTTGTCTAGTTTGCCCAGTGCAAGGAGTAACTTTTCTTTTTAACATTTGTTTTAACTTCTGAACATCTGTACTCCTTTGTCCTGTAATCTGTTTGTCTAGTTTGTCCAGTGCAAGAAGTAACTTTTCTTTTTAACATTTGTTTTTCTTTTTAACATTTGTTTTTCTTTTTAACATTTGTTTTAACTTCTGAACACCTGTACTCCTTCTCACCAACTCTGTTCTTCCTCACACACAACACTTGAAAATTCCCTCTTTCAGAACTAAAACCTACGGTGAAAGATATTTTACTTCCCAACATCCAGCAGTCTGGAACAATGTACTTTTCATTTGCAGGCGCTCTGAATCTAAATAATAAACAAGCAGGGTAGCTCTCGCCCCCACAACGAAACAAAGACACGCCCATAACTCCAAAGGAATGCTGCTCACGACACCGAATTGCCTAGCAGATATGACAGCACAGAGCACACAGAACCAACAAGGAAATATCCTCAAAAAGGATGTTCCAAGCATGCCTATATACCCCCTACCGGACACATGTACACGGCAACATCTGGAGAAATGAACAAATACAAATTAACATTTATTCAAGACTGGCACAGCATTTTCGATCTTGAATATTGTCAGACAAATATTTGGACGACCAGAAACATGTACAGGTAACCTCGATTTGATTGAAATGAAAGTGAGGCAGGGAACAGTCACGGTAAATAATAATCAAGCAGGGTAACTTTTGCTCCCACAACCAAACAAATACACGCCCATAACTCCAAAGGAATGCTTCTTACGACACCGAATCGCCTAGCAGATACAACAGCACAGACCACACAGAACAAACAAGGAAACATCCCCCGGAAAGGATGTATCAAGCTTGCCTATGTAGCCTGTAACCGTCACATGTACGCGGCAGCAACAACTGAAGAAATGAACAATACAAATTAGCATTTCTTCAAGACTGGCACAGCCTTTTCGATCATGAATATAGTCAGACACATACATTGACGAACAGAAACAAATAAAGGTCAGGTCGATTTGATTGAAATGAAAGTAAATAAGAAATGAGGCAGAGAAGAGTGAACAGTAAATCATGAACAAGTGGGATAACTTTTGCATCCATGACGAAACAGATACACGCTCACAACTCCAAAGGAATGCTGCTTACGACATGACAGCGAATCGCCCAGCAGATATGACAGCACAGAGCACACAGAACAAACAAGGGAACATCGCCAAAAAAGCTGTTCCAGGTTTGCCTGTATACTCCATACCAGAAAACGTACACAGCAACCACAACTGGAGAAATGAACAAATAATACCAAGTAACATTTATTCAAGACTAGCACAGCCTTTTCCATCTTAAATATTGTCAGACTTGTGCATGGACGAACAGTAACAAGTCCAGGTAACCTTCCTTCAAGTCTGAACCTGAAATTACTTATCTTAAAAGAGGTTGACCACATTTCTGTCAAAAGTCTTTCTATTGTTGCACCCCGAATCGTGTATTTTTTAGCGTAACGTGTGTGCGTGTGTGAGAGTGCGCATGGCGCGCGCGCGCGCGCGCGCGCGTGTGTGTGTGTGTGTGTGTGTGTGTGTGTATGTGTGTGTGTGTGTGTGTGTGTGTGTGTGTGTGTGTGTGTGTGTGTGTGTGTGCGCGCGTGTGTGTGTGAAGATTAGGGAAATGTGAGAATGAAAGTGCTTCTGGTTTTATTTGTACTTTTAATTCAGTTATGTTTTCATTTGTCTGCATATTTCTACTGATGCACTGTATTATTGTTTTTGTGCTTTGTTTACTTTATAACATGTTTCTACAGATAATTTGTTTCGATTATTTATAATTTCCTTATTTTTGTAAACGCTGACAGCAGGGTTCTGGAAGAAATCACAGACACACTCTCATTATAATCATTTTCATCATCATCATCATCATCATCATCATCATCATCATCATCATCATCATCATCATCATCACGACCACCAGCATCATCATGATTTCTTCTTCTTCTTCTTCTTCTTCTTCTTCTTCTTCTTCTTCTTCTTCTCCGTCTTCTTGTTTTTCTTCTTGTTCTTCTTCTTCTTGTTCTTCTTGTTCTTGTTCTTATTCTTCTTGTTCGTTTTCTTCTTCTTCTTGTCGTCGTCGTCGTCATCATCATCATCATCATGATTGTTGTTGTTGTTGTTGTTGTTGTTGTTTTTGTTGTTGTCGTTGTTGTTGTTGTTGTTGTTGTTCTTCTTCTTCTTCTTCTTCTTGCGACCATTTGATAACCACGCTCAGTTTTACTTTGAGGACACCGACAAATGTGACCCAAACACCCTCTCCGTTAGCAACACCCCCTGCAAGGCAATAGTCATGGGCAGAAAGACATGGAGGCACAACCTCCATCAAGGATCAGCAGAAAACGCCACAGGAGAAAGGCATTGCCAAAGATCTGCAGACTTCTCTGGACCTTCGTAGCACAGTGGAGCAGGGACTTCCTCTTCCAGACAGGCCTCTTCAGCCATAGCAGAAAGACACGACACCCACTGCACTCATTTCTTTGGCCCTCAGGACTGCAAGATGCCAACACTGCAGAGTTGCTAGAAGCGGTTCAATATAACCTGGTTGATTTAAACAAATCTTAAATAAATGTTAGCGAACCGCCCAGAGAACGTGGACAAACGAGTCACAAGACGAAACACAACTAGTTTCGACCTCTTAGGTCTTCATCAGGTGAGACATTAACGAATAAAACAATGAACATTCAACGCCTTCTTCCTTGCGCTGAACCCTACCAAGTGATCTGAAGCGATCAAAGCTAAGTGAATTTTCATTGTTTTATTCGTTAATGTCTCACCTGATGAAGACCTAAGAGGTCGAAACTAGTTGTGTTTCGTCTTGTGACTCGTTTGTCCACGTTCTCTGGGCGGTTCGCTAACATTTATTTAAGATTTGTTTAGATTTCCGCCTGCAGTCCTCTCGCTTTGCAACTAGATCTGGTTGATTTAGCTAATGGATGATACTCCTCCAGACAGCCGAATCGCTGAAGCAATACGTCACCTATTCAAACAATTCCTTCCAGTTTAAGAGCGAATATTGTAAACAGGCACAGAACACTTCACGGAAATACCCATGGCACCAGTCTCTTTATGGCCTGGAGTGGAAGAGAATAACCATAGACTTGGTAACAACGCCGTAATAATCTTTGCAGATTAGTGGAGAAGAGTTTAGATACTAGTGTTGCTTTATGGAGGGGAGCAAAGTATCAGACACCTTTCCTGAATTTCATTCTTTAGACCAGCAAAGAATTCATCCAGACAAGAAAGATCTTTCGCTGGATACTTGGATAAAGAGTAAGGCTGGCGTGCAGCATTGAGAATCAAAGCATTCATTCTTAGTTAGCATACTGTTCAGACAGTTCCTAAAACACACGTATCTGCTCTTTGCAAGATCTCGTTGCTTAGCAATGACACAATACGTACAGGAAAGAGGCTATCCTGGACACGGTATCCAACAGGTCCTAACATGAACTCAGAAAATACTACACAGTCAAATATCACAGTACAAACAAAACCATTTCTACACAGTCAAATATCACAGTACAAACAAAACCATTTCTACACAGTCAAATATCACAGTACAAACAAAACCATTTCTACACAGTCAAATATCACAGTACAAACAAAACCATTTCTACACAGTCAAATATCACAGTACAAACAAAACCATTTCTACACAGTCAAATATCACAGTACAAACAAAACCATTTCTACACAGTCAAATATCACAGTACAAACAAAACCATTTCTACACAGTCAAATATCACAGTACAAACAAAACCATTTCTACACAGTCAAATATCACAGTACAAACAAAACCATTTCTACACAGTCAAATATCACAGTACAAACAAAACCATTTCTACACAGTCAAATATCACAGTACAAACAAAACCATTTCTACACAGTCAAATATCACAGTACAAACAAAACCATTTCTACACAGTCAAATATCACAGTACAAACAAAACCATTTCACACACTTTTCCCCATGTACCTTCACTTTTAATCCCCATTTCTAACGGATGGCATCCGTCTGTCTCCAGAGACACTAGTGTTGCGCCGTGGAATTGTCAGTCGTGGAGTTGCGGCGCCTACTGTGGCTGAAAAGCCCGATCCAGAGAGAGGTTGCTGGAGATGGTGGAGCCCAGGTAAGTGAAGTCGTTGACCACTTCCAGGGTGTGATCGCCGATGGAGATGCGGGGAGTACTGCTGACCTTTTGCCGCATGGTGTTTGTTTTCTTCAAGCTGACGTTGAGGCCAAACTCGGTGCAGTCATCAGCAAAGCAGGTGCTAAGCCGTTGTAGCGCTTCCTACGTGTGGGCAGTGAGGGCTGCGTCGTCTTGGAAGAGGAGATGAACGCCGAGCTGCACGTGCGGATCGGCAAGGTAGCAACAGCAATGACCCGACTAGCGAAGAGAGTCTGGGACAACACCATGCTAACGTCAAACACCAAGATGAAAGTGTACCAAGCCTGCGTGCTGAACACTCTTCTCTACGGAAGCGAAGTATAGACCCCATACTCTCGACAAGAACGCAGACTGAACACGTCCACCTGCGCTGCCTCAGAAGACTCCTGGGCATCACTTAGCAGGACTGCATCACCAACAAGGACGTCCTGGCCCATGCGGGGATGCCTAGTATGTTCGCCATGCTGATACAGAGACGCTGACGCTGGCTTGGCCACGTCAGCCGCTTGGACAACGGTCGCACCCTAAAGGACATGCTGTACGGTGAGCTGGCTACGGGCTTCAGACCCACAGGATGGCCCGCCTTACGCTGCAAAGATATATGCAAGCACAACCCGAGGGCCGGCAACTGCGGTCGGTGGTGACCTCCCCCGACGTAGATTTCAGAGGAGCGATCTTGATGGCGCTAGGACCGAACGCTTTCTTCATGCTTTTGCACATGGCGTGGATGTTGCCGCAGTCGGCGGAGATCTGAATGCCCTGGCACAGGTTCAGCTGGTACTCGTTGGCGCACCGCTTGGTGTTGTTGCAAGCTTTATGGAGTGCTGCTGGCGTCTTCTTTGAGGGCTCTCTTGTGATTGAGGAGTGCGTCTTGCTTAGCAGCAATAGCAGGCTCCATTTCCAAGATTCCTGCTTTAAACCAAATCAGATATCCTTTTGAATTCAGCTGCCACTTGGTTTCAGGTGGTCATGTTTATTACTTGTGCTGTGAACTTCACCAATGTGATGAAAGAAGATCGCCCATGCATGCTGTTTACGGGGTACCTGATTCTCAGTCTTTCTGCCAGGTGCGGGCGCTGTAAGACCTGCATATCCGTAGTCACTAGCGTAAGTTACATTCCCATCGCCTCGTGAACAGCATTACGTATGACCTATCATCTATCCCGGAGTCTCGAAAACCACTGGGGCGCCACAGAAGACTTCGTTACCAGCTTCCTCCACTTCTGCCGGTTCTGAGATGCTATTAAGCAATTGCTGAGTGTGAGGCACTAGGCCTGTCCATCATGAATGGTGCACTCAGTACATTGCTTGTCCTCCGGTAGGATTTTCCCACCAGTATGTGTTTGGTGCACTGTGCTGGATGACTAGAACCTCAGACACTACTACACGTTCTTTCTTTCTCATTTCAAACAGTACTACTCTTGCACTGCTGCCCTGCAACTGTTTGTTGACTCGTCTGAAAAAAAAAAGAATGAACAGACTTTAACAGAAGTTAAGGACTGTTTCCAAGTATGATATAGTCAGACCCCGTCTTGTAACCACGGTAGAAAATCTTATGTCATAGTGCCAAGGACATCCACGCTGATCATTCAGACAGGGACTCTGTACAGGCTCTCGATGTCAGATGCCAGATACTCAACTTGCCACCCGCAAGTGCAGAAGTGGAATTGGAGAATTCAGATGAAAAGAATCACCCAAAGACTGGATGCGCTGATAGGAAAGAGCTTACTGGCGCAAAAACTACCGACATTTAAAGATACTGTATATGGAACTTGTAGGGACGCCAATGGAGTGAAACAACCAGAACTGAAGACACCTCCTCAAAAATCCAGACGCCAGCAAGGGATGGATAGCATCCGAGAGAAAAAGAAGAATCTAAAAAAAAAACAAAAAAAAAACCAGATGCAGGCTGCCTCAGAAGCTGAGAAGAAAGGGCTGGAGAAGCTCGGGAAGACCTGAAAACGCAACACAGTGCCCTCAGCAAAACAGAATCAGGCAGTAGGGGAAGGAGCAAAAAGAAGAAAACCCAGTATTACTTCTGTAGTGTGGACTGATTCTGCCTGTCTGTGTGACAGGGTTGGCAGAACTTGGGGGCGAAGTGTTTGAGAGAGATATTTAAACGATGACAAAGTTATGAAGATTGTATCAGTTCACGACAGATTTGCATTACATACTTATTGTGTCTTGTAATATTTCCGAGATGTAAAGTGTATACTGGTGTCTCTCTATATTATCATTTTTCTTTTTCTTTTTCTTTTTTTTTAATTGTAATAAAGCTTGCACTGAAGGAAGAAGTGGCCACTTTTATCTGCTTTCAAATGTGCCACTCCAAATCTTAAGAGGATCCTGTCAAAAAAAAAAAAAAAAAAAAAAAAAAAAAGTAACATGTGCACAAGCACAAATATTTCTCATTCTCGAAATTTTATAGAAACTGTCACTGTATGGTGATGTCAGAATTCAGATGGTTGAAAAACTAATTTATACGTAGATTAGAACAGAATCCTTTTGGAGAGGTTCACCAAACGACAGCCCCACTCTCTCTGTCTCTGTCTCTCTATCTCTATTTTTCTGTTTGTCCGTCTCTCTCTCTCTCTCTCTCTCTCTCTCTCTCTCTCTCTCTCTCTCTCTCTGTGTCTGTCTGTCTGTGTCTGTCTGTCTGTCCGTCTGTCTCTTTCTCTTTCTCAATATTGAAGATGACTCTCAAGATGGACTACTTGACCACTTGATTTTGTTTGTTTTTTTCCCCTTTGTACAGATAGGTTCCGCTTCTTGAAGTATCGGCAAGTAGAAAACACACTCGGCTGTCAGAAGTTCCCAGGGTGATTTCTTGGTCTGACCTCGGCAGCACGTGCCATGTGACCTCTGCAGCACGTGCCATATTAGTTCATCCAGAAGAACCCATTAAACTGATTCGGTTACAGTGTGGTGTCGTTGCTGTTGTTGTTGTTGCTGTTGCTCTGGTTTGTACAGCTGCCACGATCATCTTGTTGTTCCTTCAATGAAGGTTATACGTTCACCCACGCACGTTCGTTTGTTTGTCTGTTCGCAAGATCACACACACACACACACACACAAACACACACACACACACACACACACACACAAACACACACACACACACGCGCGCGCGCGCGTGCACACACGCACGCACGCACGCACGCACGCAAGCACGTACGCAAGCACACACACACACAAACACACACACACACAAACACACACACACACACACACACACACACACACACACACACACACACACACACACACACACAAACACACACACACACAGAGAATAGAACCTTGACATGCGGCACAAGGACAACCGAGTCATTTAGAGCGCCGATCATTTGTGCCGATCCAGTTCAATTGCCGGATCCACATTCTTTTTTTTTTTTTGCTGTCCCAACCTCTGCGCCACCTCAGAGGCAGTGCACCCACGCCGCTCTTTCCGACACCCCGTCCACAGCCACAGCCCGGTCGGCCCCGCCGCAGACCCGGCACCAGCAATCCACAGGGAGCAGTCAATGCCAAGTCGTCAAGAGGCAACCCACCGGAGGAGACACTGCACTGCTGCCGAGTCACTTCGGTGGTGTTCAGTGGCGCCTGTTCTGATCTAACATACGCAGGACACCACTTACTAAGCCCCCTACTGACGACAATAATTGCTTAGTCGCGGAGCCGGCGTGAGTGAGCTCTCCCTCCGCAGGGCGCTACCACGTCCATCCAACGACAGCCCCCATGGACTCGCCGATACTGGTGACCCCGACGGAACCAAACCAAGGCCACAGACATGGAGAGGACATCGAAATTGAGGTCACCATGAGAGCAGGGCATGAAGGGCCACAGAATTTGAGATATTTTTTTTATGCTGATTGATGATGTTGAGAATGAGGATGATTAAGATGATGCTACGGATTTCCATTTCGGTCTGAGACTACATGACAGGGCTGTACTCTACGCTTCCTTTCATAATATATCTCGGCGTCAACCAGGCCCGAGAGATACAGGCACCTGCAGTGTTGGTCAGGAAATTTGAGCAACATTCTCAGAAACGCATCCATTAAGTGGATGAAGCTCGACTGTGTGGTCCCAGTCTTCCCAACTGAGTCCGCAGCAAACTCAACTCTGGGTAGGAGCCGGTCGGGGCAGAAAAACCCACATGACTCTGATGGGATTCGAACCCACGACCTCCCAGCCGGGAGTCCGCGACGCTAACCACTTCGCCACGGCGGCTGGTCGGATTCACATTCTGTTCGATTAGACGTCATTCAGAAACTGATGACCCGATTTTAAGGAAAGTAGGATGGGATACTAGAAAAAAAACAAAAACAAAAAAAAAACTCGTTTTATTGTGACGCATATCTGTGTTTAAAACACACACACAAACGTGCGCATGCACACACTCACACAATCAGACACACATGCACGCACACACGCACGCAAGCACGTACACACACACACACATACACACACATACACATATGCGCACGCGCGCGGGCGTGCACACACACACACACACACACACACACACACACACACACACACACACACACACACACACACATCTTTTCACACATATAAAAAGCTCGTTTTTGTTTTAGTAGTGGCCACAAATACTTCCTCGAAAAAGAAGCAACGACCTTTTTGAAGTCTATGAATGCAACATAGAGCTTACCATTGTTCGAAAATGGCTTTTGAACAGCAGGAATAAAATGAACGAATGCTTTCTACTGACACATGGTTAGACCATTGACTTCTGGGAATAGTCTGGAGGACGTCCGGGAAAGACCGGATGACATGTGGAAAGGCTAGACTCACGGGTCCTGTGGGCTGGCTCCCCACCTTGCCTTTGTCAAACTTGCTACCAGAACAAAAAACGAAAGGTGCTTCCAGGATTGACTGAAAGGGGAAGAGAGTAATGAATCCATCGGCGCCAACCTGACCACGACCGGAAATGCACAACAGATTATGAGTAATGAACAGGTTGAATCCCCATGTGTATGTGTGTGTGTGTGTGTGTGTGTGTGTGTGTGTGTGTGAGGGAGGGGGTTGGGGGGTTTGGGGGGGGGGGGGGACTCTCTTCTGAGCGCAGCATTCAGATCCACAGTACCCAGGACATTCACACCGATTATTCAGACAGGAACATTGTACAGGCTCTCAATGTCAGACGCCAGAAACCCAACTTGTCACACCCAAGTGCAAAAGTGGAAAGATAGAAATTAGATTTTAAAAAAGTCCAAAGACTGGATGCCCTAATAGGAAAGAACTCACTGGAGCAACAGTCAGCTACATTTGGAGACATTGTATACGGAACCAGTAGGAAGGCCTATGGAGTGAAACAACCCCAAATGAAGACACCTGAAAAATCCAGACGCCAGCGAGAGATGGGTAACATTCGGAAGAAAAAGAAGAATCTCAGACAGATGAAAGCTGCCACAGAAGCTGTGAAGAAAGAGTTGGAGAAGCTCGGGAAGACCTGAAAGCGCAACACAGTGCCCTCAGCAAAGCAGAATCAGCTACAAGAAGAAGGAGCAAAAAGAAGAAAACCCAACAATGCTTCTTTAGAGACCCCTTCCAGTTTGCCAGGAAACTATTCGAGTAGCCAGAATCTGGGACACTCACTGTGGACACAGAAACTCTTGAGCAGCATCCCACAAAAAACATATTTCCACCCTCAGATTGAAGCACCACGTGTAATCCGGGGCTTAGTGCAGTCTACAGTGCCAGAGAAAAAGTTCAATGACCAACCACCAAAACTGGATGAGGTAAAGAAAGTAGTTCAGAAAGCCAGAGTCAAATCCTCGTCTGGGCCAAATGGAATACCATATCTGCTGTATAAGGAATGTCCCAACGCCCTTGCGTGGCTCCATAAAATGATAAGATCAGCATGGAGGAATAGAAGATCAGCGACCAGTGGATGAAAGCTGACGGGGTGTACATTCCAAAAGAGCGAAACTCGAGTGACATCGACAGTTTAGCCCAACATCGTTTCTGAAGACTTGAAACCTGTTCACCGGCGGAGCAAGACGCACCGAGCCAGCGCTCCGACTAAATGGAGTGAACTTGCTTCTGCCTTGAATTCACAACTAAGAAAAATGTGCCTTACATTGTATTTCGTTTAATTTTTTTGTTTTTTGTTTTTGTTTCTCTCATTCTCAAAGAAAGGAGACTTTATATCGACTTTTCAGAATGGACGGATACTTTGTGTAAAAAAAAAAAAGGGGAAGAAAAAAAAAAAGAAAAAAAGGAGAAAAAAAATGTGGTGTTTTCAGTGACGAGTGTTTGTTTTTTTGTGTGTGTGTGTGTGCCCTCCACCTTTCGCCAAATGTTGGACGGTTATTAAGGAACATCGATCTCCTGTGCGTTTAGTTATTTGCGTGTTTTCTCCCTCTCTTGTTCGTGGTCAATGCGAAAATGGCACCGAAGAAAACTCCGTCAAAACAAAAGAAACGCACCAACAGACCTAGCAGCAGTCCAGGCCACAGTGAAGAAGGCGCCTCCGACTCCTTTGTCAGTCCACAGGTAGGACAAGTTTCAGTGGAAGGAAATGTGAGCAGGGAACGATCAACTAGTAAGAGAAGAAGGATTCTGGAGCAACAACAACAGAAAATCACAAACTTTACAGACCGTCAAGAAAGCAAAAATCAAAGTGAAGGGGACCAAGGGGATATCATAGTAGAGAAAGGTGATTCGAACATAACACTCGCAACTATTCTGACTAGAATGGAAAAAGGGATGGATGACAGCAGGAAACAAAACGACCGACTAAATCTTCAACTTGAAAAAATTTTATCTGAATTATTTGATGTGAAAAAAGAAAATGACCTCTTGAAGACGAAAATAGATTTACTCCAAAAAAGCTACACAGACCTGAATGATGATGTTAGCCGGCTCCAGAAAGAACTCAAGCAGGAAAAAGAACTGCGCAACTCACTTGAACAGTACAGTCGAAAAGAAAATGTGAAAGTTATTAATCTGCCAGGAGATTCAGGACGAGAGACAGCCCGAGGAGACAGAAGAAAAAGTTGTAGATTTTTTAATAAGAAAACTGGAACTGACATCGTTTCAACACAGTTACATCAGTGTTGCCCATCGAGTGGGCAAATACACCACCGGTAAAAACAGGCCTGTCATCGTACGTCTTGTAAACAGAAAAATAAAATCCGAAATTTTCAAAAAGAGGCGACTGCTAAAACAAAATAAGTGTAACATCTACGTAACGGAAGATTTGACCAAACTAAATGCACAGAGACTGTACGATATCAAACACCATCCAGCCGTCATGTCAGCTTGGTCATTCCAAGGAAAACTTTACTGTAAACTGATAGATCTCAAAATTATTCAAATTGAAAATGGGGACACGAGCAAGATTGATAGAGTGCTCCTCGAGACCAACAGAACAGCTGACCGAAGCCAAGTTTCTTCCCAACGAACAACCGGTGGGGGGTCGATTGGACACCGCAGACAACGGGAGGACAACCGGGCGGACAGGGCCAGCAGAAGGAGCAGCCACACACCAGTCCAGTCCAGGCTGCAGGTCCACAGTCCCCGACGGCGGCTACAGCAGACGGGTGACAAACGCCACAGGGACAGGTCATCCGATGGATCGGGTGAGGCGTCATCCCCTCCAGGCCGTGCTCTGGGCAGTGTGCCAGAACAGCCCAGAGGTGATGGCAAAGATGGCCACGGGGACACAGCGTCGCCTGATCATGTGCTGCGAGAAGCCCGTCAAACTGCAGACTCCGTGCCAGAGACTTCTCCCGACGCTATGTCCGAAGCAGCTGCTTTGGAGACTGGTGATGAACCCATCAGTGACATTGTGAGTGACGGTGTGGAGGTTTTCAACTCTCATCCTTCTTCCCCTCCTCCGTCCCAACAGTGACAGTACAATGACAGTTTAACAGGTTCAGTGGGCGAAAAAACAAAAGGATATCTTACAAGTAGGCCGATGCGGTGATTCCAAAGTATGTACACGTGCTCGCGATGTTGTGTGTGTGTGTGTGTGTGTGTGTATGTGTGTGTGTGTGTGTGTGCGTCACTTCCGGGTCATTCTGATGGGCAGCTGAGATTTTGAGCTCTGTGTTTTTTCTTCTTTTCTGTTAGTTTTTCTTTTACTTTAAACTTGAAACTTTAGTCATTAAGTAGTTAAGTATTCCGGACTTCAGTTTGTGCCACTTTTTAAACTTTTGATCAAGTGAGTGTTCTATTTTATATATTTTGGTTTTGAACCGAACCGTGCGAGAATGTCGGCTGAGGCTTCTACTTCTGCAGTGCAGTGGCAGGCTGCTAGATCTAGTTTGGACAGTGTCGTGCAGAAGCTGGTGAGGGAGTCGACAGCAGGAGTGTGTGACGAGGTGCAGGAAAGCATTTTGCACAGACTGAATGCGACGAAACCCAGCCAGCAGAAGATCAGCAGCAAGAAAACGCCGAAAGGAAAAAATCAGAACCAGAATGACGTCAATGTTGATAGTGACGTTATTGCGATGCGCGTCGCCTAAATCCTAGTTCCAGTGATTGCCAAACAAATGGAAAGTTTGTTTGTGAAGGGGTTGGAGAGGGTGATCACTGGAGTGATGGACACTGTCTTCAAGAAAAACACGGAAATTCTGCAACAAGTGCAGAAATCAAACCTGCAGCTGCACTACTCCCTGGATCGCCAGGAACAGTACACCAGGCGGGAAACAGTGCGGATCATCAATCTGCCTGAAGAAGAAGAGGAGAACCTTGATCAAAAGGTAGCGACGCTGTTCCAAGAGGCAGGATGTGAAGTGAAGGCGTCGGACATTTCTGTTATTCATAGGAACGGCAGGAAGATTAGCGGCAAGTGTAGGCCTGTGCTTGTGAAGTTTCTTTCTAGACGTGTGAAAGGCGACGTCATGAGGAAGAAGAAGGAGCTGCATAAGAAAGAACAGTACAAGAGGGTATATCTGAACGACGACCTGACTGTCCTTCGTAGCAGGCTTCTTCAACTGGTGAAGAAGTCGGGCAAAGTGGACAAGGTTTCAACGACTCCTGATGGCAGACTTCGGTGTGAGCTGAAGAAGATCCCTGGTCAGGAGAGGGCGCAAGTTGTAATGGTGGACAGCCCTGACGACCTCTTCAAGTTGGGCGTCGATGTGGACTTCCAGTTCCTTGGGCTGCAGCACCTCCTTGTCTGTGAGCCATAGGGATCTGCTGGAGGACGTGGTGATGTACATCAGTATTCAAGCCTTGACAGTGTTTCTAGTTTGAATTCTTCTTCAAGTTTTTCTAGTTCTAAATGTAGTTTATCTTTCCTGTCCCTCAATGTTTGTGGACTAAGAAGTCGCTTGCAGTTTAAAGAATTTACGAACTATATTTCCCAGTTTGACATATTAACATTCACCGAAAGTAGAACTGATGCACAAGACTCTGACTATTTAGTGGACTGCTTTAGTGATCTTGGTTACTCTATTGCTTTGTTTAGTCGAAAATACCTTTCATATCAAAGATCCGGTGGCATAGCCATTGCCTATAAAAAAATATATGAAGATTTTATTCAGGTATTGGAACTTGAAGCCAGTGGTGATAGTGACTGTGTTTTGTGGTTGAAAATCAACAAACTGTTGACAGGTTATGATAAAGATCTGCTCGTCGGTTCAGTTTATATTCCCCCAGAGGGAACTGCTTATGGTTCAGTGAACTGTTTTGATGATTTGGAATCTAGTCTTACACGTCATGATTCTAACTGCCATGTACTTCTTATGGGAGATTTTAATGCTTATACTAAATGTTTGCCTGATTTTCTGAAGCTTGATACAAATATCAATGACATTATTGCTGATGGTTTTCACTCGTGTATTGAAGATTTTGATATCCCTATTGAGAGATGTTCACAGGATGCACGTCGACCTAATAACTATGGTTATCGACTAACTGATTTTTGCAAATCACAGAATCTGTTTATATTCAATGGGAGAGTTGGCAGAGACGCAGGTATTGGTCGATGCACTAGTAGTGGATGTACTGTGATTGATTATATGTTGGGTTCACCATATTTGTTCACACATATTGCTGACTTTAGTGTTGATCCCTTTGACGCCATGCTTTCAGATGTTCACAATCCAATTCTTGTATCTCTCAGCATTTCGTGGAAAAGATCAAACAATCAAAGTTCAAACTCCAATGAAAATAATAGAAGTGTAAGATGTCCAGAAACAGGAGGACCTTTGTTTGATACAAACAGTAAGCAGTGGGACCCATCTAAAGGTGAGATGTTTAAAGAAAACTTGCTTACTAAAAACATAGAGGAATTAAACAATATACTTGACAATGAAAACGCTTCTGTTGCCGATGCCTATACATTGTTATCACAAATTCTGTTAGAAACAGCTAAAGACACTCTAGGAGAAGTAAAAAATGTATCAAAAGGTACAAAGCAAAAGTCAGACAAAAGCCATGAAAATAAGCCGTGGTTTGATGCCACATGCAGGGAACATAGAAAAAAGTATTTTACAGCCAAACATAGAACTAAATTAAATGATTCTAGTCCCAACCGCAGAGAGGTTGAAATTAGCAGTAAGGAATACAAAAAAGTTCTCAGAAAATCGTATAGAGTTTACACAAAACACTGGCATAAGAAGATTCGTAATCTAAAAGCTAATAGACCAAGAGAATATTGGGAAAACATTAAAATCAAAAAGAGAAATGAATGCCCTGTTAGTATGGATGATCTTTTCTTACATTTTAAATCATTGAATGTACAACCAGATAGTGTTGAGAATGAAAGTGATATTGACTGTGACTTGCAATATGATCTTGAATTTCTAAATGCACCAATAAGTGACGAAGACGTTGAAAAAGCTGTACAGCAACTTAAGAATGGAAAGGCTTGTGGGATAGATAGAATACGAAATGAATATATAAAACAAAGCATCCCAGTTCTCAAAACAAGTTATTGTAAACTTTTCAATAAAGTTCTTGATACAGGGACCATACCAGAAGAATGGTTGATTGGACTTATTCTGCCAATATACAAAGGAAAAGGTAGTAAATTGGACTAACAATTATAGAGGTATAACACTTTTGAGTTGTGTTGGAAAACTGTTCACAACAATTTTGAATAACCGTTTGACAAATTTTATCGAGAATAACAACACACTTTCGGAAAATCAAGCTGGTTTTCGACGAAGTCATTCTACGACAGATCATATATTTGTTTTAAAAAGTTTAATTGATATTTTCAATAGTCGTAAAAAGCAATTATTTTGTGTTTTTGTTGATTTCACAAAAGCGTTCGATTCAGTTTGGAGGCAGGGATTATGGCAAAAGCTTATCAAAGAAGGTGTAAATGGAAAGATTTTGCAAGTAATCACGAATATGTATCAGCAGATAAAATCTTGTATATTTATAAATGGAAGTCAATCTGAATATTTTGCCAGTTTTAGAGGTGTTCGTCAAGGTGAAAATCTTTCACCTTTGCTATTTTCTTTGTATTTGAATGATCTTGAACTATATCTCACAGATCGTAACTGTGCTTTCTTAAATATTGATTTAAATCTTCCTGACTCAGATTTACTAAGTTACATTAGTTTACTTTTACTTTTGTATGCTGATGATATTGTTATTATTGCAGATTCTTTTTGCGGTTTGCAGCATGCTCTTGATGTATTAAGCGAGTATTGTAGTACATGGAAGCTTAATGTTAATGTAGCAAAAACAAAGGGTGTAGTCTTTAATGGACGCAATAGCCTAAGAAAAAAACTAAAATTCAAAAACCAGTGTATAGAAATAGTACACACTTTCAAATATTTAGGTATAATCTTTAGCAGAACAGGAAATTTTTATAAATGTAAGAAGCATTTGTATGACCAAGCGCAATGTGCAATGTTTTCTTTATTAAAGATGGCAAGATTTCAAGATTTGCCTATAAACATTGTACTGGACTTATACCAGTCAATGGTACTGCCTGTGCTTTTATATGGCTGTGAAATTTGGGGATATAGTGATTTAAAGCTAATGGAAAGTTTTCAGCTTAAATTCTTTAAGCATCTTTTTCATTTAAATCGTTCTACCAAAACAGAATTGATATATGGAGAACTAGGAATGTATCCTGTGTCAGTTCAAGTACATGCACGAATGATAAAATTCTGGTCATCCTTACTTTCTCCACAAACAAACAAATATTCATCTAGATTGTATCAGGTATTATATGATTTATACAGAAATCAGGGTTTTACATCCAGGTGGTTGATGTGTATACGGGATATCCTAATAGAAACAGGATTCGACTGTGTGTGGGAGACACAAAAGTTTTCGTCTGTTCACAGTCTCTGTAGAAATGTTCGTAATTCATTAGAAGACATTTACAAACGTGCATGGAATGATGCTTTAGAATCTAGTAATAAGTGTTTATTTTACAGAAATTTTAAAACAGAGTTTCGCCGTGAAAAATATATTAAGATGTTACCTGATGTTTATATATACCCACTGATTCGGTTTCGCTGTGGCAATCATAAACTCATGATAGAAATTGGCAGATGATTTGGAATACCTCACGATGAACGATTCTGTCGGGACTGTGACCAGAATGACCTTGGTGATGAATTTCATTTTGTAATGAAATGTAACAAATATAACGACATTAGAAATCAGTTTATACCTAGAAAATTTACATATACAAAGTCCGTATTTAACTATTGTCGTTTGCTTTGTGGTAGTAAGAAAGTGTTGCTAAACTTAGCGAAGTTTTTGAAACTTAGTAAAGTTGTGTAACATTACATTCAGTATGTTAATTATAGGGAAAATTTTGATGTTTGATTTGTTTCATTTCTATTTGTTTGATTTGTTTCAAGTCCTCCATGCCCCAAAAGGGGTCGCAGGATTAAAATCTTTGAATCTTTGAATCTTTGTCTCTCTCTCTCTCTCTCTCTCTCTCTCTCTCTCTCTCTCTCTCACTCTGTGTGTGTGTGTGTGTGTGTGTATTTCTCTCTCTCTCTCTCTCTCTCTCTCTCTCTCTCTCTCTCTCTCTCACTCTGTGTGTGTGTGTGTGTGTGTGTGTGTGTGTGGTGTGTGTGTGTACATAAGGAGAGAGAGTGTGTGTGCTTCTCTCTCTCTCTCTCTCTCTCTCTCTCTCTCTCTCGTGTGTGTGTGTGCTGAGGAGGGGGAGGGGGGGGGGGAGGCGGGGAGGGGAGTGTGAGGGAGGGAATGAGAATGAGCGAGAGGGTATGGAAGTAAATATTCATAAGGAATTGAAAAAGTATATGTAAGTGCATGTGCATCTGGGGAGAAGGGAAGTGACCATTTGTGTGCGTGTGCGAGTGCGTGTATGTGTGTGTGTGTGTGCGTGTGTGTGTGCTCGCGCGCGCGCGCGTGCGCGCGTGTGGGCGTGCGGGCGTTGTGTGTGTGTGTGTGTGTGTGTGTGTGTGTGCGCGCGCGCGCGCGCGAGCGTGTAACTGTGAAACTTGATGAGAAGTAAATGTTGACTGTTTGATTGCATAACAATGAACCATTTAGTATAGGTCATGAAATGATAGTCTGCTCCATGTGCTGTTGAAAATGTTTTCCATGGTTTATGAGCACGTTTTTGATCCACTGTTCCTTACCCAGTAACAACAAAGAAAAAAAAAAAGTGAGGTGTACACACACGTATGCACATGCAAATTTATATATGTGTATGTGTGTATGTCCAGGTTTATATGTATACACGTGATTGGATGTGTGTTTGTCTATAATCAAGCATTAAGACAAAAGTCCAGAACAGGTGCTTGTCGGACATCTTGATATCATTTAAGACTTTGATACATGAGCAAACACGTATTGTAAGGGGGGGGGGGGGGGGGGGGAGTGTGCGCCGCGTGCGCGCGCGTGCGTGCGTGCGTGTGGGCGTGCGTGTGGGTGTGTGCGCGCGTGAGCATGTAACTGTGAAACTTTGTGAGAAGTAAATGTTGACTGTTTGATTGCATAACAATGAACCATTTAGTATAGGTCATGAAATGATAGTCTGCTCCATGTGCTGGTGAAAATGTTTCCCATGGTTTATGAGCACGTTTTTGATCCATTGTTCCTTACCCAGTAACAAAAAAAAAAAAAAAAAAAAAAAAAAAAAGTGAGGTGTACACACACGTATGCACATGCATATTTATATATGTGTATGTGTGTATATCTAGATCTATATGTATACACGTGATTGGATGTGTGTTTATCTATGATCATGTATTAAGAACAAAGTCCAGAACAGGTGCTTGTCAGACATCTTGATATAATTCAAGAATTTGATACATGAGCAAACATGTATTGTAAGGTGTGTGTGTGTGTGTGTGTGTGTGTGTGTGTGTGTGCGCGCGCGCGCGCGCGCGCGCGTGTGTGTGTGCAAGCACGTGCGCGCTCGCGTCCGTGCGTGTGTTAGCGTGTGTGCTCTTGGTAGCGTTTGCGCACACTTATGTGGGTATGCAGAGGGGAAGGGGGGTGGGGGGGGGGGGGCGGCAATGCGTGCGCGTACATGCGAGTCTGTGTGAGGGGGGGGGGGGGGGGTGAGAGAGTGTGTGTATGTGTGTGTGCTTATGTGTGTGTTTGTGTGTGTGTGTTTATGTGTGTGTGTGTGGGGTGTGTGTGTGCGTGTGTACGCGCGCGCGCGCGAGCGCACGCGCGTGTGTGTGTGTGTGTGTGCATGTGTGTGTGCGTGCATGTATGTGTGCGCGCGCGCACCCGAGTATTTGTGACATATTTTTGTACAATGGATCTTTTCGCCTCGTTGGTTTTGTTTGGTTTGGTTTTGCTGGTGAGGCCACATTACCTAAGAAAAGACAAGAAGTACGGCTGATTTATCATTCAGCAACACATTCGCCCTATAATCATCAACGTTCAGCTGCTCCTGTGTATATGTCTTTTCTGCTCCCCTTTGGACTTGCAAGTCACTTTTTCCTCATGTTTGATAAACACTTGACCCTTTAAAACCTGTGGCAGAATGTCCTTCTCACACACTGAACTCTTGAAATCTACATTGTCTGTGTTGGATATCTGATGCAGTTGTACACTTTTAGATGGATTTTTTTTCCAGGTTCGGATTGGGAAAGATAATTGTTTCCTTTCAGCTTTACCTGAAGAGAAAATAATTTGCAGACTCCACAATCATTATGAAGCAAAAACTGTCGGACATCTTGATGCTTTTTTTTCCTTCCTTCTTTCCCTTCTTTCCCGCTTTCTTTCGTTTATCCCTTCGTTTCTTTGATGTGTGTGTGTGTGTGTGTGTGTGTGTGTGTGTTTCTTTCTTTCTTGCTTTTTTTTTTTTTTTTTTTTCGGGGGGGGGGGGGGGGGGGGGGGGGGGGGGGGGGGGGGGGGGGAGGGAGTGTCACGGTTCGTGAATGAGCTGTGTTAACCAGCCGGAGACGGGAAGTATGTATTTTACGGAACTGCCACGTTGTGAGTGTCTCAATTTTGTAAATTTGGTGCGGAGATAGTAAGGAAGAGTGGCCGCCCTTTGTCCCCCCTTTCCCCCCCGTGCCCCCCCCCCCCCCCCCCCCCCGGAAACAGCCATAGAAGAGGTGGGGTGATGGGCCCTTACTACATTCCGGGAGATTCTCTGTCATCTACCCTTTCCCTCAGTCGTCGTTGCTATCTGGCTCCCGCCTCTCTCCCTCCTCCCCCCCTCTCTCTCTCTCTCTCTCTTATTTATTTGTTTATCATCATCATTACTATTATTGTGATCATAAACATTACTACCAGTGGGCCGGCTGCTGCTGCTGCTACTGCTACAGCTGCTGCCACTATTACTACTACCGCTAGTGCTGTTGCCGCTGCTGCTGCTGCTGCTGCTGCTTCTGCTGATACTACCACCACTACTACAACTGCCGTCACTACTACTGCTACTGCTGCTGCTACTGCTGCTGCTGCTGTTACTACTATTGCTGTTTTCGCTACTATCATGATTATCATCGGCAGTAGTTTGCGTTATCTGCGCAGATTCTCTAAACTGATTGATGTATTCTCAGTATACGGATCTATCAAACAGGTATATTTTTCGCCTGGCAGATTCTTTTGCTCCAGTTTGTGGATGTTTAGAGAAGAGGAGGTGGTGGGCGGTGTGGTGGTGGTTGAGGGGGGTGTATTGCAGACGAGCGGGTGGGATGGGGGGGGGGGGGGGGGGGGGGGGAGGGATGCGGCATGAATTTGATGATGTTTGATGTTTTGATGATGTTCATTCAGAGAAAGGGGAGGGGCTTCCAGTTCGATAAATCTAATGTTGCTTTTTGTATGCTGTACTTCTTTATGCTCGCGGTTTGCGGGTTTGCTTGTGTGTGTGTGTGTGTGTGTGTGTGTGTGTGTGTGTGTGTGTGTGTGTGTGTTTTCTTATGTTTTTTGGTTGATTTTTTTTTCTTTTTTGGTCCGTTTTGGCACATAATATAGAACATTGTATATATTTGAATGTGAATTTTCAAGACTTGAATGGCAACGAACGGCGTTCAAGTGCAGACTTCAAGTGCTGAGCACACTTTTAACATTATAATTCTTATTGTTATCATTGGTTTATTTCAGACTTTCTCCACGTTTTGTTTCTTATGTTATACGTATACAGCCCGTGTCGGTACATACATTAGCAATATCGACATCTCTCAAAGAATGTTGTCTGGTACAAAGATAGCAGGTATAGCTCATAGCCAAATGGACGGTATTAATTCACATCGGGGTAATTACGCAAGCCATGATTACGATGATTGTTTAAATGCATGCTGTTGTAAAGTATACTCCTTTTTGCCTGGCCCTTGTGACATTGAACTGGATTCCTGTTTGTTGCTTTTATTCCTCTTGTGGCACATGATGGTTTTTTATTTAATGTTTTTGATTACAAGGAAAACACCATATATTCAGTAGGTAACAAGGCAAACATGTTAACAATTTCATCATTAAACTGCCAAGGTCTAGGGAATTATCAGAAAAGAAGAGATATATTTCATTATTTAAGAAAAAAACAATACTCTATATATTGCCTACAAGATACTCATTTTGAAAAAGATACGGACAAGTGTATTAAAGCGGAATGGGGGTATGACTGCTTTTTCTCCTCATACAGATCTAATGCTCGAGGAGTAGCAATACTATTTAACAATAATTTCGAATTCAAAATAAATGAGATGGAGACAGATATGCAGGGTAACTTTATCATCATATCATTTACAACAAATGAAAAGGAACTGTTGCTAGTAAGTGTTTATGGACCAAACAAAGACGACCCAGCATTCTATGAGGAACTCACAAATAAGAATAAAACGTACAAAAATAACAACGTTATTGTGGTGGGGGATTTTAATATGGTACTAGAACAGGAAATTGATTGTTACAATTATAAACACATAAATAACCCAAAAGCTAAAAAAGCAGTAGAGGATATGATACAAGATTTGTCATTAGCAGATATATGGAGAGAAAACAACCCGGATTGTAGGAGATACACATGGCGTAGACCTACCCCCTTGCAACAAAGTAGGCTAGACTTCTTCCTTCTGTCAGAATATTTAATTGGTATTTTGAAGATGCTGACATTTTACCAGGCTATAGATCTGACCATTCACTGATTACACTAAAGCTTCAATTCGGAAAGAAGATTAAAACACAAAACTCTTTGGAAATTTAATACATCTCTACTAAAAGATAAAGAATATGTAGACGGAATAAATAATCTAATAGAAGAAATAACAAAGGAATACACAGATAAAGATGAGGGGAATGATATTAATGCTAACAATAGCCAAGATGAAAACCAGTCGAACAGCTCGGACCCTAAACTAACAGTGTCTGATCGGGTCTTTCATGACTTCTTACTAATGAAGATAAGAGAAAAATCCATCCAGTATGCCACAATTGAAAAAAGAGAATCACAATGTAAAGAAAACAGCCTTATGCAAACTATTAAAGATATTGAGAGTAAAGAACTTAAATCAGAGGAGGATTTGAAGACAATTGAAGAGAGTAATAGAGAACTGATATCACTAAGAGAAAAGGTTATGAATGGTGTACTACTAAGATCAAAAGCAAGATGGGTTGCAGATGGGGAAAAGGTTAGTAAATATTTCTGCAGTTTAGAAAAGCGTAACTTTATTAGCAAACAAATTGTAAAACTACTGGATGGACAAGGTAATATACTGGATAAACCAGAAGACATAAAAGTTACAGTAAAACATTTTTATGAGGATCTATACCGAAAAAGATCAACTGTGAAATGCAATATTGAAGATTTGGTGAATAAGATACCGAAACTAACAGAAGAACAGACTAAATCATTACAAGGTGAAATAACAATAGAAGAAGCAGGGATTGCATTGAAAAATATGAAGAACGGAAAAAGCCCTGGATCGGATGGGTTTGGAGCTGAGTTTTTTAAAAATGTTTTTGGAAACAAATCGGCGTGTTTGTAACCCGAGCTCTAAATGAAAGTTTCAGAGAAGGCGAACTATCAAACACCCAGAAAGAAGGTATTGTAATCTGTATACCCAAAGAAGGAAAACCAAAAGAATATGTAAAAAAACTGGAGACCTATTTCACTTTTAAACCTTATATACAAAATTGGCTCCACTTGTATTGCTAACAGAATTAAAAAGGTCCTTCCATCACTGATTAGTGAAGACCAGATAGGATTTGTCCCAAATAGATACATAGGTAGTAACATTAGGTTCATTTATGACATAATACACCATCTCAACATAAAAAAATATTCCAGGGATGCTAATTAATTTAGACTTCGAAAAGGCGTTCGACTCGTTAGATTGGGATTTTATGCACAAAGTGCTAGAGGCTGTAGGTTTAGGTAAAGATATATGTAAATGGATAGAAGTATTCTACAAAAACATTAAGTCTACTGTTATCATAAATGGCCAAACATCATCATGGTTCTCAATAGAAAGGGGTTGTAGGCAAGGAGATCCAGTTTCACCATATATCTTCGTATTATGTGCAGAAATATTATCCGTAATGATCAAAGAAGAAAATGGTATTGAAGGTATACAAATCGGGGAGAAAGAACACAAAATATCACAATTTGCCGACGACACTCAACTGATGAACACAGGGAATAAGAAATCATTTGAGAAATCTATCGAGATTCTCGATAGGTTTGGGAAAACATCAGGTTTATTTTTAAACAAAGAGAAAACACAAGTAATTTGGCTTGGAAGACAAAAGCATAGTGAAATAAGATATATGCAACATTCTGGTATCCAAAAGAATTCAAAATATTGGAATTTGGTTTACTCAGGACTTAACACACATGGAAAAAAGAAACTACAAAGATAGAATGATAGAAGTGAAGGCACTATTTAAACTTTGGCTAAAGAGAATCATTACCCCTTTAGGAAGAATTGCTGTCTTAAAATCATTAATTCTGTCAAAACTGACTTACCTGTGGTTGATGCTTCCAAATCCACCTGACACATTTGTTAAAGAATTACAAGACTTATGTTACTGGTTTGTATGGAATAAAAAACAAGACAGAATTAGTCGAAAAACAGTTATTAAAGATGTACAGGATGGTGGGTTGAATCTACCTGACATAAATGCTCTCATCACTGCTTTAAAATTAACATGGACAAAAAGGCTGAGACAAACAACACACAGATGGAGAGACATGTTGATTTTTTCATACCCAATTATTGAGAACATTAAGAAGTACTCTCCAAATCATCTGTGCATCACCACTCAAGACAATGTTTTCTGGAAACATGTATTCATGTCGTATAAGCAGTTCTATTATAAAATAAAACCAGAAGATGCTAGAGAACTACTTGCAGAACCAATCCTTTACAATGAACATTTTAAAATAGGAAATAAACTAATAAAACACAAAAACTGGAACAATAGAAATGTATTTCGAGTATCTGATTTGTTTAAAGCAAATGGAGATTCACTATCCCATGAGGAATTCAGAACAAAGTATAACATTGAAATAGATTTCCTATCTTATGGTGGATGTATATTATCCATTAAACGATACATCAGAGAACAAGGATTTGAGAATGAGATAAAAGATAACATTGAAGCAGAAGTCAACACAGCACTAAAGAAAATATATTCTGTAGATAAAGGTTCCAAAACTTATTACAGAATTATAGTAAAAGATATCTGGGAACCAAACTGTTGTGCAAAATGGACGGAGAAGCTGAATAGACAGATACCTTGGAAGAAATGCTTTAGAAAAATTAATCAAATTAAGGATATTAAGCTAAAATGGATGCAAATGAGAATAGTGCATCGAATAATTGCAACTAATGTAGCTCTGAAAGAGATGGGAATAGTAGAAAGTTATAACTGTAGTTTCTGTGAAGAGGAAAAAGACAGCATTGAACATATATTCTGGAGATGCACACACGTCAATGATTTCTGGAAATCATTGCAAGAATTAATAAAAGGAAAGTGTTTAATAGCGAATAATCTGTCTCTGACTGAAAACACAATAATATTTGGAGCAGATGACAATTCCACAACTGATACTACATTCGATCTTATAATTCTGATAGCCAAACACTACATTTTTTGTTGTAAAATAAACAAATGTAAGCCTTCAATAACAGTATTTCTAAAAATACTAAAGAGAAGATATAATCTTGAAAAATACATAGCAACTGTACAATTGAATCTGCTAAACTTTAACACTAATTGGATCAATTATGAAGTATTATTTGAAAATTGATAATCAAAATCATAAGATACCTGGATTTAATACGTGCATGAGAGGATATGTTCAGGATGTGTGGGTAATTTCATAAGGTATTCAAATATCATTGAGTGTGGTTGTAGCCTGTGGCCCGCTGCTTGTCTGGCATGGCGATACCGCGGCTGGGACCCGTAGGCCGATCGGCAACTTAGCTGGTAGGTTGGCTTGTTGGTTGGTCGGCGGGGCACGGCTGTGGGGTAGTGGTGTCATATTGGTAGCGGGCTGAAGAACATATAATTAACTTTCTTTTGATTGTAAAATATAAAGACACCGATGGACGGGATTTCGGTGCTGGTGTGTACACTCAGCTGGGAAATGCTTAAGTCTGTTTAAATCTATATTTTGAAGGATCATTACAGTGAACACAATTATGTTATGCGTTATATACAACAGCTATCACATGGTACCACACGGAGAAAACATTACTTCATTATTATAAATTGTATAATTATGTATATTGTTTAAGTATTATTAATTCATAAGAAGAGAGAAAGTGGGGGTGTGGGTGGGTAGGGACGGGAGGGGGTGTGAGTGGAGTGAGCGGGTGTGTTTGTTTGCCTTTATGTGCTTGTAGTTTGTAAGAACTCAGAGGATTGTGCTTAGTGATTTTTGTTTGTTTGTGCATGTGTGTATATCCAACAAAAAGAAAACAACCTTTCCTCGGCATACATTGAACTCTCACTCAAATCCATTCAAACCGAAAAAAAGATAACTCGTTTCTAATACGTTTCATGGATTATTTACTACAATATTGTCAGACATGTACAAATATGATTAACAACAAAAAATATGTGATAATTTGCATCCGGAAATGTACAGCAAAGAGAAAGATCATGTTGATGAAAGAATGGAGATGAGAGAAAGAAGGAACTGTGGAATGGAAGAGAGAATGAGGAACGAAATAAAAAAAGTATTATATATATAAAAAATAAAAAAAAAATCGTTTCTGAACGTCGAGGAATTTTTGTTCTTCTCTGTCATGACAGCCAGACTGACTAAATACCTGACAGAAAATGAGCACTTGGATTTGTCAGTCCAGAAAGGAGGCATCCCAGGCGTCTCTGGCTGTGTAGAGCATGCCACTGTGATTTGGGAAGCAATCCTAAAAACCTCGGGCAGGAAAACGGGACCCCAGTTCTACACCAGATGATTCAACTGGCCCTTGAGATGTATCATGTCCCAAAGAACATCAGAGAAATGGTGAGGAAGTACTTCCGTGGCTTCTCAATAATGTTCTCCACGAAAAGAAAACACAACAGACTGGATCAATCTGAAAACGGGTATAGCAGTAGGCTGCGCAATTTCTCGAATACTGTTTGTGTTGGCAATAGAGGCCATCTTGAAAGCTGCCATGAGTTGTACAGGTCTGCGAAATCTCGGGAATGAATACCAAACCCCCTCTAAAGGCCTTCGTGGATGATACAATAGTTCTTTCCACCAAGGAAGACAAAACACGCAAAATGCTGAAGCAGTCAGAAAAATGATGTAGTTGCTTCATTCAGAATGAATTTCAAGCCAAAGAAATCATGTACCATCTCCCTGCTGAAAGGAAAACAGCAAAAACATTTAAATTCATCATAGCCAACCAGGTCATTTTGCCTGTAACGGATGAACCAGTCAATAGCCTTGGAAGGTGTGATGACTCCTGAAAAGACAGAAACGAGAGAAAGGAAATCGAGCAAATGGCAGAAGAAAACCTGCAAGTAATAGAGCAGTGTGGACAGCGAGCAGCTTGAGGGAAACTGGTTTCCTGGCCCTGGTCCTCGCCATAAAAGTTGGAGCAAGGGGATTTGTAGGCTCCTCAGTTTATGATCTCATGAAACAGCTCAGGATTTCAGGTTAGAAGAGGACCAGAA
>CM065735.1:55018644-55046144 GCA_033310375.1 Conus canariensis | reverse complement strand
AGACCTTCTGTATTGAAAGTATTGAAGGCCTTGGTCTGGTCGACATAGGTGGAGAGCAGGTCAGCATTTGGTTCTTGACATCTTTCCTTGGAGCCATCCAGCAGCAAATACCATATCAATGGTTTCATTGTCTTTTCTGAAGTCGCTCTGGCTCTCTGGCCAAAGCACGTGCTCAAGGTATGTAATAAGGCGGTTCATCAGAATCCTGGCAATAATCTTTCCTGCTATAGAAAAGGGGGTCAAAAGCCTGGGTGTTCACTTTGCGCTTGTGAAATGGATTATGGATCATCTTTAAACTCCTGAAGGATCATCTCCTACTGTCACAACAGAAGAAACTTAAGTCAGGAGCTTTACCACTGCACTGCAAACATATCACTTCTAGGTCTCCAAGAGGATTGATGGTTCATCCATTTCTTTGTTGTTAGGAACATGAGGGCGCCGGTCGATGGCTTTGTCATTGATAGATGATGGGTGGTTTAATACGCTGTTGAAGCGTTTTGCCCAGCTTTCCAAGATCTTTTCCGTGTCGTACTTGGCAGTGATCAATGTGTTTTCATCAGCGTTGGGCAGAGGGGATGATCTTGATGATGTAGGTCCATAAGTTTCTTTTAAGGTATCAAGTAAGTTCTTCATATCATACATGTGAGCATGTTCTTGGATCACATCAGCTTTGTTGCTGAGCCATATGCATTGCATCTTTCGTAGTTTCTCTTACACTGTTGAACACATCCTTTGTGGAGGTGGCCTGAGCGTCATTGAGGTAAGCTTTGTGCAGACGGTGTCCCTCATTGTGTAGCCGCTGGATGTCATTGCAGTTCTCATCAAACCAGTCCTTGTGTTTCGTGTCTGCTGGTCCCAGGAGCTCTGCTTCAGTGTTGTAAATAAGTTTTTTGAAGGTCGACCTGTTGGCTTTCATATTCTGGTTGTCCAGAGAGGATGATTCCAAGCATTCTTCCAGAGTGTTTACAAACAACTGCTTGGTTCTGACGTTTGTGAACTTGGTGTGCCATCTTGGAGCCTTCCTGGGTTGCGGGCATCTCTTGGGTTGGATCTGGATGTTAAACTTGCTGATTATGACACGATTGTAAGTCCAGAATTCGGCACCGCACATGGATTTGGTGACTCTTACATCCTGTCTATCCCTCTTCTTGACAATGACGTAGTCAATGAGATGCCAATGCTTGATGCGGGGATGCATCCTTGATCTCTTGTTACGGGTAGGGAGGCAGAAGCCTGTGTTGGTGATCAGCATTTAATGCTCAGCACCACAGGTCTGGAGTAGCAGGAGACTGTAGCTGTCGCCGTGGCCTATTCGTGTTTGCCGATGACACCTTCCCAGGAGACGCAGTCAGAACCGACTCTAGCGTTGAAATCAGCCCGTATGGCGAGCTTGTCTGCCATCGGAAAAGCAGCAATGATAGAGTGGATATTTTCATAGACTTTGTCTTTCGCATCATCTGGGTTGGTCATGGTCAGCGTGTAGGCGTTGATAGTTGCCAGGTTTTCTTTCCAAATGAAAGGATAACATTCATGGTCATCAGCCTGCCTGTAACTCCCTTTGGAGGTCCAGCTAGCTCGCCAACAAGAGCTGTCTTCATTGCAGAGCTAACAGCAGCCAGTCGTCGCTCTTCACTTCTTCCATTCCAAGGGAAGATATCGTCAGAGCCCATTCACCATGTTCGCCCTGTCCCGCACTTTCACTTAAGGCTACGATTTCGATGTTATGACGGGTGAGTTCTTGTTCAGTGAGACCTGTTCTCCTCTGAGTCCTGTTTGCATCGTCTCTATCTAGGAGTGTGAACATTCCATGTGCCAAGGGTGAGATAACTATTCTCGTCTTTTGCTTCTTTGAATTTCGACTGCTGTTATGGGGTCCCCTCCAGCTGTGGTAGGCTGGCTGTGGAAGAATGGAGCAGGCAATGTTTAGGGCACTGAGATTAGTCCCCTCCCCATGGTATGGGGGTGAACAGTGCTATCCTAAACAGGGCTGCTCAGTCGCTCATATGGCTGTCCAAATCCACTGCTGCTCCGGTTTGGGGTGTATGAGGTGTTCAGTAGAAGTAACATCTCTAGTGGGGTGCTTGTCAAAGTTCTACTCAGGGCTGCACATCCATCTTTGTGTTCTCACTCAGCACTCTCCTCCCACCTGTGGCTCCCCGTAGTTGTTAACTTGCAGCAGCGGCCCAATCCTGGGCAACAGCTGTGGCAGACTGGCAAAAGCAGGCGAAGGAAACCGACGGGTCTCAAACCCTGGGTGAGATAGGGCTTGTCTACCTAAACATATGAAGACTGGACTCAGCGGAATGCGCAGACGAAATCACAATCTAGTTCAACGGGGAGAAATGCAACTCCCCGGAATGTAAAACATGGTGAGACACAAGACATATCATGGTCACCCACTGTATCTGACTTTGTCTCCAGCCATCTTGACCCTGTCTTGCAGCTGGACTCAGATGGTTTTGGACGAGAGAGTGAGGTCGACGAATTGCTCAACTCCTCTTCACTTTAAACAAAGTCACCGTGCAGGTCATTTCTATCACCACCACCACCACCACCACCACCACCATCACATCATCATCATCATCATCATCATCATCATCTTCATCACCACCATCATCATTATCATCATCATCCACCCCTTTTCATCTCATTCCTATCTCTTTCCCGAGTCCTGTGGCGATGGACGAGCGACAAAGCATCAGGTTTGGGTACACTGGCAGCCATGGCTGCCAACCTGTACACAGGCGGCTCAGGCCATACGCACACATACATACAGACTTACGCAAACATGTATACAGACAAACATACAGGCATACATGCATATGTGCTTGCACACACACATACCTACATACATGTACATATGCAGGGAAACGGACAGACAGGCAGACAGGCAGACATACATACATGCACACATGCATGCATACATACATATACACATGTATACATACATGCATACATAAACACGTACAGGCAGACAAACACACAGACAGACAGACAAATATACAGACAGACAGACAGAGGGACCAACAGAGAGACAAACACAAATATATACATACATACATACATGCATACACACACATACATACATACATACATACATATGTAAACACAGATAGCCACACACACACATACAAACATACATACATCGTACATACATACATATATACCTACAAACACATACATACACATACATACATACACACATATATACATACATACCTGCACACATACATACATACATACATACATACATACATACATACATACATACATACATACATGCACACATATATACGTACATACATACACACAGACAGACAGACATATATACACATATATACACACATATACACGCATACACCTATACATACACACATACATACGTACGTGCATACATACACATACATACATACACACATCCATCCATACATACATACGTACGTACGTACATACATACATACGTAAAATATTGACACAGATAAATACATACATTGCATACGTTCAGACGGACACAACAGAAGACAGACATATATACGTACATACATACGCACGTATACACACACACACACACACACACACACACACACACACACATATATATATATATATATATACTTTTTTTTTTCACAGGTAAAATTGTCACTAACTCTTCCCTTACTTGGATCTCCTAAGAGATGCAATCTCCCACTGATTGACCAAACATATAATGCTGAACAATTAAGTAGTGGGGGAAACAAGTGCAGGCTAACAATTCTTCCGTCATTATAGTGAAGAATTGCTTGTTATTCTGGATCTATTTCTGTGCCTCCCTCCCCATAGACTTGAGGATAATCTGGATCTTCTTCTTGGCCAACCTTGCCAACACACTGTGTTTTCGACCGGCGCCATTGTGTTCAGCCTGTGTACCGCACGGGCAGGGACACATGCTGACTCACTTTCTCGCCAACGCTTACTCACCCCAGCCTCTACCACCCAACCTCTCCCTACCCGTTACGGCATATAACGGCCCTCCACTGTCACACCCACCACTACCCTACCCTGTGGTGACCGACTTTACGTGTCACTACCCACACCCTTTCCCTCGTCAAATCACTCGCCTGACCTACACACGGGACCAGCTGCTGGCTGGCAGGGAGCGACCTTCACCCCTTGACCCTTCGCTCAACGTGACACTGCGGCGTCTCAGGATTGGCCGTGACCTTCCTCACTGTCGCACAGCACGGGGAGGGAGGAGGAAACGGAGGACGATACCTACAGTCAGTAATGTTGCCCATCTCTCTCACCACTCTCGCCACAACCACACTCGCTCAGTAAACTGTCGCAACTTGATTAAGTGCCTATGGCTCCTCGCTCATAAACAACAACGAACATTTCGCTGACACTTTTCAATGCTCAGTCACTTGGTAATACTTGTAAAAAGAAACGATCTGCCGTAAATGACTTTATACTCTCCAATGATATCGACATTCTTTGTGTAACGGAAACGTGGTTCAAGGAAAGCGGCGATGAACCAAAGCTACGTGACCTCGCCCCAGCTGGCTATACCACCAAGTCCTTCCCGCGCCCCACCACGACCTGCGGGGGCGGAATCGCATTCGTCATCTCGGATAAGTTGCTCCCCTATTGCTCTTTTGACTCGTCTTTTGATTTTCAGCATCGGACCTTTGAACTTGTTCACCTGAAACTGTCCCTACCTAGCGCTCCTGTCACTAACATTTTTGGGATTTATAGACCGGTACCCAGCAGAAAGAACAAATTTACGCCCAGCATGTTTGTCAACGAACTTCCAGACTTTCTTGAATTTGTAAATGACCTTCCAGGAACATTGTTATTGATCGGCGACTTCAACTTCCATTTCAATAAGCCCACAGTCGGATACACGCCCGAGGTGTTAGAAATTTTAGATACTTTCGGACTCCAGCAGTCTGTGAATGAAATGACGAACAAACAGGGTAACATAGTAGACTGGGTAGTCTACAGAGTCAGTGATCATCTTCTCAAATCCTCAGCTGTTGACGATAACCTAGCATCAGATCATTATGCTGTGAAGTGTGAATTAGATATCGTTAGGCCCGCCGTTCCAAAGACTTACAAGGAAGTTAGGAAAATTTCTGCTATCGATATAGAGGCTTTCAAATCTGATCTGAGCACGGCCATACCGAGCGAGCCATCGGCCTGTCAGCTGACCTCTGCCCTCCGTGCCATGCTTGATAAGCATGCTCCAGTGAGCAGGCACTTGATCACTGATCGCTCACTGTGTCAATGGCACAACACAGTGGGTCCCGAGTTGTCGGAGGCCAAGCAGGAGAGGAGGGGGGCTGAGAGGCGATGGCGCGCCACGGGACTGACTGTGCACAGCGAAATATATCAAACTGCGAGAAATCATGTTACTGACATTGTTCATCAAGCAAAAACTTTGTTCTATTCTTCAAAGATATTGGCCTGTAATACGGCCAAGCAACTATTTAATGTCACAAATAGTCTCCTAGGCAAAGTCAGCTACTCCCCCCTTCCCACCATCTTCCAAACTCAAGAGCTCCCTCAGAAATTCTTAGAGTTTTTCAATGGAAAAATTGACACTATCCATGAAAAGCTAGATTCTACTGCACCTGTACATCCTCTGAATGACAAAGTTTACTGTGGACCTCCTTTGGCTTGTTTTAGTCCTGTTAGTCAAGACTATGTCAAAAAACTTTGTTTGTGATGCAGCCCTAAATCATGTGAACTTGATGCCATTCCCACTAACTTGCTCTTTCAGTGCATTGATGATGTCCTACCCCATCTTACTCATGTTATCAATACCTCTTGGTCGTCTGGTCACGTTCCTGAAATATTCCAGTCCGCAGTGGTACGTCCATTGATCAAGAAACCTTCATAGATAAAAATGTTTTAAAGAATTATCGGCCTGTATCAAATTTGTCATTTCTATCAAAATTATTGGAGAAGATCGTTTTGGAACAAATTCTAGAACATCTCGAAAAGAATCACCTTTTGAATCCTCATCAATCTGCTTACAGACAAGGCCATAGTTGTGAGACAGCACTCCTCTGTATAGTCAATGACCTCCTCTGCGGGCTTGACGATGGGAATGTTTCCTTATTAGCGATGTTAGACCTCTCTGCAGCATTTGACACGATCGATCATAATATTTTGTTCTCACGGCTTCAAACTTCCTTTGGATTCAAAGACACAGCTCTCGACTGGATTATCTCTTACTTGACTGGACGTACTCAGACAGTGTGTGTACAGGGAAGATACTCAGACAGTTCTCCTCTTAGGTACGGTGTGCCTCAGGGTTCTGTACTTGGGCCAGTCCTTTTTGTGCTGTATGCTAGTCCTGTGTCTGACGTCATCAGTGGTCACGCCATGTCGCATGAGAGCTTTGCTGACGATACTCAGCTTCATCAGTCGGCTCCCATTGCTGAAACTGACTCACTGATTTCTCGGACGCGGGGCTGCATTGCAGACCTGAAGGACTGGATGACAACCAACAAACTACAACTAAACGACGACAAGACGGAACTCATGTTCGTGAACAAAACAGCCTAACCATCCTTCTCTGCCTTCAACTGTCACTATCAATGACTGTGCTGTCTCTGTCTCCACCTCTGTCCGCAGTCTAGGGGTCATACTTGACCAATCCCTCTCCTTTGAGAAACAGGTTTCAAATATTTGCAAGATTGCCTATTTAGAACTAAGAAGAATCAGCTCTGTACGTCACCTTCTCTCTACAGATGCTACAAAAACTCTCATTTGTGCATTTGTCTTATCTAGAATAGATTACTGCAACTCACTTTTGGCCGGCCTTCCAAAATACCTGATAGAAAGATTACAGCGAATCCAAAATCATGCAGCCCGAGTCGTCTGTAGAGCAAGAAAACATGCTCACATTTTGCCTCTCCTCCACTCTCTTCACTGGCTATCTGTCTCAAACCGTATCTCGTACAAAATCTCAACTCTCACTTTCTCTGCTCTCTTTGAAAATGGACCTTCTTATCTCTCAGATCTCCTTAAAATCTACACCCCCTCTCGACAACTACGCTCCTGTGCTGACGACCGCCTTCTGCGAATGACTCGCTTCAGGACTACTACTGGTGAAAGATCTTTCTCTTTTCAAGCTCCAGCGACGTGGAACAGACTGCCAGACTGTCTCAGACATTCAGATTCTATCTCTTCTTTCAAGTCTAAACTTAAAACCCATCTATTTTCTCATAATTAGTCAATGCTGTGGGGGGGGGGGGGGGGGGGGGGTACAACCTAACTCATAGCCGTCTGGGCCTTTTCAAATGTAGCGTATGTGTATGTTCTCTATTATATGTATTTGTTGTATGATTGAACGTTATAGGATTAAGTTTTTGTAGTGATATTTGAAGAATAAGTGAATGTCACATTGGTAGGATTAGGATTTGTTAGTTATTGTAGTAATAGTATTTGTAGTTGGGTGTAAGGTGTATTATTGTATATGAGAAGGGTGAATGTAGTATGACTTTGTAAAGCGCTTAGAGAAATTCGTTTGATTAAGCGCTATATAAGAAATCATTATTATTATTATTATAGTAATAACTTGGCAAAGATTTGAACTAAAAAAAAAAAAAAAAAAGTGAAAAGGGTGCGGCAGGGGAGGGGGGAGGGTTGAAGGGGAAGAAAATGGGAACATACAAGTAAGAAAATATATTATAGATATGAACAGCCTTCACTAGCTGCATGCGGGAACCATCACAATCCCTTCTGAAGGCAGATCTATTGGTATTGCCTGCTAATAGGCCTTTCGTCCACTGGATCAGACTCATCAGGGAGACATGGCTGATTGCGTCTGTGCTCTTGGTGTCAAAATAGAGACACACCACAGTCCATAACTCTGTGGTGTTCTCACCACCAAGGGTTCAAACACGAATCCAACAGCACCCACAAAGCAGCCAGTGAAGGGTAGTAAATGAAACAAAACGAAAGTGTGGAGAGCAAAAAAGTTGCTGAAAAACCAAAAAACAATATGCGAACAGTATAAAGTGTAGGGGACAATCTTTGAGCCTACAATGTTTGAGGATCCATTTACGGAAGCAAGGGAGATAAAAAAAAATATGGAACAGTCTGTGTGGTCAGCTCTGCTCTTTGATAATAACCCAAGCATTGTCAGTGGCTAAGAATTGTGCAGAACAACATTTACCTGGATCTCCTAAGACATGCAATCTCCCACTGATTGACCAAACATATAATGCTGAACAATTAAGTAGTTGGGGAAAACAAGTGCAGGCTAACAATTCTTCCATCATTATAGTAATGACCTGGCAAAAATTTGAACTGAAAAAAAGAAAAAGAAGTAAAAAAGGTGATGGGTGGGGGTGGGGGGTTGAAGGTGGAGAAAATGGGAACATACAATTAAGAAAATATATTATAAATATGAAAACCCTTCACTAGCTGCATGAGGGAACCATCGTAATTCCTTCCGGAGGCTGATCTATTGGTATTGCCTGCTAATAGGCTTTTCGTCCGCTGGATTGGACTCATCAAGGAGACACGACTGATTGCGTCTGTGCTCTTCTTGTCAAAATAGAGACACACCACAGTCCATAACTCTATGGTGTTCTCACCACCAAGGGTTCAAAAACGAATCCAACAGCACCCCAAAAGCAGCCAGCAAAGAATACTAAAATGAAACAAAACGAAAGTGTGGAGAGGAAAAAAGTTGCTGAAAATAAAAAAAACACTATGCCAACAGTATAATGTGTAGGGAACAATCTTTGAGCGTATATATATATATATATATATATATATATATATATATATATATATATATATTCATATAGACATACATACGTACACACATACATACATACATTCATACGTGCATACATACATACATACATACACACAGACAGACATACAGACAGACATACACGCATACATGCACACATATATACATACATGCATATATAGATACATACATTCATACACGCATGCATACATACATACATGCATGCATACATAGATACAGACATAGACACATACCTACCTACCTACCTACCTACCTACCTACCTACATGCATACATGCATACATACATACATACATACATACATACATACACACATACACACACACATGCATACATACATAATAGACATAGATACATACGTGCATAGATAGATACATATATACATACATACATATATACATGCATGCATGCATGGGTGCATGGATTCATGAATGGATGCATACATATATATATATATATTATATATATATATATATATATATATATATATATATATATGAATGCATGCATGCATGTATGAATACATACATACATAGATACATACATTCATACATGCATAGATACATACATACAAACATACATACATACATATGAATTACTTTAATGCATTAACTTGTCAAATCAACAACTATGCACAGTAGTCCAGATTGCAGGCGCATCGATAAAAGCTATCTCTCTCTCTCTCTCTCTCTCTCTCTCTCTCTCTCTCTCTCTGTCTCTGTCTCTCTTTGTTTCTATTCCCCCTCTTTTTCTCTCTGTCCCCACGTCCTTCTTTCTCTCTCTGGCTATCTCCAATTATTTGTCTGTCAGTGCTTTAGTCAGTTTTATGCATCTAATGCTATTTAAAGCACAGTTTGGAAGTCAACATCTGTCAGTTTCAAGGCTGGTTTATGAAGTGATTCCGCCTTGACCAAACACGCCTAGTACCAATCATGACAGACATGCTCAAGTATTTTGCGATTTGTTTACATTTGGTTATGGGCAGCCCTGACATTGAAAGTCATGAAACCACTCTTTTATGAACCATGCCTAGTGAACCTATTACTAGAATAACCACTTTCGTGCTAAATCCGGCATCACTAAGAGCATAGCAAACAGGCAAGTACTTTTGGAATTTGGTCTCATAGCATGTTTGTATGAATGTGTCAAATGGGTTTGAAACCTCGATGACGAATGCCACCGAGTTTCGATGGTCGATGAAGCATAAATCAGGTTTCAGCCTTGGTAGATCTTCAACACCGTTTATAGAGACAGGCCTATTTTTGGAAAAAAAAATCCACAAAATCCGTCACAATGCATTTCTGTAGTTCCTTTCTGATGATTTCAACGCATCTGTCGTGTCTTTGCGTGTAAAGGCAACAGTCGACAACATCCATTCAAAGCATGCGAATCTGTGTCAAAACGAAACCCGCACAAAGCACAATCTCTCCGATAAGTATCAGGATAGTAGATGTTGTTCACTGCATCGGTCTCCAGCAGCTGTAGACGTCCCTTGCTGATGAACCTGATTATTTGGTCATTGAAGTTGGTGTTGGTGAGGTGTCCTATGGAGTGGGTCACCGCCGCATCCGGAATTGCATCCCGGATGATTCTCCCTTGTTGCTGCAGCTGCCGAAAATGGTGTGTACCTTTGCCCATTTGAATTCTTTTGATTGCGCTGTATAATTGTTTAGAATTACTGTAGCGAATTTGAACTACCCCACCATCAGAAGCTGGGAGTACTACTCCGAAACTGTCGCTGTTTTCATCGAATTCCAGCTTAAGATCCAGCCACACGCACAGCTCATGGAGCTCAACGAAGGAAGAACGTGACCAGTTGACCTTGCTGCCTTTCCTTAACTTCCCTTCGGCGTCTGTGACATATCCTCCAAAATTGCTGTCGTCTGGATCTGCGTGAGGCACCTTTCTCCTCAAACTGTTGCACGCTACCATTCTGACATATAAGTCATCACTGTTCAGAACAGAGATCAGGAAGGAGATGCGTTTGGCGTAGTACATGGTACTTGGTTTCAACAGACCAAGACCGCTTTGTTTTTGAAGAAGGAACATGTGCGCTCGATTGGTAGAAGAGTTCAGTTTGAGATGAACGCGAACAAAATCAGCTAACTTATCTTCCAGAGTCTTCAGGAGTTTTTCTGTGAATTTTGAATTGCTGTAATAAAAGTTCAATTTTGAAGAAGCCATGACGTTTACGGCATCAATTTTCTTTCACAGTGGTAAAGCTGAAAGCAATTTTTTTTTCTAGCATTCTTTTGAATTCCTCGCTCGCCTGCGCCAGTTGCTCTTTCTCGGAAGTTCCAGTTAGATTTGTTTGAAATCCAAGATACTGGTATGGCTCATCTTTTCCATACATCAGTGTATCTTCACCTGACATGGATAAGGCATTGAAGCTGGGGTGAACGGCTGCTCCATCCATCGATACATACACACACTCACACTCACACACACACACACACACACACACACACACACACACACACACACACGCGCGCGCGCACACACACACACACATATACATCTCTCTCTCTCTCTCTCTCTCTCTCTCTATGCACATATATGCATGCATACATGCATTAATACATATGAACGTACGTACGTACGTACATACATACATACATACAGATAGAGACATACAGATACACTGACACATACATACATACATACATACATACATACATACATACATACATACAAACATACATACATACATACATACATACATACATACATGCATAATTTTTCTACTACGAGCACTTTCCGTGCAGCTTACTTGAATGTGTATTCGTTCGGCTCAGAAGTTACACATTACTCAAATAAAGCGCACCTAGTAACTGCTGTTTCTTGTGGCAAGTACACTGACGATGACGATGCGACTCTTTTTTTCTTGACACTGATAGCTGAGAGGAACCTCCTCCACGATTGGTTGCTTCTACCCAATTTCAGTGGCAGAAAGGAAAACCATTTGGGAATGTCTGGAGTTGCATGTGACCAAGGTCAGCGTAGATGATAAATCTCCAGAACATTTCCCAAATCTCATCATCCTTATAGCACAACAGGAGGCGACCAAATCTCTTTGATCAGTTTGATAATGAGAGATTAAGAGGACAAGCTTGCCATTAAGAATAATCGTGTTGTTGAAACCATGTCCGCACACAAGAAACAATCGCGAAATAACAATTTCTTTCATTAACATGACAGATGTGTCAAATGCAGGAGGGCAAAGGTTCTGGGAGCAATAAATTCCCTCATCAACAATGCGGGTATATGAAATGTGTGGGACCATGAGCTGAGGAAAACATTCTCAACACTGTCTCTGTCTCCGCCCCTCTCTCTCTCTCTCTCTCTCTCTCTCTCTCTCTCTCTCTCTCTCTCTCTCTCTCTCTCAGGAATTTTACTTCTAACAAACCAGAATCATTCCAGAACAAAATGTTGACTGTCTGAAGAATCTAGAGAGTGCCTAAAGAAATCTAGAGAACTGTTTTTTTCACTGACAGTTCAACGTATTTCACTAAGCAGGAACAATAGCATGTTTTGAAAGATAATATATTACTGACCTTGATCCACGAAACAAACAATAACCAAAACCTGTTTATTATTAACCTGTTTACTATTAACCTGAACAAAGCTAAAATGAACCACAGGCTGCCTTGTGTACACTGTTATGATGCATTCCAAACGATTTTCAGTCATGGTCACGGTACCTTACGAGGTCAGCGTTTATTTCAAGTTTCAAGTGTAAACATATCAAAGGACACTCATACACAGCCATGCTGAAACGGGCAAATAATTATGTGTAACGCGATGCTTCTGCAAAATTCATGTACTTCGCAAAACGTTATGTTATATGTGAACTTGAGAAAGACAATGTAAGCAGCAGAGTCTCTGACTTCACTTCATTTCACTTTGCACTGACTTTATCTTCAATACAGACAAAATGAATGTTAACAACGTAGATTTTAGACAGAAAGGAGCCGTGACAGAGACAAAGTCACTTAAGCTTTGTCTTCATATGTGGGTTGCTGTTTTGTTTGTTTCACTTCTGGAATTGAATGGTTTACGAGTAACAGGTTTGTCACACAAGGGTTTCCTGCCCTCTTGGTCCTCTAGAATGTTTCTGTTTCTTCATTATGTTCAGACTCAGAGAATGTGTGCATAGCAGATCCGGACCCGTGGGCCACCCATCTGGGAGAGAAAAAAAAAACCCTGCTCAGGTTCATCTTTTTTTCCAATTTATGGCGACGGCCAAAGCCGTGCATAGTGCACCCAGCCCGACCCGTGTGATGAGAGCCGTGCATTTGCCGGTCGTGCAAACCGTACTTTACCCGGCCGTCCGGGTGAAGGGACCCATCTCCTCCCCTGATCGCCCCTGGACGACGAAAGAGTCATCACTGTTGAGAGGCCCAGATCATTTATTTTAGATCCAATACTATAATATTAACAAAAAATGCCAGTCGCAGATATATTCTCTACAAAAACTAAGAAACATCCACATTGATTCAAAAGTCCTTGAAAGTGTTTATCACTATTTTATTCAATCCATTTTTACGCCTTCTTTTAAGTTTGAAAAAAAAGAATGTTTTAAACAGAATGGCAAATCCTCAACTTTAGATCCAATGTTATTCATATCAATAAAAAAAGCTCCAGTGTCTGTCCGGGTCTACTATGCAAGCTTCCAAGAACCCGGACAACTGGATGGGCCACGGCCTTGTAATGCACGGTTGGATCTGGATCCACTATGCAATCAGCCAGAGAGTCAATGAAAAATCAACATGGGTATTGTTCAACTTTATCTCGCCAGTCTTCAACAGCACTCTGAAGTGGGAAGTCACTTTAGTGGGAAGCAATTGGAGTGAGTAATATACACATAATCGTTTTTCATTGATCGTGAAACTTGTTGCCATATTTTTGCCTTTTAGTCATTACCGATTGAGTTGTAATCCCATTTGATCCTGTGACAAGGGCATATCAGACTCACACCCAGACTGGCGACGCTCAGTTCCAGAGCCGTTGTGTGTGAGCTGCTTAAGGACCACTCATCAGGAACTTCAGGTGAGTGCTTGTGTGTGATATGTGAGACTGAGGTTCGTGTTACATGCTCTGCTGTTTAGTCATGTGTATGTATATTTGATATATTATTCATTTCCTTTTAAAATGGCTGCTTCTTGTTTTCAATGAGACATTTAGTTAGTCAGGCAGGAAGTCATGTATTTCGTGCACATTTTATTTAAAATGTAAGCATGCTTCAGGTTGTGAAGCTGACTAGTGTAGTTATGATTTCTATAACTTATAACAGAAGCATTTCAGAATACTGCAATAGTTCCACTTAGGTGGTCTCATTATCAGTAACTTGCATTCTGAAAATCACTGTAGGTTGCAGGTCTCAGCCTGTCCTTTACTTTTGTATGTTCTCTGCAAAACCAGCACTCGATGACGCCATTGCCGTCGACGGTGCGGATCTGTGGTCAAAGTGACTTTTTATCGCATAGAATGGCCTGAAAACCAGAGACGTTATGTTTTTAAACTCTGCTCTAAACTTGCTACCCGTTAGACAATACACATAGAAGTTGATGGCACTGTTCGCATTCCACAGGGCACGACTGGCTTCATAGAAGACTCTATATTGGCCATTTTGAATCAGATCATACAGATCAACATACGGAGCAGTGATGAAATATATGGCGACCGGGAGCGTTAGAAGGAGAAACGAGATACTTGTAGCGATCACGGTGACTGTCAACGACGACACTTTCTGCTGTCTGGAATCCTGCATGGCTTGTTGTACAGGAAGACCCGTGCTTCTTCCAACAGATCTGACAAGTGTCCAGAGAAGAACAGTGTTGCTGAGTGCCAACAACAAAAAGGGCAGGAACGAACTTTGAATCATATCAATCCACGGCCAAATCATGTTGACAAACCAGCGGTATTTTTCCGGTGCAGAACCATAACAACATTTGAATTCACAAGAACCTATATCGTGTGTAAAGAGAAAGTGACAGTTAATCAGAACGATAACACTGATCAGTATACCAGCAGTGACTCGCGACATTCCTGTCGTCCACACAGCATTGACGCGAAGTGGCCATAGCACAGAAGCTGCTCTTAGCGTGGTGAGTGCCACAAGCAGCCATGGAGATGAAGCTGATGTCACAGATGTCAACGTGGAACTCACTTTACATTGCCAGGAACTTTGCGTTTCAAATCGTGTTGCATTAAATGCGATGTAGAGGAAGCTATTTAGGGGAAGTAGTATCACCACCAGCTGATCCGACCAGGCCAGCAAGTGGAAGAAAACGTTAGACGGGGATGCAGGAAGACGAAGCATGATCAGAATGATCATGACATTTCCGAAAATGCCAAAGACACATATGATCGGATTGCTGATTCTCCAGATCAGCTTAGAGACCTTTGCGAATCGATTGTACTGTTCCATCAAGAGATACCATTTGATAATGTCTGGATGTACAGTCAGATTATTATTGGAATACTGAAAATTTAAGGTGGATGGATTCAGTTCAGTTGTCATGTTTGTGTTTAAGTTCGTATAAGACATTGCCTTCTTTATGTCACATTTGTCGATGATTGATGGAATATGAATCTTTGCCTTGATGGTAAAACCGTCAACACAGACAAGCAGCAAGAGGTTTAGTGAATGGTAATGTAACTGTTTTGAAATGTTGATACTCTTCAGGCTAGCTTAATGGATGTCTGTATTGTCTGCAAATATACTGTTAATGAAATACCACTCCAACATGTGATAAATAAAAGAGAGAGAGAGAGAGAGAGAGAGAGAGAGAGAGAGAGAGAGAGAGTGGGAGAGAGAGAGAGAGAGAGAGAGAGAGAGAGAGAGAGAGAGAGAGAGAGAGAAGACAGACAGACAGACAGACAGACACACGGACCCAGGCAGACAGATAGAGATAGACAGACAGACAGAGAGACTCAAGACTCAAGACTCAAAAACTTTATTACTCAAGGATAGAGATTTTAGGCAGTGCCTATTCCTCCAATCTGTCCTTGCTATTCTACAACATTCAACTAAACAGACTGCACATATTAATAATGACAGAAACAATGAAGAATATAGCAACATTATAATATTAACAATAACAATAGTAATAAGAATAATAATTATAGAATTAAAAAAAAATTCCATTGCAAAATTACACAAACACAATCAGACACGTACGCACGCGCGCTCACATGCATGCACACGCCCACACATATACGCACGCACGCGCACACCCACATCCACCCCCCCCCCACACACACACACAATACACACACACACACACATTTTCATTAGCTAATATAGAGGCAAGCATAAAAGTAGGGCGTTGAGACTATGACCAAGAGGTTAGATTTATTGTTCAAGTAAATGTTTAAGTATTGCTGATTTGAAGGACAGCAGTGATTGACATCTTTTGGCAGACGGAGGAAGAGAGTTCCACACAGATGGACCAAAAAATGCAAAACTAGATTTGAACAAATTATGTTGGCGCCATGTTTGCATGGACTTTAAACATTAGTACTGCCTTATTATAGGTCAGTTGGCTCTGCAGTGGTAACATCATTAGTTTTGCGAATTTGCCCGTGGTTGATAGAGACTTGTCGGGAAGAATCAGCTTAATTCCCCGTCTATTTCATAGAGTTGATCTTTTTTATGTGATTTTCACCGGCACCACTCCAGACAGTGGACGCATAGTTGATGTGAGAAAGGCAATGGGCTTCAAAAAATAATTTCCGGATGTGTGATTCAACATCATAACTGAGTTTATTCAGTAAAAACAAATTGCGAGCAAGGAACATGATTTATATGTGATTGCCATTTAAAGTTCTCATCAATGATCACGCCTAAGACACGGTGTTCGGTAACCTGCTCGATCAAGGTTTCACTCATTTTTAGGCTCAACATAAGATGCTGTCGTTGATGTTTCTGTCTCGATGCTAGGACCATACATTTTGTTTTGTGCGGATTAAGGACCATTCGGTTTCGGTTTTGGTTGCACCATTCTAAGACATCAGTTATACTTTGTTGTAACGACAGACGAACAGAGACAGAGAATGTGAAGTTTTACCTTATTTCATCATAGTCAGTGATCCAACAATCAAAGCGTTTCCCTGTGGAGCTGACAGCTCGTGAGTTCGAACCCTACAGGACATTTTATTTCTTCTGTTTGAAACTCATCTTTGTTTACCACGCAGAAAATGTCTACCTGATTCAGTTCAGTGAAGGCTAAAGGCGGCAGAGGGAGAGGGGTGAGCTTTGCCTGTGAGCCTCTGACAGCTCACTGCCTCTAAGGCCACAAGGGTGTGGGAACTTTAACCTTTCAACTTTTAGCTTTGGAGGCTATGGCAGACCGTAATCTCCATCATCCTGCACTTCCGAACTTAAAAAAGAAACTTGTTACCTCATTGAAAGCGAAAGGTCACAACATTGTTCTTGCTTCGGTTCCCGGTCATGTTGGCATCGGGGGGGAATAAAATGGCTGATCGTTTAGCCAAGAATGCCACAACAAGGAAACTGTCTAACATATCTATCCCCTACTCTGATCTAAAACCGAAAGTTAATGATTATGTCAGAGACCTCTGGCAGGAGGACTGGAATGCACAGACGGATAACAAACTTTTCCAGATCCGTCCAAAGGTAGAGTTCCTCTCATCTACCTCTGGTAGTCACAAAGAAGAAACGGTTTTATGCTGGCTGCATACTGGCCATTTATGTTTCACTCATTCGAATCTTTTAAAGAGTGAAGAAGCTCCCTGGTGCATTCTATGTCATGTACCACTCACAATGAAACAAATTCTTTTAGAATGTTGGGACTTGCATGACGTGAGACATAAACATTTTACAGCAGACTCCACGAAAACCTCGTTCAGAGATGTTCCACCTTATGTGATCATTACATTTCTGAAAGAGATTAACATTTTTCATCTGATCTGAGATTTTACAGTGGAAAGATTTTTAACAAAATTTCGAATGTGTTTTTAGATGTATTTTAATGGCTTATGTGAATGAATGAGTCGTTAGTTGACGTCGGGGACTGGCATGGCCCAGCTGGTAGAGCGCTGGACTCGTGATCATGGGGTTGCGGGTTCGAATCTCCACCAGGCCGTTCAGTAGAAAGGGACTTTTCCCTTAGAGTTAACATTGGTTCTGACTCCATTTCCCATACAGTCCTTCGATTGAGACTATAAACCGAAGTTCCGTGTGTGAACGCACGCATAACATCTTGCACACACGTAAAATCCCATCACCAACTTCCGGAAGAGAAGGCCAGTTTGGCCGCTGGTATGGATGACACGTTACACATAACATGCACCTTCCCCGAAGTTGGAGTATGGCTGCCTCAATGGCGGGATGAAAAAAAAACCGGTCATACACACAAAACTCCACTCCTCCCTTCGTTGGGCAGATGTGATTAATACTTGCCTGTCTACACAGGGGATGTCCGCAGGAGTATCAGCCTGTGTATGCAGAAAGAAAGAATGAAAGAAAGTTAGTTGACGTCAACGCAGTGACAGTCCTGATATGGCCCTCTGCGGTTGGCTGGGCTATATGCAACATTACCTTACCTTACCTTCAACATTTAGTAAACCTCAGAGCCCTTCTCTTAACAAGGGAAGATAGATCAGCATAGGTATTCAGAAAATGACAGCTTTTAGTCACGAGAACGCCAACACAAGGAATTAAAATACATAAACTTCTTAAGATGACACCGATCCAATTTGATATGCACCAATTTGTGACCGTCTCAAGCATTTGCCTCTATATTACACACAACACTCTCATTTCTTCTTATCATGAGTATATTACAATTACAGCTACATGAGTTAACACAATGGTTTGTATCAGATGCAGGATATTACACACAACACTCTCATTTCTTCTTATCATGAGTACATTACAATTACAGCTACCTGAATTAACACAGTGGTTTGTATCAGATGCAGGATATTATACACAACACTCTCGTTTTTTCTTATCATGAGTACATTACAATTACAGCTACCTGAGTTAACACAGTGGCTTGTATCAGAGGCAGGATATTACACACAACACTCTCATTTCTTCTTATCATGAGTACATTACAATTACAGCTACCTGAGTTAACACAATGGCTTGTATCAGATGCAGGGATTCCAAGGTGCCAAAAGCTGGAATGACCAGCTGACCAGCTGAAGAGGTCAGCCCTGAACCAAGTCAGCTGGAGGAGTGTCGCCACAGCCTTAGATAACCCACGGGTCCCTAAGGAGTGAGTCAAGTAAGACGCACATAAGGCACTAAATAACAACCACAAAAATTGTAGGCTTTAATTGATAAATATTAGATCTAGTTGCAAAGTGAGGCGACTGCAGGCGGAAATCTAAATATATTTTGAATGTAATTAACAGCGCACCGCCACCCCCACCCCCCCCACCCCCCAAAAAAAAAACCCACAAACAAACAAACAAACAAAAACAAACCCCGTAGACAAACGAATTACAAGACAAAACGCAGATCTTTTGTCTTGTGATTCGTTTGTCTACTTTTTTTTTGGTGGTGCGCTATTGATTACATTTAAAATCTAATAAATGTTATTCAAGTTAGAACAAAACCAGTTTTCTTTAATGTAGTGTTTTGAGCGTGGAGGTTAGTGCTTTGGATTTAAATGCACTGTTTCCTTCATGCTGCGATGATGTTTTGAATCTGCGTTCATAACACTATGGTAATCTTTGGATTATACGCTTAAAACACTATCGCAGTGCCGTTCAGTAGTATTGTTTTGAACACTTCTCACCGAAAAGAAACTAGTCCTGATGGCATGATCAGCAAATTGCGTAAATATTCATATGAGGAAGCATTGTGGTCGTTGTTGTTGTTGTTGTTGTTGTTGTTGTTGTTGTTGTTTGTTTTTGTTGTTGGTATTGTTGTTGTTTTTGCGTACATATTTTATTAAGTTATTTGATGATGGCATATTCCTCTGTCATTAGATTGGGTATCATTTTGCCTTCTATAGAGGAATTTTCTCGACTGATTACAAGATTGGATGGATGAAGATGATATTACAAGCCAACATCAAGCCAGTTCTTAGAAAGTATGTTCAATTAGGCATTGTACGTTTATTGTGTTCGCTCTTAACAAACCAACAAACAATTAAAACAGTTTTCGTACAATCGAAAATCGTATGTCGCATGTGTATACATTTTTTTTCTTTCAATATCCAACAAAGACAGATTCCATGGGACAATAAAGAATACAGCGTAAGATGTCACAGAAAAGAGTAACATACATTACTGCATAATGTACGCACAAGAATATACAAATTCAGACATAACGAAGAACACACAAATGTATGAAGAAAAAGAATAGATAAGTATTAAAAAGAAGGCTAGATATATGAAAATACATAAGAAATCAAGTTAATATGTATGCATTTGTGTACAGAATCATAGACCTTAACTGTCACGTGCAGAATCAACTTGTTTTAGTTGTTGATAACTCAAATATCATGCATTCGACTTACAGTCATTGCTCAGTGTTAGGCATTGGCAGCCTGTCCTTTTGGTCTCTGTTTTATTGTGGTCCATTTGTGCAAAGTTTTGATTTTAACCGTTACCGATCAGGCTGTGACCTCATTGAACACACGAGGAGTGTTGATGAAGACACACACAACCCGATTAGCGATGCTTACCTCAAGCACAGATGTGTGTGAGCTGCTGGAAGGACCGGTACCTGATCTCCCCTTCTGTCACCCTCTATCCAACAGGTAGGCTCAATCCTGCCTCCCTGTCCTGCCCTTAGCGGACTTTGCCAGCGCTGGATGTGGCACCTGTGTCCCAGTTCTCTGACGGAGAAGTAGTGTTTGCCCCCCTCCTCCCCTACCTTCACCACCCCTTATACAACCAGCTGTTCTGGTGGAGCTGGTGTGGAAGGACCAGCCGTGCACCCTGTGACTCTGATGCCTCGGTGATGTGTGTATTTTAATGCAGAGCAGCAAGGGGTGACCTTTTGTGAACGTTAAGGAAGAATCCTACTTCGTTCATCTGGAAGTTGGGAGCACGGTTACTTTTCTGGTGTTGCGTCCTGTGGTGTGACACTTTTCACGAGACGTAGGGGAAAAAAGAGACTTCAACGTTAGAAAGGACTTGTGTGGTCCTTCTGGTGTTTTTCTGGTGTGAAAGGGAACGTTTTGTCATTCTTAGATGCTTGCCTGAGGTTGTGTCTTTACCTGCTGTGTGGCTTTTGTGTGCAAGGTCATTTTTTCCCCTAACGTGGTGCAGTTTGTGTTGTATTGTAGAATGTCGTCATTGTCCAGCCTGGTGGTGTAAGTGAACTGAATCATCATACTCTTTTGAAAGAATCCTGCTGGAGGATTTCAGAATGTTACCCCCTTTGGAGCTTCACCCATTGTGACTGCTTTCGAGAGGAGAGTTATGGGAATGAAAGGAAAACCTCAATAACATGAAGTGTTTTCTTTCCCTCTGGGAAGCCCTCTTCTTCCTCTTGGTTAGCAATGTTGCGGTCCAAACACTTTGTTTGTCTCATTTGAACACTTAATTCATGGTGAAGGGTTTCGTTTTGGATTTCTTTGACTGCTTTGTTTTGTTTGTTTGCTTGTGTGTGTTCTAATTTGTTTTGTCCATTAGTGAATTTCCTTGAGTATCGGACGTGGATCTCATCTGGTGTTATCTAGCATGTTTTTTTTAAAGTCATTTCTAAGTGTGACTCTTTAATATACAAAATACAGTTTAGCATTCTCTAAGATTCTATGACTTCCAGGTTCCTTGGATGGTAATTATTATTCTGAGTCCTTTCGTCTGTTTGCTCTGTTTGAACGAGTGTGATCTACATTGAGTTTGACAGAGTGAGCCAATGTGATGAATTATGTGATTTATCGATTTAAATTACCTGTAGAGTTCATATTGTCAACCCTGTTGTCGGTTGAGTGGGAGATATTTAGTGAGATTTCCGTTTGTGCTCTCTTCCTTGCTTTCTTCCCACAGTGCCTTATCCTCATGCGCATGCACAACCAAACAGGCAACCTGTGACGCTTTTGGTTTTCTCTAAAAGAAAAAAAAAACAAACACAAAAAGGGTTATGCGCTCCATCCTTCAAACCCTGTGGTGAGACAAGGTGACCAACGCAAGTCCACCACTGTCAAGGCGATGATCTTCAAGTCTCAGCTCCACTGGTCTGGCATCATCATAAGAATGGAGAACCACAGGATTCCAAAGCAGCTGATGTTCAGAGAGCTAACTCAGGGTTAGAGAAAGAGAGGCTGCCTGCCCAAACAAAACAAAGGTAGGTTGAAAGACAGCCGCCAGTAGTGCAATATCTGCCTTGCTGACCTTGTGACGGCAGCTTAAGACAGAACACACTGGCCTGCTATCAGATGAAAAGCACCGACAGAGCGTCGCGTATCTATGATGCAGTAAACGCAAGAGTTCGATGTGTTACAAACTTGACAGGCTGCAGTGATTACGCAGCTGGGTTAAGACTGTGTGATACATCGTAGTCCAATACTTTTTTTTTTCTTTGGAGCTGGAAGTTGAACTGATAAATAAAGGAAAACGGCGTGAAATATTGTTTCTTTTTGAGTTGTATTGAATTATTCATTCTCTTTATAGTTGATACTGTTGTATTATTATCCGTAACTCTTACAAGACTTTGAAGACGATTGAATAGTTGACTTCATACGAGCGTCTGCTTCACTTCAGTCAAAATGTAACATGAGTAAAAACCATATCTTAGTAGCGCGATAAAGTGGTAGTGGTGATGGTGGTGGTGATGGTGGTGGATATGGTGGTGGTGGTGGTGGTGGTGGTGGTGGTGCTGGTAATGGTGTGTGTGTGTGTGTGTGTGTGTGTGTGTGTGTGTGTGTGTGTGTGTGTGTGTGTGTGTGTTGTTTTGTATGTAAGACAGATGACAGATTATATTATGCCTGTTGTCAATGTTTTTAAGTATTTGGGAATATGTCTCTTCACCCAGCTTAGTTTTAATGTTGCGTGCAAAGATCTTGTTGTTGTTAATCCCGTTGGCTCCTAGTGGAGCATAGGTCATCCACGAGCCTTCTCCATCTCTGCCTGTCCCGGGTGGCGGCTTCCAGCTGGCCCCAGGAACAGCCCAGTCGAGTGGTCTCCGCCTCCGTTGATCTTCTCCAGGTGGTGCGCGGTCGGCCTCTCTTGCGTCTTTCCTGTGGGTTCCATCACAAGGCATGGCGGACAACGCTGGATGCCGGTTTTCTGAGGGTATGGCCAAGCCAGCCCCAATTCCTGTGCTTATTTTGATTTTCAATGGGCTCTTGTCCAGCTCTTCTCCACAAGTCTTCGTTTGTGACCATGTCCTGCCACCCGATGCGATAGATGTACCTCAAGCATCTGTTCACAAAGCTCTGCAGGCGGCGTGTCGATGACTTGGTCGTGCGCCACGTTTCACAGGCATAGAGAAGCACAGACTTCACATTTGTGTTGAAGATGCGGATCTTGGTTTTTGCAGAGATGGTGTGTGAGGTCCAGACAGGTCGGAGCATCTTGAAAGCTGCGGATGCTTTGCCTATTCTTGTTTGGATGCCTTTATTCTGTGCCCCCGTCCTTGGTGACAATGCTGCCGAGGTATGTGAAGCTGTGAAGCAAAGATCCTGCATGTTTCAAATTAAGCCTGTCACTCAATATGGGGTAGAGTCATAGGGATTATAAGCCTATCACTCAATATGGGGTAGAGTCATAGGGATTATAAACCTATCACTCAATATGGGGTAGAGTCATGGGATTATAAGCCTGTCACTCAATATGGGGTAGAGTCATATGGATTATAAGCCTGTCACTCAATATGGGGTAGAGTCATGGGGATTACAAGCCTGTCACTCAATCTGGGGTAGAGTCATGGGGATTATAAGCCTGTCACTCAATATGGGGTAGAGTCATGGCGATTATAAGCCGGTCACTGAATATGGGGTAGAGTCATGGGGATTATAAGCCTGTCACTCAATCTCGAGTACAATCATGGAGATTATAAGCCTGTCACTCAATATGGGTAGAGTCATGGGGATTATAAGCCTGTCACTGAATATGGGGTAGAGTGATAGGGATTATAAGCCTGTCACTCAATATGGGTAGAGTCATGTGGATTATAAGCCTGTCACTCAATATGGGGTAGAGTCATAGGGATTATAAGCCTGTCACTCCATATGGGGTAGAGTCATAGGGATTATAAGCCTGTCACTCAATATGCGGTAGAGTCATGGGGATTATAAGCCTGTCACTCAATATGGGGTAGACTCGTAGGGATTATAAGCTTGTCACTCAATATGGGTAGAGTCATGGGGATTATAAGCCTGTCACTCAATATGGGGTAGAGTCATGGGGATTATAGGCCTGTCACTGAATATGGGGTAGAGTCATGGGGATTATAAGCCTGTCACCCAATATGGGGTAGAGTCATGGGGATTATAAGCCTGTCACTGATTATGGGGTACAGTCATGGGGATTATAAGCCTGTTACTCAATATGGGTAGAGTCATGGGGATTATAAGCCTGTCACTCAATCTGGGGTAGAGTCATGGGGATTATAAGCCTGTCACTCAATATGGGGTAGAGTCATATGGATTATAAGCCTGTCACTCAATACGGGGTAGAGTCATGGGGATTATAAGCCTCTCACTCAATATGGGGTAGAGTCATGGGGATTATAAGCCTGTCAGTCAATCTGGGGTAGAGTCATGGGGATTATAAGCCTGTCACTCAATATGGGATAGAGTCATGGGGATTATAAGCCTGTCACTCAACATGGGGTAGAGTCATGGGGATTATAAGCCTGTCACTCAATATGGGGTAGAGTCATAGGGATTATATAAGCCTGTCACTCAATATGGGGTAGAGTCATGGGGATTATAAGCCTGTCACTCAATTCGGGGTAGAATCATGTGGATTATAAGCCTGTCACTCAATATGGGGTAGAGTCATGGGGATTATAAGACTGACACTCAACATGGGGTAGAGTCATGGGGATTATAAGCCTGTCACTCAATATGGGTAGAGTCATGGGGATTATAAGCCTGTCACTCAATATGGGTAGAGTCATGGGGATTATAAGCCTGTCACTCAATTTGGGGTAGATTCATGTGGATTATAAGCCTGTCACTCAATATTGGGGTAGAGTCATGGGGATTATAAGCCTGTCACTCAACATGGGGTAGAGTCATGGGGATTATAAGCCTGTCACTCAATATGGGGTAGAGCCATAGGGATTATAAGCCTGTCACTCAATATGGGGTAGAGTCATGGGGATTATAAGCCTGTCACTCAATTTGGGGTAGTGTCATGTGGATTATAAGCTTGTCACTCAATATGGGGTAGAGTCATGGGGATTATAAGACTGTCACTCAACATGGGGTAGAGTCATGGGGATTATAAGCCTGTCACTCAATATGGGGTAGACTCATAGGGATTATAATCCTGTCACTCAATATGGTGTAGAGTCATGGGGATTATAAGCCTGTAACTCAATATGGGGTAGAGTCATGGGGATTATAAGCCTGTCACTCAATCTGGAGTACTGTCATGGGGATTATAAGCCTGTCACTCAATTTGGGGTAGAGGCATGGGGATTATAAGCCTGTCACTGATTATGGGGTACAGGCATGGGGATTATAAGCCTGTCACTCAATATGGGGTAGAGTCATGGGAATTATAAGCCTGTCACTCAATATGGGGTAGAATCATGGGGATTATAAGCCTGTCACTCAATCTGGGGTAGAGTCATGGGGATTAAATGCCTGTCACTCAATATGGGGTAGGGTCATGGGGATTATAAGCCTGTCACTCAATATGGGGTAGAGTCATGGGGATTATAAGCCTGTCACTCAATCCGGAGTAGGGTCATAGGGATTATAAGCCTGTCACTCAATCTGGGGTAGAGTCATGGGGATTATAAGCCTGTCACTCAATATGGAGTAGAGTCATGGGGATTATAAGCCTGTCACTCAATATGGAGTAGAGTCATAGGGATTATAAGCCTGTCACTCAATATGGGGTAGAGTGATGGGGATTATAAGCCTGTCACTCAATATGGGGTAGAGTCATGGGGATTATAAGCCTGTCACTCAATCTGGGGTAGAGTCATAGGGATTATAAGCCTGTCACTCAATATGGAGTAGAGTCATAGGGATTAGAGAAGCCAGCTGCCGATTGTGTGGCAGTACGTTCTTACGCTTTAAGGGCATTCTTATTCTTACGGATAATTTTGAGGACACTTCCTGACCAGACGTGTGGCGAAATCAAGAGACATCTCATTGATGTAGACTTTTGCTATCAGTTAAAGTTCTTACACATGGAGGACAAAAGAATCCCACGCAAAGTGTGTAATATGTGATATGACTTAGATGCTAATGGTTAATGCGTGTTTGGGTTTGTCTGAGAAACAGGCGGTTTGAAGCGTTAACAATTTTGATTACTCGTTTTGCCAACGATTGGTAGACTATAATTGGGAAGAAATGGACTGAATATGTTCACACAAATAACAGATTTGACATGTATGGAGCCTTTTGTGATTCCTCACCAATCATTGGTTTTGAATGTGCATTTGAAATATATCACAAAAGCATACAGACTTGAAATATAGTATTTACTGGTGCATGTGTTCAGATAAAGAGAACATAAGTATTTTAATGTTTTCGTTATGTCAAGAAGCAGAATAAAACGGAGTACAATGGTTTTTGCGAAAATTGTATATAACTAAAAAATCATTGATAACCCTCTTCATTCAAACTTAGCTTATTTCGTCACGCAGGTCTTTGTACAAATTTCCTCACTCTGCCTGTAAAAAGCATTTGAGTCCAGGGGAACCAGCAAGTAATGAATTAATGCATATGATTTGTACTTCTTTGTTTTTTTTCCAAATGGTTTTTACTATGTTTAAATCTTTCTCTTTATGTATTTTGTTGTTTTCCATGATGAATGAATACTCATGTGATGTTCACACATCCCTTCATAAGCGGCCATGGTCTATTATGAATCTCTCTCTCTCTCTCTCTCTCTCTCTCTCTCTCTATATATATATATATATATATATATAATATAAAGAGAGAGAAAGAGAGAGAGAGAGAGAGAGAGAATGCTGAACAATTAAGTAGTGGGGAAAAACAAGTGCAGGTTAACAATTCTGTAGTTATAGTAATGACTTGGCAAAGATTTGAACATTAAAAAAAAAAATTGAAGATGAAGACAATGGGGGGAATATATTATAAACATGAGAAGCCCTTCGCTAGCTGCCTGAGGGAACCGCCATAATCCCTCTCGAAGGTACATTTATTTGTATTGCCTGCTCCTAGGCCTTTCGTCCGCTGGATCGGACTCATCAGGGAGACACGGCTGATCGTGTCTGTGCTCTTGGTGTCAAATAGAGACACACCACAGTCCATAATTCTGTGGTGTTCTCACCACCAAGGGTTCAAAAAAGAATCCAACAGCACCCCCAAAGCAGCCAGCGAAGGGTAGTAAAATGGAACAAAACAAAAGTGTGGAGAGGAAAAAAGTTGCTGAAAAACTAAAAGCATTATTCAAACAGTATAAAATGTAGGGAACAATCTTTGAGCCTATGCTTGAGGATCCATTCAAGGATGCATATATATATATATATTTATATATATATAATATAATATATATATATATATATATATATATATATATTCAATTATAAACAAAGCTTGCTCTTATGTCTTAGATTGATGAAATAGGGGGAGATAAGCATTCAT
>CM065735.1:54991144-55013644 GCA_033310375.1 Conus canariensis | reverse complement strand
TACATGGTCAATAGGAGTGTAATAGATCACGTCTTGCATATGAATTAAAAAGGTCAAAATCACACAGCGTTATGGTCTTAAGGGTATGACATAATGAAAGGTGGAGCACATTCTCTCCTTCGGACAGCTGAAGTTGCCCTGATCTTCGCCAGGTGCCTATTTACTGCCGAGTGGACAGATAGGGTTTTCAAGCCGTAAAACTCCAACCAAGTGGTTCCAACTCACGGCTGCCAGCTGTGTAGGCACAATCTCTAACTATTCGACTACGCCTCCCTTCTCTTCTTCCCCCGCCTCTATGATATGATAAGATAGAACAAACATCATGTGAGAATGGCTCCAGTCAATAATGAGGCTGTCCTGTGTAAGACAGATAAGAGCCGAAATGAAAATTCTAAAGTCGACAGTACGGGGCATAGTAGACTACGTCCTGTTTAGGATAGATCAGAGCAGACAGTACTACATGGCAGCCAAGTTATAATAAGTGAATTGAGTATATCCATGTTGTCGTAGACATGAGACCAGCAAGGACATTACTATACACCGACTATCGTCGTCATAAAGGGCATAGGAGATCGTGTTCCACATGTAACAGAAAAGAACAAACATGAATGAACAGTGACCATCGTCGTCAGTGAGGTCATCGATGTTTGGAGTATCAGAACAGATGTAAGAACAACGACAACATAATGCTTTTAGTCGTCAGTAGGGGGCCCAGGCGATGGCGGTCTGTATTTATTAGATGGAAGCAGACACAGCTGATGATCATAGTGGTCAGTAATGCACATTGAAGATGGTGTCCTGCGTATGATAGATCTCATAGACATCACAGACCAACGACTAAATCTGTCGATAGAGGGATTAGTAGACGGTGTTCTTCCTATGATTGATGAGAGCAAACATAAACTAAAAACGGCTCAAGTCGTCAATAAACTGGGTAATTGACTGTGCCCCGTCCATTATGGATCAGAGCTGGTGTCACTGAACAACGAGTGTTGTGGTCAGCAAAGGGTGTACCTGATTGTGTCCTGCAATTGATGGGTCACAGCTAGTATCACTTAACAACGACTGCAATCGTTAGAAAGGAGCATTGCAGATGGTGTAAGAGATCAGAGCAGACATCACTGAACAACGACTGCAGTTGTCAGCAAAGTGTGTGGTTGATAGCGTCTTGCACATGATAGATCACAGGTAATATAAACAAACAACGACTATAGGGGCATTGTGGATGGTGTACGTTATATGAGATATCAGGGCAGACATCGCTTAACAACGACTGAAATCTTCAGAAGAAGACGTTGTAGATGGTGTCCTGCAAGTGATAAAGCAGATATATCTGAACGACTGCGATTGTCAGAGAGGGGCACAGTCTGTGGCATCCAGCAGATATATCTGAACGACTGCGATTGTCAGAGAGGGACACAGTCTGTGGTATCCTGCGCTTCACAGACCAGGGCAACCATCACTGAGCACGTGTAGTCGTCACTAGAGGTGTCAAGTGTATGGTGGAACAACACAGACATTGATCAGCTATGGTTGTCCGTGAGGATGTCCTCTGTAAAACAGATCAGAACAGACATCAATAAACAGCTAGAGTCGTAAGAACGGGCGCCCAATGTATGACAGATCAGAACAGATACCACTGAACGAATAGTATATGACAGATCAGAACAGATACCACTGAACGAATAGTGTATGACAGATCAGAGTAGACATCGGTGAACAGTTACAGTTGCCAGTAAGGGTGTCCTGTGTATGACAATCAAAACAGACAGAACTCAACGGCAACAGTCGTTAGTGAGGTGTCCTGTGTACACATAACCAAACACCATCGTGGTTACTGAGGGTACCCTGTCAATGACAGCTCTGAACAGACACCACTCAATAAGCACAAACGTTAGTAAACTGTCCTGTGTATGAGAAATCAGAGCAGACCTAACAACTACACCCGTTGAATAAGCGTGTCCTAAAATTTGAGAGAGTCCTTGCGTGGCACTGTCGCATACTGTGTGAAATTATAGCACATCTTCAAACGTTCCTGTTTTCTGGTGGAGGAGTTAATTTGTTGCCTGGCGTAGACATTTGTCTGGTGTTCTCAGCGCACGATGTGGAGAAGCCAGTGAAGCTCTTGCGCTGGGATACCTGACTCTTTGAAATGTCTTCATAACGGCAGTCAGCTGCACAGCCGTGTGGATATTGAACACGATGTCTAATAGCAGTTCATACCTCACGTGACAGTGACGACATTGCAGCTGTTGGCGATGAGGGGACGACAAGGTGAGAAACTGACGTCTGGTATTAATGGGACAGCTTGGGAAAGCAGTTACTGATTTCATCGGGTGTGTATGTCGGAGATTACATACAAGAAGGTGCATGAGACTGCACGAATCACCGCACGTACGTGTGTGTGTGTGTGTGTGTGTGTGTGTGTGTGTGTGTGTGTGTGTACGTTTTACTTAGTGATGTGTATATACCATCAGAGCTCTCTCTCTCTCTCTCTCTCTCTCTCTCTCTCTACACACACACACACACACACACACACATATATATATATATATATATATATATATATTTGTTTATATTAAAAGCAAGTTAAAATCAAGCTTCTAAAAACATCTACAAATTTGTTTCACGCTGTGCGGTCGTCAGGATGTGATGAGCTTGTGTTGCCAGTGCCACGTATATATATATAGCTAGCTGGTTTGCTGTTGTTTTTTTCCCGTGCTACATGTGTTTCTCAGGTGTTGTTTTTTTTCGCTGATATGAACTTCCATCTGTGTCTGCAATTGTTAACCATTTCTGTTCTAACATTTAGAGTTGCCAACTGTGGTTTACATAGTATATAATGTATTTCTCTGTTAGGCATAGATTGCATTTTTTTTAAAATGTTGTATGATGCTGCTCTTTTTAAAATTTTCCAAGATATGTTGTAGTCTATGTTTTTTTCTTTAAGTTTCCAAATGTATTTACTCAATTCTGTTTGGTTTTTGTATCTTTCTTTGTTGAATGATTGTTTATGGTTTGCATATCTAGTTTTGAATTGGTTTTCCGTGATACCTACATATGTTTCTTTTGCGTTCTCTGATGTTACAGTGGCTTGGTACACAATAAAACCAATAACTTTTACAAAATAGAACCTGAAGAGTACTCAAAACTCCTTGATAAAAACATCCAGAAAAATTACAGAAAGGTGACAAGGCTACATATGATCACATCAGAAAGAAAGAAAAGGAACTTGTGCACCAAATGGACCTAAGTGACAGAGTAGAGACCACAGCAGCTAGAGAAGCCTTTATTACACTTAAAGACCACAAACCCAATTTCTTGAACAACCCAACATGTAGACTGATAAACCCTTCCAAATCTGAACTAGGGAAAATTAGTAAAAAAATCTTAGAGAAAACCATAAAAAACATAAAAGAAAACACTGAACTCAATCTCTGGAAAAACACATATGAAGTAATACAATGGTTCAAAAACCTCAATAAACAAGAAAATACAGTTTTTATAACATTTGACATAGTAGATTTCTACCCATCTATAGATGAAAAGCTACTAACTAAAGCTATAAAATTTGCCAACAAGTACACAGAAATATCAGGGTCAGAAATGGAAATCATTTTCCACACAAAGAAAACTTTACTGCACAATAAAAATGAAACCTGGATTAAGAACACAAGCAGGAATTCAACTTTCGATGTCACAATGGGATCATACGATGGTGCCGAAACTTGCGAACTTGTCGGACTATTCATGTTATCCAATATTAAAAAAAAACTTGGAAAACAAACTGGACTGTACAGGGATGACGGCCTTGCCGCTCTGAATGACAACCCTAGAAATATTGAAAATAAGAAAAAAGAATTGTGTAAAATTTTCCACAACCAAAACTTAAAAATCACAATAGAAGCAAACAAAAAGATAGTGAACTATTTAGACATAACGTTAGACCTCAACCAACACACATATAAACCATACAAGAAACCAAATGACACGCCTGTTTATGTAAACATCAAAAGCAATCACCCACCCTCCATACTGAAAACAATACCCAAAAGCATAAATAAAAGACTATCCAATTTGTCATGTAACGAAACAGTATTCAACAACGCTACAGCTGAATACCAAGAGGCGTTACATACAAGTGGCTACAATTACAAACTAAGATACGATCCAGACAATGATACAAAAAGATGCAGAAAGAACAGGAAAAGGAATATCATATGGTACAATCCCCCATATGATGCAAGAGTTAAAACAAATGTAGGGAAAGAATTCTTTAAAATCTTGACATCATCTTTCCCAAAAGACCATAAATTATTCAAGATATTCAACAAAAACAACATCAAATTATCATATTCATGTATGCCGAACCTTAAAAATGCCATCGATTCAGCAAACAAAATGAAAAGCAGCACAGAAAAAAAGGAGGGTAACGAAAGGAAATCTTGTAACTGTACCAAAAAAGAACAGTGCCCCCTAAGCAACAAATGCCTTTAATAACAACATTGTGTACCAAGCCACTGTAACATCAGAGAACGCAAAAGAAACATATGTAGGTATCACGGAAAACCAATTCAAAACTAGATATGCAAACCATAAACAATCATTCAACAAAGAAAGATACAAAAACCAAACAGAATTGAGTAAATACATTTGGAAACTTAAAGAAAAAAACATAGACTACAACATATCTTGGAAAATTTTAAAAAGAGCAGCATCATACAACAACATTTAAAAAAAAATGCAATCTATGCCTAACAGAGAAATACATTATACTATGTAAACCACAGTTGGCAACTCTAAATGTTAGAACAGAAATGGTTAACAATTGCAGACACAGATGGAAGTTCCTATCAGCGAAAAAAAACAACACCTGAGAAACACATGTAGCACGGGAAAAAAACAACAGCAAACCAGCTAGCTATATATATACGTGGCACTGGCAACACAAGCTCATCACATCCTGACGACCGCACAGCGTGAAACAAATTTGTAGATGTTTTTAGAAGCTTGATTTTAACTTGCTTTTAATATAACAAATGTCGCTCCCACTGTGGTTGAGCACTGTTTTTAAGATTGCGCTGATCCTCAGTACCATTTCTCTCTCTCTCTCTATATATATATATATTTGATGAAGTAGAAGACAAGTTGGTTAATGTTCAACCCAGGCATCGAGATGATATGCAAATTTCATGGGATATTTCAATACAAAAACAAAGTGTTTAGATGATTGTCTTGATTGAGAGATTGCATACATTTCTCCTTTCGGTGATTTCAATTTTTGATGTTGATGCATATGATACACTGACACAACGAGATTGCCAGGATAACCATCAGCCAAGTAATCATCAGCTTCAACTTACTGATCTTTGCAGAGTACAGTCACTGAATATTTTACAATTGTCGATTAGGTCATGCTGGTGTTGTGAAATGTACCACTATTGGGTCCAGTGTTCTTGATTATGTTACGGGATTTCGTTCCGTAATTCCAATTATCAATAATTGTTATAATGACTACTTTGTCCATATACTGTCCGCGCATTGCCTTATAATTCCTGATGTAAAAATAAATGGTACAATTCTATAGTATATGCATACTCCCGACGTCAAGAGTCCGAACGGAAATGATGCTCATAGGGTGCAGAGAAATGCCATTCATGTAATTAACAGACGGGATTAAAGTGCAGCCTTTCTACTTAAACATGCATTGGTCATAAGTAATAGTGACGACAGTGCTTCCATCGATGGTGTTATGAAACAACTAAAGACCATATTTTTTTATATTCAGTACGACAGTCATTGCGAGATGTAGACCGCTATGTTGTCCAAAACGCAAAAAAAAAATGGTTTGAGTTAGTTTCCAACGAAAAGAAACTACCTACCACAAGAAGGGGAGGTTATGAACACATTGTGTAATCATAATGGTAAAAATGAAGACAATCTAATATGTTTATGATCAAGAACACAGTCTGATGCTTGCTTTGCTACATGCAGACAGGAACCAACAGTCTTCTATTACTGTAGTCAGTTTCAAAATAAGAGGACTGCAGCCGGAATTTGAAACAATTCTTTGAAGAGAAACTATGATTAATTCGCCAGACACAAGGACAAACAAATTACAAGACAAAACATGATACCTTTCAACCTCTGTGGTCTTCTTCAGGCAAGATAAACAACAAGTAGGAAAATGAAAATGAAGGACGAGCAAGCACTTATCTTCTCAAATTGGGCGCAAGACGGACGTTGAATTTTGAATCTTGCAACTAATTTGAAACGACAGGTGACTGCTCGTTCTTCGTTTTCATCGATATGAATGTTGTTTATCTTGACTGAAGAAGACCCCAAAAAGGTCGAAACGCGTCGCGTTTTGTCTTGTACTTTGTTTGTCCACTTTTGTCCGGCGGATTAATTACAATTTCTCTCTAAAAATTATGTGAGCGTAGTTTTGGGGTATTGTTCAAGCAGCTGTAATTCTGGTTTTACAATATGGTTGTCAGAGTTGGTGCATGAGAATGTAAGTATTTTTTGAAAAGCTGCATCTGAAATTTTGAAATATCTGTTCAGATTGAATACAAGTACTATGACTTATTTGGCTATGAAGAAATATATGGTTTTTAAAAATCTCATCTCTGTTTTGATTGATTGTAGAATTTTTCACTTTTGGTCTAATGCTGTATTAGCAACATCGAAAGAAAGATGTATAGATTCATGTATAATTTATACGACACGGGCATTTCGCATTCCCCTCGAACTGAATTTGTAAAGAAGGCACTGACAGTGGTATTTCTGCGTGTGGACACAACAGTCGGTTGTGCATATGTACTTTGTAGGCATATTCAAGAACCATTAGAAAATGATTACAGACGGTTATGTTCGAAGCTGTACAAAAAGTAGTGAGTGGTATTGTTACAGACGGTTTGAAAATTCATTTCACCGAGAAAATTATATAAATACTCTTCTCGGCATATACATCGTCAAACTTAATAAATTTATTGAATTTATTATTTATTTACTAATGTATCAAATAAATCTAGTAATCACAAACTCCCCATTTCTACATTAAGAGAATATACTATTCAGAGATAAGAATGGATATAGAAATATTGTAATATGAACAATATTGGTAACGGTTATTGTCTTATATTTGACTACCCGTATTATCTGTTACAAAAACAGCATTTACCAACGTATTGCAATAGAAAGCCTGGTAAACATCCCTTTAAATTGTGTTTACCAACTTATTTTTGCAAACGAAAGTCTGTTTATCATTCCTTTAAAATGATGTTAAGAGGTAAAAAAAAAAACAAAAAAACTCTTCACAATTGCAACTTTTTCAATGTGTGGGAGAGTTGTCTGATTTCCCCTCGTTGTATTTGAAAAATTGACAATTGTTGGATCTATGTATTGTGTAATTGAAATGCAGCGTGTCTTTACAAAGAAACGTTTTTATCACTCACACACACACACACACACACACACACACACACACACACACACACACACACACACACTTACTTGAATTTAATCCTTTAATCCCTTTTAAGATGTTGGGGATACAAGTTACACAAATCAGTGTGGAAACACCATAAGCAGAACAGTACAGGAAGTTGTACCCCAGAACAGTACAGGAAGTTGTACCCCTCTACTGCCGACGTCCCCAGATTTTATGGCCTCCCCAAGGTGCACAAAAGAGAGGTCCCACTCCGCCCCATTGTGGTCTCCAGAGGCTCTATTACTTACGACACTGCCAGGTTCCTAGCCAACATCCTAGCTCCCCTGGTGGGGAGGACAGAACACCACATAAAGAACAGTGCCGACCTGGTCTCCAAACTCAAGAGTTTTATGCTGAGACCTGATGAACAGCTGGTGTCATTCGATGTGACGGCCTTCTTCACCAGTGTCCCTGTCGAGGAGAGTGTCGACATAATTAAACAGAGACTGGAGATGGACACCAACCTTGGGGAAAGAACCTCACTCTCACCAGAGCAGATCTGTGAACTCTTGGCGTGCTGCCTGACTACAACGTACTTCACGTATGAGGGAGAGTTCTACCAACAAACACAAGGCGCAGCCATGGGATCACCGGTGAGCCCAATTGTCGCCAACCTCTTCATGGAAGACTTCGAGAAAAAAGCACTGGCCACTTTCCACTCCCCACCCCGCTACTGGGGCAGATACATGGACGACACTATGGCCCTACTGAAGACAGGGATGGTAGATGAATTCTCAAACCACCTGAACGAACAGCACCCGGCCATAACATTCACAAGGGAAGTGGAAGAGAACGGCAGCATCGCCATGCTGGACACCAAGATCACCAGAGAGGGGAACTCCTTAGCATTCCAAGTGTACAGGAAACCAACCCATACTGACCAGTACCTCCAGTTCGACAGCCACCAGCCCCTAGAACACAAGCTGTGAGTGATCCGAACCCTACGTCACCGAGCAAATACCATCTGCTCCACCCAGTCAAACCGTGAAGAGGAACTCCGCCACCTCCGGGAAGTGCTGAGCATCTCTGGCTACCCCAAATGGGCCTGGGACTTACCAGGAAGCAAGAAGACCGCTCCCCCCCCGCCCCCCCAAGAAAACGAGCCCCACCCTTGGACATGTCACCATCCCCTATGTCAAGGGTGTGACGGAAGCCCTCGCCCACAAGATGAGGAAGAATGGCGTGGTGGTCCACTCTAAGCCATACAACACCATCAGAAGCAGACTAGTGGCCCCAAAGGACAAAGTGGACAAACTAGAACGATCAGGGGCAATCTACGAGATCCAGTGTGGAGATTGTGACCAGACGTACGTCGGAGAAACAGAAAGGAAATTGAAACTCCGCATCAAAGAACACAAGAGAGAATCATCACCAGTCCGAGAACACTTGAACATCAGCAGACATGAGTTCTCCCGGGACAATGTCAGCGTCCTGGACCAGGAACCTAAATGGTTCCAAAGAGGAGTAAAGGAGGCCATCTACATTGCGGCCACGTCTCCTTCCCTCAACCGAGACCGGGGGCGACATAACCTACCAGCAGCCTACACTTCCCTTGTTCGGTCGCGTGGCTCGAGTTCATCTCGATATCACGGGCACCGAACCCAACTCACTCAGCGAGACATTCGGCGCTGACGAAGGCCTCTGGATGGAGGCCGAAAGCTTCGCTTCGGCAAAACGTTCCTGTGTGAAAAGGTAAAAGACTGTGTTTAATCACCATAGGCATTGTGTGTGTGTGTGTGTGTGTGTGTGTGTGTGTGTGTGTGTGTGTGTGTGTGTGATTGTTTCATGATTTTCCTTTTTAAAATAAACAAGTATTTTGGTCGGTTCTTTGAAACAGATTTCTCTGTGTACTAAAAGAAATCGAGTCTTTAATTCGGTGATTGATGTGTTTGCTGTATCTTGATTGAAAACAAATAAAAGAGACAATTTGCGGCCTCGAGTCACATGGCTGAATACATGTCACACGAGGATAAAAGGTAAAGGGTCGATGAACACATGGCACAGGAGAAGAGTTCGCAGATACAATTCCAACAGCAGCTTTTTTGAATGATAGTTCCGTCGCTCTTAATGGCAATGTGCATGCGTTCCCTGAATACCTTTTTGAACAAACTAGTGTATGCATGACGAATTGTTTTGCCGTAATACACATGATGTTGATGACGATGTGTGTGTGTGTGTGTGTGTGTGTGTGTGTGTGTGTGTGTGTGTGTGCGTGCGTGCGTGCGCGCGCGCGCATGCGCGCGTGAGGAATTTGTTTCGTCTCTGCGAATTACAAAAGAAAAAAACAGAAGAAGCAAGACAATATTTCTCCTTGCTGTTTATTTGTTCTCTTTGTATGCACAGCAAAGTTACAAAGACGAGTGTTCACCTCCTCATCATTTAAACTGTATAGTTCGGTATCAGACGTTTTGGTAATTCTGTAGTTTTCTGTCCCAAGTGATGTATCTCACAGTCCATCCAGGCTTGTCCTCCCATTTTCTACACCCCAGTCCACACACAGGTGTAAGTCAGTTCCCCATCAGGCCAGCCACCATCGAGGACTCAGCACTGAGACAGAGCCTCTATGGTGTTGCTCGATGGTGATCGTGTCAATTCATCGCACAAAAAGTCAGTAGACATCGCCTTCTCCCTCTGGTCCCTTTGACTCTCTCTCACCTCTCTTCCCTCCTCCTCTCCCGCACACGACTTGACTTTACTAACGTCAATAAGTGGTGTGCGTGTGTGTGTGTGTGTGTGTGTGTGTGTGTGTGTGTGTGTGAGAGAGAGAGAGAGAGAGAGAGAGAGAGAGAGAGAGAGAGAGCATTTGCATGGGTGTTTGTGTGTGTTGAAGGTAACAGTCTGTAGGTGTGTTTCCATGAGCTGGTGTGTAACTTCTTCTTCTTCTGCGTTCCCTGGTCATGCTGGTCGAATAGAAAGTCCTGTAGCTTTGGCAAAGTCAGCGGTCCGTCGGAGTGAGTCCGCCACAGCTTTTCTTGGAGTTCCACTGCACTGGGCCAAAACTCACGCCGCAGGCTGTCGAACGTGGGACAGGACTGAAGTACGTGGGCTGGGTTTTGTGGGCCAGTGACACATGGGCACTCATCTGTGTGCGATATGTTCAGGCGATAGAGGTGGGAGAGCAACTGACAATGTCCAGTTCTTAGTCTGAAGATGGCGACTTGTTGGGCACGCTCAAGATGGTGAATGTCATCCTTCTCTACCTCCACCTGTAGTCTTTCTGTCCATGCTGTCCTGAAATGGCTGCGGATGATGGTCTTCGCTTCTCTGTAGCATACAGCATGGGCTATTTGGTCTTGTTGGCTGCCCGCCTTGGAGAGTCTGTCCGCCTCTTCATATCCTGCAATACCACAGTGGGAAGGAATCCACTGCAGGACTGGTGTTGTTTCCCTGCTCAAGGTGTGCAGTTCCTGTATGATTTCCTGTAGGATCTGCGCTCCTTCTCTCCTCTGGAGGCTTTGGACGGCTCGACAATCTGTAAAGAACACCGTGTGGGTTGGTAAGATGTCCCTTTCATTTAGTATCTGTACAGCAGTGAGAAGGGCATATGCTTCTGCTCTGTAGTTAGTTGAGAAGCTACCAGTGGCTACAGACTTGCTGATGGAACTGCCATTTGGGAACTTGATGAAAACACCGCCTCCCTCATTTCGTACAGCTTTCTCCGCAGAGCCATCTGTGTAGACTCGGGCCCAAGTAGTGCTTGGGTAGTACCTTTTTTTTTTTTTTACTGCATACATGGCCACAATCATCCAATTGATTTTTACGCCGTTTGGCTAGGGCCTCAAGAGTCCGGGACTTGAGTTCTGTTTCGCTGTGGTCTTCTTTAGTTCCAATGCCAAGAATGTCAAGACTGATGGGGGGAGTATCAGCTGTCCACTCTACGCAGTCTTGGAGCATTTCCACTGGGTGGTCTGCCGTTGGTAGCAATTTTCTGTACTTTTCCTGAAGCGCCTTGCTTAGATGGTTGGGGCTCAGGCGCTTAAGTCCGTTCTTTGTTGGAACATAGAGTTTGGTGTGCAGTTGATGGGATGTGAGTCTTTTCATCTTTTCACTTTGTCTTAGTTGTTTTTCCTCTCTTCGTTCGTCCAACGAGTGGAGGCCTGATGTTTTCTCCATTGCAGCAATCGGAGTGGTCTTCATTCCTCCTGTGATCAAGCGGAGGCCTGCATTCTGCACTCTGGTCATGTTCATGTTGGTCCTGGCGGCTGTTGACCAGGCGTTGGAAGCATATTCCATGTGGGGTCTTACAGTGCCACTGTATACGTGGGTCACGTTCTTCATGTTAGCTCCCCATTTTGTTCCAGCCAGTTTCTTCATCACAGCCATCTTTCTCACTGCTTTGCTGTGCATTGTATTGATGTGTGGGGACCACGTTAGCCTTCTGTCCAGCTTTACCCCAAGATAGGTTGGGGTATCTTCTTGTGGAAAGTCTTGGCCTTTTATCTGAAGGGTGAAAGCCTCTCTCTTTGGGGAGAGTGAGAAGTAAGTGGCCCCCGTTTTGGTCCTGTTGATGGTGACCATCCACTCGTTTGCCCAATTTGAGATGCAATTCATTGCTTCCTGAATTCTGTAAGCCGCTGTGTTTGTCTGTTCTGCTTTTGTCCATACGGCAAGGTCATCTGCATGGAGCGTCCTTGAGACATGGGTTGTCAGTGGGTCAGTAATGTCATCGATGAAGACGAGGAAAAGAGTTGGTGATATGACACTACCCTGAGGACCCCCTCCCTGATCTTCACCAGTGGGCTTGTCTGGCCTTCCAGTTTGACTCGAGCTGTTCGCTGGAACAAGTAGCTCTGGATCCACCAGAACATGTTTCCGCATACGTTTTTTCCGGAGGAGCTTGAAGAGGAGACCTTCTTTCCACACTTTATCGAATGCTTTGCTTAAGTCTACAAAGACGGCTAGAGTTTTCATTTTATCTTGAAAGCCGTTTTCAATGTCTTGGGTGAGGAGGGTGATTTGTTTGTCAGTGTTTCTGTTGTTCCTGAAGCCTGACTGTATGGGCTTGATATGTGTGTAACTAAAAAGCAGGATCCCGATTTCAATAGCTTGACACGTATGTGTACTTGCTTACAGTCTGTCTGTCATATTCAGGAGAGTGGAATCAGCGACAGAATTATGTTATCACTAGGAACAACCAGACTCGGATCTTTACTCTGGAAGTCAAAGCAAGATTGAAATGGTTGTGCTTGTTTCTCATGCCATTGTTGCTCATTCTCAGAGGCTAGAGATTTTGGCAATAGTGTAATAAATTAAGAGGTGTGCATTTCTGAACACCTGGCCGACCCCCCCCCCCCCTCCCACCCGCCCCCTCCATTACAGCCTCAAACCAGTCTCTCTGCACTTCAGCCATCCCTGACAAACACCAATCAAATCTAACAAGTCCTGGTGCTGTGGCAATCAGAAAGGGGTAACTTTGACCACACCATGCAGGAATCCCATTTTATTGCCAGAGTGGGGTCCCTTTGCCCACGTGGCATCAACAGCCTTAATTGGCATGTACCTCGCCACCCCGACGGCTCTGACCCTCATATTCTCCACAAACACACTACCCATCACTTGTTTCATGTATGTTATGATATTTTCTCTTCTCTCCTTTATTTACCCTTGTCAATTTCCTTAAAGAACATGTTCTTTACTTACATATCTATTTGCCCCATTTTCTTATCCTGATTTTGTTCTCAAATACATGCACTTCTTCTTCGCATGCATGTTTTCCTTTGTCCCCCCTCCCCTCTTCTTTTTATTAGTACCCACAGCTTTTTTAACCACATACCAGTTTCATTTTTCCCCTCTTTATTTTGGTTATTATTACTATTATATTATCATTATTAGTACTATTATCATTACGGATAGTAATACTAATAATATAACAATGATTATTATTACCATCTTCATCATCATCGTCATCATCATTATCATTATCATTCTTCTTCTTCTTCTTCTTCTTCTCATTGTTGTTGTTGTTTGATGTCATTATGATCATGATCATCATCATGATGATGATCATCATCATAATGATAAAATAAATATTGTTGTTATCTTCGTCGTCGTGGTCGTCGTCGTCGTCGTCGTCATCATCATCGCCATCATCATCATCATCATCATCATCATCATCATTTTCAGAGAGAGAGAGAGAGAGAGAGAGAGAGAGAGAGCTCTGATGGGGATTGCACAAATGAACGTCCAGTCCACAAGCCCACAACACTAACCGTTGCAGAATGGTGGATGGCTTCTGACGTAACATGCTGGTAATTCTATATAGGCCATGGGCCCATTGACTCTACCTGTCTGTGCAGTCCATGCCTGGCTAATGATGGCGGTGCTGCTTAGCTATATGAAGATAGTGGCCTGGACTTGATTGATTCACCTTGTCTGCTTGGTCCATGTTAACCAGCATGGACAGTATCAGTCTGTCTGTGTGTGATCCACGTCAGCCCAGTATCTGTGTGTGGACTGATTCTGCCTGTCCGTGTGATCCAGCCCAGTGTGGACTGATTCTGTCTGTGTGATCCATGTCAGCCCAGTGTGGACTGATTCTGCCTGTCTGTGTGATCCATGTCAGCCCAGTGTGGACTGATTCTGTCTGTGTGATCCATGTCAACCCAGTGTGGACTGATTCTGTCTGTGTGATCCATGTCAGCCCAGTGTGGACTGATTCTGTCTGTCTGTGTGATCCATGTCAGCCCAGTATGGACTGATTCTGTCTGTGTGATCCATGTCAGCCCAGTGTGGACTGATTCTGTCTGTCTGTGTGATCCATGTCAGCTCAGTGTGGACTGATTCTGTCTGTCTGTGTGATCCATGTCAGCCCAGTGTGGACTGATTCTGCCTGTCTGTGTGATCCATGACAGCCCAGTGTGGACTGATTCTGCCTGTCTGTGGGATCCATGTCAGCCCAGTGTGGACTGATTCTGCCTGTCTGTGGGATCCATGTCAGCCCAGTATCTGTGTGACCCATGTCGGCCCAGTGTCGACTGTCATAAAACGACACACCGAGCTGACCGTGGGCCCACAGCTTTGTTCAGATGACGTCGCTATATCACAGGCCGCAGTTTTCTTCTAATGACGTCACTATGTCGACGACTGGCTGACGATCAAGCACGCAAAGGCAAGTTGAGCTGAGAAATTTGCTCTTGTTCAGCACAAAACCAAGGGATAAAGGATGAAAAGAAAGCAGCACTCTACTCTTACTTTGAACCAATGAATCAATCCAGGGTTCATCATATAGTCCTACCACACCGATAGAGACGACAAGACTGCACCTTCATCTGATCAACATTTTACTGTCAAAGCAAATGCAATCAAATATGTTATAACCTGTTACCCGTCCCCTCACTTGAAAAAAAAAGAAAAGAAATCTTCGTTGGAATCTTCGTTTTTGGCTAGTGCGGGAGGGAAGGGAACGAACGAACGAAAGATTTTAATCAGTATAGGCCATGGCCCCTTCCGATGGGAGTACAATATAACAAAAACAATTCATACAGTAAGGTAACATAATATAGTTTAACAATAAGAAGCTGACAGATAAGCACGATAACTATACACAATGAAAACGACAGTTGGGTTTAATTAACTGACCATAGTTGTGCGTCTCTTGAAGGCCTTGTATCAATGTACACATATACTCTTCAGTACGTTTTCATTTTTATTTGCCATGAGCAAAGCAGCTCGAAATAAGCAAGGATTTTCAAAGAATTTCCGAGGAATGCATTCATATCGTAAATCCTTCAGCACGGGACAACAAAGTAGGAAATGCAATTCGTCTTCATTTGCGTTTTTGCATAAAGGACAGAGCATACTAACGTTATTGGTATTTGCATATCAATACTAATGCGTTTTGATGTCTGAAATTCCTTATCGAAATCTTGTTAGATAACTTCCAAAATGCCAGCCAGTATTAAGTGAGATATGATTCACATCTAACAGATGTCTTAAAAGTTAAACAAAATGAATATCGCTCACTGTTCTGGATGTTTTCATGCCATTTTTGCCATCGATTATCAGTCAGTCTTTGCCGAAGCTGCTCTAAAACCGTATTTACATTTCCAACCCCTTGATCCATCCAAACAAACCCAAATCCAGTATAAAACAGAAAATCTTGAACACCTGAAACCCACGAGCTTTTACTACGTGATTCCAATCTCAGCAACATCTTATATGCTTTTAGTGATAATAATCATCATCCATTGAACAATCTTCAGCCAGTATCTGATGCAATGCCCAGATGAATTGATATAGACTGGATAGCGGTTTGTTTCCCCATAAACACATTCATTGGGTGTCTTCATGTGAATCCCTAAATTTCTTAAGAGCAAGTACATTAATTATTTTAATATGAACAGCAGATTTATCTAGGCCCCAGATATCAGCACCATACTGAGCAACTGCTTGAACCTGAGCATCAAAGAGTTTACGAAACACTGTCAAGGAATTATTATTCAGCGTGTATGATTTTTTTTCAAGATAAACAATAAGGCATTTTTCGCTCTGCTTGCAAGATCCTGACTTGCAACTGTAAAGCTTAAGCGTGTAGAGAAATAGATACCAAGGTATTTATAACAATTTACAAAGCCATCCTCTATCAATTAAAAGACCATCTTTCGCTTGCTGCCAAGTAAGCTCCTTTTCTGAAAACCACAACATTACTCTTTTTCATATTTACTTTTAGCTGAAGTTTAGAAGCTGACTGCAACAAATTGTTTACCTGAGTCTGGAGGCCAATTGGAGTCTCAGATAATAAGACAATATCATCAGCAAGTAACAAAACAAATAATTCAATACAGTCAGGAGAACGTGTTGCACTGTGTCTTCTAAAGCTAATTCGTTTATAAACAATGAGAAAAGAACAAGGCTACAAGCATCACCTCATTTTACACCCTGTGTACATAAACTGTAAGCAGTAAGTTCCCCACCAGATCTTACTCTTGCTTTAACATATTGTACATATTTTAAAAACATTGATATAATTTGCCATTGATGCCGTTCTTTTTCACTATTGGCCAGAGTAATTTTCCAGAAACATAGTCAAACGCTTTATCAAAATCAATAAAAGCTACATACAGCTTACGATTACATGAAAACTGCTTTTGAACTAAAGCTAAAAGAGTGAACATGTGATCTACATTGGAATGATTCTTTTTGAAGCCAACTTGATATTCACCAGTCATATCATTTTGATCAATCCATTTTTGTAATCTGTTGTTAATAATACAGCTGTACAATTTGCTGCTTATATCAGACAGTGAGATGCCTATGTAATTGCCAGGATCATTTGCAGTACCTTTCTTAAATAGTGTGATGATCGATTCAGACCAGCTTTCAGGATACAGTCCTGTATCAAAAAAGAGCACTGAAAAGTCTAAGAAAGAATTCGATCACGATACCATCACCATTATTAAATAGCTCGCCAATCAAACCGTCAGGACCCGCAGACTTTCCATTCTTTATTTTTCTTTTTCATCGCAAATAGAATCTCCTCTTTTGAGATAGGACCATCCAAGTAGCTTTTTTCATTAATTTCTTCTGTGTCTGCTTTATTGCAACTATCATTTTCCAACAGAGTTTTGAAATGCTGTAAGCACTCTTCAGTAGAAATGTTATTGTGTATATATGTCTTTACAGAAATACTATGAACATTTTTCCAGAATTCCTTCTGATCATGTAGTGAGTTAATTAAATCATCGAGTAACGATTTTTTGTGCTTTGTTTCCTTTCTCTGCAAGATATTTTTGTATTGTCGTCGAGCCTTACAATATTTTACGCGATCTTTACAATCAAGGGCTCCGCAAAACACTCTTAAAAGTTTTCTCGTATTTGTTTTGGTCATTCTACATTCTCGATCAAACCATGAGTCATTCCTTCCACTTGGGTTTATTTTTTTTTCATACATTCTACTTTCTTTATAATACAATCATTAAATATATATAAAGCTACATTGATATCTTTGTCTATGAAACTAACAGCTGTTTCCAGCATTTGCAGAGTATCATTGTGGTTCATCAAACTCCGAAAAATGATCGCATTATTATCATTCCATTTGAATTTCTCAAAATACTGAACCTCCTTGTACTTATTCACAACAGGACTGACAGTTTGTGAAGTGCCAAGGTGCATTTCCAGAGGAAGATGGTCAAAATCAGTGTGGTCGGTTACATACAAATGCGTCGATGATTTTACGTATATGTAAAAATTAGTGGATATCAAAAAACAATCATTGACAATACTCCCTGTATCAGAGATGTATGTGAAACGACCTTCGCGGTCGCCATTACACACACCATTTACAATACATAATTCAAACGTTGCACACATATTCAAAAGAAAATTTCCATACTTATTGAGTACACTGTCTTCAGAGCACCTCTTATCATAGCATGACGAGCTTTTGACTTGAGAATAACAAAGATACCCGTCATCAGACAGTTCTGGACTCAAATTTGCTGTTCTAGCGTTTAAGTCTCCGTTTAGTAATAGGACAACGTCAGGAAATTCCACAATATTACCAGCAATAATATTTTCAAGCATAGTGATGCCATTATTTATACCAAAAAAGAGATAGAATGGTGAAATTTCCGGAGGTATATAGGTACAGATATACATGACATCCTCTGGCAAACCAGGAACACGTTTTGAAATTAGAATCATCATCGTGTAATTACATTCGTTATATATATATATATATTGTATATATTTCAGTACCTCAGTTTTTACCGACAAATTATCCCTCTGATCTTCTCCCTTGCACTGTAAACTGGATCGCTGGTTTACAGAAGATTTTGTAATTTTCAAATGCAGAAGAGTAAAGATTTTCAACAAAAGTTTCAACGAAACAAATGAAATCAAACAACAAAATATAATCAATAAAACGTTGGTTGTTTAACTTCAACAATAAGCCATTTACATTCCAATGTAAAAACGACACGCAAATTTTAGAATCAAATGCACCATTCGGTCTACAGTCACTCTCACGCACACATTGTATGTTTGCCTGTTTTGTCATTGATTTATTATTTTCATTTTCAGAACAACAATCACCATCCTGAGAAATTTGATTTATATGGGAATAAACTGGAATACAAAAACTATCACTTCCATGTTTCTCACTACACTTATTTAAATCTATAGTAGGGTTGGTTTTACTTTTTCCAGAAAGGTCACTCGGTGGTGTGATCGACCCAGTCTGTGATTGACAAGAGGTCACAGGCGAGTTAACACGGCCACCTTGAGCACTGCCGTTAGACGGCAGCGACGACATGGCAGCAGTGTCACTCACTGTGTCACAGCTCAGTGTTGACATGCTTTAGCACATGAAAGCGACGGGGCAGTATTTAGGTGAGACAGTGACTACCGATGAAACGTCTAAAAAAATCAGGCACAAAAAATATACGCAGAGGAGATATATGAAGTACACTGCTTTTGAAATCAGGCCGGCTGGACCATTAAGCCATTGGTTTTAACTTGTTCCGTCTGTCCAGACAGAACCTCACTCCATCTATAATCAAATGATTTAAAACCATGCTAGCTCTTATATATTTTCTTTCCTGGCATTCTTTAAATGCGGAACCAGGTTCCTCCTTATATCCCTTACTCTTGGAGAAAAATCTTCACCAATGAAAATTTTTTTTCCCTGTAAATTGTGTCTAGCATTCAGAACTCGTTCCTTATCTTTATAAAATGTGCGCCTTCCAATAATAGGGGAATCATGTTTTCTATTCAAACGATGAAGTCTGTCAAATTCTATGTCTTTGGTTAAGTCTAATTTGTCTGTCAGCAGGTCTTTTACAAGCCCTTCACATTCATCTCTAGTTTCATTATCATGTCTTCGTATTCCGTAAAAGATAGTGCTATTCCTTTTCGATCGTCCCTCTAATTCATCAGGTTTTTGTTCTAAGGTTTCAGTTTGTTCACACAGAGTTTGATTTTGTTCTTGTAAATGCTGGTTTTCATGTTTTAAGTCTATCACTTCCTCCCTCAAAGATGCCACATCATCATGCAAACCTGCACACATGTCCTTCACTTCTTTCACATCCTTCTTCAGTTCATCAAACTTTCAGTAAGAGAGGCCAAAATGTTTTTCAACACTAGGTCACCAGATGTCTTAGATGGGGTAGTTGGGGATCCAGCGGAACCACTGCTTGCAGATGCCAGCCAGGTCTGTCTCAAGCTGTCCATTCTCCCAGCAGGTCCAGGTCGCGGGTTGCGTTGCCAGCCAGTGTGTCTGCTCTCTCGTTTCCTTTAACTCCAGCATGTCCAGGGCAGTACATCCATATGAGTCTCTCCAATGGAAGGCTGTGCATTAGTTCATTCCAAGCAGGGCTTCCCATTCCACTTTTCACTTTCTGAAGTAGGTTCATGGAGTCATTCAGTCATTCAGGAAATGGCTTGGTGTCCCACCCTGTCTGACTGACATAGCGCTGTACTGTCGCCAAGCAAAGCTGAAACTACCACTGAAATCCATCCTGGAGGAATACAAAGCAGGGAAGATCAGACTTCAAAGCATGCTGGAGGACTCAGGAGACAAGGTGGTAGAAGCAATCAAGCCCCAGCTGAAGACAGGCAGAAAATGGAAAGTTCAAGAGGCGATGGATTCTGCAAAAGAAAGTCTCAAGATCAGAGAAATAACAGGACACACACAGACCAACAGACAAGGACTGGGGGTGACCAAAACTGAATGGTGGTCAAAGGCCAAAGGAAAAGCCAAAAGAGACATGATGATTCAGGAGATGAGAAAAGAAGAAGACCAAAAAAGACTCCAAAAAGCAGTCCAGCAGAGCCAGCAAGGGCAATGGACAACGTGGGAGAATGCACTCCAAAGAAGTCTCACTTGGAATGACATTTGGCACATGGCCCCTCTCAGGATCAGCTTCATTCTCAGATCTGCATATGACCTTCTGCCCTCAAATGCAAACCTGGTGAAGTGGGGGAAAACAGACGATCCTGCATGCCCCCTCTGCCATGAAAAACAAACAGTGGAGCATGTCCTAAGCTCATGTAAAGTAGCCCTGGCTCAAGGAAGGTACACATGGAGGCACAACCAAGTGCTCAAAGAGATTGTACAAGTAGTCTGGGCTAGTACCAACACCACAAAAGGGAAAATCAGGACTCCAAAAGCACCCGCAACATTCTTCACGGCAGGAGGCAGCAAATCATGGCCAAGAACAACAGTGCCACTCGAAACATGCAGGCAGAGTCTGCTGGACGGGGCAGATGACTGGGAGTGCACTGCAGACCTCCCAGAATGGAAGAGTCACCCAGAGATCATCAGCAAGAGTGGCATGAGACCAGACATAGTAGTCCACTCTAAGTCAACCAAGCAGCTGATCATGATCGAGCTCACGGTGCCATATGAGAACAGAATGGAGGCAGCTCAAATCTACAAGACTGAAAAGTATGCTGATCTGGCAAACAGCCTGAGGAGAGAAGGCTATCAGGTCAAAGTCCTCACTGCAGAAATTGGAGCTAGGGGGTTTGTAGGAACGTCTGCATACAGCCTCATGAAACAGCTCTCAGTTGCAGGGAAGGAAAAAACCAGAGCCCTGAAAGCAATGGCAGAAGCGGCAGAGAGGTGTTCAAGCTGGATCTGGTCAAGGAGGAACAAAAATGAACTTCATAAGGCTTAATTTCCCTACAAATATCAGGTGTCCCTGTGGCTCAGTGGTTAAAGCGCGAGTCATTAAGTGGAAAATGAGCATGCCCAGAGGGTCATGGGTTCGAATCCCAGCCATGGCTCGTCCCAAGATGGGAAAAAAAGGGGCAGCAGAGGGACGTCCGGAGTCATGAACCGGGTGTGGCCCAACCCCCCTAGAGTGTCAGGAGATAAGGGCCGAAACACTTGCTTGAAGGGGGCTTCTCTTCTGAGGACTCTCTGCTGCCACGCTCAACACGAGTTTCTTTCTACTGGTGGCTTGTTGAGTTTGAAACTGGTTTATGAATGTATGCCAGTGGAGTGCTTGTGTCAATGCTTCTACCTCCATTGTTAGACTTGAAGTTGTTAAACTGTGCGCACCATTGTCTTCCTGAATAGTTCGGCCATTTTGCTTCACTGTGTATCCCCAGCCTGACTTACCTTTGGTGACAGAACCGTCAGTGTATATCAAAATATCATCTTTTGTGCAAAGGTCTTCTAACAGCATCGGAATTTCTGCGTTGGTTTTGCCTTCTGGCCATTCTCGACAATGTCTTCCAAGTTCTGGAGCGATGGCAATTTGGTAGAGGTGCTTCAAGTGGTCTGGATATTTCTCCCATCCCTTGGTTTCTTTGACTTCTGCTAACTGGCACACAAGCTGTATACTGTCTTCTGCCTGTCCCATCCATGATTTTTCCACGTCCTAGCCGAGTGCCTTTTGTTTCCTTGACCGCTGCATGAAGTGGGTTTGGGGGATTTTCAAGGGCTGTGAAATATGTCTCCACCTGTTCCAGCTCGTGTCTTGTCTGCATTGAAGGAAGGTCGAGCAGGTATCGCATAGTTTGAACTGGTCTGTCCTTTGTGGTTCCCAGGATCAATCTCATTGCTTCATTTTGAATTCTTTCTAATTTGAGAAGGTTGCTGTTGGACAGTGTTGTAAGCCCTAATCCATAATCTATCACACTGAGTACAAGTGCGTGATATAGTCGGTAGAGATGGCGCTGTTCAATGCCTTTAGCTGCCATTGCTTTCATGGCAGATAAGCCTTTTTTGCATTTAAGAACAATATTCTCAACATGGTTTCTAAAGGTTAGCATTCTGTCAAAGCCTATACCCAAATAGCGCAGGTTGTTAGTTGATTCAACTGGTATTCCATTGAAGGAAACTGGTGAGGGTACTTGTCCTGATGTCTTGTTGTTGAGAGTGCAGACTAATGTCTGGGCTTTTGTAGGGCTGATGGACGATCCAGTTTCTTGACACCACTGAGCAATGTGGTTCAACTGTTCCTGAACTGCTTTCGTTCTTTCTTCAGCATTCTTTGATGTTTTGTAGATCAGGCCGTCATGTGCAAATGTCATCACTCGAACATTTCCGTTTCTGTTGA
>CM065735.1:54966144-54986144 GCA_033310375.1 Conus canariensis | reverse complement strand
ATCGTTATCGATTGAAACTCCAGAATCAGTAATTCTTTTTGACGTGTACGTTGCTAGTGTTTTTTGAGAAGCTATAGATTTTGCTCTTTTAGGAAAATCAATATCTGACCTCATTTTTATTTCAGATCTAATGTGCGTTTTATTAGTTGTACTCTTGATAACAAATTTACAACACGCTAACTCTCTGTATTCATCTAGGGGAAGCATCTGCGCTTCATAATACGTACGAGAAGATGATGCATGCACCGGAAGGCCAAGTGCTAATTTCAATGCCTTGCATTCAATACTTTCAAGCTTTTTCAATAGGTATTTGGGAGCGCTAAAGATTACTTCTTGGGCATATGTTATTTTCGACCTCATTAAAGATTTACATAGAGTTATCAATGTAGATGAATTCTGTCCCCATTTTTCTTTAGAAATAATTTTAAGGAAATTTAATATTTTCCTCGCCTTTGTTAATAAGTATTCAATATGAGCGTTCCATGATAGTTTAGATGTGAAATGGACTCCTAGGAATTTAACTTCTGTCACGTATTTAAGAGGTGTTTCGCCCAATGTAAAAACAGGCAGTTTTTCTGGATTATTACCACTATTGAAAAGAATTATATTTGTTTTTTCAACAGATAAGTTCAATCCATTTAACTTCATGTATTCCGACATCCTATTTAGTTCGTCTTGATTGATCTTTCTGATGAAACTTATATCACGCTGTGGAGTTTTCTTTTTAAGAGTTACTTCCATCCACATGCAAATGTCGTCTGCATATTGAACGAGAACTACCTTTTTAGATAACTTATTTGGCAAATCATACAATAGCAATGAGAAAAGAAGCGGAGCTAACACTGACCCTTGTGGGATTCCCATTGACAAAGTTCTACCGGTGGAATATGATTTTCCTACTCTTGTTTGTATTACCCTATCTTTCAGAAAGCATTTAACATAATTGTATACATTTCCTGATAGTCCAATATTTTTAAGTTTGTTTAATAGCTGTGAATGCCACACTTGATCGTAAGCCTTGGTTATGTCAAAAAATGTAGCCAGGACACATTTACGTCTTGCAAATTGTTTCTTTATATTTGTTGATAATTTCACTAATATTTCTGTAGTAGATCTCCCTTTACGAAAGCCAGCTTGATTAATAGGAATGATGTCATTTTTTTCGCAGTAATATGCTAGTCTATTCAAAACAATTCTTTCTGATAGTTTACAGACGTGTGATGTTAATGCTATAGGTCTGTAATTTTTAGGATCCCTAGAAGACTTTCCTTGTTTATGAACTGGTACAATAATTGTCTGTTTCCATATTTTGGGCATGTCGCTACTATTCCAGCAAGTACTTAGCAAAGCATGAAGAAAAACTACAAGATTTTCAGGTAAATTCTTTAGCATCTGATTAGATATTGCATCTAAACCAACTGATGATTTCCGTATTGGAATGGCTCTAATGGCTTCTTTTACTTCATATACAGTTATAGGAGCATTAATGCTTATGCTATTATCTGATGGTGGATCATCATATGTTATATTACTTTCTTCTTTTTCTCTGTAAGTTCGGTCAGTGTTTGTTAGACCCTCAGGACGGCTGACTTCAGCGAATAAGTTTACAAAAACTTCTGCTTTCTCTTTAGTAGTGGGCAGATTGTTGTTATCTATTTTTATGGGATACTGTGGTGATGTCAGTCCATTTTTCATAGCTTTCAGTTCTTCCCATACTTTTCCCATATCCTTACAATGTTTTACTTCAGAGTTACAGAAATCATCCCAATGTTTCAATTTTGCATATTCTATTGCATCATCACTTTCTTTACCCGTCTTTTTCATTTTTTCATGATTACTTGCTGATCTTTTTTTACAATATATCTTAAATCTTTCTTTTTTCTTGTTATTTGCGCGTTCACATTCCTTGTTCCACCACACATTTCCATTGTGTTTTTTAGATTTTTTGTTTTTTATTTTTGGGATCGATTTATCTGCTGCTGTTAGGATAAATCTGCAGAATTTATCATACTGATTGTCTATATTTTCTTCAGTAGAATAATCTAAATCTATGTTTTTAAGGATGTCTTTGAACAGTGACCAATCTGCACACTTGTAATTATACTTTGGAATAACATCTTCTGTGTTTTCTACTTCTTCTGCTATGTTATTTAAAGATATTATGACTGGAATATGATCTGATCCTAAAGAGTCATCTCCCGTTTCCCACACTGCGTTGACTACCAATGATGGAGATACAAAAGTTAAATCAATGGCTGAGGGATTATGGTTAGATATATCTGGAATACGAGTTATGTTTCCATTATTCAGTATGTAAAGAATAGAATCCGCTATGTTATCTAACAAACGATTATTAGAAATATAGGAACAACTCTTATCCCAGAAAGGGGCATGTGCATTAAAATCACCCCCAATAACCCACTTATCCGTTTGATCTTGGAACCCTTTCAACCATTCAGTGTTCTTATTATCAGGACCTTTTGGAAGATAAATTGAAGCAACATTAAGAATCAAGGATGAAGTGAACTTAACCATAGCTGCACAGCATGACACAGAGGAAATATTATACACTGGTGGAGTTCTTTCACAAAAGTCCAGGTCTTCACGCACATAAATGGCTGTTTGCACTCTGTCTCCACATTGTTCGTAAACCGGAGGGTGGTAAAATCCAGGTAGATATGGTAATTTATCACAGCTCACATTTAAAGATTGTAGTAATAAAACATGAAACTTATTTGCTACTAGATATTGATTTAAGTATGATAGATTTTTCGTTATAGAACGACAATTCCACTGTAGAAATGTAATGTTTGGCTTTTTATGTGCTTTCATTTATATATCACAATAATTGATATCATTTAGACATTAACTATCTTAGAGATGACTATAGATGAAAACAGAAAATCTTGATGATTGACTGTAAACAGCTGAGAGTCAAAGTACGACCAGTTTAGTAGAACCAAGGACGTGGAAAAGGTGGAGGGTGAAAACCTTGGCAACTGTAACGAAAGGCTGCGGGTCTCCTCCGTGGCTTTTCCCAAAACATTCCATGCAGGTGTTTGCCCAGGGTCCTCGCGATGGTGCTCGCTCCTCTGGTCGTGGGGTGAACGTCGTCTTCTGTCTTCCATCCTCAACTCGTTAAAGGAGACGAAAGTAATGTCGTTTTCTGTCTGTAGTTTCTGTCTTGTCATTGCGTTGAACAGATCTTTCTTAATGTCTAGTGTTTTATTTTTGACAGGAGCCACTTGACTTACTACGATTTTGGCTTTGGGAAATTGACCTTTGGCCTCCTTGACGCATTTCTGCATTTCCGTGCTGCATTTCTCCGGATCTTTCCCCTTCAAATCGTTCACTCCTACATGCAGAACTACACATTCGGGTTCAGGATTCAGTGATACTTTTGCCTCGTTCAGAGCGCGTGTGCAATGCTCAATCTGATAAGCTTTTCTCTTTGCCACCTGCAGACCGTATGACAGGCCAAGTCTCCGTGCATCAACCTTCTTCATGATACTGTCATGTATCAGGAGGACACGAGGCAAGTCGCCACCAGATGTAGAAACAGAATGGGATACGTATTTCTTTGTTGTGCCAGACTGTTTTTCTTTGACGTTTTGTTTGTGTGGAGACTTGGAGTTTTCTATCTTTTGTTCCACAGATGTGTTACGCAATTTCGCAGAACCTTGTTTGACGTTGCTTTGATTCTTTACGTCACAATTCAGTTTTTGTTCTTTGTGGTTTTGTTTCATTTGGTTATTTTCTTTGTTTGGCCTAATGTACGGCTCGCACAATTCATCCACGCCCTTGTTGTGTTGGGGAGGAGATTTTGCCGGCAGCGATGTTGATGCAACTTTTGCATAAGAGCGGTGAGGCGTTGCGAAGGATGTTTCGGTCGATTCGGTCTGAATGGCGACACACGCGTGCGCGGAGAGAGAGAGAGTGCGCGTGCACTTATATGTTGTAATTGATGGTCTTGTTCTTCTTCCTAAGTCATCTTCTGACATTCACGCACACAGTCACAGCACACACAGACATACACAGACACACACAGACACACACAGACACACACACATACACGCGCGTGCACACACACACACACACACACACACACACACACACACACACACACACACACACACACACGAGCGTGTGTGCGTACGTTTGCTCGCTCTTACCCACACACATATGCACATATGTGCATGTGCACGTCCACACCGACACACGCCCTCACACACACGCATACACATAAGCACACAAATGCACATACACACGCACATGCGCACACGCCCACATACAAAGACACACACATACACACAGACATGTACACATATATAGCCTATATGCAGATACGTGTGCTCACACAAACCCACAAATCACACACACACACACACACACACACACACACACACACACACCACACACACACACACACACACACCACACACACACACACACACACACACACACACACACACACACACGTGCACACACACACACACACATACACACACACACACACAAACAAATGCGCACACATGCCTGCGCGCGCACACACACACACACACACACACACACACACGCACACATGCGCCCACGCACACACATGGGCCCATGCCCACACATCATACACACACGTGTACATCCACTACACACACACACACACACACACACACACACACACACACACACACACACACAAATGGTAGATAGGCACTCAAGGTCTGACCAGCGCGTTGACATCCGCTAAGTCGTAGCCACGAGACCCTCTTCTTCAATTGTCTCATCTTTGTTGTTAATTCATTTACCCTTCAGCTTCAAATCATGCGTAGTGTGGTCTCAAAACTTAGCGGATGTGGTGTAGCGTATATGGACTAGTCCGCACGCAGTGACGCCTCCTTGATGAAACTGAAACTGAAACTGAATCTACTGCCTGCATGAAATGATATAATAGTAAACCTGATGATTTCTTCTCAGAGGAAAACGCGAGTTACGTGTTGGAGCTGCTAAGTAAACAGTTAAACTGGCAGGGAATCTTAAATGAGGCAAGACACAGTAAACAGTGATTAACGAACAAGTTCTGTAACTCTTGCTCCCAAAATGAAGACACATAGACGCCCCTAACTCCAAACGAATGCTGCTTACGACACGGAATTGCCTAAATCGCATAAATGAAAACACATCGCCCTGATGGCTCATCGACTGTTCTGTGTGCTCTGTGCGGCTGATGAGTACAGTTCAGCAGAGCTGGATCACCATGTTCTGATACAGTTCTGAGCAGAACTCAGTAAAGCGGTGAAGGATACATCTTCCGTGGGGTATTTCATAAGTTGTCTTGAACAGTGATGATTAAGTATGCTGTGTATACACTCTGCTTATGTGTGCGTTCTGACCAGTGTCCTCTGTGATTTAGCTCCCGCCTTTTGTCACATATATCAATGATCTCTACAGTGACCCAAGGCATATTTGTTTGACGACGCCCACCAAGAATCTTATATGCAGTGTATATCATCCTACAATGAATACTGTTGTCAATGATTCTATATCTGCAGTGTATATCATCCTACAATGAATACCGTTGTCAATGATTCTATATCTGCAGTGTGTATCATCCTACAATGAATACTGTTGTCAATGATTCTATATCTGCAGTGTATATCATCCTACAATGAATACTGTTGTCAATGATTCTATATCTGCATCGTTTTCACCAAGGGCAATCAGAGGTGTAAATATCCCCCTCCCCCTCCCTCCCCCCTGTCATCGCCCATGGAATGCTTTGGCCTCCTTGTGATCCTTCGTGTGTTGTTTACAAACCCGAGTCCTGTGGTGTTTCCTTTCTTTATTTCATTCCAGTATCTGTTCCTGGGAAGCTTCTGGTGCTTGATGTACTCACACTGGATCAGAAGTATTTCTTCACCAACATGTAGCCAGTTAGAATATTAAATGTTTGTTTTGAGCAAATAAATTTAAAACGTCACTGGTAGGATTGATTGTTTCCCCCCCCCTCTCTCTCTCTCTCTCTCTCTCTCTCTCTCTCTCTGTGCGTGCGAGCGTGCTTGCTTGTGTGCGTGCATGTGTGCATACTTGTGTGCGTGTGTGCGTGCGTGCGTGTGTGTGTGCATGCTTTCAAGTGCGCGCGCGCGCGCGCGCGCGTGGTGTGTGTGTGTGTGTGTGTGTGTGTGTGTGTGTGTGTGTGTGAGAGAGAGAGAGAGAGAGAGAGAGAGGAGAGAGAAAAGAGAGAGGAAATTTTGGGCTGATTCTACATGTTACTTTAAGGTCAGCCTAGTGATGACATGATTTTCTCTGTCTGTCTGTGTGATCCAAGTCTGGCCAGTGTGGACTAATTTTGCCTGTCTGTATGATCCATGTCAGCCCAGTGTCGAATGTAACATTGCGACAGCGAGCTAATCACGGGCCTACAGCTTCGGTTGATTCTGTCACAAAATCAACGGTTGCCTGACAACAGCACATGCAACAGTGCAAACCAGAAACACACAATAATAAACAATATGACATTGCAGTTCACTGCAGTCCTGTGATTACTACCAACATGGCACATATGAAATTATCAGCTTAGGCAACACTGACTTAAAAGACACAAACAAATAGCTGTTGTCTTCTTTTTTGTTGATTGCTAAGACAGAGACACTGAGAGCTCAAATGAAATGTGCAGTCCACACAAGACTCTCCGATGTTCTACTGCAATCCTCCCAGAGTAGCGTGGCTGTGGACCAAGTGGCCAACATGTGATCGTGGAAGTGTGGAAAGAATTGCAGGACGTGGGCTTCCACCAATGTTGCTGTACTCCAGGGACATAGCACAGTGTTTCTAATGGGGCTGCAAACACAGGAGGCATCAGTTTGCAATGATCAGTTTTAAAGAGCAACGTCACGACTTAGTTTCCTCGGCAAAGCAAGTAGAACGTGTCTCTGCTGTTGTATTGTGAATGTTGATGTGGACAGATTTGTTTTTGTCACCTCCATGATTCGAAATTCTTCATAGGAAAACAACTGATCCTTCAGACTTTCCTTCCATCATTCCCTTACCAATCTGTCTATTTCTTCCCAGGGACGTCACAGTAGACGTGGATCCACTGGATTATAGAGTTCTTGTACAGCAGACATCACTGTGACAAAATTATTCAGCGCGTTATTTTGAGGAATTTACGAACATGTAAACGCATTTGTAAAAAAAAAAAAAAAAATAGAGAGAGAGAACGGTGAGGACCTGAGTCTGGCCTGGGACTGTAGTTGTTTTTCATTTATCGCTGTCTCCATTACGATGTGGAGAGGCTGACCGCCAGGTCGGTAGTTCGACATAGTTTGCTGTACACTGTGATACTCCACTTTGACTGTGTTCGTGGGCGGCTCTGCTTGCCATGTGGGGACAGTGACTTGAGAATTCTCTGTTACGACGTGGAGAGGCTGACCGCCAGGTCAGTAGCTCAAAGTAGTTTGCTGTACTCTGTGGGACTACACTTCGTCTGTGTTTGTTAGCTCTGCTTGCCGTGAGGTTGGTGCTATAGACTAACTTGGGCTCGGTGCAGCCAAGTATATGGACTGTGTCTGTTGGGACACTACTGACGGTGCCAGCGAGGTCTATGCCAATGAGATTGTGCTATGACATACCTGAGCTGATGTGAAATATTGATCTGCACGCTATGTGGTGGCGTGTATTGATTTTGTGATGTATCATAATAATATGATAATATGTGATATGACAATTTTGTGAGTACTACGGTTAAAGCTCCCTGTACTATTGCATACTTTAGTCGATGTGAAATATTGATCTGCACGCCATGTGGTGGCGTGTACTGATTTTGTGATAAATCATGATACTATGATAAGTTGTGTGATATGACAACTTTGCTTAGTGCGACAGTTGAAGCTCCCTGTGCTTTTACATACCTTAGTTGATGTGAAATATTGATCTGCACGCCATGTGGTGGCGTGTATTGATTTTGTGATGAATCAAAATGATATATGTGATATATCACCCCACACAACAGTCGTCCCACCAGGCCTCGCTGCCACAACAGCAACAGTGAGCTGGAGAAGACAGGGCGACCCTGTCGAAATATTCTCCAAGTAAGATTTTGATTCTGAGTCTGTAACTACTTTTCTAATGCAGAATCCAGAAACCAGAAACCTATATTCTCATATATATATATATATATATATATATATATATATATATATATATATATATATATATATATGTGTGTGTGTGTGTGTGTGTGTGTGTGTGTGTGTGTGTGTGTGTGTGTGATATGATGTATTGATATGTGTTTAGGTTTGATGGTTCAGGCAGCAATGAAAGAACGAAACTTAACTTGTGTGTTGCCTGGCTAACCATGTTCGTATGGTGCGATTGTGTGTAGGGAATAATCGTTACACGCATCCACACTTTCGAAAGTGAGAGTCAGGCAGTAATACATACAGCACCACACCATCCGTAACACACGAATAAAGAAGGTTCTCACAAAAGAAATGGAAAAAAGCAGTTACACATATATACTATGCAAAACTATTATGAATACATCGCTCGTAGTCGCTTTTGTGTACCTGGCAAGATCAAAGAGGACACGCTCATTTCTTGTTGCTAAGAGTAAGTTGACTCCAAAACTACTAGGATCAAACTAATACTTTGACTTCAGAAATTTTACTCGAAGGTCATTGAGAGCAGGACAGCAAAATATAAAATGCATTTCATCTTCCTTGGCCTGGTAACATAACCGACATATCAGTCCATTTTCATTCAAAACACTATATCTAAACCGATGACAAGCTATGTCAGAGATACCAAATCTAAACACTTAATATGCCTCTCCATATTCATTTTAATGTATGGTTCTATCATATACGTTGTTTTAAACAGTCTGCACTGTACAAACCACTCACCGCTGTTGATATGGTCATGCCAGTCTTGCCATCTGAAATCAATCATTCTTTGTTTTTTAAGCGTTTCAAAAATCCTGATATGCTTTCAAAGCCCTGGTTGTCCCAAACATATGCAAAGCCCTATGAATTTAAGCACTCACGAACATTGGTAGCCCATGTCTTCTTCCCATTACAATCCAAATTTTGTAACGTCTTATACGCTTTAAGTGATATCTTTGTTTCCTCCATTATGGTTATTTTCAACTGATATTTAATACATTTAAAAGAAGAATTAATATAAATCGGATACCCTCCAAGTTCACCGTAAACTAAATCATTTGGTGTTCGATTGTCTACATTCAAAAATCCTTTCATAGCATACAAATAAACATTCTCTATTACAACACCTTTCTTGAAAGCCCAGATTTCTGCTCCATACTGTAAAATTGACTGTACCCGAGAGTCAAATAATTCCAAAAAAAAAGAGAAGAAAATGCGCCACTATTCAACTTGTGCAAAATATGAAGTATAACTGTGACCGCTCTTTTTGCTATGTTTGCCAGATCTTGACGTCCAAAAGTGAAACATAATTTGGTAGTAAAATAGAACCCAAAATACTTGTATGCATTGACTACAACTATGTATTCCCCTCCATAGATCCATTTCTCATTACGTGCTAAAAATCCACCTTTACGGAACACAATAATATTGGTCTTATTCATGTTAACTTTAAACTCTAATTTAGTTGCAGCTGAACACAAACTGTTCAGTTGTCTTTGAAAACCAACTACAGTCGTAGACAATAAAATAATGTCATCATGCATAAAGTAAGACCAACAGTTCCAGAAGATCAAAAATCACACCATGACGTCCATTTTGAATAGTCTCCAAAGCCAGTTCATTTATGAACAGAGAAAATAAAACAGGACTACAAACATCCCCTTGCTTACCCCTCTCGTACACTTGACAAAATCTGATAATGTCTCTCCCGCTCTAATTCTTGCTTTTCACCTTCGTATACATACCTGTCACACAATGATATAATTTACCTTTAATTCAAATTTTTAAACAAAATAAAGCACAGTTTCCGTGAAACTGAATCGAAAGCTTTCTCGAAATCCACAAAAGCCACATGCAGCTTCTGGTTATTTACAAATTGTTTTTGAATTGCAGCTAATAGACTAAACATGTAACCAATAGTACAGTAACCTTTTTTGAATCCTGCTTGATGTTCTCCTGTTATGTTATTCTGAGATATCCATTCATGTAGTCTATTATTATTAACAGAACTATTGCGTTTACTACAAACATTGCACAAAGAAATACCTCACTAATTATTTACATCGTTTATCTCCCCTTCTTAAACAAAGGTAAAATTATGGATTCTTTCCAATCTTCTGGATAAATCCCGGTGGCAAAATATAATTAAATAATTTAACTAAAAATCTTAAAACAGTCGCACCAGAATTCTTTAAAAACAACAACAACAACAACAACAACAACAACAACAACAACAACAACAACAACAAAAACTCCCCAATGAGGCCATCAGAGCCGGCAGTTGATACGATTCTTTAATTTCCTAATAGCAGTTAATATTTCCCGTCAGGATATTGGAATGTCAAAAGCAGTTTATCCATTACTTATTACATTGTCAGTCTCAGTGGACTCATCATCTTCCTTAACCAAAAGATTTTTAAAATGTAAGAACCAGTCCTACATTGGAATATTATTTGCAGGTTGTAATTTCTTTTTGGAAATCTTATGTATTCTTTTCTAAAATAGCTGCTGATTATTACCCGAAGACAGAAGATCGTTCAATAGGAGATCATTATCTTCTTTCTGTTTGCTTTCATTTAAAAAGTTATATTCCTTTCTCGCTATACAGAACAATATTCTATCATCTTTATCCATTGTTTTCAGAACAATTCTGAATAATCTACGTAGTTTACGTTTTTCTACCCTGCTTTCTAGATCAAACCAATTCTGTACAAATTTCTTATTTGTAGGCATAACTTTCCTCATAGTTTCAGCTTGGTATTTGATAGTTATATTAAACAAGTTCAGAGCTTCGTTAACATCCACAAAAATAAGTTTCAGTGGCATTTAACTTTTCTGAACATTTGATGAATTCATGCATAAAGAAAATTGTTGACTGTAGTCTTGATTCCAGCAATATTTAACAATAAAGTGACTATCATTTACATTAGGGGCAAAACTGGTATGCGACTGTTCATTTGGCATTTCCATTCACAAAACCAGGGGTAAATGATCAGAATCATATCTTTCCATCACATTAAGAGTCATCTTTTTATACATTAGTTTAAAAAAATGTAGACATTAGAAAATAAACATTCACACTACTCCCCACATCCGAAATATATGTGAAATGACCTTCAAGATCGCCATTCTATACTCCATTCATAATTGTCAATCCTCGCACAGTGCACATGCTAAAAAGATTTTTTTCCCATATACATTTAATACCTTAACTTGAGAACATATACCGTACTGTCTGTCTGCCGTCTTGAAATTAGTGTAAAGATCATGATCATCTACAATACCTGGAGAAATCTTTGCAGTTCATGCATTCATATCACCACAAAAGAGTAGCTCAGCCTCATCGAAGGACAACAACTTGTTTACAATACATTCTTCCAACATTTCAATACCATTATCAAAGCCATTCAGTGTGTAGAAAGGTGCATTTTCTGGAGGTGCACAATTATGTCCGCACAAGTAAGACAGGCTTATCAGAACAAAGTAATTCTTTACCAAATCTAAATAACATTGTACACAATGCACCTGGTGCACATACGGGACAACACTCTTACGTACCATACAAACTAATCCTCCTGAGGCCCATCCCTGTCTTGTAAATTTTACAGCTGGTTTAATAAAAAAAATTCATAGTCTTGAAAAAGGTTTGACTGAAACGATTCGGCAAACGTTTCCACCAAACAAACAAAGTCAAAGGAAGAAATAAACTGGATAAAATCTGTATTATCCAGTTTTTGAAATAATCTACATATATTCCAATGAATAAATGATACACCGTTTACAAATTTGTTCATACTATTTTATGCCACACGTATTTTGACTAACACGGCTAGACTCCTTTATCACATTAGACGAACTGCTGTCATCTTGCACACGACGACACACATTTTCAACATCATGATTGCTTACCCTCGATGTGAATGAGGTACGTACGCAATCCATGCAGTCAGTCGTACCTTTCGTTTTGTTTAAACATCTAGTCATACAACCACCACCATGGTTTGTTTCAATCGTAGTCGTAGAATCAGTTTTAGTCTTAGGGTAAGTTGCAGTCATTAAAATAGGTTTGGTCGCAGAAATAGATGATGACGCAGAGTCTCTATTGCTGTTTGACACATTGGTAATCAGACAGTCAGTCACACTGGAAGGTTCATTCGCCATCAGATAACTGCTATCACTTTTCTCATTTACATGGTCATCACCATTAATAATCCCATTCCAAAATACACAGTCATCGCCACTATTTTTTTTATCTTCACTGCCACATTCAACCCTGTTGTTTCTTTCGTCTACATGCATACTCTCACCACCACACACATCCCTCACGATCACACATTTTCTCTCTAAAACTTTCTTTCTCTTTAAATCACCTCGCAGAGCTTCGAGCTTACCAAGTTTCACGTCAGATAACGTTACTTCACTATGTGTGATCGAAGAGGCATCACTCAAAACATTACGGTCAAAAACAGAATTCACATTTATCACACTGGTTGACTGTGTCGGTGTGTGTTTTCACATTTTCGTCCACACCGATGGCAGTGACAACCTGCACGGGATTGTCATCACCTCTTTACGTCAGCATCGTTCACTGCCTCAGTTAAAGTGACCCCACGTGAATTTGAAACAGGCACTCTGTGCGGTGATGTCTTACATTGCGCCTCTCTCCGGCTTTGATAACAGGACAATTTTCACCGATCCTGTCTAATTTCTATCAGGTTCTCACTGCCATCCAGACCGAACCTTTTGCTTTTGATCACAAAGTGATCATAAACCATGGGCACTTTCAAGCCCTGTGATCTGGTGTGTGGGACGAGCTTTCTTCTGATCTCTCAAACTTGAAAAGAAAAGTCCTTGCGAACAAATAACTCGGTTCCTTGTAGTTTTTGTTTCGCACGCAAAACTTTATCTTTGTCTTTAAAGAATGTGCACCTTGCTACTATCGTCGAGTTCGACTTTGAGTTCAGGCGATGCACACGGTCGAAAAGAATGTCATCCGAAAGTTCCAGTTTATCCGTAATCATATCGTGTACCAACGCTTCACATTGTTGCCAGGACTTATTGTCAGTACGAGGAATACATTGGATCATGATGTTATTCCTCTTCGACCTCCCTTCCAGGTCGTCTACCTTCCTGTCCAAAGATTCCACCTTGGCAGTGAGTCTAATGTTTTCTTCCTTTAACCTGTCATTATCCTGCCTTAAGGCAGACATTTCTTGCTTTACACCAGTCATTTCATCTCGGCACTTTCTAGACGGGTTTGCCGCTTACTGTCAGGCTTAACAGAGGAAGGCCCTGGATTCAGTTCTACGTCTCCACAGCGCTGGAGCAAATTTCTGTAGCACAACAGAGACAATAACAATTCTAAAGTGACACGGTCCATTCGCGACCTCATCACTAACACCGACATTCTAATGGTGGTTTTATCTTTTAAGCGTTTCAACATAAAGCCCGCAAATATATGAGCAAATATGCCCCACACATACCTGAATGTCAGCGATGCAGACGGCATACTCCCTCACAACATTCACTGCCAACTGTCAAGACACAACACTGCATACAACTAGGAGAAAACAAAATATAGGCACAGGGCTCAGAAAAATGAACGTATCACTTAACTTCGTGTACGTCAGGAGCCCCCAGAAGAGAGAGAGAGAGAGAGAGAGAGAGAGAGAGAGAGAGAGAGAGAGAGAGAGAGAGAGAGAGAGAGAGAGTGTGTGTGACACTTTGACACTTTGATATATTGTTGTCAGTACCAAAAGGTCTTATGACAAGGGGAGTAGTATGGTAATGACACATTCCTCCACCTTTTATTGCAAACAATATAACCCAGTTATTTTCAATTATTAATCAAATCGAAACAGGCAAAACATGTAGAAAAAGTAGAAAAGAGTTTTCGGATATCCTCGTAAACACGAGTACTCCTCATCATTACAACAACAACGACAACAATAACAACACAACAACAACAACAACAAAAACAACAACAACACACATACGAAAAAAGAAATTGTAATATTATGGATTAATTCGACCATTAACGTAATCATGCGATGGCTATATTACTGAACTCCTCCACCTGTTTTAATTTGTATTTTCCAGAATCATGTACTTTTTCAATACACTATTATAGCAAATGTTTCTCTCTGATTTTCATTGTTTGTACAATGGATTTAGCAACTGACTTTATCATACCATCGTCATCAGATGATAACAAAGAAGCAACATCTTGCCTTGAAAAACATCCAAAGTGGAAAATCAACATTTTACACGCACTTCATTGCATGCAGTACATTGAAATAAAAAAGTTTTCGTTGTCAGTACTGAATCCACATGAAGGGCATGGTGATTCTGTGGGTGTTCAACACTCGAATGACCTTTTATTCGCATTGAAACCTAAAGTTCGTAATCTAAATTTTGCTTAATTAATTCTATGCCATTTATCTGTGATAACACTAAGAAACTTTTCTGAATGGAATATATTCTTAAAAGAGAAGAGCCAACAATGCTTTTCTTTGCTTTCCGCATTTGAATGCCAGTTCTGTTCAAAAGAACAGATGAGCCTATCTTGAAAATCTCTAATAAATTGATGTTTGTTAGCTACTCCTTGGGTCATGCACACTTTTCCAAAACCATGTTCTAATAGTACTTTCTTTACATTATTAGCCCGGGTATCTCTGCTTCTTTCCATTTGTAATAGCATCATGTCATAAGCCTGTCTGCACAAACGTGACTGTGGAAGCTTCAATATTTTCAACAAATACCTAACACCTTTCACAAAAGATTTTATGTCAAGAGGGTACCTGCCCATCTCGCCATATAAAAGAGTGTTAGATGAATGAATTGGCACCTGAAGAAAACGCTTCATAGCGTACATATGTACTTTTTCTGTCTGTGGACTTTCTTCTAACCCCCAAATTTCAGCTCCACAGATAAGCAAAGGTTTCATCTGTGCATCAAAAATTTTCCAAAATATACCACAATCAATACAATTCGGCTTTCTCAAGGATCTTAGAATTTAAATCACGCCTTTTTTTTACTCTTCCTTAAAGATTCTTCCCATGCATAACTGAACGTCAATTTTGTTGAAAATATCATTTCTAAATACTTGTATGAGTTGACTACTTGAACTATTGTAATTCCATGAAACCATCTTTCGTTTAAAGATAGGTGTCCACCCTTTCTGAAGACTACAATGTTTGCCTTATATAAGTTAAATGTTAAACATAAGCGATCTGCTTCTTCTTTAAGACATTTAATTGGTTTTGTGAACCTACAACTGTTCCAGATAAAAGAATAACATCGTCAGCAAATAGTAACAAAAAATATCTCTACTGCTCCGGTATCACCTGAATACCATGTCTATCTTTACTAGATAACTCCATTGTAGTTAATCAATGAAAAATGAAAACAAGTGCGGACTGAACAGACATCCTTGTTTTACTCCATTTGGACATTCGAAATAATCTGAATACTCACTCTTCATACATTCACATGCAAATACTGAGTTGTAAATACTTCTAATGGCTATATACAGTTTACCATTCACACCACTTTTCCGAAGTACATTCCACAATACATTGCGATTAACAGAATCAAATGCTTTCCTGAAGTCTACAAAGGCGACGTAAAGCTTCATATTACAGAGTAGCTATTTCTGTACCAGTTAGTAAAGTGTAAATATATGGTCTATGGTGCAGTAACTGGTTCTAAAACCTGCTTGTTCCTCGATAATCTTTTCTTCATTTTCTGCCCATTTTGTTAATCATTTTTTTAGAATGTGAGCGTAGACTTTACTTCAAATGCCGGTAAGTGCTACTCCACGATAGTTATCCAGATTGTTAGCGTCTCCTTTTTTTTATAGATTGGTATAACAATCAATTTAGCCCATTCTAAAGGAAAAGTGCCATTTAAAAAAAAGTGGTGTAAACAAATGGGCAAGAAGATCAATTACAGCTGGGTTTGCATGCTTCAGCATTTCTCCTGTGATTTTGTCTGGTACAGCACTTTTTCCTAGTTCCAAATGATTGATACCAGCAACGACTTCTTCTCTAGATACAGGATTGTTAAATAATGGTTCCATTTCATTATCTTCTGCCACCAAATTTGTATCTTCGTCTGTAGCATTATTATCAAAATTATGAAAAAAAGGCCCCCAAAATTATCATGCCAATTTTGTACTGATATCTTGTTATAAACAATTTGTTTTATATTAACAGATCTTATTAATGCCCAAAATGCCTTCGAATCATCTACAGAATCTTTCAGTTTCTTTAATCTGTTTTCGTCAAACTCCTGTTCCTTTATTTTCCCTAATGTAGTATTTTTTTTCGAGCCAAAGCATATTCTTTGTCCTTAACTATTCTGCATCACTGAAACCTTTTCAGTAACCTTTTAACTTCCTGTTTCTTTTGTTTGCAGTCAATATCAAACCAAGCATACAATTTCGGACACATCTACCAATAACCCGAACCATACAAGCAGCAGCTCCACAAAAAGCACTGACAAATGTATCAAAACTGTCATTCACATACAGTTGGCAGGCTTTCTGCAAACTCTCTTGAAATTCATTACATTCTAGTTCATGTTTGTATGTAACTGCCTTTTCATCTGACCATATCATTTTGTCTTCTCTTTGCAGTCGTAAATGCTCATCCTCTGAATTACAGCAGTTACCTCTCCATATTACCCCTATTGGTGAGTGCCAGGAATAAATACAGCCACCAACTCGCAAATCAAAGTTTGATAACAAACCGCTGTGGACAATAAAATTATCAATTACACTGCAACCATTGGAAGACACAAACGTATACTCACCCTCAACATCACCATTACAAAAACCATTCACAATACTCAAATCGAACATGAAACAAAAGTTCAACAATGTTTTGCCAAAATTATTAATAGTTGAATCTTTAGAACAACGTACACAACTTTCATCATCTATATCAACATCCTCTATACTGCTAGCATAGTTTGTGATCGTTTCATTTACAACTTGTTTGTGTCCTGTTCTGGCATTTTAGTTCCCCTACAAGCATAAAATGAAGTTCATCCATGTCTTTTTGAAAATGCTACAATAGTACTTCTTCCAATAGTAAAGCACCATCTTTCATCAATTTATCATTGTATGTAGGGCCTCCATCCGGGACAACATAGGAAGCAACTAATATAACATCTCTGTCAATGCCAAACACATGTTTATCTATTTGTACAGTTACAACATTGTCACAGTCAAGTTTTAGTTCTTTCAAACTTTTCTGTAAAGTCCTACTTAACAACAACAATACACCTTCTGAATTCCTCTCGTGAAAAGATTTTTTTTTTCTGGATGGTACGTGAAACTTTAATTGATCAGAAAATACCTTACTATAATCAAACATGAGTAAAGGAAAGTTTCAGTGAGGGTAATAATGTCAAATTTATTTACATAATTCAGAAAAGAAAGGTCATGCAGTTTGCCATACAAGCTTTTGACGTCATAATCTAAAAATGTCCACTGAGGTGGATGGTCGGGCCTGTCCTATCGCTTTCTCGCGGCACCCAAGTGCAGGCTCCTGTGGCCCACTCCATTGCCTTCCCTCCCGCCACGACCCGGAGCTGCAGACCTGCTTGGCCGGTTTCCCAAGTAGATTTGCAAGCATGCCTGCCTGTTCGATGCGTGCCCTCCACGTGATGCACGGGCGGCTGTGCCCCGGCATCCTCCAGTGGACAACTCGCGGAATCCCCGCTAGTTGTCTCTGACCCGTGTCGCCTGCTCCCTGTGTAGCTGTGAGAGACGTGTCCTCCACTCCCGTCACCATCGTCACGCTGCTGTTGGCTCTGGGTGGGCCGGGTGCCATGAACAGGAGGAGGGGAAGAACCACCACTGCCAACGTGCTTCTTGACGCAGGGTGTCGTCATGGTAACTAGTGTCAATACATCGATTGTTTGCGACTGACGCACCTTCGTCATTCACAAAAGTAATGTTCTGAACATGTGTCTTGTCAGCCTTCAATTTCACAACTATCACAGCACTGCAGTCCTCCTCACTTCCTACCACTTGGGCATATGTTCGAGGGTCCGGCAATTGAGGGTCAATGACCAACTTACCTTTCTTAGAGAATGCTCCTTTTTCCTTCCCTTCTAGTTTGTGCGACTATTTGGCCCTGTGATTTTGTAACATTATGAACCACTTTAACCCCCTTTTCCTGCAGTTGATGCCTGCTGTTCCTGTCCGTAATCACTGACATTTTGTCCCTCCATCTTCTAAATTCCACAATCATGGGCCTAGGTTGACCTTCACGTACATAGCCTATTCGGTGGGCACGTACAATATTATCCTCTGTCTTAATGCTTATGATTATCGGTACTATTAAGTTCCTCTACCACTGCACTGGCACATATGTCAAACGTCTGGCTTGGCAGCTTTTGAGAAATCCCAAAGAAGCGAAGATTATCTCTGCTAGAGAATTCTTCTAGTCTGTCTGTGTCTATTCTTAGTTTCTCAACCTCTTCCTTGATTTCCTGAAGTGTTTCAGTCAACTGGTGCATCTCTTCTTTTCTTCCATCTGACTCAACAAACAAGTGCTGTATGTCTGTCGTAATGTCAGTTATGGTCTCTGTCAAGTGCCTGTGGTCAACTTCAAGTCTGTCACATCTTCTGTTTATTTCTTCACATTGTTGTTTTACTTCACATAATTCCTCTTTAATCTCACCAAGATCATTCTGAGTAATGTTGTTTGTCGCTGAAACTGTTGTTGAATGGTCTGCATAAATCTGTCAATAAAGTCTGTCTTTCCTGCCACAGTATTCATCGCCGTAATTTCTTTTTCTAAGTGTGAGTGTACCTGTCCATCAGGGTTTGGGCCAGGGTTCGTCTCCACGTCGCCGCTGAGGAGCAGCTTCCTCTAAAAAAAAAAAAAAAAAAAAAAAAAAAAAAAAAAAAAAAACAAACCCATGGCGTACACAGCAGAAAAGGCAAGGACAAGCACTTGCACATGTGTGTCCTACTAACACACACAGGTGTTGGCACACATCAAATCTACAGCACATGACACAGTTCCTCTTGGGTTATCTTTTAAACAGTTCATTTTCTGTTGAGAGCACTTCGTACATATTTCTACAAAAACTGTCAATCAGAGCTATGATAACACAGCACAGTATAAATGTAAAAAAAAGACATCTGCAGAAGTTACCTGCCATTCACTGTTTGTGTCCCCGTTTTCCTGTTCAAGAACATCGACGTTCCTTTGATCTGGTGTTCAGTCTGCCACAAAAGATGCCAATGGCTGCCCTTCACGTCAATAAGTCTACCATTGTCACACACTTTCAACGACACTGTCTACTTACTGAATAATTATTATATATAACAGCTTGAAACAATTCAAAACAACGCCATGCAAAGCAATATTTCTTGCAACGGTAAACACAAGCTGCTGTCTGGATGCCATTGCCGCGTCATGCCCCCCGACGAGAGAGAGAGAGAGAGAGAGAGAGAGGGGGGGGGGGGGTTCAAATTGTAACAAAACAATAATTCTGATTGCACCTTGACAACATTTACCGTAAAACAAATGATCTACAACCCCACAGCAGCAGACAATAGAGCACAATATAAACAGAATCAAAGTGTTATATGAAACGTGTTCACACTTGTATTGACCTGACTACTGTTCACTGACAGAGCAAGCACTACACTAAAGGACGTGAGCTTACTATGGGTTCTAACCTGAATTAAGGCATCAAGGTGAAAAGTGCCATACAGTGAGTGTGTGTGTGCGTGTGTGTGTGTGTGGTGTGTGTGTGTGTGTGTGTGCGTGCGTGTGTGTGTGTGTGTGTGTGTGTGTTGTGTGTGTGTGTGTGTGTGTG
>CM065735.1:54941144-54961144 GCA_033310375.1 Conus canariensis | reverse complement strand
AGAAAGGTCGTGGGAGTTCTTCCATGAGGCTAACCAGCTCTTGTCGACTGACTGTTTTATGTAGGGAGATTCTGGCAGCTAAAACTTGAAGAGAAGATTTAAGGTTGACAGGGCTGAACAACAGAGACTTGTGGATGAGTAACGAGACCCCACCCGAAACTCCAAGAACTGTAGGTTGGGCTGGTTTAGAGAGTACATTAAAACTTGAAAGATAAAAGGACTCTTCTTTGTGCATCTGCGTTTCCTGAAGAGCTACCACAGCTGGCTTTAAATATCGGCAAAGTAGTTGAAGCTCCTCAAAATTGGAATGTAGACCTCGAGTATTCCAATGGAATATGGTTGTGTCCATCATAAAAGAGATATGGTGAAGGTAAATAAATCTTGTAACTTTCACCAGAATGTTCCTTTCATTCCATGTTGACATCTTCTAGATCCATGAGAACTGCAAATCTGCTGGTGTTTTTCTCCGCTTTTTTCTCTCGATCTGATAAAATATTTGGCGCTTTCTTTTTAGACGGCGATTTTGCCTTTCCTCCAGAACCGCCAGTTCCCTTGTGGAAAGCTGTAGGGTGCCCTTTGGATGAGGGTATGGTCTTGTCTGGCACCTCAACAACTTCCACTTTCTGCCGCCCTGAAGGGCCTGTAGGTCTTTTGCCCCCTGATGATCTGGGGGCGGGTGTGGGCTTTGAAGACTGAGTCGTATCTGAAGGCGAGGACTGCTGGGGTTCGTCGAATGCAGTGTTTCTGCCTGAGGCTACAGACTTTGTTTCTGGCTCTCTCTCAGCAAATGAGGATTCGACCGTCTGCAAGCCAATGCTGCAAACGAGAGCCCAGCAGTTGGTTGACTCTTCATTGCAATCTTTTTCGCCTCAAAAAACGAGATTCTCTGTTCAGTCTTGATTCTTTGAATTTCTTTTTCATTCAACCAGTTTGGGCAGGTCTTTGATGATGATGGGTGCTTGCCTCCACAGTCGGCACAGAGTGGTGGACTATCACCACACCCTGGTGGACTGGCTGGCAGCAGGTACCGCACACCTCTTCTTCAGTGCACCGATCCCTCACATGGCCAAACTTCTGGTACTTGAAGCAGCGCATAGGGGAAGAGATGTACAGCAACACTGGAACTCTCAAGTAGCCCACCTTGATTGATTCGGGAAGAGAAGTAGAGCAGAAGTTCATAAAGAGGATATCTGTTGGATCCTGTTTTGGCCCTTGCGCACGAGAACTCGATAGACGTGTGTCACTCCCTGCGATGCAATTTCTTCCTTGATCTCTGCCTCCGATACTCCTCTTAGGTCTCTGCATTTGATCACGCCCTTGTTTGAGTTGAGTGTCTTGGGTGGAGATACCATGATTGGACGATCAACCAAAGAAGTGGAGTAACATTTCCGAGTGAAGCTTGGAGGAGCACTCCACCAGAAACGATCCATTCCTGAGTTTCTTCACACTTTTCGGTTTTCCACTGAGTCCATTGACTCCCTTTGCAATTGCAAAAGGACTCAAGCCTAAGAGAGGTCTCTCTGCATCAACACCTTCAACTATCAGCCAGCTGGGCCAGAAGCCTGAAACATTTCTTACTTCATGATCTGAATCTAAATCGTAGTCAGTATTCAAATCTTGCCTGTGTCGTTTATGATTTGGAGCCATGTTGAGTTAGTTTATATTCATTTCTCTCGATTCCCACCCGCCACCGAGTCCCAACAAGGGGCATGCCCATTGCATATGGATATCCAGTATATCAGGCACCAGGATTATGAAAGAAGTATACACAGGCTTGAAAGCTTCCCTGCCACAGAAGCTCCCAAACCCGTTTGACCCAAGCCACCACCTTCTAGCCTGAGCTAGGGCATGCATGTGACCAGCCGCTGGATTGAAGTGGGCCACTTCGACCATCTGTCTAGAGGAAGTCCAGACCAAAGAGGTGTGTTGACTTGGTGCACCACAGTCACATCAGCGGTCTCAACCTCCAGGATCCTATTCTCCCCCATCACAGGACGCACGGCACGGCAAACACGGTGGGCCTCAAGAACACCACAGAGAAAAAAAGAGTGTGGAAAAGAAGACTTGAAGCGGAGATGAAGATAGAAAAGAGCCAAATAAGAAAGGCAGAAGATAAGAAAAGGAAAAAAAGGTGGGTTACTATTAGTCAGGGTCCTCACCTCAGCCTGTCTGACATGGCCCTACCAGGGGGCATCAACTCCTTACCACGATATGCTTAGGCCAGACAGCAACTTGACCTTTCAGGCCTAGAAGCATTTTCAAAAACTAGCCTATCACTAAGTATTGATGCCCCCGCCAGCAAAGCCTAAGGGATCACTGGACCGCGCAAGCCCTCCGACCACGGCAAGGTTGTAACCCCCGGAGGGGATAACTCATGTAGTTTCAAATCATGTATCATCCTGGAAAAAGTCATGTGAGCATTTTGGAGACCAAAGGGCATCCGCGTCCATTGGTGAAAAGCAAAAGGAGTCGGAAACGCTGTTTTATGTTTATCCTGTGGCGCCATGGGCATTTGCCAATAGCCATTAGTCAAATCATTTTTGACAAAGTATCGACCCCAAGACAACTGACAAAGAAGATCCTCAACATCAGCAATGGGTTCCGAGTCAAAGACAGTGACTTTATTCAAAGCACAATAGTCTATACAGAATCGAATTGAACCTTCAGGTCTGTGAAGACCACAGGAGCACTGTAAGGCAAAGAGGAAGGTTCAATAACACCCAAGTCCATCATAACCTGAAGTTCTCTTTCAATAACCTGACGTTCGGCGAAAGGAAAGGGAAAGAACTTGACAGAAAGGGGAGTGTCAGTGGTCAGGTTAACAACATGAGGATCAACATCAACAACATTGCCAGGCCTATCGGTTGATATGTCCGTTGACTCCAAGAACAGATCTCCCTTATATATATATATATATATATATATATATATATATATAAATAAACTAATAAATTCCAAGGATAAGTACCGAGCACCATTCCAGCAACTTACAGAGCAGCTTGGTGTTGCAATGACTGCAAGAAATATTCAATTATAAACAAAGCTTGCTCTTATGTCTTAGATTGAAGAAATAGGGGGAGATAAGCATTCATATCTGCAGTGGTAGATCATTCTGCCTAACTAACAGTATGTGCTTGAGTGGGTGAATGGGGAAAAATAAAATAAATGCTTCTAAAAATGAGCCTTCAGCAAGCTTATAGTCTCCAAGTAGGAGACGATCTCCAATGGGGAGGAAACCCACTAACATATAACTCCTGGTCAGATACCGATATTTCGAAACCTGATTGTTTCTCCTCAGTGACCGCGGAAAGTGGTAATTTGACTCCTCTGCCTTTTCGGTTTTAAGAAGAATGCTATCCCAGAAAAGGCTGGTGTGCAATACCGTAGAATGTTTGTTGAGTTTTCAAAAAACCAACCAAAGGTACCACCTAAGAAGCAAAAGAAAATCATGAAAGAGCAAAACAAGCTACATTTTCTTGTGAAAAGTAGAAAATATAAAAAGATAACCTCTTAAGACACAAGTGCTGAGGGCCAGTTCTTGGAATGAATCCACAAGGGACTAAATTACAATAAACTAATAAATTCCAAGGATAAGTACCGAGCACCATTCCAGCAACGTACAGAGCAGCTTGGTGTTGCAATGACTGCAAGAAATATTCAATTATAAACAAAGCTTGCTCTTATGTCTTAGATTGAAGAAATAGGGGGAGATAAGCATTCATATCTGCAGTGGTAGATCATTCTGCCTAACTAACAGTATGTGCTTGAGTGGGTGAATGGGGAAAAATAAAATAAATGCTTCTAAAAATGAGCCTTCAGCAAGCTTATAGTCTCCAAGTAGGAGACGATCTCCAATGGGGAGGAAACCCACTAACATATAACTCCTGGTCAGATACCGATATTTCGAAACCCCTATTTCTTCAATCTAAGACATAAGAGCAAGCTTTGTTTATAATTGAATATTTCTTGCAGTCATTGCAACACCAAGCTGCTCTGTACGTTGCTGGAATGGTGCTCGGTACTTATCCTTGGAATTTATTAGTTTATTGTAATTTAGTCCCTTGCGGATTCATTCCAAGAACTGGCCCTCAGCACTTGTGTCTTAAGAGGTTATCTTTTTATATTTTCTACTTTTCACAAGAAAATGTAGCTTGTTTTGCTCTTTCATGATTTTCTTTTGCTTCTTAGGTGGTACCTTTGGTTGGTTTTTTGAAAACTCAACAAACATACTACGGTATTGCACACCAGCCTTTTCTGGGATAGCATTCTTCTTAAAACGAAAAGGCAGAGGAGTCAAATTACCACTTTCCGCGGTCACTGAGGAGAAACAATCAGGTTTCGAAATATCGGTATCTGACCAGGAGTTATATGTTAGTGGGTTTCCTCCCCATTGGAGATCGTCTCCTACTTGGAGACTATAAGCTTGCTGAAGGCTCATTTTTAGAAGCATTTATTTTATTTTTCCCCATTCACCCACTCAAGCACATACTGTTAGTTAGGCAGAATGATCTACCACTGCAGATATGAATGCTTATCTCCCCCTATTTCTTCAATCTAAGACATAAGAGCAAGCTTTGTTTATATATATATATATATATATATATATATATTATCTATGTGTGTGTGTGTGTATGAGATACTGGGTTCTGGCAGTCAACCCTCGATTCTCCTGGATTGCAAATGGACCTGCCTTTCCACAACACTTTTCGTTTCTTGTGGACATCAGTCAATCAGACTAAAACTTTATCACCGACAACAAGCGAGCAGGGTTGGATTTTCTGTGAGTGTTGTGGTCAGCAGTCCATTGTGCGAACTCACAACTGTCGACTATGCAATTGTGTAAGTCAAACACGTATTGTTACAGTGTCAGGTGCTTACAAGGGTCCAATAGTCCACTAAGAGAAAAGTGGACCTCTGGGAGCATGACCAAACAGAAGCTCAAAGGGGAATAATCCTAATGTTGCGTTGGGAGTTCTCATCAGGAGAACAATACTGCGGGGACATAACAATCCCAGTCTTCAGGACGTTCACGACAGACTTTTCACATCATGGTCTTCAACGTTCAGCGTTAAACCATACTATTCAACTGAGGATGATATGGAGTAGCAGTCACAGATGAAACCGACAATAACTGGTAGATCTCACGCATCAAATCGGAGACGAACTGAGTGCCGCAGTCAGTAAGCATTTCGGATGATAAGCCAACACGAGAGAACACTGAGGGCATGTCTGCAGTGATAGTAATGGCATCAACCCGTTTGCGCGGTATTGCATCTGGAAAACGAGTGGCCATATCCAAGATAGTAAGGATATTGATGGCCCGACAACGAAGGTTCCAACAGGCCCAACGGTATCCACAGTGAACTTTTTCAAATGGAATGGAAACAACAGGCATTTTGTGCAAGAGTGCACAGGGAACACGATTGTGAGCGACTGTCTTCTGGTAGATGGCACAAGACTGACAATAGTGTGACACCGAACGAGAAACGGAAGGCCAGCACAATGACGCAAGAACACGTTGAGGTGCACCTTTAACACCATATTGATCAGCGAAGATCAAATCATGCGCGGTACAAAGAACAATATCCCGCAAATCCTTTGGAACAAGTATTTGTTTCACAACGTCACCACCTTTGGGATAAAGACAAAGAAGAATGTTGTTGTCGATGACGTAGGTGGGAAAGGTGGCGATGTAAGGTAAGCCACTGGCAACTGCAGGAAACAAGTGTGTCAATGAATCGTCACGTTTTTGCTTAGCAGCAAGGCCTTTGCGGGTAACGTCCAGCAAAGACAAGTCTGGAACAGGGACTGTTGGTGAGAGCTGACAACACAAGGAATAAAAGAGCCACCCAATCCCAAACAAGAAGAACTTACACCAGGCAAGGTACCAACAATACAGTCATGACAGGCTCATCAATGACACAAGCCTGAACCTGACCAGAAAAGGAGGCAGTAGAAACCTCCACCAAGGCAAGGGGAAAGTCTTTGATTTGACCACCAAAAGATGGACACTTCTGGGTCTCACCAGTGAACTGGTCTTCACGAACAAAAGACTTCATACTCCAGCAGTTCTACACCCTGTATCCCTTAGGAGAGTAGCCTGAAAGTGGGTGTTGCAGGGATGAAAAATCCCAGGAAGTGAAAAGCGATGGTGGTGCGGGCAGTGGAGATATCTATAGGATTCTTCCCCTTGTGCCACCCTGGGCCTTGTGTCTTTGCTTTGTGTTGTGGTGATGGTTGCATGTTGTCCACGCTTGCTTTGCTCTGCTTCGCCTGCTTTGCTCTGCTCTGCTTGCTTGTGGTGCTGTGTGTAGTTGTTGCCTGGCACATGTACTGACACCTTGTGGTGTTAGTCCCCTGGCTCGGCATAGCCTTTTTCACTTCAAGACCGATCGTGCGTGGTTTCCAATCACATCCTCCCAGAGGTGACCCACGGTAACTGGGCAGCGCGAGCCCGAGGCTAAATACGACGGATCTAGAGGAGTCAACCTCGATAAAAAGAATCTGGCAAACCAAGCTCCAATGGCAGAACAGCCAGATGAGGATGCAATTTCCCAATGGCTGTGAAGGCAGAAGAGAGCGACACCCTACTGCAGTTCACAGTAGTGGGGGATATGAGTGTGAGTATGAGTTAGGGCTTGCCTACCTATGCATGCAAAGACTTATCACCAAGTCCTGTGGTGATGGGCTAGCGACGAGGTAAGGTAAGGTAACGTTGCTTATAGCCCAGCCGACCGCAAAGGGCCACATCAGGGCTGTCACCATGTTAAAATCAACTCACAAGTCATCTTACAAAACAAAAACAAAAAAACAAAACAAAACAAAAACTTTCACACATCTCTTTAAATTACATCTTCTACAAACGCACCAGAAACGTCGTTAAAAATCTTTCTTCCGTAAAATCTTAAATCAGATGAAAAATGTTAATCTCTCTCAAAAACTCAAAGATCACGTCAGGTGGGACATCGCTGAACAGGGTTTTCATGGAATCTGCTGTAAAGTGTTTATGTCTCACATCGTACAAGTCCCAACAATCTAAAAGAATATGTTTCACTGTGAGTGGAACATGACATGGAATACACCACGGAGCTTCTTCACCTTTTAAAAAATAAGGATGGGTATAAAACGAGTGGCCTGTGTGCAAGCGACACAGGACTGTTTCTTCTTTACGGCCGCCTCTGGACCATGGCAAAAACTCGTTGAGGTTTGGACGGATTTTATACAGTTTGTTATCCGTCTGCAAGGACCATTCCTCTTGCCAGAGGTCTTTGACATAGGCCTGTGTTTTGGGTTTCAGGTCAGTGTGAGGAACAGACAACCTGCTCAACTTTTCCCTTGTGGCATTCTTGGCAAGCTGGTCAACCCTCTCATTGCCTTGAATGCCTACATGGCTGGGAACCCAAGCAAACACTATAGTGTGTCCGTTCGATTTTAGAGTCGTGTACAGTTAAAAAATTTTCAGCAGCTGAGGGTGCTTGAGATTACGGCCAGCAATGGCCTCCAAAGCAGAAAGGGAGTCTGATAGAATTAGGAAATCTTTCTGTTTTGATTTGGGGATCATCTGAAGTGCCAGGACCAAGGCTGTCAGCTCAGCAGTGTAGATGGAGCTGTCAGTGGGAATGTGTACGGCACATGTCTGAGGGGGGTCTACTGCACAAAACACAGCAGAGGCAACTCCCTCATCAGATTTGGGGCCGTCAGTGAAAATTCTTTTAAAAGATGGAAACTTAGCACACAGTTCTGCAAAAAGGGATTTGTAGCCCAAGTAACTAGTGGAATCATTCCGGTATGAGGCTAAATCAAACCGGACCTCTCGTATGAAGAAAGTCCATGGAGGGTCGTCAGGAAACTTGGAGAAGTCATTAACCACTCCAAGGTCTATACCTGCTTTGTTCAGATGGGGAAGAATACGAATCCCCAAGGGTGGAATGGAACTGGGATGGTCATCAAATTTCTTTTGGAATTTGGGGTCGAAAACGTAGTCGTATGCAGGGTTTTGAGGTTCAGATGAGAGACTCAGACAGTAATTTAAGGCAAGTTTTAATCGGCGGTTTGAGAGAGATGGTTCTCCTGCCTCGGCATACAAGCTATAAACAGGAGTGGTGCGGAACGCACCCAGACACAATCGAAGCCCTTGATGGTGGATAGGGTCTAGACTTTTCAGGTAGGACGGTCTGGCAGAGCTGTACACTACACATCCATAGTCTAGTTTGGAGCGGATCAGAGCCCTGTAAAGATGGAGGAGGGTTTTCCTGTCAGCACCCCAATCTGTGTGCGCCACAACTCGCAGAATGTTCAGTGCTTTCTGACATGCAGTTTTTAACTGTTGGATATGGCTTCTAACGTTCAGTTTTTTTAATCAAAAATAACACCCAGAAATTTGTCTTCTTTAACAGCTGGAATGGTGGACTTGTCCAGACGAATTTCAGGATCAGCAAAAAATTGACAAAAATTGTGAAGATGGATTGACTGAGTTTTGGTACGTGAGAAGGTAAACCCGTTTTCCTCAGCCCACTGTTGGATCTTGTTGACACAAAGTTGGAGTCGACGCTGTACGCTGGCGTAAGAAGCTCCAACTCCGTACAGCGCGAAGTCGTCAACGAACAGAGATGACTCGGAACCCTGGTTTACTGATTTGACAATGTCATTGATTTTGATGCTGAAAAGGGCAGGAGAAAGGATGCTCCCTTGAGGTACAACCAACTCCTGCCCATGGATGTCAGAGAGTGTGGTGCCAATACGCACCTGGAACTGCCGATCAGCCAGAAAGTTTTGAATAAACAGAGGCAGATGACCACGAAAACCAAGTCTATGCAGGTCCATAAGGATTCCTGATTTCCAGGTGGTGTCGTACGCTTTTTCTAGGTCAAAACAGATAGCGACCACATGCTGTTTATTGACAAAGGCACTGCGGATGGTGGTTTCCAGATGGACTAAATGGTCAGCTGTCGAGTGGTACTTCAGGAACCTGCACTGTTCACTGGCCAAAAGGCCATCGGTTTCCAGCTTCCACATCAGACGGGAGTTGACCATCTTTTCCATCAGCTTACAGAGGCAGCTGGTCAGAGCTATTGGACGATAGTTTGAAGGGTTGGTAAGGTCCTTTCCAGGCTTAGGTATTGGAATGATCAGGGCTTTCCGCCAGGAGGGCGGAAAGCACCCTGTGGTCCAGATATGGTTGTGGACTTGAAGAAGGGTCTGGAGACAGCTTTCTGGAAAATGTTTCAAAACCTGATAATGAATATCATCCAGACCAGGGGCAGAATCATTGCAGGTTTGCAAAGCTGATTTCAGTTCATTGATTGAAAAAGGAAGATTGTAGGCTTCAGAGTTGTCTGATGTGAAATTGTATGAAGATTTCTCTCTGATGTGTTTGTTTCTTAAAAAGGCTGCAGATTTATTTGAAGATGAGTTCTGTTGGATGGTGGAGGCCAGCAGATTGGCAACAGCTTGTTTGTCAGTTATCAGAGCATCGGCAAGTTTCAGGTGATGAATGGAGGGGTTGGTGTTCTTCCCTTTGATTTTTCTGATTATGTTTCAGACTTTTTTCTTTGAAGTTTTAGATGTCAGCCCGGAGCAGAAGTTTCTCCAAGACTGACGTTTACTGATTTTGAAAGTGTGTCTCGATTTGGCACGGAGTTTCTGATGGGCTCGAGTGTTGGAACCTGAAGGTCTTTGGTATACCTGACGCTGGGCTCGTTTGCGTACTTTTGAGATGTGTTGGCAATCAGAATTAAACCAGGGCGTTTTGGGCAGTTGGGGTTTGTCGGAAGACATTGCAATACAGGTTTTAGCACAGTTTATCACAATATTGGGTCAGATATTCTGCAGGGTCTGGACTCTGAAGTATGTCAATTTCCTGGAGTTCCTTTGAAATATTGGCTGCAAAAAGATTCCAATTTGCCTTCTTATAATTAAGATGTTGTGAGACAGAGGCGGTTTCAGTTAGTATGGGTTTTAATAGAACAGGAAAATGATCACTTCCGTGCAGATCGTCATGGACAGACCACACACCGATAAATCTAAACACGAAAGTGAGCCTGTGGAAGAGTGGAGGTAAGTTGGAGAGCCATCGTTCAGACAACACAAATCAAAGTCGGAAAGGACATCTTCAAGAAGCAGACCTCTGGATGACGAACTGACACTACCCCAGAGAGGATTGTGTCCATTAAAGTCACCCAACAGCAAAAAAGGTCGAGGAAGTTCTCCGATCAGACTGACAAGATCCTGACGACAAACCGGGACAGAAGGTGGCAGATATAGTGAGCAAATTGTAATGGTTTTGTGGAGAGTGACTCTCGCAGCTACAGCCTGAAGGGAGGTAGTCAGAGCGACAGGTCTAAACAGCAAAGTTTTGTTTATAAGAAGGGCAACACCGCCCGTTAGTCCCAATGTGGATGGTTGTGCAGGTTTGGAAAGAATATTAAAGCCAGAAAGAGTGAAGGCCTTCTGGCTTTGAATTTTAGTTTCCTGAAGAGCCACGACGTATGGTTTTATAGTTCAACACAGAAGCTGCAGCTCCTCAAAGTCTGAATTTAGGCCATGGATATTCCAATGAGTTATTTTACTGTCCATGGTGCAGAGGACGAATAGGAGAGAAATCAGGTAATCTCCGGTCATCATCTGCATCCAATGGAGCGAATTTGGTAGTAAGTTGGACTGGACTGTTTTGGTCTTCAGATCTGCTGGCAGACTTGCCCACAGGTGAAGAAGGCCTGGATTTTGGAGATGGTGGAGGTGTCTTTCTCATCTCCACCATCTCCACACTCGGTTGAACTCCCTTGCCCGCACGGGCACTGCTCACAGAAGTTTGAGGCGGGAGGGCTGGCTTTTTATTCTGCCCAGCAGCAGATGGAGTAGACTGCTGGGCAGTCTGAGGGGTGGCGGATTTTTTGCCTCCACCAGGGGCACCCACTTTGGGTTGGGAGGTGGTGGCTTTGCTTCCACCAGAGTTTGACGCTTTACCTGGCAATGTTTTGCTGAAAATGAATTCATCAGTCTGGCAGCAGACTGAACAGGTGGAAACTTTCTTTATAGCCGAAGCATATGAAGACGCTGTTGACGTCTGACTACCAACAACCTGTTTGCGTGCTTCAAAAAACGAGATTTTCTTTTCTGTTTTAACTTTCTGGATGCTGGACTCCTGGATCCAACTGGGCAGTTGCGTGAAGAGGAGGGGTGGTCGCCACCGCAGTTTGCACAATGAGCCGGATCTTTACACGGCCCATCATGGGTTGCCTTGCAACAAACACCGCACACCTCCTCCCCAGAACAGCGATCTCTAACGTGTCCAAATTTCTGGCATTTGAAACATCGCATCGGAGATGGAACATATAGTTGGACACGGACATTCAAGTATCCATCCTACTTTAATGACCGGAGATAACAAAGGATTGCAGAATGTCAGAAAGAGGGTGTTGGTGGGCACTCTTTCTGCACCTTTACGGACTGTCACCCTATGCACCTCTGTCACACCCTGGGATGCAAGTTCCGCCTTGATCTCTGTCTCTGAGACACCTCTAAGATCTGGGCATCGAATGACTCCCTTAGAGGATTCAGCTGTTTATGGGGAGTCACCCGGATCTCTCTATCTACCAGCTTTGTAGCTTTCAGCAGCTGCTCTGATTGTTTCTTATTCTTGCTCTGGATAAGAAAGGTACCATTTCGGAGTCGTTTTATGGACTGTGGGTCTCCTGCAATACCTTGGAAGCCCTTCTGTATTGCAAACGCGCTGAGTGCAGAAATTGGTTTGTCCTGCTCCGTACTTTCCATTATCAGCCAAGAGGACCAAAATCCTGATATCTTTCTTGTTTCTGTATCGGAATCTGAGTCCGCATCAGACTCATGCGAAAGCCTTCTTGAAATTAAATTGACTTTTCTTTTTTTTGGGGGGAGGATTTTTTTGGTGAAGCCATTTTTTTATGTGTGAAATTTCATCTCTCCCTTACCCACCCACCATGGAGTCCAACTAAGGGGCCAGGGCCAAGACGTCATTGTCTTGACCCCTTCCAGGCTTCAGGAGAGATATACAACAGACAGAAACCCACCAACCCTATCCCCCCTGATCATGCTCAACTCCCGGGGTCAGAGAGCTGAGCACTGCAGGGGTTACCTTGGCCAGCCGGAGAACTGCCTGTCTTGACCCAGCCCCATGCAGGGGGAGCCGATTGATACACCTGGGCCAGAGTGTACCTCCTGTCTAGGAGAGGTCTGAGCCAAAGTGATGTGTTGAAGGTGCTGGCCCTCTCAATCACCAGGATCTCATTCCCCCCCCCCCCCCCCCATTCACAGGTCGCACCGCACAGCAAACGTGGCGGATCTTAAGAAGATCACAGAGAGAAAAAGAGTGTGGAAAAGAAGACTTGAAGGGGAGACGAAGATAGAAAAGAGCCAAATAAGAAAGGCAGAAAACAAGAAAAGGAGAAAGGCGGGTTACTATTAGTCAGGATCCTCACCCTTAGCCTATCTGACATGGGAAGCCCTACCAGGGGCATCAGCTCCTTACCACGTTGTGCTTAGGCCAGACAGCAACTTGACCTTTCAGGCCTAGAAGCATTTAAAAAAAACTAGCCTATCTTCAAGTATTGATGCCCCCGCCAGCAAAGCCTAAGGGATCACGGGACCGCGCAAGCCCTCCGACCACGGCAAGGTTGCAACCCCCGGAGGGGGCTAGCGATGAAGCGACAGGTATGGGTACAGTGGAAGCCGTAGCCGCAGACCTGCACACAAGCAGCTTTGGCCATATGGTCGGCCGTCACCGAATCGGAGCAGTAGTGGCGGTAGGCAGCCTCCTGAGCGACTGAGCAGCCCTTTTAAGGATAGCACTGCTCACCTCCATGGCATGAGGAAGGGGCTAGAAAAGGTGCCCTAAACATTGCCTGCTCCACATCACCCTATCCAGCATACCGCGGCTGGCGGGACCCTATCATTGCGGTCGAAACAAGACAGAAAAAAGAAAAACGAGGATTACTCCTCTGAACCTGGCCACATGGAACGTCCGCACGCTGCTTGACAGGGAAGCCTCAGTTAGACCCCAGAGGTGTACAGCCCTCATTGCAAATGAACTCGCCAGATACAAGATTGACATCGCTGCCCTAAGTGAGACCAGGCTGGCTGGGGAGGGTGAACTCTGTGAACGAAGCGCAGGCTATACCTTCTTTTGGAGTGGGCGTGAACCTCAGGAGAGAGTTGAGGCTGGGGTTGGCTTTGCGGTGAAGTCAACACTTGTCGGCAAGCTGGTTGGCCCGCCTATAGGAGTGAACGATCGCTTGATGACGCTGAGGCTCCCTCTCTCACGAGGACAAAAGTTTGCCACCATTGTCAGCACGCATGCACCCACCATGACCAACCCAAGTGAGGTCAAAGACAAGTTTTATGAAGACTTGAATGCTATCATCACCACTGTTCCCAGCGCTGATAAGCTCATCATTCTTGGTGACTTTAATGCGAGAGTTGCCAGCGATAGGACCACCTGGGAAGACGTGACTGGAAAGCATGGGGTTGGCAGCTGCAATATCAACAGTCTGCTTCTCCTTCAGACATGTGTCGAGCATGACCTCTTGATCACGAACACCATCTTCCGCCTCCCTATCCACAACATGACACCATGGATGCATCCGCGATCCAAACATTGGCATCCTATTGACTATATCATCGTGAGGAAGAGGGACAGGCGGGACGTGCGGGTCATGAAGGCCATGTGCGGCGCGGAGTGCTGGACAGATCACCGCCTCATCGTCTCCAAGCTCAGGCTTCATGTCCAGCCCAAGAGTCGTCTTCAAGGTGTAAAACCACCAAAACGTCTGAATGTCAGCAAGCGCAAGGTCGTCGTTACCAAACAGTCCTTTGTTGACACCCTGGAAACCCGCTTGGAGTCCACTATACTGAATGACCACGATGTGGAAGCAGCATGGGCCACACATTGTGAGACGGTGTACAGCACAGCTATGGATTGTCTGGGACCCACAACCAGGATGCACAAGGACTGGTTCGATGAGAACTGCATTGAAATCCAGCAGCTTCTAGAGGAAAAACATCGTGCTCTCAAAGCACACATCGACGACCCACAGTCAACAGCAAAGAACGATGCGCTGAGAAACATATGCAGAAACATCCAGCAAAAGCTGCGCCAGATGGAAGACTCCAGGCTGACCAACAAAGCTGATGAGATTCAGGGCTTTGCAGACAGGAACGACATGAAACCTACAATGGCTTGAGAGAAGTCTACGGCCCCACCACCTTGGGCTCATCTCCACTTCTCACTGCAGATGGATCAACGCTGATCACAGATAAAGAGAAAATACTAGAAAGATGGGCTGAACACTTTGATAGCATATTAAACCGCCTATCCACCATCAACAATGAAGCCATCGATCGACTACCCCAAATTCTGCTCGAAGAGATGCTGGACGCCGTACCAACTTTGGAGGAGACTCAGAAAGCAATTCGTCTGTTATCCAGTGGCAAAGCGCCTGGCTTAGATGCAATGCCAGCAGAGGTCTACAACGAGGGTGGTGCGGCTCTGGTGAACAAACTTCATCAACTCCTTCAGATCATATGGCAGCACGAGACAGTTCCTCAGGACCTTAAAGATGCCTCCATCGTTCATCTCCACAAACGCAAAGGAAACTGTCAGGTCTGCGATAACTATCATGGAATCTCCCTGCTATCCATTGCAGGCAAGATCCTGGCTAGAGTTCTTCTCAACTGGCTCAGCACACATCTTGAGCAAGGTCTCATACCTGAGTGTCAGTGTGGCTTCCGGAAAGAATGCGGGACCATCGACATAGTGTTTGCTGCCAGACAGCTTCAAGAAAAGTGTCAGGAACAGAATGTCGACCTGTACTCCACCTATGTTGATCTGACCAAAGCCTTTGACACCGTCAGTAGGGAGGGGCTTTGGAGAGTTATGGCGAATTACGGATGCCCCAGAAAGTTCATTCCATCGTACGCCAACTTCACGACGGCATGCTGGCCAGAGTCCAAGACAACGGTGAGACATCTGAACCATTCCCAGTCTCTAATTGAATGAAGCAGGGTTGTGTTCTTGCTCCCACCCTGTTCAGCCTCATGTTCTCGGCTATGTTGTCTGACGCATTCAGTGACGCGGAGACAGGCATCGTCATCAAGTACTGCACAGATGGATCAGTCTTCAGTCTTAGGAGACTTCAAGCGAAAACCAAGGTCTCGATGGACACTGTCAATGACTTCCTCTTCGCGGACGACTGTGCCCTCAATGCTGTCTCAGAAGCTACAATGCAACACAGTGTTGACAAGTTCAATACTGAAGTGATGCACCAGCCAGCCCCGGTAAAGCCATACGTTGAACCAGCCATCACCATCACTGGACAGCAACTGAACACGGTGGATAAGTTTACCTACCTAGGCAGCACTTTGTCCAGAAACGTTGTAATCGACGATGAGGTGAATGCCCGGCTCGCCGAAGCTAATGCCGCTTCTTGCAGACTCCACAAGAACGTATGGAACAGGAGAGGCAGGTGCATCGGGCCATAGTTCTCACCACACTGCTCTATGGCTGTGAAACATGGACAGTTTACCAACGTCACACTAGGAATCTGAACCATTTCCACACCACTTGCCTCAGAAGACATGGGCATTAAGTGGCAAGACAGGATTCCGGACACTGAAGTCCTCACTTGTGCTGGCCTGCCTAGCATCTTCACCATCCTGATGCAGTCACAGCTTCGCTGGGCAGGTCACGTAGTTCGCATGCCAGACCATTGGCTGCCAAAGAAATCATTGTTTGGCGAACTGCAACAGGGCAAACGCTCTCATGGAGGCCAGAGGAAGCGTTTTAAAGACAGCCTCAAATCCTCCCTGAGGGCCTTCAACATCAGCTACACAACATAGGAGCAGACTGCCCAGGACAGAAATGGGTGGCGATCAGCTGTCCGCAAAGGTGCAAAGACCTGTGAAAGCAACAGAATTGCTGCAGCTAAGCAGCGCAGGATGATCAGGAAGACCAGTGTCAACAAATCTCCAGCTGCTGCCACCATCCCCTGTCCATACTGTGATAGATCTTTCCAGGCGCAGATCGGCCTGACCAGCCATCTACGGATTCACCCCCAATCAAAGGATGACTAGATGGTCTTCGTCGTCTCGACAGACAACAAACAGCCTGAAAGCCATTGACAGAGCAAGGCTCCATAAAGAGACCATCTGTGAGAACATGTCAGACCATACAATGAGCTTCCCTTTATTTTAGGAAGGGTCTCAGAAGTTTGGGAAAAAGCTGAAGATTTAGCACTGTCTCATTAGCACAGTGGAATTTACAGTCACAAAACCAAAAATGAAAATCATTGTTGACATTTTCAGACCTCTGACTGAAACCATAGCCATGACCACGACCAAAACCACGACCACGACCAAAACCACGATCACGACGGGGTAAGCGTGAACGCTGAAAAGGCGTAGCACCTCTGTTAATACTTTGTTGCCTAAAGTTAGAAGGCGATGTTGGCTGCTGACGTGAGTAGCCCGAGTAGGAAGAGCCACGATTATAAGATAACAGGCCACGAAAAGTTTGAAGGTTCCGATTTAGATTAAAGCCACGTTGCTGGGTATAGTCGGCTGACACACTTGCCTCAAAGACAGATTTTTTTTCCCACATTGCTTTTCTGGCTGCGCGGTTTTGTACTGATCGGCAAGATGACACATTTCTTCAGCACTTTCTACAGATTGTTCCTTGAGAAAACTGCAAGGTAATTGGAGACACTCTGTAAAATTTGCTTCCAGACAACAAGATCATAGGGGAATGGAAATCCTTGTCGGAATTGGACAATTCGACCCAGCAATAAAGAAACAGAACTGTGGATCAAGAAGGCGAAAAAAACATTATTTTTTCTCTGGACGCATGGATCTGAACTTTTCTTAGAATCCTTCAGCAGTACATTGAAATCTTTTCAAAAGTTCCGACTTTAAGTCCTCCCAGGTGATAAATTCTTTAGCAGCTAGAGAATGGTAGAGTGTGAGGGCATTTCCTTTGAAAAGGGACGCAATATACAAGACCCATTTTTCTTTCGGCCAGCCACACGTATTGGCGTGGGATTCAAAACGATAGATCTTCACATTGAGTATGTAACTGACACGTTTTCTGCCATCCAAACCAAGTTGTTTGCTTTGTGCCAAATACACATTAAATAACTCCAGGATTGACTATCACTACAAGAACCCGATGGGAAAAAAGAGATATCCATAATAGAACACTTGCTAGATAAATCAGAGCTTAAAACAATATGGAGTATGGAATATGAGCATCTGAACTGAGAAAGAAGAAGGGGGTAAACACGGAAATTTTTCTTTCAAAACCAATGCTGGCAATAGCTCAGGCTATTGACCACAGTAGAGAGAAGCAAGTGTTAGTAAAGTATAATACGATTCAGTGGTAAAGGATTCAGCGTTAAACAAGCAGAATGGTAAACAAAAACAATCAAATAAGTAGGAGGGCATAGCTCACAATATCAATATCTTGCTTCAAACCAGTAGACTGAAGAAAAAAATGGGGAAATAATAGGATCTTTTTGCTGCAAAATCGAAAGATGTACCAGGAAAGGAAAATCAATCAAACATGTCTACATGTATATATTCGTCTCAAAGTTGTATATGAGGGCAATAAAAAGACAAACGTCTAAAACGGGGAAGAAAACACACATTATTCAGGAAACACACCAAGTAAAGTATGAAAACGAATATTTTCAAGTAGATAGGCGCTTATAGTGAAGAAGGTGGAGAGAAGTTTAAAAGGAAAGAAGGAGACCAAGGGAAGTAAAGCACCAAAATAGGAAAGAGACAAGAGAAACAGTGAAAGAGGCCCTCTGGTAGAACCCTAGTGGCTACTACCAGCCACACGATGGAGACGGGGAACCTACCTAACAAACAGAACTTAAAACAACACACACACACACACACACACACCACACACACACACACACACACACACGCACACGCACACACAGGGGCAGATGTGTGGAAAAAAGAAACCTAGGAGGAACTAAATAGCAAGAAGGTGAGAGTAAACCTGCTGGTCAAAAATAAATAAAGGTCTAGACAGTAGAAAAGGGAGGAACAACTCCTCCAACCCTTGCATCCCATTGCTGCGATTTTGAACGAGGAGGTGGGAGCCAGTCGTCCCAGGGTAGGGAAATGAATCAAAGCCTTATTAACTTCAAATACAAAAAAGGGCGTAAGGCACAAATCAAGTGATTATTATCATTATATTATTATAATGAATACTTATATAGCGCCTATTCTCGGCTAGAGACCAAGCTCTAAGCGCTTTACAATCCACACTCGTTTACACAACGGACTGCCTACCTGGGTTGTGCCGACTGAAGAACTGCCAGCTGGCGCTTCATTCAGTCGTTTCCCGTGTCATCCAGTCCATATCACTCGATATCGTTCACTCAATTTCCTTACTTCCTTCATGCTTTCCATTTCTTACGCAGGGTGCATGCTATGTGTAACGTGTCATCCACACCAACGGCCAAACTGGCCTTCTCTTCCGAATGTTGGTGATGGATTTTACGTGTGTGCAAGATGTTATGCGTGCGTTCGCACACGGAACCTCGGTTTATAGTCTCAGTCGAAGGACTGACTGTATGGGAAATCGAGTCAGAACCAATGTAAACTCAGAGGGAAAAATCAACAGTCACATAAAACAAACAAAACTAAGAAAAAGAACCCTTGCCTACCTAACACATACTAAACAGAGCAGGGGGAAGAAAACGAAATCCTACTTGTAATATGTGTGGAGAGGAGAGACAAGCAAAATACTTCCCACACTCAACCTCAAGCTCACTGCACAAAATTGCAAACACACTTACTAATTCAACTCAGAAACTTTCCCTTTGTCGGAGTCATCTCTGTCAATCGACGGTCTCTACATATAATAATAATGATTTCTTATATAGCGCTTAATCAAACGAATTTCTCTAAGCGCTTTACAAAGTCATACTACATTCACCCTTCTCATATACAATAATACACCTTACACCCAACTACAAATACTATTACTACAATAACTAACAAATCCTAATCCTACCAATGTGACATTCACTTATTCTTCAAATATCACTACAAAAACTTAATCCTATAACGTTCAATCATACATACACACTTACATCCAAGACAATCGTGCACCCCACACGCAACCACACATCTCACTCCCTTTCTTTCAATAAAACAAAACAGAGTACCATTTCAAAATTCTTCCCGAAAGCAAAAACAAACACAAAATAGCTTGATTCAAGAAAACTTCTTTCTTTCTTTCTGTCTTTCTGTCTTTCTTTCTCCACCTGACGTCTTTTGTGCGCAGGGATTTCAATTCATCTTTTTTCTTTGGCCAATATCTATAATTCAGTCCACAATATTCAATACACACAAAATTTACATCAAACATTTTTTTTTTTTTTTGTACTTACATCTGGATCTGGATCTGGATCTGGATCTCCGCCTACAGTTGTTGGTTGGCGGCTAGTTGTAGGAGCCAATAATGACTGTGATACAACTGGTTGCGCAGCGTAAGACCTTAAAAGATTAAAAAGAGAGGGGGTGTGGGGAGGGGGGGGGGGAGGGGGAGGGGTGATGGGGGTTAGTAGTGGAAAACGGCCGCCTCAACCCTGCCTAGTGTGGTGGAGAAGGCACTGGCATTCTGCTGCTGGACGGTGGTCTTGTCAAAGAGGTTCCACTCCGGGGGGGGGGGGGGGGGGGGGGGTTCTAATGAAAAAGGAGCCTCTATATTGTTCTGTTGCATTGGGTTGTATGTAGGTCTGCCTTCGTAGGGGGTTTTGGCTTATACAGTCTATGAATGTGGTTGGCTTGATTCTCCGCCTGGTTTGATCTGCTGGGGTGAGGAAGGTTTTGGCTGGTATGGCAGGGACCAGGTCACTGGCAATCTTGTACAGCATGGTGAGTCGAAGCTGTCTGTGGTGGTCCTCCAGAGTTGGTAGTTGCAGATATTGGAGCATCTTGGTGACGCAGCC
>CM065735.1:54918644-54936144 GCA_033310375.1 Conus canariensis | reverse complement strand
GTTTTTGGAAGTTGCCTAGTTGATTTTAATCGTGTTCAGTGAGTATAGATGACTGTGTATGACATATTTGACAGATGACTGACTGCATATGTTTGACTGACGACTGACTGACTGACTGGGTGGATGAAATGATGGTTCGAGTATTGAAAGTGATATGAAATGAAACAAATACAGAATAACAATGAGTACCATAACACGCATTATAAACCCAGTCTTTTAATCCAGAATTTATTTGAAAACACGTTTACTTCCTGTGTTTGTAACAAGACATAGGGAACTCAGATTTGACAGAACTGTTACAGCGTTGTTCTAAGATTCTAATAGGAAGCTCAGGAGGCAATCTTCGTTGCTGCTCTCAAACACCTGGGAAGTTCTGATGAACTCAACCTGCTCGTTCCTGGGTAGCAAACTTTATTCTTCAAAATCATAATGCTGTAGTTCATGGTGTCCATGGTAACTGTAGACTGATACTGAAAAATGCACAGTTCCAAAAGAACAGGTCAGGGTGTACTCCCCCGGTTGTGATTCTTAACAAAACCGACAGAAAAGGAACTATGAGTTGTCTTGTTGACCCTGATCCATAGCCAACAGACGTAAAGATTATCCTGCTAGGCAAAGATGTTTCTATCTATCTATCTATCTATCTATCCCATCCATCTATCTATCTATCTATCTATCTATCTATCTATCTATCTATCTATCTATCTATCTATCTATCTATCTATCTATCTATCTATCTATCTATCTATCTACCTACCTACCTACCTACCTACCTACCTACCTATCTATCTACCTGTCTATCTATCTATCTATTTATTTATTTATTCATGTTTTTATTCATTTATCTTTTTTCCTTTATCTATTTGACTTTTTTTTTCCTGTTTCCCTTTTTTGCGTTTTTACTTTTACCTTCTTTGTTAAACCAAGTGTCGTAACGTTGATCAGAGGGTTCATCAATCCCAGATCATGACATAAAGAAAACATTGTTAACAATACCACATGAGGCATTTTGCCTGTTTAACTCACATGTGATGAATGCTCTGATGAATCCTCTCCTCTCTTCTCGCCTTCTCTGCCCAAAACAACAGCACCATTCAAATGGAGTGTGTGTGTGTGTGTGTGTGTGTGTGTGTGTGTGTGTGTGTGTGTGTGGTGTGTGTGGATGCGTGCATGACTCTGTGTGTGAGCGTGCATGCATGCGTGCGTGCGTGCGTGCGTGCGTGAGAGAGAGAGAGAGAGAGAGAGAGAGAGAGGTGTGTGTGTGTGTGTGTGTGTGTGTGTGCGTGCGTGAATGCGTGCTTGACTCTGTGTGTGTGCGTGCATGCGTGCGTGCGTGCGTGCGTGCGTGCGTGAGAGAGAGAGAGATAGAGAGAGAGAGTGTGTGTGTGTGTGAGTGTGTGTGTGTGTGTGTGTGTGTGTGTGTGTGTGTGTGTGTGTGTGTGTGTGTGTGTGTGTGACATGCCGTGTCATTTCTGTGGAAACTCTTCCATGCTGCTCATTCCATCCCGCAGTTTACAGCAAGTCACATTATCATGGTCCTCACTCCATCCCGCTGTTTACAGCAAGTCACATTATCATGGTCCTCACTCCATCCCGCAGTTTACAGCAAGTCACGTTATCATGGTCCTCACTCCATCCCGCTGTTTACAGCAAGTCACATTATCATGCTCCTCACTCCATCCCGCAGTTTACAGCAAGTCACATTATCATGCTCCTCACTCCATCCCGCAGTTTACAGCAAGTCACATTATCATGCTCCTCACTCCATCCCGCTGTTTACAGCAAGTCACATTATCATGCTCCTCACTCCATCCCGCAGTTTACAGCAAGTCACATTATCATGCTCCTCACTCCATCCCGCTGTTTACAGCAAGTCACATTAACATACAGATGAATACATAGCACATTTGTCCGGTATCATGCATTGCTTAGATGCATAATGAGTGATGTATGATAGTAGGAAGGCCAAAATCAGATGTGGGGGAAACTTGACAGATTATATCCAAAGTATTAGTGGAGTAAAGCGGAAAGATGTGTGCAGCTTGATGCTATTTTCTGTGTTCATCATTGAATTAACTCCTGAAGTTGGTAATATATATATATATATATATATATAATATATATATATATATGTGTGTGTGTGTGTATGTGTGTGTGTGTGTGTGTGTGTGTGTGTGTGTGTATAAAAACTTTTTTTTATTTGTATTCTTATGTATTTGCAGGGGAAAAAGAAAAATCCAAGGTAATGAGGGAAGGCAAGTACGTACATAAAGAAATAAAGAAAGAAAGAAATCACCCCCAAAAATTTGAATTCACATATTCAGGCAAATATTCTCAAATCAAAACAGACAAACAAACAAAAACAGAGAGAGAGAGAGAGAGAGAGAGAGAGAGAGAGAGAGAGAGAGAGAGAGAGAGGGTGGATGTATCAAGAAAAATCATGCTGACAGGGATGTTTTTTTCACATCATTATGTTTGGCAAAATATTGAACTCAGGCCTCTAATAATGTACCAAAATGTGTTCATTTACACACTTCATCTTACACTTCTGAATCTTTTAGTGCACGTTGTTTAAAAAAAAGAGTATAACTGTTAAACAGTATCCATTAATGGTCTGTATGCCAGCCATCTGGTCAAGAAATCTGTATGGTTTAATCTTAAATATGCAGTATCTTCCTCAATTTTGTATCTAAATTTTAATTTGTTTATGAATACATGTATTTGTGGCAGGGCGTTATCTATTTTACAAACTTATAGGTAATGCGTCGCAAACAGTATTATAAAGTAAAAGACGGTGTCGCTCACAATCATATTGTCATAGCCAAATAGTATGAGTGCTTCTGTCAAAAGTACATTTTCAGCACTCAAGCATTTTTCTTTCATTAAGCCAATGACAGCATTCTAAAATACTTGCACATGGTGACATTTCCAAAACATATGATCAATGCTATATTTGAATCTGCTACAAAAAACTACAGTTTCTGAAACAGTCAAGGACTACTGTCAACCTTTCTCCCTTTACCTCCCTATATCTATGTAAGATTATTACTTGAATTCATGTGATCACAAATTCATCTTGATGTATATTCTGATTTAAAGTTGACCAGGGACTATGTTCACGGTACAGGCATTTTCCTGTGCACCAGATCTTGTCGCTGATCACTTACAGGATCTTGACAGATTTTTCACTCAGTGAAGCGGTTAAGGATACTTCCTTCAGTGGGACATTCCTTGTTTTGAGTAGGGATGACTCGTCCTTGGTCACTGGTTGTTAGTATTCCAAGGCCTGGTATTCTTCCTTCACTCACTAACACACACACACACACACACACACACACACACACACACACACACATATATATATATACCAGATACGCAAACCATAAACAGTCATTCAAAAATGAAAAATACAAAAATCAAACAGAGCTGAGCAAATACATCTGGAGACTCAAAGATAAAAAAATAGACTACAACATATCATGGAAAATCATAAAAAGAGCAGCACCATACAACAATATTTCAAAAAGATGCAATCTATGCTCCACAGAAAAATGGTTAATATTATGCAAACCACACTTAGCAACTCTGAACACAAAAGTAGAAATTGTAAACAATTGCAGGCACAAGTGGAAATCTTTGCTAGCACATTCCACCTGAACAGGCCCCAATAAGAACCACAGGCCGCACGTGCAACAAATGAGATCCGCCTGCACACACAGAGTTGAAATCAAGTCCCGCACGCCATAAAAGACCGTTGGCGTGCTCCAAAAGACATCCTGAAGATAGCAAAGCTAGAAACAAGCTTGTAGATTTTACCACTTCATTTTAAAAATATTTTTTAACAGATGTTGCTCCCCAAGGGGTTGAGCACCTTCAGATTTTTTAAGAACTTTTTTATATTGTTCATATATATATATATATATATAATTTAACAGATGTTGCTCCCCAAGGGGTTGAGTATTTTCAGATTTTTAAGGACACTTTTATATTGTTCATGATATATATATATATATATATATATATATATATATATATATATATATATATATAGACGTACATAAATAGATACATACATACATATTTTAATTCAGCATGTTCTTCATGTTCCTCAGTTATCCAGTCTGAAAACATCTTTTTAATATACTGATTGATTTCATCGTTCATTGTTCTCTTGTGCATTTTATTGTCTGTAACAGCAGCCTTTTCAGTCCCCCACTATGTCTGCCTTATGACCAGTGTCTTCTGTGTTTCAGCCTACCCGCATTTTGTCACATAGATCAAGGATCTCTCCAGTGACCCAGGGTGTATTTGTTTGACGACGCCTACCAAGAACCTTATATGCAGTTTATATCATCGTTGCACAGAATACTGAAGTCAATGCTTCTACATCTGCGTCGTCGTCACCAAGGACAGGCAGAGGTGTGCATAGTCCCGAAATCATTGCCTGAAATGCTTTGGCCTCCTTGTGATCCTTCATTTGTTTTCAAATGCAGAATCCTCCACAGGGACTCAGGAGATTCAGCAGCGAACGAACCTGCTTGATGGTTCCTGGTCTTGGGAAGATCAATGTTGTGCACCTCATTTTATCTTGGAGTTTAACAATACTGTGGGAACCGACACAGCCCAATAACAACTAACTCCTGGAATATTGTGTACATCTTGGACAGACACATAGTGTGACCTGTATGCCTGAGAAAAAACAAAACATATTGCAAGGAATCAAGATGAATAGCCCGTTTTACACTTGCCATCACGAAATCATCATCAATTCAATTCTGGAAAGAAAACTCCGACGAATTAAGTCTCCACATTATTCAAGTTAAATCTGTCACTTTATTTTGACTTTGCTATTTAAGCCTCGTCAGAGTTACCACGACGGAAGGGGGCAGGGGGAGAAGGAGATAGGAAAAAGACCATCCCCATTGCCGCTTTCCTTCAAATAAACACAACAATCATCAATCACAGTCCATGAATTGAGTGGGAACGTCTTTTCAGTGTTATCATGGTGTAGGATGATCTGATCAGAGGAACAGGATGGACCCGACTCTTTTCGCTTGTTCTTTTTGTCACTTGTCAGATACGACAGTAGTCACGTATGGAATGACAGACACCACGCCAGAAAAAAAAAATAGCGGGATCCTTCTCAGGGCCATGTGCACTACAATGGTGAGTTACAAAGCTATTTTGTGCAAATAAGCGATACGTACAGACAATCTGTTACGGATGGTGTGCAGTGCGAGATTTGCTGTCTGACTCTCACCTGAAGAAGTTTGGATGCATGTTCGATTTTTCTCTACACACACCCACGCCACACGAACATAGACAGCCAGGCAACAAGTTAAGTTTGTACTTTTTTCCTTTTCGCTGCCTAAACCATCAGATGAAAACAAGTAGATAATACATGATAAGCATGAACAGGCACAGCATAAAGTAGCAAAATGCAGACCATCAATATACTTTCGCCACCACCAAAGGGCGCACAGCGACACTAGATACTACATTGTCACATCAAACCAAGCTGGTACCCATAGCAGTGTCACCACCACCAGTCTATGCACTTGGCCGCATCTGGTCCTGGTCATACAGTTCTCACACAAGTCAGAAGTCACTCACGGGAGCAGTTCGTGAGTCCTTCCAGGGACTCCACACAACAAAAGGATACATGTCGACATGACGGAAAACGAAGCCGTTCATGGAGGTAGTTCGTAGAGTCCTTCTAAGGACTCCCACACAACAGAAGAACACAAGTCGTCGTCCAGACTAACTCTGAAGACCTTTCTCTCACCAGCTCGATGCTGACCACACGGACAGGCTCTCGCCACCCCCATGAGGCGGAGACAGCGACTGGGCACGTGCTGTTCCCCACACTCGGTCGGCAGTGCACACACGATGTCTACTGACCCTTGGTCAGCCTCTCCATACCCCCATGGGGTAGAGACCGTGGCTGGGCACAGGCTGCACCCCACACTCAGATGGCAGTCAGTACCAGGTCGGACATGGGGCTTCAACAATACCTGGGGGAACTGATAGCTACCTCGATTATCTAGCCTACTTCCAACACATTTATTGTTCTTGTTTGTAATTGACAGTCACTCTTCCCATAATACATTTCACTGGAACTCGGGGAAAAATGCCCATAATAGAATCTACAAAGTTTCAATACAGTGGGTGCATTACAATAGAAAATTTTCTTTGATTAACACCATGATTGTTTACATCGAAGGAAAGGATTTCCACATGGAACCCTTTTTCAAAATACCAAGAGTACAATTATACATATAAAGGAACGAATTCCATTTGTCCCATTTTATCAAGAAAAGAATGTTATCTTATCACATCATTACTAGACGTGTCCAGTTACATTTCAAGGAACGACTTCCATTCGTCCTTTCTATCAAAAGAAGAATGTTCATCGTCATCACCAGACGTGTCTAATTACATATCAAGGAACGACTTCTGTTCGTTCCTTGTTGTCTTTCCACAACAAGAATCAGAATACATTTTCCGATAAATTATACACAATAATTTTCATTGCTCAATTCCAGAGCTCACCAACACTTACATCATTATGATTCTCTAGGGAAAAATGTAAACAACACGCTTTTTTCTAATAATACAGTGATTTAACTACATTACTTTTCTTCCCAATCATATTAGTACTATATATTCTTTCTTCTTTCTACTGGCTCCATTCTCCTCATCCTCCTCTCGACTCACATTCACTAACTACAACTTCCTACTGTCAGTCTACGTTTTGTCAAATCATAAGATATATCAAGGGAACAATCGAACATTTTTAGGCGTTTACCAAGAGCTGTAAAGTCCCAATCATCTGTAGAAAAAAGAAAAAAAACAACTTCATCAATACAAATCCTAACTTCAAATCAATTATCAACACATACCCAGCTGCCAGCGACGACCTGCCTTCAGTCTCCCTTCGGCTCTCTGATGAAGTTGCTCGGCCGGTAGCTCTGCGGAGACTGAAGGGAAATTTTTGCTCACCTGACTTACACAAAACGCAGGTGAGTAGCTGTCAGGTAAACAGGTCAACCAGTTTTACAGGTCTACCGGTATCGGTCAAACGTGTCCCCAAAATTTGGGACCGGACGAAATACGGTCCGTCACACAATCAAAGGGAATGATGAACAGATATCTGCCTGTTAAGTGTATGAGCGTACTAAAAGTAACAGCAAAGGATGCCACCACATACTGTACATCTCACTGTGGTTCCGACAACGTCAAATACTGTACCTAAGTCAGCTGCCTCAGAACAGGTTGAAGGCCTCCACGTTTCCTACACACGTGACGCATCTCTGGGATTCATCTATGAGTTAGTCATGACATTCAAAGGTTCAAAGGATCTAGAGAAACCTGTCGTGACGCACCCAACATATCCAGGTATGCTGACCTGTTGGTCATTGACATATCATAGGTGAAAGTGAAGTCACCCAGATGCTTTGTGATTCCAGCAGAAACAAATAATTTGCATGCTGAAGACTTCCCATAAGATTCCACAGATGGGCATTGTGAATGGTAATGACCCACACCTTCACACTTATGACTCTCCACAAATCACTATGAATCTGCCTTGACATCCGATCCTGTGTGAGACAGGGTTTCTGATTTGTTTTTCACACGACAATCATCAGAAGGACCAGGGCTAGACGAAAAGAGAGATGAGGGATGCTGAGAAAGGAAAGGGGAGGAGAAGGAATGCACTGGCCTCAGTAATTCCTTTAGGGCTGGAGCGACGAGTCACCATGTAAGGACCACCACATGGATGAGGACCATCATGTACATTTGCCCTGAACAGGCTGTGAGGACTGGAGTGCCTCGGACCAGACCTCACCTGGGCAACACTTGTAGGTTACAATGATGATTGTCCATCCTTGATTCAGCTTCGTCAGGACACGCCTCTGGCACAATCACACGTAAGGCCAACGTTAACATTTGTTTTTCCGTGGGGGCAGGAGAAACATCTGAAACATATATATATATAATATATATATATATATATATTATATATTTATATATATATGTTGTGTGTGTGTGTGTGTGTGTGTGTGTGTGTGTGTGTGTGTGTGTGTGTGTACGTATGAACACCACATGTGTCACTGGACCAGTGACACAAAGCTAATGATGAAGCGTTTAAAATGCCTCTTCTTCCAGTGATACAAAGTTGTATGGATCCAATGTCTCTCTGAACAAGGGAAGTTCAAGGGACAATACAAGAATCGTCATGGCTTCCAGAGAATGTAGTAGGAGAGGAGGGGTCAGCACCGTCAAGTACAGCTGACTGTCTTTAAAGACCTCTCTCTCTCTCTCTCTCTCTCTCTCTCTCTTCTCTCTCTCTCTGTATGTGTGTGTGTGTGTGTGTGTGTGTGTGTGTGGTGTGTGCGTGTGTGTGTGTGTGTGTGTGTGTGTGTGTGTGTGTTAGCGTGTGTGTGTGTGTGTGTGTGTGTGTGTGTGTGTGTGTGTGTGTGTGTGTGTGTGTGTGTGCGCGCGTGTGTGTGATTGGCTGTTTGATTTTACCACTGTGAAATTTGCGTAGGAAAAAAAATAACCTTTGGGTGACTCAAGCAAAACAGCTGAAAATGATGACACAGATAAGACATACGTCACTGATAAAGACTTAGAGAAAGGACTACACTGCCAAGCTGGTAGAAGAGAAAAAAAAGCATAGTTGGATGCTAAGCAGGTGGCAGAACAAGCTCCAGTAGTGGCTGAGTCCAAAGCAAAGCTAGGTGCTATAAAAGAAAAATATGAAATTGAAAAAAAGAAATCGAATTTGATGAATTCATTGACTCACAGACAGAGCGAGAGAGTGAGAGAGAGAGAGAGAGAGAGAGAGAGAGAGAGAGAGAGAGAGAGAGAGAAAGTGAAAGAAAGAGAGAGAGAGAGACAGACAGACAGACAAAGAAAGAAAGAGGAGTTTGAGAGGAAACAAACAGAGGAAACAAACAGAGAGAGGAGAGAGAGAGAGAGAGAGAGAGAGAGAGAGAGAGAGAGAGAGAGAGAGAGAGAGAGAGACACTTGGACACTTTGATATTTTACTGTCATTACGAAAATGTCTTATGACAAGGGGGGTAACAGGGTAATGACACATTCCTCCTCCTTTCATTGCAAACAATATAGCACAGTTATTCTCAATGATCAATCAAATCAAAACAAGCAAAACATGTAGAAAACATAGGAAAGAGTCTTCAGATATCCTCGTAAACACGAATACTCCTTTATCATTACAACAACAACAACAACAACGACAACAACAACAACAACAACAACAACACACATACAAAAAGGGAAAATGTAATATTACAGATTAATTCGACCATTCACTCAGTCACGCGATGACTATATTACTGAACTCCTCCACCTGTTTTGACTTGTATTTTCCAGGATTAGGTACTTTTTCAATACACTATTATTGTAAATGCTTCTGTCTGATTTTCATTGCTTCTGCAATGAAATTAATAACTGATTTTATCATACCATCGTCATCAGATGATAACAAAAAACTTATGACAGCTTGCCTTTCAAAAACATCCAAAATGGAAAATTAAGATTTTACACGCACTTCATTGCATGCAGTACATTGAAATAAATAGGGCGTTTCGTTGTCAGAAGTGAATTTACATAAAGGGCATGGTGATTCTGTGGATGTTCCACACTCGAACCATCTTTCATTCGGATTGAAACGTAAAGTTCGTAACCTAAATCTTGCGTAATTAATTCTATACCATTTATCTGTGATAACATTAAGAAACTTTTCTGCATGGAATATATTCTTAAAAGAAAAGAACCAACGATACTTTTCTTTGCTTTCCATATTTGAATGACAGTTCTGTTATAAAAAAAAACAACAACAATAGATGTGCCTGTCTATAAATTCTGTAATAAACTGCTGTTCGTTACCCACTCCTTGGATCATCCACAATATTCCAAAACCCTGTTCTGATAGCACTTTCTTTACATTATAAGCCCAGTTATCTCTGCCACTTTCCAGTTGTAACAGCATCATGTCATAAGCTTGTCTGCACAAACGTGACTGCGGAAGCTTAAATATTTTCAACCAATACCTAGCATACGTCACAAAAGATCTGATGTCAAGAGGGTACCTGCCCATCTCTCCATATAAAAGAGTGTTAGATGAATGAATTGGCACCTGAAGAAAACGCTTCATAGCATATGCATACTTTTTGTATCTGTTGAGTTTCTCCTAACCCCCAAATTTCAGCTCCATAGGTAAATAAAGGTTCTATCTGTGCATCAAAGATTTTCCAGTAGAAAGAAACTCGTGGAGAGGGTGGCAGCAGAGAGTCCTCAGAAGAGAAGCCCCCTTCAAGCAAGCGTTTCAGCCCTTATCTCCTGACACTCTAGGGGGGTTGGGCCACACCCGGTTCATAACTCCAGATGTCCCTCTGCTGTCCCCCTTTTTTCCATCTTGGGACGAGTCATGGCTGGGATTTGAACCCATGACCCTCTGGACATGCTCATTTTAGGGATTGTCCACTTAATGTCTCGCACTCTTACCACTGAGCCACTGGGGCACCTGATATTTGTAGGGAAAGTTAAGCCTTATGAAGTTCACTTTTGTTCTTACTTGACCAGATCCAGCTTGAACACCTCTCTGCTGCTTCTGCCATTGCTTTCAGGGCTCTGGTTTATTCCCTCCCACCACAATATACCACAATCAATATAATTCAGCTTTCTCAAGGGTCTCTGAATTTCAGTCACGACTATTTTAACCCTTCCTGAAAGATTCTTCCCATGCACCAAGTTGTTAAAAGTAACTAAAAGGGAATATGAAAAAATGGTTACAAAAAATAGTAAAGATAATCCTAAATTATTTTGGAAGTATGTTCAAAATAGATTAAAAGCCAATACAAGTATTGGTGCCCTAAATAAACCAGATGGTTCCTTGGCAGTAAGTGATAAAGAAAAAGCGGACACATTAAATGATTTCTTTGCTAGTGTTTTTACACATGAAGATTTAACAAGTATACCATTATTGGATGAATGTGCACTTTCAAGTGGGATATCCTTGTCAGAGGTAAGAGTTACCCCAAAAGCAGTGAGAGACAGATTGGGCAACTTAAACCCAAATAAAGCACAAGGACCTGACCAAATCCCCTCAAAAGTTTTAAAAGAACTAGGAAATGAACTATCTGTCCCACTGTATTTATTATTCAATAAAACATTAGAATCAGGTACCTTACCCCAAGATTGGAAGGCAGCTGAAGTAACAGCATTGTTTAAAAAGGGGTCAAAAGCAGATCCAGGTAACTATAGACCAGTCAGCCTGACTTGTGTAAAATGTAAAGTGTTAGAAAGCATAATTAGAGATTCAATTGTAGCTCATTTTACGGATAATGATTTATATGCAAAATGTCAGCATGGGTTCCGTAAAAAAAACGTTCTTGTGTTACTCAGTTGCTTGAAGTTGTAGAAGGTATGACAAAATTATTGGATGATGGTCATAATGTTGATGTTATATACTTAGATTTTAAGAAGGCTTTTGATACTGTGTCACATGAAAGGCTACTTGTCAAACTATCTGCTTATGGTATATCTGGCAAACTATTAAAATGGATACAAGGATTTTTGACAAATCGGGTACAGCTTGTAAGAGTAGGTGATGAAAGATCAAATAAAGCCAAGGTTCTAAGTCGTATACCTCAGGGTAGCATCTTGGACCCAATATTATTCACAGTGTTTATAAACGACTTGCCATTATCATTAAAAAGCACCTGTAAAATATTTGCTGATGATACAAAACTATACGATAAAACTTCACAAGTCTCAGATTTACAAAACGATCTTTATAAACTCCAAAATTGGTCAGATGTATGGCATCTGTATTTCAATATCTCTAAATGTGGTCTGCTACATATTGGAAAAAACAACCAAGAACATGCTTATTATATGAGACAAAATGGCAGCTTACAGCAGATAAAGACCCTAAAAGAAGAAAAAGATTTGGGAGTAACTTTTAATAGCATGTTGCCTTTTGATCTACATATTGGCAAAGTAGTTAATAAAGCCAATCAAATGTTGGGAGTCATAAGGAGAAGTTTCTCTTACTTAGATAAAGAGGTATTCCTAAAACTCTATAAATCTTTTCTGAGACCTCATTTGGAATATACTAATGCGATTTGGTGCCCATACGTGAAAAGACAGTCATCACAAATAGAAAGAGTTCAAAGACGTGCTACAAAGCTATTAAAAGAATGCAAAGATAAATCTTATGCAGAAAGATTACAATACTTGAATCTACATTCACTAAAAGGCAGAAGGACAAGAGGTGACCTTATACAGACTTATAAAATATTTAATGGATTTGATAATGTTTGTGTTGACTCACTCTTTTCTCTTTCACAACATAATATCACAAAAAATGCAGAAGGAAAGATATTTATTCAGCACTGTCGTACTAACAAAAGAAAATGTTCCTTTTCACACAGTAGCCCCTTTATGGAATGAACTCCCTACTAACATAAAATTTGCAGAAGACGCTAACAAGTTCAAGAATCGTTTGGATCAAATTCCAAAGTATAAGGAACTTTTCAATCATTTTGATGATTAAAATGCCTTATTAGGCATAGTGTAACAAAATGACAATTGCGCATTCAACACCTGTATTTAGGACAAAAAAGTATTTGACAAAGAGGGGACGTACATAGGCCGCAAGGCCTAGGCTTTTGAGCCAGTCCATATTACTACTACTACTGCTACTATTACTACTACTACTACTACTACTACTACTACTACTATACTACTACTACTACATGCATAACTGAACGTCAGTTTTGTTGAAAATATCATTCCTAATTACTTGTATGAGTTGACTACTTGAAATGTTGTATTTCCATAAAACCATCTTTCGTCTAAAGATAGGTGTCTACCCTTTCTGAAGACTACAATGTTTGCCTTATCTAAGTTAACTGTTAAACATAAGTAAAACTGTTAAACGTAAGCAATCAGCTTCTTCTTTTAAGACATTTACTTGGTTTTGTAAACCTACAACTGTTCCAGAGAAAAGAATAACAGCATCAGCAAATAGTAACAAAATATCTCCACTGCTCTGGGTATCGTCTGAATACCATGTCTACCTTTACCAGATAGCTCCATTGCTAGTTCATTAATGAAAAAAAGAAAACACCTGTGGACTCAACAGACATCCTTGTTTTACTCCATTCGGAAATCGAAATAATCTGAATACTCACTCTTCGTACGTACACATGCAAGCACCGAGTTGTAGATACTTCTAATGGCTGTATACAGTTTACCATTCAAACCACTTTTACGAAGTGCATTCCACAATACTTTGCATCAAACGCTTTTCTGAAGTCTACAAATGCGACGTAAAGCTTCATATTACGAGTAAATATTTCTGTACCACTGAGTACAGTATAAATATATAATCTATGGTGCTGTAACTGGTTCTGAAACCTGCTTGTTCCTAAATAATCTTCTCTTCATTTTCTTCAGTTTTTTTGTTGTTGTTGTTAAGCTTTTGTTTAGAATGTTTAGTGTAGACTGTACTTAGAATGCTGGTAAGTGCTGCTCCACAATAGTTATCCGAATTGTTAGCGTCTCCTTTTTTATATATTGGTATAATAATCGATTTAGCCCATTCTAACGGAAAAGTGCCATTTTCAAAAAGTTGTGTAAATAAATGGACAAGAAAATCAATTACAGCTGAGTTTGCATGCTTCAGCATTTCTGCTATGATTTTGTCTAGTCCAGCACTCTTTCCTAATTGTAAATGATTGATACCAGCAACGACTTCTTCTCTAGACATAGGATTGTTGAATAATGGTACCATTTCATTATCTTCTTCCACCAAATTTGGATCTTCTTCTGCAGCATTGTTATCAAAATTATGAAAAACGCCCCCAGAATGATCATGCCAATGTTGTATGGATATCTCGTTATCAACAAAACGTTTTTTATTAACAGATCTTGTTAATGCCACAATATCTTCGAAACATCAACAGAATCTCTTAGTTTCTTTAATCTGTTTTCTTTAAACTCCTGTTCCTTTATTTTCCTTAATGTAGTATACTCTTTTCGAGCCAAAGGATATTCTTCTCTTTTCTTGTTTTTGTCCTTAACTACTCTGCATCTCTGAAATCTTTTCAGTAACCTTTTAACTTCCTGTTTCTTTCGTTTGCAATCAATATCAAACCAATCGTTACAATTTCTGACAGGCATTAAAGGGTGGAGTTTGTCCAGTACCCGTTGCGTCTGTTCCACTCTTCAGTACTCTATTTGGTCGTGTGGCTGTTGATCTTGTTGGTCCACTATCTCCTCCTTCGGAGCAAGGTCATCGTTACATCTTGACCATGATTGACATTGCTACCCGTTTTCCGGAGGCTGTTCCGTTGAAGGATATCTCCTCTGTCGCTGTGGCAGAAGCATTGTTGGAAATAGTTTCTCGGTTAGGTTTCCCCAAGGAGATTCTGTCTGATCAGTGTGCGCACTTCAACTCTGATCTTATGAAGCAGTTTCATGCTTTGTGTGGTGCAACGGGTACGTACATCACTGTATCATCCGCAGACAAATGGTCATGTTGAGAGGTTTCATTGGACGTTGAAGTCCATGTTGAAAAAGTTTGTCCGTACTCACCCAAAGGCGTGGCATCGATATTCGCCTGCGCTGTTGTTTGCGTGCAGAGAGTTGCCCTCTGAGAGTACGGGTTTCTCTCCTTTTTAGGTGCTGATTGGTCGGCAGGTTCGTGGTCCTATTGCCTGGTTACAGGAGTCGTGGATTCGGTCAGATGTTCAGGATGTTGAGGCTAAACCTCTTTATTCCTACTTGTTCGAGCTGAAGGATGTCATTGCTGACTGATGTATGTTAGCCATGGAGAATCCTGCTGATTCCGCTTTGAAGGGTAAAAAGTACTTTGACAAGAAGGCCAGGGAACGCCGTTTCCAAACTGATGATGAAGGTTTAGTTCTGTTGCCCACTGACTCTAACAAGTTGTTAGCCAGTTGATCAGGACCGTTCCCAGTGATCAAAGTCCTACATCCAGATTACAAAATTCTTGTCAAGGGCAAGGAAAAGATCTTCCATGCGAATATCCTCAAAAAGTATATTCGTCGTGCTACTGTGTCTACTTCTGATGCTGTACCGACAGTTATTCTTTCACAGAATACTTCAGTGCCGTGGTGAGAGATAGCACCTTTGACTTGTGACCAAGAACAGGTTACTTTGGAGTATTTTCCAGGAGTTGGTCTTTCTGGGATTACACATGTTCCCTCTCCAGAGTCTGTTGTTTGTGAAGTGGTGTGTACAGTTGGTGTCGTCCAGGACTGTGCTGACGCTTTACCCATTCCCACTTTAGCTGTTCCGATGGCGTCTTCTATGCCAGATGAAGATGTCCATTCAGTACAGTTTGATTGTGCTTTGTCTGACAGCAGTTCCAGGGAGTTGCGTGCAATCTTTGATGATTTTCAGGACATTTTGACTCCTAAACCAGGTTCTTTCTCAGGTGATGTATTCTTAGAGATCCCTCTTACAACAGATGTCCCTGTTAGAAAGAAGTTTTACGAGATCCCCTTTTCTTTGCGAAAGAGGTTGTTGAGAGAGATGTTGGTATCATACTAGATCTTGGTATCATTGAGCCATCAAATAGTCTGTATGTCTCTCCAGCTGTGTTGGTCAGGAAGAAAGATTGTACGTGTTGATTTTGTATTGATTTCAAATCTTGAACAAGATTACTGTCTTTGATGCTGAACCTATTCCTGACGTTGAGAGTCTTTTTGCAAGGTTAGCTGATGCTCAGTTTTTCACAAAGATAGCTCTTGCAAAAGGATACTGGCAGATTGCGGTTAAGCCCGGGGATCGTCCGAAGACGGCTTTTGCAACACACATGGGTCTATTCCAGTTTGTCAGGATGCCTTTTGGACTTGTGCCGGCTCCTGCAGTGTTTGCCTGTATGATGCATATTCTGGCTTTAGATCAGATTTCTGCCATCAGCTTCTTTGATGATATTCTTGTGCTCAGTGTGTCATGGGATGCTCATCTCAGTCATGTGACGGGCGTGCTTTCTTGTCTGAGGTCTTTCAACCTCACAGTTCGTCCCTCAAAGATTGAGGCAGGCTTTCGTTCACTCGAATTCCTTGGTCACGTTGTTGGAGGCGGTATTATGCGTCCTGAAGGGAAGAAGGTTGATAAGATTTTGAAGATACCCACTCCTACTACCAGGAAGCAGCAGGTCACGTCTTTCTTGGGGTTACTCAGTTTTTACAGGAGATATGTTCTGGGTTTGCTACTTTGAGTGCTCCACTGTCGGATTTGATCTAAGATGCTGGTCATGCTGGAAGATCTATTTCTTGGACTCCTGAGTGTGCCGAAGCTTTGAAGAAGATTCATATTATCTTGTTTTCTGCACCCGTGTTGTTGTTACCTAGGTTGTGTAATCCTTTTGTTCTCATGACTGATGCTAGGTCTGTTGGTTTGGGTGCTGTGTTGCTTCAGGTGAGTGATGATGTTCTTCACCCAGTCGTGATCGCTAGTCGAAAGTTGCTGGATCGTGAGAATGCGTACAGTACTACTGAGCCGGAGTGTTTAACCATTGTCTGGGATGTACAGATGTTTGTTAGATTCCTTTGGGGGAGTCAGGTTTATCCTGCAGACGAATCATCGTCCCTTGATGTACCTCCGAAAGTCAAACTTGAAGAATTACAGAATTATGCGATGGGTGTTATTGTTGCAGGGGTACTCGTTTGAAGTCCAGCCAGTTCCTGGTTCATCGAATGTTTTCGCTGATCTTCTCTCATGTTCTTATGAAAATCAGTTGATCCCTTAAGAAGTGACTTTCCTTGTGTGCACTGCAGTTTTCTGGTGCTGTTTTGATGCATGATTTCTGGATTTGTGCATTCTGCTGTTTGTTTACTTCTTCAAAAAACAATTTGGTCATTGTCTTTTTTTTAGGAGGGGATTTTTGTGACGGACCGTATTTCGTCCAGTCTCAAACTTTGGGGACACGTTTGACCCTAACAGGTAAACCTGTAAAACCGGTTGGCCTGTTTACCTGACAGCTACTCACGTGCGTTTTGTGTTAGTCGGGTGAGCAAGGATCTCACTTCAGTCTCCGCAGAATTACCCCCCCCCCCTCCCCGAGAATCTTAATCAGAGAGCCAAAAGGAGACTGAAGGCAGGTCCTCACTGGCAGTCAGGTATGTGATAATTGAATTGAAGTTAGGGTTTGTATTAATAAAGTTTTTTTTTTTTTTCTACAGGTGGTTGGGAACTTTACAGCTCTTGGTAAAGGCCTAAAATATTTAATTGTTCCCTTGATATACCTTATGATTTGACGAGACATAGGGTGAAAGTAGGAAGTTGTAGTTAGTGAATGTGTGAGTCGAGAGGTGGATTAGAAGAATGGAGTGAGTAGAAAGAAGAAAGAATGTGTAAACTAATATGTGATCGGAAAAAAAGTAATCTAGTTAAATCACTGCATTATTGGAAAAAAGTGTTGTTTGTATTTTTC
>CM065735.1:54831144-54906144 GCA_033310375.1 Conus canariensis | reverse complement strand
TCATTCGCGGTGTGCTCATTCTCTGCTGCTTCACGTGCAGCATATCTTTCTCAGGTGCACGGCGCACACACTTTCTTTCCCAGTCTCTCCCCTTTCCTGTGCCCTTGTACCTTCCGCCTCTCTGTCTCTCATTGCCTCCTGTCTGTATGTCTGTTTCTTTCTCTCTCTTCCTTTGTTCTCTCACTCCTTCTGTCTTTTCTTTCTCTCTCTATCTCTCTCCCTCTCCTTATGTCTGTCTGTCTGTCTGTCTGTCTCTCTGTCTGTCTCTCTGTCTGTCTCTCTCTCTCTCTCTCTCTCTCTGTCTATCTCTTTTTCTTTCTTTTTCTCTTTCTTTTATTCCTCTCTCTCTCTCTCTCTCTCTCTCTCTCTCTCTCTCTCTCTCTCTCTCTCTCTCTCTCTCTCTCCTCACCTGTGGCATAGGTGAACTCGCCAAGCGGTTTGTCTTCTTTACGTCCACCATCTACCCTCCCAGCCAGCCAAGGGTATGTCGTTGAGTTTGTTTCTTGCACAGCACGTGCATGTGGATCTTCCTTAGATTCGTTTGTGAGTTTTTGTCGCTGGCTCGAACCGAGCTTGGTGTGTGGAGAAATTGGTCACTTGGACTATGGGCTTCTGAGTCGTGAAGATCGCAGTCTTCGCCCAGCTGGTGTCTCCTGTTGGACATCCCTGTCCAGTGCTGGTCTTCTCCTTCTTGGGAATTGAGTCAAGCCCTGGAGTCGGCCTGTCCACTCTTCGTTGAGTCGGGGCAGGAGTTTCCATTTTTCTACTCCCCATCACCTACCGTTGGTATGACCAGTGTTTGTGGTTGGTATTTTTTGTTGCGTAAGAGGGTGTAGTTTTCGTGCGTTGTAGTTTTATTTTGAAAGGTTGGGTGAAATACATTCCACGTATAGTCAGTGTCAGCTGAATATTTCGTCAAGAAATACTGAAGATGATTTCACATTTTAAATGCTGTATTCCGATATCGTATGGATGGATTCTTGTAAGTTAAAGTTTCCTGTTATTTCGAGCCTTCAGCCGTTCGCATGTAAGTCTTAAAGGGTAACGTTACCTAATGTTTATTGTATTATTGTCGGAGTTCCGGACGGCAAGTCGGCACTTTTGTATTGTTTTCCTTCTGTAATGACCCAGAAGTCAAATCGCTCATCCGGTTGACTAGTTAAAGAGAGTTTTCTCCCCTCTCGGTTGTAGATATACTTTGTTTATATTTGCATCATTTGTTCGTTTGCGCGTGACATATACAAGTCGAGCAGCACGACGACCTCGGCGGACGGCTGGTGGTAAGGTTTCCAAGCAGGAAGGGGGGATACTGCCCCCTTACGCCCTCATATGCACGCTCCTAGTCTTGTCTCGTTCATTGTCTTTGTTGGTGAAAATGTGGGGAGAGTGAGAAATTGTTGATTGTTTTAATTGAAGGTTCATTTGTAAAGTTGTGATTTGGTGTTGCTTAAAGGCAATGATGATCATTCCAATTCCTAAACGACTCAGTTTATAGTTTAACTTTTACATTTTTCTTAAAGGTTATTGTTTTGTGCATAGACCTGTCAAAAATTAAAGATCGTTATTTGCCAAAGTTGGATTCAGTTCAGGGTGTAAAGATAATGTCAAGTAAAGTGAAACACTATGATTATCACTGTTAATGTATAGGTCTTTTAAGCGTTAGGAGACAATTCATCTTGTAAATGGCGCTGGGGTCTCATTTACTAGTAACTGAGCATGACTGTTGTGGTGGTGTCCCTCGTCCTCCCCTAGACAACATGACGGACGGTGACAATACGGTCCCCAAATGGACTTACCAGGCAAAATACTTAACCCTTTACCACAGGGTTCTTCTCCTTTCTGGATCTCTCCTCCTTGCTCTCTGTTTCTCAAGGAGGGAGATGGGACCCTGGTCCATTTCCCCTGAGACAGCTGGACTTGGCCTGGAAGGGAACCTTGCCCCTGGTGGTTCTCGGCGGACAGCATCTTCGGGACCTACCTCCAGCAGATCGTTAGACACCCCGGTCCTCACCTGGTACTTTCCAGTGGACGGCCTCTTCAGGACCCCTCTCTAGCAGGTCGCTGGACGCCCGGGTCGTCACTAAGGACTTCCTGCGGACTGTCAGTTGTATGGAGAAGCAGTGAGAGGACATCGTGACTGTCACGAAAGATGTCGAGCCCACTGAGCTGAGTACAACTCTTATTATGCCTTGTCGGGGAGAAGACTGAGTCAGGGACCTCAGGCCAGTACCAACAAAGATATACATTTGATTTGTTTTTCCATTTTATTTCATTTTCTCCCCTGTATCCTGTCATAACCCATATGCTAGAAGTGTCTCTGACTGTCTCTTCTTTGGGGGAGGGAAGGTGGAGGTAGTTATAGGGTAATAGCGTGGGGGAGGGGGGGGGGGTCTTAGAGGGTGGCCTTGGCATTACCATTTTTTGTTGGGTTCCATCCTTTCTAGGATAGTTAGCTTCTGTTGGGCTTCGTTTCGTCTATTCCCACTTCTTTCTATCGTCTTGTCTGTCTTCATATCTTCTTTCTTAGGTTCCTTGGGTTCCCCTTGGTCCAATGTAGATGTGTGTTGGTGTGAATAAATTGTGTTGTTATTGGCAAACTTCATCTCGTGTGTTCATTGGGTGGTGTGAACTAACTCTGTGATCTCGCTCCCGTCTCCGCACCTTGTCAATTGTGACATTTATGGTGGAGATGCCGGGGATTGGAGCGTTTTAGAAGTTCTTGGGTGGTTTCACATCCTCAGTGGGCGCTCTGTTTATCCTTTTTTCTATTTTATTATCCGTGGGAGGTTGGTTGGGGAGACCCTAGAGTGCAGGGTATTTCGGAGCGCGTTAGGTTGGGTGGTGAGGGGGATATTATACGCGCTTAATAATAATGATGATAATAATAATGATTTCTTATATAGCGCTTAATCAAACGAATTTCTCTAAGCGCTTTACAAAGTCATACTACATTCACCCTTCTCATATACAATAATACACCTTACACCCAGCTACAAATACTATTACTACAATAACTAACAAATCCTAATCCTACCAATGTGACATTCACTTATTCTTCAAATATCACTACAAAAACTTAATCCTATAACGTTCAATCATACAACAAATACATATAATAGAGAACATACACATACGCTACATTTGAAAAGGCCCAGATGGCTGTGAGTTAGGTTGTACCCCCCCCCCCCCCCCCCCCCCCCCGCTTCCTATTCCCGTTGTGCCCGTCCGTCCGTCGTGTGCCCGACTAGTTTTCGTTGTGGTGTTATACGTTTGGTTCAGGCCAGAGTTAAGTCCGGTCTCTTCCATGCATGGAAGCGGTTATCCTATAGCAAGTATAAGTAGGGATTTTTTTTTGGGGGGAGGTGGCAGAAGTTGGGAAAATAGCCCAGGTTTTTATTTCAGAATCTTCGGTACCAGTAGTTGTGTTGGTCACAGTGTAGGTGTTTGGCAGTACCAAGGTCAACAGCATACATAGCCAGGTAAATGTAGGTAGGACTACAGGGAGATAATTCCTCCCCCTAACCAGTTGTCAAGGTTTGCGTAAATATCGATTGTAGCGTCGGTTGAGAAATCTGTATTAATAACAGTGTGACGTTATTTGTTTTGTTTTTCTTTTCGAACACGCTATATTTTATTACTAGTTCTCGGTTAACAGGATCAGCCTAATATTATAGCAATAGTAAACTGCATGCACTTAGCATTAGTTTCTTTCACTTCTATCTAGTTGTTGATGTTAGTATTTTCTGATCTATGAAACACTCCTATTGCAGAGCGTGTGTTTGTTTTCTTGTGTTTGCCCTGAATAAACTGTTGATCGGTGGTGGAATGAATGTGGCCATTAGCTGCATTCCTGGCTGGTAGGGGAAAGCAGAAAAAGGTTTTTGAAGTTGGTCTTTTCTCTTTGGACCAGAGTTTTTCTTTGCCTGCTAGTCTTTGCTTACGTGTTTGTGTCAATCACCAGTGACTCGACTCTGCAGTTAGAAATTGAGCCTGTAGCGTTCGTTTGTGGACTTGAACAATTACCATACTGCTGCTATATAACCTTTTCCATTTTTCCTTGCGACTTTCGTCGGGTTTGCGGTTTTTGCGCGCTGTTTTTATTGGGTTTGAATTGTTCGAGTTTGCATCGGGTTGCGTACTTTGGGTTAGCCCAATCCGTTTTGGTTTGACTGGGAAAACAGAATTATTTGAGAGAATACTGTCCTATCGTTTCTGTTACGGCGTTTGTGTCTTCGTGTTTCTACGCCATTTGATTAATGTGATCGTCACCTTCAGTGGTAGTTTTGGGACATCGTATAACTCGTTGCTTTCTCTTGCATTGTGTTAGACTGGGTATTTTGGCACGATCTTTAATGTGCATTTGCCACCATTTCGGGTGATTAGTTGGGACCTCGTCAGTCCAGGTGAGCCGCGGAATTCCTTAAGCTGCTTTCCCTTTCCCTCTGTCCCTTTTGGTGAAAAGTTATTCGTTACAACATTTAGTGGATTTTCTTTCATCAGCCTTGTTATTGTTTTTTTTTGGGGGGGGGTGCTATTTTCCTGCTCGTGGAGTTTGAGTAGGTTGCTATCTCTGTTTCCTATTTGCGTGAAGCAGTTGGAAGTTAGAGGGACTGGTCTGGTTTTGTCTCTTTTTGTTCTTCTTTGGCCTGAGGTCTTAGGCTATTTTCATAGCAGGTTAATACTTTTAGTGTACCTCAACCTGAGGTTAAGGTGTTCGCTTTCTCTCATCGGGAAGCAATTCGACTGGTATTGTCTGGTATTTACCCTACTCCGAGAGAAGGTGTTTCTTTCTGAGTGATTGTCCTACATCTGTAATCATCCACTGATTGCGATTACTCTCGTTGGGAAGAAGTTGGAAATTACTGGTTCCTTCAATGGAGAACTTTAACTAAATCCCCTTTTTTGGTATGTTTATCATTTAGGTTTCTGAGGACAACTAAGTTTATTGCGAGACACCTGTAGGGAGTTTGTATTGTTCCCCACTCCTTTTCGCTGGTTTGGAGAGGAAAGCTTCCTTCCCATTTTATGCCTGTGCTAATTACTGACGAGGTTTGATATAGTGTAACTTGTTACTGCTCCAAATTTCAGTGTGTGATTTTGAACACTTGTGAGTTCTGAACGTTGCTGGATGGTTCAGGCAATGAAGTGAAGTGATGCGGTTGTGTCTCCCGTCCCTTGTGGACTTCGGATTGTGTGTACAACATCCCTTGAGTTGAGACATTGAGCGGGAGTTTGTGCGATTCCGGAATTATGGATACCGAGGAGCGTGTCGGTCCCCAGGCGAGGTCTCAGTCCAGAAGAGTAGGGATTGTTCCTGGGCTCGAAAGTCCTATGACACAGGCCACCACAGGTCCTACAACGCAGGTTGTTCTCGACAGGTGGGACTCTGCCTCCAGCTTGCCTTGCTTCAGTGACGCCTGCCTCCCTGACGCCTCCCGGGTTACAGTTACCCTTGTGTTTCCCTATCCGGATGTTACAAATGCCTATTGACGTGCCTCCACGCCGTCCCCTTTCTACTCCTCTAGGCATCACACAGCTTAGGGAATTGTATGTCCCGAGGTGGTTGGAGAGAGAGGCTGGAGAAAAGAGACAGTGAGAAGAGAGACAGGAGAGAAGATTGGAGGACAGGAGATTGGAGAGAGAAGCTAGCGAAAGGAGAGAGCGCGATTAGAGAGAGGAGAGAAGAATGGAGGAGAGGAGATAGAGGATAGATTTGAGGAGAGGAGATAAGAGAGAGAGGCTAAGAGAGAGCGAGAGGAGAGAGAGAGGAGAAGAGATTGGAGAAAGAAGCCAAGGAGAGAGAAACAGGGAAAGGGTGGAACTGAAGAAATTGGAGTTGGAGGAGAAGAGGTTGATACTAGAAATAGAGGAGAAGCGCCTAGAGAGGGAAAGAAAAGGAAAAGACCATGAGGACCAGGGAACAATCCTTACGAAAGAGGCAGGATGGGACCCTTCTTCACTCCAAGAAAAGGGAAGTGTCTGCCAAGAGTTCTTGGAGCAGCTGGAAAATATTCCCAAAGGGGAAGAAGACCGGGTGTCGGTTGGTCTTTCAGCTCAGAGTTTACTGTCTAGAAAATCAGCACCGAGGTCACAGGGACTCTCGGATCCACCTGTAGCCCCGCTGAAGCTGAAAATGCCGGTTTACAGTGATTCAGACAATATCACTTTGAACACTTTGAAACTGTGGCATCGGCTTGCAATATGACTGATAAGCAAAAGGCTCTGTACTTGATCAGTAACTTAATGGGAAAGGCCAAAGAGGCTTTTGTGGACTTGCCTCAAGGAACATCATACCAGGAATTGAAAGCTGCCCATAGACGTCGTCTACACTTGACAGCCGAGGCATATCGAAAGCGTTTCCGGACGATGCGCAACGATTCGGACGAAACCTTCCATCAGTTCGGGGAAAGACTCAGGAGAACTTTGGAATATTGGGTAGAGGCTGCTGGGATACCTCTCAAAAGCTGTTTGCTCTTAGGGCAATTGTCTAATACTGTATCCCAGGATCTGCAATTCAAGCTTGGCGAAACTCAGCCCAAGACTTTTACCAAGGCCATTGAAATTGCTGAGGCCTTTGCTGACGCCTGTCGACATTTCCGTGCGCCTGTTTCAGGAGACCCCAGAAGGAACCCCACTCCTGAAAACAAGTCTGATCCACTTACCCCTACCGAGGAGACAGTGCAGCAACCTACTCTGAGGAAAACAAGCTCGATTCCCAGGATGTGTTTCTTCTGTGGGAAGGCAGGACATTTCTTGAAGTATTGTCCCCAAAGGAGATTTAGAAGAAATCCTGTCTTGCAGGAGACCATCTCCTATGGAGAATGTGCAGTCACTGAGCTGGTATGTCCAACCTTCCCTTCCCGGTAGTGTGTGGAAGTGTAGTTGAGGCTATGCGAGATGCTGGAGCCACAACAATATTTCTGGATGGTCGCCTGGTGCCAAAGGACGCCCCACAAGGAGGAAATTGTCAAGTTACAGGGCTCGAAGCTGACTCCAAGGCAACCAGGAGAAATGTGCTGGTTGATGTATCAACACCTACTTCAAGAGAAAGGTGTGGGTTGTCGCCCCAGAACAACCAGCCTATTCCATCCTGATTGTAAACTCAGTGACGTTTGAGGATGGCAAATCAAAAGGGATTTCTATGGAGCTTCCTCCAGAGGCGTTTGTAGCAGCGACAACTCGGTCACAAGCTCAGAGGGAGAAGGAGGCATAGAAACCCCTACTTAAGCCCTTGTCTCAACATGAGACGAACAACCTGGAGCCCGAGACTGTAAAGACCTTCCAGGCCAAGGACCCGACCCTCAATGACTTGAGAGCTTTGGCAGGGAAGCCCCACCCCCCCCCCCCCCCCCCCCCCCCCCCCCCCCAACCACTGAGAACAGCACCATAGGCTACGATTTCCATTCTTTTCCCCGTTGTGGAAAGCGTGGTGGTGGCATTGCTGTTGTCTCAAAGCAATCACTGACTTCATTGTCGGTGCGACGACTTGACTGTCTGTGTTTTGAGGCCGTGGAGGTTACTCTCCCACAGGGCAGGGGTGTTGTTACCATTGTCTGTCTCTACCGAGCTCCTCCCAGCAAATCAAACAATATGACGGACAAGATGTTCATTGATGAGTTTCCTGTTTTGGTTTCTCGTCTAATAATAATAATAATGAATATTTCTATAGCGCAAATCCTAGATTAGCTTTAAGCGCTTTACAATACAAGGACTAACGAAAACACACACACACACACACACACACACACACACACACACACACACACACACACACACACACACACAAATCGCATACTCAGGCACGGGGAAGCAGATACGCACAGCACACACGGGAAAGCAGACACGCACAACCACTCATGCGCACCTTCGCACACACGCACTAACACAAACTGACATCTGTGTATGACCAGGACTTTTGAATTATCAGCCGAAATAGACGGTAAAAAGATGAGTTTTTAGTTTCGTTTTAAAAACTGGAAAAGAGTCACAGTGCCTGATGTCGTGTGGAAGAGAATTCCAAGTTTTAGGAGCCAGGAAGGAGAAGGAACGATCCCCCCTTCTTTTGCATTTGAATCTGGGAGGAACCAGGAGCAACGAGTCAGAAGACGAGCGAAGGGTTCTAGCTGGGCAGTATGAGTTTAGAAGGTCAGACAGATAGGCTGGAGTTCCAGATTTAACAGCATTGAAACAGAGGCATGCGATTTTATGTCACCCTGGCTCTGACCGGCAACCAGTGAAGTCTGCGTAATAATAGTTGAGGGTGCTCTTTGAAGGGAGCTTTGAGGATTAGTCTAGCTGCACAGTTTTGAACGTGCTCAAGTTTTTTGGTGAGGTAGTCGGGAAGGCCTGCTAGTAGAGAATTACAGTAATCGAGACGCGAAAGCACGAGAGAAGTGGTGAGAGTTTTGGTTGCTTCAGTGGTAAGATGTCGGATAGCACCTATACGTCTAATTTCCAGAAAGCGTATTTTACAGACATGGTTCACCTGTGCCTTCATATCAAGATCGCTGTCGATAAAGACACCAATGTTTTTAACCTTTTCTGAGAAGGGAATAACAGTACTGCAGATCAGAAGTGAAGAATTTACAAAAAGAGCGGATGTTTTTGCTCCTGGTAAGCTGAACAGTAAGGCTTCAGTTTTGTCATGGTTTAGCTGAAGTTTGTTTTCAGCCATCCAGTCCCGAACAATGGACACACATTCTGACAATTCGCCCTTCATTTGGTCGAGATCAGAGGCGTTCCCCGAGCGTCTTAGCTGGGTGTCGTCGGCAAACATCTGGTGAGGACAGGAGTGAGTTTCAAGGATCTGAGAGAGAGGATGCGTGTACATTACAAAGAGTACAGGTCTAAGGACGGAGCCCTGTGGAACCCCAGATTCCAGCTTGGCTAAACGAGATCTGACGTTGTTGACAACGACTGACTGGTGTCTATCTGACAGGTATGACTTGAACCATTGAAGGGCTGTTCCTGTAATGCCGAAATATTGCTGCAGACGTTGCACAAGAATGGAGTGATCAATTGTGTCAAAAGCAGTGGATAGATCGAGTAAAGCAAGGATAGAGACCTTTTGTTCATCGGCAGCGACAAGGAGATCATTTACAACGCGAAGAAGCGCAGTTTCGGTACCGTGACCAGCACGATAGGCAGACTGAAAGGGATTTTGAAGACAGTTAATCTCGAGATGGGATAGGAGCTGTGAGAGAACAACTCTCTCTATGAGTTTGGAAACAAAGGGAAGATTTGAGACTGGACGGTAGTTTTTCAGCTGATTTGGGTCCATACCAGCCTTTTTCAGTAGAGGCCTGACAAGAGCAAGCTTGTGTTCCTTTGGTAACTCACCAGACTGAACAGACTCATTGACAAGGTGGGTAAGAACGGGAATGAAGAGATCCGAGTTCTCAAACAGAAGTGACGTGGGTATCGGATCCAGTTCACAAGTTTTGTGGGGCATGTCTTTCAGGATCTTACTGTGTCTTCAGACACTGGTGAAAAGAAAGCAAGGGGTGTTTCAACATCAGGACAGGTTGTGAAAATATGAGAAGTTTGCATGCTGTCAATGTTCTATCTGATTAATTGGATTTTGCTGTTGAAAAAGTCGCTGAACGATTGGGCAAGTTCGGTATGAGGAATGTTGCTAGGGAGGGGGGACGTGTTGATCTTTCCCAGCAGAGAGTTAGTTATCGCAAACAGTTCTTTACAAGTCTGACTTTCATTGATTTTGGAAGAATAGAAATCTTGTTTTGCTTCAAGAAGTAAACAGTTTACTTCATCTTTCTTATGTGTGAAAATCTGCTTGTGTACTGTGAGACCAGTCTTCCGCCAGGCACGCTCCGCACATCGACGAGCACGCTTGGCTTCATGCAGCACTGGAGTGAACCACGGTTTAGCTTTCTTGTTGGTGGGCACACGTTTAGGGGTCTCTGGGGCATGTCTATCAAGCAATGCACTGAGACGTGTGTTATAATCACTGACTGTTATGTCACGGGTGTCGGACAGAGTATTCTCAAGATCAGACCTAAACGATGATCTGTCAATGGCACGAATATTCCTGCGCTGAACTACTGTGGAGGGGAATACAGGCATTTTAATATTAAGTTCACAAACAACTGACATGTGATCAGAGGTGAGGTAGTGGGAGACACTAGTCGACTGAACAAGGGGGTCAGACTGACTGTCAACAACCCAATCAATGATATGACCTGACCTGTGTGTGGGTTCAGTCACAAGCTGTACCAGATCGAACTGTGTAAACAAGTCTTTCAACCCGGCTACCTGTTGCTCTACGTCGTAATGAAAATTAAAATCCCCTAGGATTACAGACTTTCCCCTGCTCACGTTGCAATAGGCGAGAAAGTCTGGAAACTGTTGGTGAAAGAGGGCATCAGTCATCCTATTGGTTTTGCTTGGAGGGGGGCGGTACAACAAACAGAAGTTAATGTGTAATTGTGACAGTGACAGTGACATGACAACAAGTTCGAAACTATCATGCGCAAATGGAAAAGAATGTGTAATAGTAACACATGTGTTGTAAGACTCTCTTAAAATGATAGCCAGACCACCACCACGTGAAACACGAGGAAAGGATTTCAACGCGTAACCTGTGGGGGTGATGTCGGCACACTTGGACTCGTCACCATGCGTTTTTAACCAAGACTCCGTAAGAAACATGAAATCAACATCATTTTCAATGATAAAGTCAGAAATCGCTGCTCTTTTCAGTTTTTTCCCGATAGACTGGGCATTGAACAAACAGAGTTTTATACATTGAGACACATGGCAAGAAATGTTCGGTCGAATTTCGATTAAGTTTCCTTTCTGTAAATGTCCATTCTCTAGACGTCTTTTAGTAGAGCAGTGGCGCGGGGCAGGAGATCCAGTGGAAGGGGCGGTGCCAGCAGGTCCGCATGGTGCCGTCTGACGACCACGATGACGGTGGCTGACGTCTCTGGTGTGTGAGGGGGGAGTGGCGTCGACCGGGAATTCCCCATCACAGCATTCAGAGTTCACGGAAGACAGTCGGTCTGTGGTGTTACGTTTCTCAGTGGATGAATGAGGAGAAACAATGACTGAAATAGTTCTACGCTTTCGTCTTCCTCCACGTTTGAGTCTCCTTCGGGGCAAGGCAAATCCAATTCCTGTCTGTCGCAAACGGGAGGTCAGGTCAGGGGTCAGGGGTGCAGGGTTCATTGATAACATCTCGGCCCTTGTATATATGCGAAATGGGTCACCATGTATGGCGACAGGTGGGCGTTGTTGTCCGTTTTGCACGTGCGGCAAAGTTTTGACAGTAGGGCAGAATGGCCCCCTCTGACACTGGCACACAGGTGTGTTGTGGTGATGTGGCTCACCTTCCGTGACAGGGATCGTACGACCGTGTTGCACGTGCAGCGATCTGTGTAGGGAAGTGTTGAGTTGCGGCCATTGCTCTCTCAAGACAGTCATCCATGCGAAAAATAAAAACCAGAATATAAACAATCTGCTGTCACAGGAGAAAAAGATGTCCACACAGAGTTGCTCCAGTCCATAATGCAGCACCACAACAACAATCAAGGTCTGACACACTGTAGATCACAAGAAAAAAGCAAAACAATGCGGAGCTCAGAACGCTCAGCCTGCCAGGCGAGCGACCTTCACCTTTTAAATCTGTCAAATCTCTCAGGCGAAATTATGATTGCTGGCGATCTGAACTTTCATTTTGACTCCCTGTCCTGTCCCCATGTCAAACAACTAAAGACCTTCTTCAGTGACAACTGCCTCAAACAGCTTGTTAAGCCAACCCATCGGTGCGGTCACATTTTGGACAGGTGCATAGTGCGTGAAAACTCCACTGTTGTGTCCAGCTGTGCTGTGCTCACCATCCCCTTCTCTGACCATGAGGCGATCATAGGAGCCCTTGCCATGGAGAAGCCCCAGAGAAAACAGTGCATGATGCAGTCCAGGAACCTGAAGCGGATCGATCCCAAAGCGTTCCAGGCAGACGTACGGCATCTGGTGGCCTGTGATCTGAGGTGACTGCCCGGACCACCAGCTTGCCGACCACCACAACGTGGGTCTCCACCGCATTCTGGACCAGCACACCCCTCTGGTCACCAGGATGGTGACTGACCACCCCTCAGCACCATGGAGAAACAAGTGTCAGGGACGTGAAGAAAGATGTGCATCAGGTGGAACGCAGATGGAGGTCAACTGGTTTGACTGTCCATCAAGAAGAGTACAAAAGAAAACTGAACTCTTATTCTACGTTTACTAAGAACGTCCGAGTAAAATACTATAATGGCCTTATTGCCGATTGTACCTCCTCAAAACAGTTGTATGCAGTGGCTGGTCAGCTCTTGGGCACAGTTCAAGTTTCCCCCTCCCAAGCAACCTTGACCCATGCCAGCTTCCAGAAACGTTTTCTCGCTTTTCTTCATGAGAAAGTGTCCAAAATAAGGCATGATTTGGATTGTCAAAACGCTGGCTCACCAAACTTCAAAATATTTAACAGCCCCAAGCTTAGCCGTTTTGAAACAGTGTCTGAATCGTTCGTCTCAGAACTTATTTCCAAGTCTGCTACAAAGTGCTGTGATCTTGACCCAAACCCCACCAACCTCACCAAACAGAATCTTGCCGATCTTGCCCCAGTTCTCACGAGAATTATAAAGGTTTCTCTGACTACTGGCTCTGTTCCTGGATGTTTTAAACATGCTCTGGTAGTTCCTCTTCTAAAGAAAAATGGCCTATGTCCTGATGAACTTAAAAACTTTAGACCTGTTTCTCACCTTCCTTTTCTCTCCAAACTCCTGGAAAAGGTTGTCTTTGTGCAACTTGAACGCCATCTGTTCCTGCACAATCTGTATGAAATTAACCAGTCTGCTTACAGACAGAATCACAGTACCGAAACAGTGTTGCTTTGTGTGACTGACAGTCTCCTTCGGTCCGCTGACAACAAAAAAAGATCGCTGCTGACTTTGCTAGATCTCAGTGCCGCATTTGACACTATCGAACACAGTATTCTTTTAAAAAGACTGTCGGTGTCTTTCGGTATCACAGACATTGCATTAGAATGGTTTCAGTCATACCTGACTGGCAGAACACAATCTGTGTCTGTTGCTGGCAAGGTCTCCTCTCCCCTTCCCCTGGACTTTGGTGTGCCCCAAGGCTCCGTTTTGGGCCCCCTTCTCTTCTCTCTGTACATTCAACCTCTATCTATGGTCATTGAGGAACACGGGATTCCTCATCAGAAATTTGCCAATGACACCCAGCTGCACGACGCTGCTGAGCCTGCTGCATTCCAACTTTTGGTATCGGAATTTGAACTGTGTTTCCAATCTGTTAAATCATGGATGCTTAAAAATAAGTTCAAGCTAAATGATGAAAAAACTGAGGCTCTGTTGGCAGCACCTCGTTCTGTTTTGGATCGCATTTCTGAAAAATCTACTCAAGCTGGAACCAACAAAGTTCCCTTTGTAGACAGTGTGAGGGATCTGGGTGTCCATTTGGATAGTATGCTGCCCATGAATGTCCAGATCGGTCACCTGTGTCGTTCAGCCTATTTGGCTTTGAGAAAGATCGCGTCAATTCGCTCATATCTTACACAGAAAGGGACTGCCCAACTTACCTGTTCCCTCATCATGTCAAAACTCGATTACTGTAACAGCATTCTTGCCGGTCTTCCCACTGTCAATATACACCGACTTCAACGTATACAAAACAACACAGCCAGACTTGTTTTCCAAAAGTCCAAAAGAACCCACACTACACCTCTGTTAGTTAGACTACATTGGCTTCCCATTCATGCACGCATTCAGTATAAATTCGCAACACTTGCCTTCCGACACTTTGATGAAACATTGCCTGCTTATCTTTCCAACACACTTGTCACTTATCAACCCTCTCGCACTCTCCGCTCTAGCAGTGACAAACTTCTCAAGCTTCCCCGCATAAAACTGAAATCCTTTGGCCAACGTTCTTTCAGTTATTAAGCCCCCCTTGTCTGGAACTCCCTCCCCTCCCAGCTCCGCTCTTCACAGACTCTCTCTGCGTTCAAATCTGGTCTCAAAACGCATCTCTTTCAGAAGTCCTTTTGTCTTTCTTCATAGCGCACGAGTTAATGTGTGTTTCCCATACATTCTCCATCCCTACGCCTCTTGTATGTGCACGCGCGCTTCCGTGCCTGAATGCTTATGTGCTTTTGCGTGTGTGCGTTCGTGTGTGTGCGTTTACGCGCGTGGGTTTTTGTTGAGTCGTGTTGAGTTTGCCCTTTGTGTGTGTGTGTGTGTGTGTGTGTGTGTGTGTGTGTGTGTGTGTGTGTGTGTGTGTGCACCCTTCTGCATGTTTTAAATTGTACCCGTGCAGTGTTCACGAAATTGGAGGTGGATGGGTGTGGGTGTGGGGATGAGGGTTGGTTCTTTTCTTCTATTCCCAAATTCTTGTCGAGCGTTGTTCATATAATCTTATGTGTGTGGTGTGTGTGGGGTGGCGGTGTGTGGGGGGGGGGGGGGGAGGAGGTGGGGGAGGATAGAGTGGGGGGGATGTGGCTTGTGCATCTGCTTTAGTGCTTGCTTTGTGACCTATTGTTTTGATGCCTTTTTCTCAATAGTGTGCAATGTTTATGGAAACTTTTATTTTTCCTGTATTGTGAAGTGCTCTGAGGATGAGTCTTCTTCTCTCATCGAAGAGCGTTATATAAGCTCGATTTATTATCATTATTAGTTTGTAAGGCGTAAGGGACTGCTGCATCGACGATATGTGACTGTAAAATCGTCGTCCACGCAGTTGGTGGTCCCCAAGGTTTTGCAGCCTACATTGTTGAAGCTTGGACACGATACCCCTATGGCAGGGCACCTGGGCACTCAACGGACGTTAGAACGTATTCACCAGGACTTCTACTGGCCTGGAATTACTTCTGACGTTCGTCGTTACTGTCATACGTGCGATGTCTGCCAGAGAGTCACCCCAAAGGGGCGAGTCACGTACCCCTAGGATCTGTGCCTCTGACTGGAACCCCCTTTTCCAAGGTGGGGGTCGACATGATTGGGTCCATCATCCCTGCTTCATCTCAAGGTTTCATATATGTTTTGGTCTGGGTTGATTACGCCATACGGTACCCCGAAGCCACACCCCTAGAGAAAATTGATTCTGTGACAGTGGCTGAGGCGCTCTGGGAAATGTGGACGAGGACGGGAATCCCTGACCGTGTCCATACTGATCAAGGGACTCAATTCATGTCTGAAGTGATGTTGGAGGTTTACAACTTCTTTGGATACATAAAGAAACTATCACACCATTGAGCAGGAGTGTTTTGCGGTAGTTTGGGATGTCAGGAGGTTCTGCCCCTACCTGTACGGACGCGAGTTCATCCTGGAATCAGACCACCAGTCGTTACAGTATCTACACAGGATCCGACCAGTCAGTTGCTGACTCATTGGATGGTCCATTGAGCTGCAAAGCCTAGTCTTCCAGTATCGTCATAGACCAGGCAAGGACAGCTTGGAGGCTGATTATTTCAGCCATATGACCTAAGTATCAGAATAGTAGAAATTGTTCTATTGTAGATATCCTGTTCAAATCATGTATAGGTGACTATTTCAATGTCGGGTAAATGGTGGAGCGGTTCGTACCTCAGTGGTACGGAACCTTTCTGGCAGGGGATATTGTCACAAACGGCTTGACTATTTACTTTTTTTTTTAATTATTAAAAGTTCGCCGGTTTTGTAGCTGGGGTGTCTAATTTGAGCTGTCGTTGGTTTAGTTCGCCCTTCTCTTCTTTCCATCCCCCCCCCCCCCCCCCCCCACCACCACCACCACCTTCCCCCTACTGTTCCTTCATTCGCGGTGTGCTCATTCTCTGCTGCTTCACGTGCAGCATATCTTTTTCAGGTGCACGTCGCACACACTTTCTTTCCCTGTCCCTCCCCTTTCCTGTGCCCTTGTACCTTCCGCCTCTCTGTCTCTCGTTGCCTCCTGTCTGTATGTCTGTTTCTTTCTCTCTCTCTGTCTCTCTTCCTTTTTTCTCTCGCTCCTTCTGTCTTTTCTTTCTCTCTCTATCTTTTTTCTTTCTCTCTTCTCTCTCTACCTCTCTCCCTCTCCTTCTGTATCTCTCTCTCTCTCTCTCTCTCTCTCTCTCTCTCTCTCTCTCTCTCTCCTGCCCTGTTGCATAGGTAAATTTGTCAAGCCACTTGTGCTCTTTACGTCCATCATCTACCCTCCCAGCCAGCCAAGGGTATGTCGTTGAGTTTGTTTCTTGCACAGCACGTGCATGTGGATCTTCCTTAGATTCGTTTGTGAGTTTTTGTCGCGGGCTCAAACCGAGCTTTGTGTGTGGAGAAATTGGTCACTCGGATTATGAGCTTCTGAGTCGTGAAGATCGCAGTCTTCGCCAAGCTGGTTTTCACCCTCATATGTGCTCCTTGTCTTGTCTCGTTCATTGCCTTGTTGGTGAAAATGTGGGGAGAGTGAGAAATTGTTGATTGTTTTAATTGAAGGTTCATTTGTAAAGTTTTGATTTGGTGTTGTTTAAACGCAATGATGATCATTCCAATTCCTAAGCAGGTCAGTTTATAGTTTAACTTTTACATTTTTTTAAAAAGATTATTCTTTTGTGCATAGACCTGTCACGAATTCAAGATCGTTATTTGCCAAAGTTGGATTCAGTTCAGGGTGTAAAGATAATGTCAAGTAAAGTGAAACACTATGATTATCACTGTTAATGTATAGGTCTTTTAAGCGTTAGGAGATAATTTATCTTGTAAATGGCGCTGAAGTCTCATTTACTAGTAACTGAGCATGACTGTTGTGGTGGTGCCCTCGTCCTCCCCCAGACAACATGCCGGACGGCGACAATACGGCCCCCGAATGGACTTACCAGTCAAAATACTTAACCCTTTACCACAGGGTTCTTCTCCTTTCTGGATCTCTCCTCCTTGCTCTCTGTTTCTCGATAAGGGAGATGGGACACTGTTCCATTTCCCCTGAGACAGCTGGACTTGGCCTGGAAGGGAACCTTGCCCCTGGTACTTCCCAGTGGACGGCATCTTCAGGACCTACCTCCAGTGGATCATTAGACACCCCGGTCCTCGCCTGGTATTTTCCAGTGGACGGCCTCTTCAGGACCCCTCTCTAGCGGGTCGCTGGATGCCCTGGTCGTCGCTAAGGACTTCCTGCGGACTGTCAGTTGTATGGAGAAGCAGTGAGAGGACATCGTGACTGTCACGAAAGATGTCGAGCCCACTGAGCTGAGTACAACTCTTATTATGCCTTGTCGGGGGAGAGACTGAGTCGGGGACCACAGTCCAGTACCAATAAATATATAAATTTATTTTTTCATGTTCTTTTCGTTTTTTCCCCTGTATCCTGTCATAACCCTTATGCTAGAAGTGTCTCTGACTGTCTCTTCTTTGGGGGAGGGAAGGTGGAGTTAGGTATAGGGGAATAGCGTGGGGGGCGGGGGGGGGGGGTCTTAGATGGTAGCCTTGGCATACCATTTTTTTTTTTTTGGGGGGGGGGGGGGGGGGGCGTCCGTCCTTTCTAGGATAGTTAGCTTCTGTTAGGCTTCGTTTCGTCTATTCCCACCTTTTTCTATCGTCTTGTCTGTCTTCATTTCTTCTTTGTTAGATTCCTTTGGTTCCCGTTGGTCGAATGTAGACATGTGTTAGGTGAATGAATTGTGTTGTTATTGGTAAACTTCATCTCGTGTGTTCATTGGGTGGTGTGAACTGACTCTGTGATCCTGCTCCCATCTCTGAACCTTATCAATTGTGACAAACGAAGAGTTAACAAATATGAAAATTGTTATCCCTCATTCACTTTTGGAGCTGGAACAGCGACGAGTAAGAGAGAATCACAGAAGCAACATTGATGCTGATGTTATTTCCATTATCTCTCACTGGTTTGCCAAAGCCACATCCATGGCATACCAAGTAACGTTTGTAAGAACATCAGCAGTCTGATTTAAAAAGAGCAAATAAGATGAGTGCATTTGTCACTCAAGCGGTACTTCAGCTATCAACACTTGATAAATATATACTGAAAGCAACTTCCAGGCATGCAGAAACCCTTTATTTATAGGCATTTTGAATAACAAAGGCGAGGAGATTGGAAAGAAGTTCTTTTGTGCCTGTAACCACAGCCATTTTAAACGGTAAGGCAAGGTAATGTTGCTTATAGCCCAGCCTACCGTAAAAAAGCCATATCAGGGCTGTCACCACGTTGAAGTCAGCTCACATGTCATCAAAAAAAAGAAGAAAAAAAGAAAAAAAGAAACTTTCGTCCGTAAAAGCTTAGATCAGATGAAAAATGTTAATACACCTTCTAAGATGAAAAATGTTAATACACCTTCTAAAAACGCACCAGAAACTTCGTTAAAAATCTTTCTGCCGTAAAATCGTAGATCAGATGGAATACGTTAATCTCTTTCAGCCATTTAAAATCTTAAGACTGTTCCCCATAAGATCAACTAGAGTATATGTCCATTTCCCTTTAATTGAGATTTTCATTCAGCACTTTGACACAACACAGCAAAAGATTACAAAATGGGTAATGTATCTTCTCCACCAGGTTAGGCAATGACAACTGCCCTGTCAAAGTTATATTTCCAAGTCAGATATAGTTCCAAAGTGAGGCGACTGCAGGTGGAAATCTAAACAAATTTGAAAAGTTATTGATGAAGCATCGCCAAAAAACGTAGACAAACAAATCACAGACAAAACACGACGGGTTTCGACCTCTTATGTCTTCTTCAGGTAAGATACACAGCACTCAGGTCAACACTCGAGCAATTCCGTTTCTGTTGAGGTCTGCAAGGCCTTTAGTGTAGACATTGTACAAAACAGGGGAGAGAGGAGAACCTTGAGGTAATCCCGTAGAAAGTTTATGAGGCTCAGACATCCAATCTCCAAATCGTAGGATGACGGTTTACTCCTGAAGTGCCGCTGCTATCCATCATGTAAGTGTCTTACTGACTCCATAGTCAAGGAGTAGTTCCATGAGAAGCGAGAACTGAACTTTGTTGTATGCGTCTTCCAGATCTATTGCAACTGCTAGTGTTTCTTCCTTTCTTTGGAATCCTTCATATACTTCAAAGGCAAAAGCGGCTGCATTTTCCCATGTACCTTTACCTGTTCTATTGCCTCCTTGATTTGATGGGAGGATTTGTCGACTTTCAAGATTTCTTGCGAGTTTTCTTGCTATGATTCGTTCCATGAGCTTTCCTGCTATATTTTGCGTAGTGAGTATGCGGTAACCATTTAGCTGATGATGTTCTTTTCCTGTATTTGGTAAAGCTTTCAGGTAGCTGTGAGTCCAGTCTTGTGGGACATAGTCTTTATCGAAACTCTCCTGGTAGAGACTGAAGAGTTGGGCTCTCTCCTCTTCTGAGGGCTGTTTGATATCTGCATACCGTACTTTGTCTGGACCTGCAGCACTATCCTTAGTGCATCTAGCTACTGTGTCATCCATTTCAGATGCTGTGATTTCATCATCAATGCCAGTTTGAGCTAGGTGTTGGTTTAACTTGGTCAAATATTTCTTCCTTTCCTCCAGATTTCTTTGATCACTTTGTTCTATGAAACGTTGTAGTAGAGCAAACCCTTTCTCCAAAGTTTCTTGAGTTCTGTGATCCCATCAGCGTCGAAGGTATCTGGGGTTGCGTTTGTTTTGTGTTTTTCTTCCATGCAACTATAACAGTGGCAGAACTGAGTCAGTGTTGTGTCATAATTAAGTGACAGACAGAATTCCTGCCACTTGGTTTCTTTTGCTTCTCAGCTACTCTTTCGAATTGTTCAGTTTTCTGATTCACGTCTGTTTTAATAGCTAGATCAGGGCAAGGTTTTCTTCTTTCTCTCATCAAAATTCTTACAGCCTTGCGCTTCTCTTTCCAGGCTGTTTCCGTGTCTATATTCCACAAAAGGGGGTTGAACGATTTGTTTGGATGTAGTATTGTTTCTTTTGCATCTTTTATTCCTTAACGTTCCTATGATATCCACTTCATTGTTGTTATATTTAAAAAAAAAAAAGGGTCCTTTTTACTGCTGCTGTCGATTCCAAATGTCTTTAATCATCAATTTTTGCAAGTTTCGGCTCGGCTTGTGTGTATGTTCGTGTGTGGGCAAACTGGCTCTCATATCTCAACGTCAGAAAACCACACTGTGTGTCTTTGCGTGTGTAAAGGGCAGTAACTCTAAGTGATACAGTGGTATCTCAGAGTGATCCACTTCACGCCATTTTGAGGCATGCCTGGGACAGTGCAAGTGTTGTAATTTTCAGGCTGGTTTACATGTTTTTATGTTGATAGTAATAATAATAATAATAATAATAGTAATGTTAATGATAATAACAATAATGACAATAATAATGATAATAATAATAATGATAATAATAATAATAATAATAATAATAATAATAATAATGATAATAATAATAAATCTGGATTTATAATGCGCCTTGCCAAAGGTTCTAGGCGCTCACAAAACATGAAAAAAGAAATCCCACACACATGCAATTATCATACTTAATGTTGAAATCTAAACGGCAGCATGGAGTGAGTCTAGTAGTGTCGAGAGTGTAGTGGGAGGGATGAGACTCTAAACCACACATACTATCTTGCACACTCGTTAATTAAATTCCTATCACCATCTTTCGGAAGAGAAGACCAGTTACGGTCGATGGTATGGATGACACGAACACACATGCAATCTGCATGCAAAAGGTTGTTGAGGCCAATAAGCTATCATTGATATGATCATCATCATGATGATGCAGGTGGTTAGATCTAGATACGATATTTGCCAGTTCTACGATCTGCATGTGTGAGCAATCAGCTTGTATATTGTATGAGGAGTGGCCTTAGATTTCGATGCTCATTCTCCCACTGGGCCAAAATGCTAAACACATAATATTGAGCAGCATAGTCTAAATCATTTTAGTTTTTGTGCCTCCAGCAAGATTTGCACTCGCTTGAGATGACCAGAAAATGCTTGTGATTACTCCTGTTTAAAAAATAAATGTTCTGTATTTCATCATGTATTTCTGTACTTAGAAATTGGTCATGCTACGTATGACCCTCACTTGGCGGCCCAGGTCTCTAACCGCATGGGCTGACAGTTGTAATAACGCAACCAGTTGAGCGCTGAAGTTATGTATCCAAATTTACGTACGTTTTCAAGTTTAAGTACTTATTTGTGCTACCGTTTAGTGACATTTATTATTTGATCAGGTATGGATGCAAAATTAACCTCTGCCAGAGAAGTGTTCGAGCTTTTAAGGAAAAGGGAAGAGTGAGAATCATCTCAAACACCACTGAGTACAACATCCACTCCACAGACAAGGGTGCCGGTGAGAGACACTGTCCACAATTACATTGAGGTGGCCTGAAAAGCCCTTTTTTTCTTCCAGAGGAGTCCATCTGAGATCTTTTAGTACATCATCTATGTTGCTTTGTTGATCATAATTTTTGTTTACAAAATATGTTGCCCTATGTTGTATGTTCTCCAGTTTTTCATATCAAATTTTGCATATAGGACCTATGCACTATAATATCACTCCATTACTGGTTTCTGATTCTTCACGTGCAAGTTGTCAAGTATCTTTTCATATAACCTAGTGTTTTGCTAGCTTTCGTACATGAAATATCAACGTTTACAGTCATCCATAATTTAGAACCCATGGTAACTCTCAAGATATTTCTTTGTATGAAATAACCTGGTTAATGTGCTCTTTCTTGACTTGTAACTGATAATGCCTGAAACATCTGTGGACTGAATTCCATTCCTATTCCTTTTCGTCATGTTAGTAACTTATCCAGATCATTCTATAGCACTTCGGTGTCCCTCTTATCATTAATTCTCTGATAAAATAGATAGTTATCAGCGAATCGTCGCAGTGATGTACTTTTGGACAAACTTTCTGTCATATCAATTATGAAAGCCAGGAACAACAAAGGCCCAAGGACTGTTACCCGTGGGATAGCTGACTGCACTGAAACTGTCAGCGATCGTTTTTCTTCCAGTTACACTGTCTGTGTCTTACGACTCAAAAAGGATTTGATCCAGTTTAGAGTATCATCTCTCTGTCCATACCGTTTTAGTGTCCCAGGGAAGCTGTCATGAGAAACTTTATGATGGATTTATCAAACGTATTAGAAAAGTCGAAAAGTATTGCGTCAGTTTGCCCTTTATTATTACGTGGTGGTCTTAATAAAGTCTCTGCATATAGTAACTAGCTGGGATTTACAAGATCTCCTGATGGTCCCATGGCCTTGGAGGTAAAGTGCCTGCCAAGGATGCGAGAAGTGAGAGATTTGAACCCCGTACGGACAGGGAACGTTTAACTGAAACACTACACTAGACCGTTTGGGTGTGGTTTAGGTACTAGTCTTTTGGATGAGACGATAAAATGAGGTCCCATGTGGGACATGCTTTCTGCAGACGTACGAGAAAGTATCCACGTGTGTAAAGGGCAGTAACTCTAAGTGATGCAGTGGGTTCTCAGAGTGATCCACTTCACGCCATTTTGAGACATGCCTGAGACAGTGCAAGTGTTGCAATTTTCAGGCTGGTTTACATGTTTTTATGTTGATAGTAATAATAATAATAATAATGGTAACGTTAATGATAATAACAATAATGACCATAATAATAATAATAATAATAATAATAATAATAATGATAATAATAATAATAATAATAATAATAATAAATCTGGATTTATAATGCGCTTGCCAAGGTTCTAGGCGCTCAAAAAACATGAAAAAAGAAATCACACACACACGCAATTATCATACTTAATGTTGAAATCTAAACGGAAGCATGGAGTACTGTATGACACCTTTCATAATATATCCTGGCGTTGACCAGACCCGAGAGATACAGACACTTGCAAGGTTGATTTTAAATAATTTGAGCAACACCGTCAAAGTCACATCCATAGACTGGATGAAGCTCGACTGTGTGGTCCCAGTCTTCCCATTGAGACCATAGCAATATCAACTCTGGGTGGGAGCCGGTCGTGGTCGTGGTCCGAAAAAATCCTGCCTCGTCAGAATTGAATCCCAACTTTCCTGCCAGGAGCCAATTGCGCTAATCACTAAACTATAGCGGCTGGTGAGAAGTTATATGTTTACCGACAGTAGCTGCATCGAGCACTGTTAAGCATGTGAAATGTACATGTCACACTTGTTTCTTGCAGGCCACTCTGTCCATCTAGTGCAGCATCTTTTCGGGACAGAAGAGCATCACCAAGGGACAGAAGTGCATCACCAAGAGATGAAAGTACATCATCATTGTGAGTGTTGCACTCAAACATCTTGGCATACATTGTTCAGAAATGAGTCCCGGACCCCCAAGCAGGTCTTTGTCATGGACATGATTACTCTTTGAATATATTTTAGTCGAAGTCATTCCACTGACTCGGCCATTTGTGGGTTGCTTTAAAATAACAGTGTCAGTACGTAACATTTACCTCCTCTTGAGGCTTCAGATTGACCATTATTATATCAGAACATTAAAATAAGCATGAAATTGAACATCTTCCTATGTGCAGTAAATGAATGTGCAGTTGAATTGGGAAATGATTGCAACAGAATGCTGCTTTCACTTCATTTCGCTGATCCCTTGACCGTGATGGCTGTTGGGGGGACTGTGAGGGACAACAGTTGATAGGGTCTGTCATCTTTGTCTCTGGTGTGCAGTAGTGAACAGGTCATTCATGTCCATGTTCCTCCAGTCTATGATGTTGCAAACACGGTTCTGTCTCTGTCGGCCACAGGGCTGGCTTCTTTCTACAACACCTTGAAGGATAATCTTTGACAGGGACGCAAGGAGGAAGAAATAAGTCCCCCCCCCCCTCTCTCTCTCTCTCTCAAAAAAAAAAAAAAAAAAAAAAAAAATATATATATATATATATATATATATATATATGACCTATATAGTTTGCTATCCTCTAATGATAATATCTTTATTGGCTAAGTGTGTTGCTGAGGCATCTAATGTCAGGAGAAAGAAATGTTCGGTAACACTACTAATGTTTGAGGTTGTTTTTTCAAGTATCTTACCCAGCTTGATGACCTCATTCAAAAATATTTTCGCTCTCTTCACTACTATGAATCATAGTGAGATGGACGTTCTTGAAGTGGTCGAACGGAAATGATTTACTACGATGCGTATGTGTGCCTGTGTGCAGCACTTGTGTGAATGCTTATGTTGTTAAAAATTACATAGTCATCTTCAATGTCATTTTGAATGATGAAAAAAAAAACAACACACACACATGATTTTCTTTTCCAGCTGCATAGTTTCGAGTCCTAGCATTAGCAATTACGTAATCAGTACTTTTTTTGTTCTTTAAACTATAACTTTTTTTTCGGCGCTGCAAAGATTAGTGTACACCCCCTTGACATAGAAGGCTGTATGTAGGCCATTGTCAGTAAAATCGTATCTGAAGCGTCTCTCTCTCTCTCTCTCTCTCTCTCTCTCTCTCTCTCTCTCTCTCTCTCTCTCTCTGAGCTGTGATCTTCCAGAAATGCTTCACAGCATACTTTTTACAAAATGGTATGGTGTACACGAGAACGACTTGCATTACCAAGAAATAGAAGTGACTCAAGAGACAGAAATGAGTCCCCAAGACACAAAAGGTATCTCGCCAAGAGACAGTAGTGTTTTCCCTAGAGACAGGGGTGCATCATCATTACGAGCGTTGAACTTCTTGGGATGTATTTTTGTTTTGTTTTTAGAAATGAGGTCCGGACCCCCAACCAGAAGTTTTTCCTGCAATATGAGGACTCTTCGAGCGTGTTTTAAACGAAGACATTCCATAGACTCGGCCATTTTGTGGGTTGCTCCAAAACAACAATGTTAGTGACGTGTGCCCTCTCCACAGGCTCCAGATCCACTTCCAGTATTGCCCCCCTTTCCCTCCACTGTCTATCCCTTACCCTTTCTTCCTCTTCTCTGCCTCCCCCACCCCCTTCACTTATCTCCCTGCATATCCCCCCTCACTTGTCTTTTTCCCTCGTGTCTTTTCCCTCTGTCAACTGTCTGTCACGCTATCTTCACCAGCCATCACCTCACCTCTGTCCCCCTTCCCCTATCCTCCGTTTCTCCCCCCCCCCCTAGTTGCAAACTGCACTAGTGAGTCATGCTAACTATATAGTTAAAAGTGATTTTAGTATAAACCTTTTTAGAGTAGTATATAATTTAGCTGTTACTGTTAAGTCTGGCCTGTAAACCACATATCTATTTTATTTTGTGTGTCCACTGGGTGCCCACTGGTGAAACAAACAACAGGTGGAACAAGTACCATTGTTGTTATTATTGCAGCAAAGTGATGGTACATCAACGAATCAGAGTGCACTGCAATCATGAAAGGTCAGATGATAGCAAGACGAAGCAGGAGTGGCACATGCAATCACTGTATAAAGGGGTTCAGATGAGTAGCATCAGAACGAAGCAGGAGTGGCACATGCAATCACTGTATAAAGGGGTTCAGATGAGTGGCATCAGAACGAAGCAGGAGTGGCACATGCGATCACTGTATAAAGGGGTTCAGATGAGTGCATCAGAACGAAGCAGGAGTGGCACATGCGATCACTGTATAAAGGGTTCAGATGAGTGCATCAGAACGAAGCAGAGTGGAACATGCGATCACTGATAAAGGGTACAGTGAGTGGCATCAGAACGAAGCAGTATGCACATGCAATCACTGTATAAAGGGGTTCAGATGAGTGCATCGAACGAAGCAGGAGTGCACATGCAATCACAGTATAAAGGGGTTAGATGATGGCACAGAACGAAGCAGGAGTGCACATGCGATCACTGTATAAAGGGTTCAGATGAGAAGCATAGAACGAAGCAGGAGTGGCACATTCGATCACTGTATAAAGGGGTTTCAGATGAGTGCATCAGAAAAGCAGGAGTGGCACATGCAATCACTGTATAAGGGGTTCAGATGGTGGCATCAGAACGAAGCAGAGTGGCACATGCAATCACTGTATAAGGAGTGTTCAGATGAGTGGCATCAGAACGAAGCAGGAGTGGCACAAGATCACTTATAAAGGGTTCAGATGAGTGGCATCAGAACGAAGCAGGATGGCACATGCATATGTATAAAGGGTTTCAGATGAGTGCATCAGAACGAAGCAGGAGTGGCACAGCAATCACTGTATAAAGGGTTCAGATGATGCATCAGAACGAAGCAGGAGTGGCACATGCAACACTGTATAAAGGGGTTCAGATTATGGCTCAAACAAAGCAGGAGTGCACATGCAATCACTGTATAAGGGGGTTCTAGATGAGTGGCACAGAACGAAGCAGAAGTGGCACATGCAATCACTGTATAAAGGGGTTCAGATGATTTGGCATCAGAACGAAGCAGAAGTGGACATGCGATCACTGTATAAAGGGGTCAGAGAGTGCACAGAACGGAAGCAGAAGTGCACATGCAATCACTGTATAAGTGTTCAGATGAAAGAAAGGGCAGGACGATGCTAGTGAACAAAGGTGATTCTGAACACAGTATGAGGTGTGTAAAGACTTTGAAAAGTTAGGAAGTGATTTTGAACACAGTATGAGGTGTTGTAAAGACTTTGAAAAGTTAGGAAGTGATTTTGAACACAGTATGAGGTGTTGTAAAGACTTTGAAAAGTTAGGAAGTGATTTTGAACACAGTATGAGGTGTTGTAAAGACTTTGAAAAGTTAGGAAGTGATTTTGAACACAGTATGAGGTGTTGTAAAGACTTTGAAAAGTTAGGAAGTGATTTTGAACACAGTATGAGGTGTTGTAAAGACTTTGAAAAGTTAGGAAGTGATTTTGAACACAGTATGAGGTGTTGTAAAGACTTTGAAAAGTTAGGAAGTGATTTTGAACACAGTATGAGTGTTGTAAAGACTTTGAAAAGTTAGGAAGTGATTTTGAACACAGTATGAGATGTTGTAAAGACTTTGAAAAGTTAGGAAGAGATCTCATTCGAAACCACAGAAGTAAACCTGCAACAGATCTATCGTCCTGCACAAAATGCAAAGCTCTGTACCCACGGAAACAGCTCTCTGCACACTCAAAGATCTGTTTTGCGCCACAAGGTGAAAAAAGTACAGAGGTCACATTGTGAAAGTAGATGCATGTTACCTATGCCTAATGGCACAAAGAAAGCATTTTGGGAACAAGTTCTTTCCACAGTGCGTGATGATGTTATATCCAAAAGCGTGAAAGGTGATCCGCTAATTGTAGAGTATGGAACACGCAAGTTTGGCCGGCAGGATAATGAGAGAATCCTAATGATGTGAGAAATCTCAATGATGTACTATCACCTGAGCATTGTGAAGATCTAGTTGAAGCTGTTAAGCACATTGCCCAATTTGATGAATCAATTCACACGTTTAAAAAGCCCAATTTAGCAAAGAGCCTTGGCGCTGCATTGAAAAGGTGTGCTGAAATCAAGAAAGTCACAAATGGTATGAATGATCATCAGACACATCAAGACGCACAATGTTTTCTAGACTGGTTTGGTGCAAGCCGGTATGACTTTGTCTCCTCTGTAGGCAAACAGTCCATGCAAAAGGTGCAGTTCAACAAAGAAGGCGTGCTGCCAACGCGCCAAGATGTGGCAGATTTGTACAAATATGTGAAAGAGGATGGAAAAGCAGCCATAGCTTGTGATGACTATCAAACATTGGCCTAAGCCATTATGTGCGAAAGTCTGTTGATCAATCGAAAGAGAGCTGCAGAAGATCAGCGTTTGAAAAAAACCAACTGATTATGAAAAAAGAAAAAAAAAAAAAAATGAAATCAACCGGGATTTTGCAAAATCTCTGTCGAATTTGAGTTGCACTTAGTCGAGTCGCTTGCACGAATTGAAGTCCGAGGAAAATTCAATCGAAAAACTGCAGTTCATCTCACTGACAGTGTAGTTGAAAAGATAAATTACCTGTTGCAACTCCAGAATAAGTGTGGCACGAAGGCATTTGTTTGTGGGATTTTTCGTGTTTTGACTGGTTCCTTCTCAGACTTGAGTGTATTATGAGCTAAGAACTACACGATCAAGCTTCATCCACCTAAAGGCTAATCTCTGAATGTGCTGCTCAAATGTCATGAGCAACACAACGGATGTGTGTATCTCTCGGGTCTGGTTGATGTCAGGTTACATTATGAAAGGAAGCGTAGAGTACAGACCTGTCTTCTAATCTCAGGTTGTACTATAACTCCACAGCATCAACTTCATCAACCTTATCCTCATCGATCATCATGAAATAATCTCAGTTATGTGGCTCTTAATGCCCTGCTCTCTTGTGACCTTCTAGTCTACATCAATGCCCTTGGTGAGTTTGTGTCGGGTCGCCTGTGTCGGTTTATGGGAACTGTTGTTAGGCGATGGTAGTGGCACCCTCGGAAGGGGACCTCATTTACGCTGACTTTGCGACTGAGCAATTATTGTCAGTAGGGGCTTAGTAGGCGATGTCCTGCTTATGTTGATCATGTATAACAGGCGCCACTGAACATCACCAATGACGTAGCAGAAATGCAGTGTCTTCTCCAGTGGGTTGCCTCATGACGACGTTTGGCTGTTGCCTGTGAACTGTCAGTGCCGAGACTGCGGCCGGGTAACTGGGTAGTGGCGTGGGGAGTCGGAATGGGTTGTGTGGGAGTATGTCACAGAAGTGGCAGAATAGAAAAAACAAAACAAAAACAAACAAACAAAACCCCCCAGTTAATACAATTTGTACACTCTATCATCACACTGTTACAAGACTGGGTAATAAATGTCACATGATAACACGGACATAACACATTGTCAGCTACTTTACTGTTTTGGTGAACAGATCCTGTAGCTCACAAACTCTTTTTACATTTAACCAGGTCCTCTCTTTCAAGTTGGGCTCACTTTTGGGCACTTCATCAATCTCCTGCTTACGTAGGGCCCTCCAGCCCTGGAAGCAATCCGCAAATCTCCGTATGACAGCTTCTTTCTCTTGTGGGTTCCATGGGTTTCTGATGGGAGGCTTTCTTGTCTTTGCATCCATGTTTGAACCTGAAGAAGGCTGCTGTGAAGCATCCACACCCACCTCTTCCACTTTTCTCTTTTTTCTTGTTACATCTGTCATGGCACTTGAAGGTTGTTGTTGTAAGTCATCCTTGTCCATCTCTTCTTGCCTTCTCTCTGCTCTGTTGAAATCTGTCTGGGCACTTGAAGACTGTTTTGGCAAGGCTTCATCATCCATCTCTCGTTCCGCATCGCTTCCACCCATCTCTTTGAGGCATCGTCAGTTTCATCATCATGGATGGTTCCCTTCTCCTCTTTAAACTGGCCATTTGCTGTTAGCAACACCTTTGCAACCTTTGCCTTGTGCAGGATGTCCATGGGCAATCCGTAGTAATTCCGGTGTATACGGATATCATGACCCATAAAGTCTGCCAGAAGATCTTGGTCACCCTCTGCAAGCACTATGCACTGTGTAGGTGTTGCGCAGTATATTGCGATGGTGTCTTTGTTTCCTCTAGTGGTATACAATGTTGGAATCCAGCCTGCCAGTCGATTGAAGATTACTTACATGGTGGTTTCCTTTGGGAGGTGTGTTTATTTTTAATGTTGGAAAAGGGAAAAAGATGATGAAGCAAAAAGTCACTGTTGGAAATGTCGTTCAATCTCTTTCAACTGCATAGTATAGTATTGTCAGGTGGGAAGGATGTTGTTTTCAATAGAGGCTAAAATGGCTTAAAAAAAACAAACACACACACACACACACACACGCACACACAACACACACAAACCGCGCGCGCGCGCGCACGCACGCACGCACGCAGCACGCACGCACGCACGCACGCACGCACGCACACACACACACACACCACACACACCCACACACACACACGCACCACACACACCCCACACACACACACACACCACACACAGTTTCCCGTTTTACTGCCCAGCAAATATTTCATCATTTAAAAGAATTCAAACCACATGCCCAACTCTGCTCTGCTCCATTTTTTACAGGCATAAGAAACACTTCTGTTTTCATTATTTCATTTACGTATGATTAACTCTCTGTTGTAAATGTGGTCAGCAAAAAAAAAAAAAAAAAAAATCATGTAATTGTAGCGCCAGTTTTCTGAACTTTCATTTTCTTATCTCGTTTAAGCCAAGCTTTTTGTTTGAAACATTACTGTTATCTTCTGTTGTTATTGATTGATAACGCTTGTTTTCATACTGCTGTCAACTTTCCAAGAGAAGAAAAATACACTTCTGTTGTTCTATTCAGTTTAAAGATGTGTTGTGAAACAAATGTGTTGTGACATTGATATGAGTTTAGAATAAAACGTATTATCATTGTCATCTCTCTCTCTCTCTCTCTCTCTCTCTCTCTCTCTCTGTCACTGCTTCTCTCTCTGTCTCTCTTCTCTGTCTCTGTCTCTCTCTCTCTGTCACTGTTTTTTGTATGAATTTAAACAGCGGCTTATTGATTATCAACAAAACTGGCACTCACATATAACAGAAAATAGTAAATACGCCTGGTATAATTCATTTAAAGATTACTTTCAGCCTGAAAAATACCTAAATATTATAACAAATAAATGGCACCGGGGATACTTGGCAAGATTTAGAATGAGAACGTTAGGACTGTTTATAAATAGAAGCTGGTATTTAAAAGATGTTCCTGAAAATGCTGTATGTCCATTGTGTTCAGACGGACTAGAGGATGAAGCACATTTTTTGTTCGTATGTAAGGAATATGATGGTTTACGTATGACATGTGATTTATTTGGTAATCGTGATGTGATGAGACATGATCTTGTTGGTATTCTTTCAACGGAAAATGAGGATACTATTAAATTGCTTGCTAAGTTCATTAACGACGCATATAACCTAAGGCAGAAAAGACTTTCTATTTTGAATTAGGCCTAATCTAAGATAATTTTACGTTATTAGGTTTTACGAGTCACTTAAGATATAAACGATATCCATGTTGTCATCATTTATGTATTTGTATTTTTGTCGGTTGATCGACACATAGGGTGGGAAATACTAGCCCTGTGTGGTATTAGGCTTTCCTCTTAAAATGGGTACTTGTCCTTAGATATATGGTTCATTATGTTTGTCGTTTTTGTTTCATTATTTGACGTCGACCAATTTCGGACACATAGTGGTTGTGATATAGTTGATTTACTTGGTTTGATGTATTATATGCCGTATTTGCCGTATTTTCTGTATTTTTGCACTTCCATGGCATTAGAGCTAATCAGGCTATTGTCATTAAAGATGTCATTGTCATTGTCTCTCTGTCACTGCTTCTCTCTCTCTCTGTGTTTCTCTCTCTCTCTCTCTCTCTCTCTCTCTCTCTCTCTCTCTCTCTCTCTCTCTCTCTCTGCTAAGAAAGTTATTGGTCTCCATTGCGACAGTCTCAACAGCAATCCTGCACGGAAGCGTTCCGGAACCAGAAAACATGGCAGACAGAAAAGAGTGGGTATAACGTTAGGGAGTGGACCAGAAGAACACTGTGTTGGTGGGTTGACAGCGTTAGGGAGTGGACCAGAAGAACACTGGTGTTGGGGTTGACAACGTTAGGGAGTGGACCAGAAGAACACTGGTGTTGGTTGACAACGTTAGGGAGTGGACCAGAAGAACACTGGTGTGGTGGTTGACAGCGTTAGGGAGTGGACCAGAAGAACACTGGTGTTGGTGGGTTGACAGCGTTAGGGAGTGGACCAGAAGAACACTGGTGTTGGTGGGTTGACAGCGTTAGGGAGTTGACCAGAAGAACACTGGTGTTGGTGGGTTGACAACGTTAGGGAGTGGACCAGAAGAACACTGGTGTTGGTGGGTTGACAGCGTTAGGGAGTGGACCAGAAGAACACTGGGTTGGTGGGTTGACAACGTTAGGGAGTGGACCAGAAGAACACTGGTGTTGGTGGGTTGACAGCGTTAGGGAGTGGACCAGAAGAACACTGTGTTGGTGGGTTGACACGTTAGGGAGTGACCAGAAGAACACTGGTGTTGGTGGGTTGACAACGTTAGGGAGTGGACCAGAAGAACACTGGTGTTGGTGGGTTGACAGCGTTAGGGAGTGGACCAGAAGAACATGGTGTTGGGGGTTGACAGCGTTAGGGAGTGGACCAGAAGAACACTGGTGTTGGCGGGTTGACAGCGTTAGGGAGTGGACCAGAAGAACACTGGTGTTGGCGGGTTGACAGCGTTAGGGAGTGGACCAGAAGAACACTGGTGTTGGCGGGTTGACAACGTTAGGGAGTGGACCAGAAGAACACTGGTGTTGGTTGACAACGTTAGGGAGTGGACCAGAAGAACACTGGTGTTGGTGGGTTGACAACGTCAGGGAGTGGACCAGAAGAACACTGGTGTTGGTGGGTTGACAACGTCAGGGAGTGGACCAGAAGAACACTGGTGTTGGTGGGTTGACAATGTTAGGGAGTGGACCAGAAGAACACTGGTGTTGGGGGTTGACAACGTTAGGGAGTGGACCAGAAGAACACTGGTGTTGGTTGACAACGTTAGGGAGTGGACCAGAAGAACACTGGTGTTTGTGGGTTGACAACATCAGGGAGTGGACCAGAAGAACACTGGTGTTGGCGGATTGACAACGTTAGGGAGTGGACCAGAAGAACACTGGTGTTGGTGGGTTGACAACGTTAGGGAGTGGACCAGAAGAACACTGGTGTTGGTGGGTTGACAACGTTAGGGAGTGGACCAGAAGAACACTGGTGTTGGTGGGTTGACAACGTTAGGGAGTGGACCAGAAGAACACTGGTGTTGGTGGGTTGACAACGTTAGGGAGTGGACCAGAAGAACACTGGCGTTGGTGGTTGACAACGTTATGGAGTGGACCAGAAGAACACTGGTGTTGGTTGACAACGTTAGGGAGTGGACCAGAAGACACTGGTGTTGGCGGTTGACAACGTTAGGAGAACACTGGTGTTGGCGGATTGACAACGTAGGGAGTGGACCAGACGAACACTGGTGTTGGTGGGTTGACAACGTTAGGGAGTGGACCAGAAGAACACTGGTGTTGGTGGGTTGACAGCGTTAGGGAGTGGACCAGAAGAACACTGGTGTTGGTTGACAACGTTAGGGAGTGGACCAGAAGAACACTGGTGTTGGTGGGTTGACAACGTTAGGGAGTGGACCAGAAGAACACAGGTGTTGGTGCAGGACAGGAAGAGACGGAAGGAGCTGGTCATATGTTCAGCGCACAGCGACCCGACGACCACACCAGGTTAAGGGACAGATGAGAGAAAATGTGACAGGGCATGCGATCAGCTGTGGCCAAATATCATGTCATAAATATGTGCTTAAGACATAGGTGCATCTACAGGTTTGATAAAGCGGTGATGTAATGTATATCTTCTATAGCCCGTTTAGATCAATTTTCACTGACCTTTAAGCCAAGGTCAAAAGCAATTATTCAATTTCAATAGATTGACAAATTTCCACTGCCCCCCAGGACAAAACTAACAAAAAAGCAGTATCTGTTCTCTTCTTTATATGTCTAAAACTTATCCCAGCATAAAGACCCCTCTCTTCCTGGACCTGCTGTACTAAAGAATGGCAATTTGTGTGCTTCCTATTGTGTATTTAAAAAACCTCTATAAAGATGGACCATTGGCAGATGACTTGAGATACAAACAGGACCTCTGTGAGGATTGGTTGCGATGTATACAAGCATATTTAAACATGATAGTTTCATGTTAAGGATCAGACTTCATCAACATTCACAGATGACTGCACAGTGTAAAAATAAATGGGCCCCCAATGGACGCCGGACCCCATTTACTTCATTTTCTTGGTTGTAATATTTATCAGAAATACGAAACATGAGCAGTAAAACCAAACCGATTTTAAGATAGCGAAGAAGCTGTTCAAAAGAAAATTAAAGGTTTTTGAAAGATTACATATTTCAAAGGCATGGACCCCAACCCCGGCAAAATAACCTGAACCCCAACAGGTATCATTGGAAGACTCTCTCTCTCTCTCTCTTTGTGTGTGTGTGTGTGTGTGTGTGTGTGTGTGTGTGTGTGTGTGTGTGTGTGTGTGTGTATAGAAGTTATCTTACATCTACCTTTTACTCGTCTTTAAGAAAAGAAGACTTCACCTTACTAACGCAGAATGGACCTTGTGCTAATAAAAGGTCGTATATCGTGACGAGTATGTTCATGTGTCTCCATCCAGTTTCCACATAACACAAGTTGGGACTCGCAGATGGATAACAAACAATTTGCAATCCGTCCAAACCTAAAAGAGTTTTTACCATGTTCCCGAGGCGGCCATGAAGACAAAACAGTTTTGTGCCTTTTGCATACAGGCCATTTGTGTCACACCCATTCTTATCTTTTCAAAGGTGATGAAGCTCCGTGCTGCATTCCATGTCATGTTCCACTCACAGTGAACAATCTTTTAGAGTGTTGGCACTTCCATGATGTGAGACATAGACCTTCTACTGCAGACTCCATGAAAACCTTGTTCAGAGATGTCCCACCTGGTGTGATCTTCACATTTCAGAAGGAGATTAACATTTTTCATCTGATCTAAGATTTTAAGAGGAACGATATTTAACAAAATGTCTGGTGTGTTTTTGGAAGGTATGTTTGAAGAGTTGTGTGAATGGGGCTTTTTGTTGGTTTGGGTTTTTTTTTTTTAAATGACTTACACGTACATTATTTTCAACGTCATGACAGCCCTGATATGGCCCTTTGCGGTCGGCTGGGCTAAAAGCAACATTACCATTACATAGAACAAGTTGGACAGCATTCTTTTCTTAGAACTATGGAATTGCTGTTTGCTTTATCTGCAAGGAAATCGCAATGAAGTAGACACCTTGAAAATAAAAACAAAGAAAAACAAAAAAAATATAAATAAACAAAACAAACGACACACACACACACAAAAACAGTCCAAGGAACAGGCCACCGTGAATGCCTCTTTTGGTTCCCAGGTCAAACCTACAGTTAGGACAGGTTCCAGTAGTTGGAAAGGTGGGCAGACACTGACTGACTGACTGAAACCATTTGCTGTCAGATTAACATAGTGTTGTACAGACATTTTAAAAACCTTAATAAATTAATGAGCGGCAAAAATAATACAAAAAACATCTGAACAACATAAAAATCATAAAGGAAAATAAACAGGAAAACATTTAAATAAAGTGAAATAATAAAATCAGAAATTGTAATAAAAAAAAAGAGATCTTAACTGTACTGAAAATAAATCTCTCTCTCTCTCTCCTTTCAGAACACCATCAAAACAAACAAACAACCCCCGCCACCACACACACACACACACACACACACACACACACAGCCACAGAGCATCAAGTATATTAAAAGGAAAATGGGTTATTAATAAACGGGCAATGGCAACAAAACGCAATGCGACCCCCGCCAACACAACCACACAACAACGCGCGAATCAAATGCAAGGAGAGACAGAGAAGAGAGAGAGAGAGAGAGCGAGGAGAGAGAGAGAGGAATCAGTGATAAACACACACACACACACACAACAACACACATCGAGCACAGCCAGATCACCACACACCACACACACACGCACCCCACAAAACACACGCACGCGCACCACACATACACATGCAAGAGAGAGAAAAGAGAGAGAGAGAGAGAGAGAGAGAGAGAGAGAGAGAGAGGAATCACGTGATACACACTCACACACACATCACACAGATCACAAGCCAAATCACACACACACACACACACTACACCACCGCGCACACACACACACACCCGCACACCCCAACCAGCCACCACGCACGCGCACACACACACACACACATACACAGCAGACGCAGAGACGAGCACAACACACAGACACGAGCACACACACATCACATCACACACACGCAACACACACACACAGCACACACACACAACCACCACCGCACACACACACACACACCACACACACACACGCACACCACACACACACGCACACACACACACACACATACACGCACACCAACACACACCCCGCACACACACACCCGCACACACACACACACACACCATGCACGTGTGCAAGCATGAGTACATGACCTTTAAATGCTCCCAGATGTTTTATTGATTCTTTGGAATATATCAAAGCTGTCTTTCAACTCTGTGGTCGTGTAACCTGAGTATGTTCACCTTGTGACTGGTGCTATGTTTTCAGCAGGGTGCCCATGATTTGTACATGTGACAGAGTTACTCATGATTTGGAGACAGCAAATCACTTGACCAGATTTATAGAATAAGAAACAATCTTAACACATTTTTCTTTCAAAATACTTCTGATGACAACAGACAAGATTTGAAAAAAGCTCTGAAAAACATTTAGTTTTGTAAAGGTAATACTCACATAAAATGAATAACTCATCAGTCTAGAATATTTAAAACAACAGAGAGAGAGAGAGAGAGAGAGAGAGAGAGAGAGAGAGAGAGAGAGAGGGGGGGGGGAGGGAGGGGGGAGGGATACGGACACGAAAGTTAAATCGTGTTTAGGCCATTGCCCCTCATGAAGGGGTGCATATACAAACAATAGTCCAATCTGGCATTTAGAATCAATGACATCCTTCGTGATACACTTTGCAATCATTTCAAGAAATGAGTATAGAACGCAATTTAAAAGCCGTGTAAAGATAGACTGACAACTTTCGAATTGTTTTTTTTCATGTGTACATGCCATAGACAGCGTTACTTTAAACTGGTTTGGTACCTTATAATATTTCAACGGTATGTATTGTGCTCTTGAGTCACATAGAATCGGACAACATAGAATAACATGTACGTCATTTTCTTTTCTCTCTATGACGAAGTGGACATAGTAAGTCACCTTCAGCAGTGTTGTCTACGACGGAGAGAGAGAGAGGAGAGAGAGAGAGAGAGAGAGAGAGAGAGAGAGAGAGAGAGAGAGAGAGTCACACGACAGTCTCTACATACACACTCACATGCAAAGACAATCATGCGCCCTGCTGGAGCCACACATCTGACTTCCTTTCTTTCAATAAAACAAATTATCATACCATTTCAAAGTTCTTCCACAGAAAAAAAAGTACTTGTTTCTTTCTTTCATTCTGCACCTAACTTTTTTTTTTGGCGCGTGATTTTAATTTCTCTCTCTTTTTTTTCTTTAGCCTATATACGTATTTCAGTCCACAATATTCCACCCAAAAAGTTGCATCAAAGATCATCATTCGGTACATAAATTCATTTCATTTTTTTCTTTTCTTTTTCTGGGTCACACAGATGCTGAACCCGCCCCGCACAAACAAGTCTCCATGGATTCACAAACCCCAATTCTCATTTACCAAAACACCCTGGGTTATTCCAATCAGTTTTTTTTCAGAAAAAGATGACATGTTTTTGGACAGCGGACATCACGCCAAGGGCTGAGAAGGAGCTGTCAGGGTACTCAATACAGGGTGCTTGCCCTAGAAAGACAAGACGTTATGTAAGTAAAATAAATGGAATACTTACTATGTAATCAATCACAGGATCCGCATCTTTCCTATCGAGTGTGTGAACAGGGTAGAATTTGGAAATAATTCCGATCCCGATCAAAACAATTTAGAGTTTAAGACCACGATAAATGCTTGTATTGAAAATCATGAAATACGTTCATGCATCCCATACTCACACTACAATCAACAATAAACTTTTTTTTTTAACTTTTTTTTTTCTTTTTCTTTTCTTTCTTTCCCGTCCGCTGCATTTGCCAAAAGTGCCAGGCAATCTCTTTGTGTTTTTGTTTTCCCTAAGAGCAGAAATCACTTCTCAAATAAAAACGACCAACTAGGAGCAAGCGCCCTCTAAAGATGAGCTTTCAATGCGAGTCCAAAGTTCACACAAACATGTTTTTCTCTCTTTTGTTTTCTTTTCTTACAACGCGAGGGGGAATTCTTCAAAGCCCAGAATTATAGGGAACAGGCGCTAACATCACGCCCTTGACAAGAAACGCACTCATAAATAATAACAAAAGCATAAAATCACATTACATCACCCTAGAATTCATCATAGAAAAAGTGAAGCACTGGCATGAGTACCATCCATATCAAACCAGATAGACATAGCAATGACCGGTCGCCGTGGCGAAGTGGTTAGCATCGCGGACTCCCGGCTGGGAGGTCGCGGGTTCGATTCCCATCAGAGTCATGTGGGATATTTCTGCCCCGACCGGCTCCTACCCAGAGTTGAGTTTGCTACGGACTCAGTTGGGAAGACTGGGACCACACAGTCGAGTTTCATCCACTCAATCGATGAGTCTCTGCTAGTGTTGCTCAAATTTCCTGACCAACACTGCAGGTGTCTGCATCTCTCGGGCCTGGTTGATGCCGGGATATATTATGAAAGGAAGCGTAGAGTGCAACCCTGTCATGCAGTCTCAGGCCGAAATGGAATTTCGTAGCATCATCTTTGTCACCTCATTCTCATCGATTAGCATAAAAAGTCTCAACTACTGTGACCCTCCATGCCCTGTTCTCTTGGTGACCTTTAGTTTCGATGTCGTCTCCACGTCTGTGGCCTTGGTTTGGTTCCGTCGGGGTCGCCGGTATCGGCGAGTCCACGGGGGCTGTCGTTTGGACGGACTCGGGTGGTGGCGCCCTCCGGAGGCAGAGCTCACTCACGCCAGCTCCGCGACTAAGCAATTATTGCCGTCAGTAGGGGGCTTAGTAGGTGGTGTCTTGCGTATGTTGGATCAAAACAGGCGCCACTGAACACCACCGAAGTGACTCGGCAGCAGTGCAGTGTCTCCTCCAGTGGGTTGCCTCATGACGACTTAACACTAACTGCTCCCTATGGATTGCCAGTGCCATGGCTGCGGCGGGACTGAGCGGGCTGTGGCTGTGGATGGGGTGTCGGAATGAGTGGCGTGGGTGCACTGTCACTGAGGTAGCACACAAGTTGGCAAGGCAAAAAAAAAAAAAAACAAAAAAAAACATAGCAATACACAGGCAAATATCAATAGCATTAATCATGACATAATAGAAAACCACATAATATGACAAAATTCAAGTAAGTACAAAATGATCATACCTCCTACAAGCAATAAAATCTTATAGGCATTAAGCACCAGAAAAAAAAATGGTACAGCAATGCAACACCATGAGATATCATTAGAAGTATCCTGACATGTTTGTACACTGACGTAGAGCAGGATTTAAGTCGACAAACAAAGAAAATAGTATAGAGCACACACGCACGCACACACACACACACAACACACACACACACACACCACACGCACACGCACACACACACACACACACACACTTCAGGCACGGGAAACCAAATCAACAGAAACGTTGGTTGTGCCTGAAATTGGTTCAACAGTAAACTTGAACCCAAGGGTGGACATGGCCCAATGAGCAGCCGACTTTTTTTAGTCTTGGATGCTTGCCAAAAAAAATGAAATAAATAAAGGTCTATGATCTATTTGCAAAATAAACTCCCTGTCAGTCAGAAGCCATGCAAACTTTTCAAGACTCCACACAATAGCTAAACACTCACGCTCAATAGTAGAATACTAAACATGCAAACTTTTCAAGACCCCACACAATAGCTAAACACTCACGCTCAATAGTAGAATACTAAACCATGCAAACTTTTCAAGACCCCACACAATAGCTAAACACTCACGCTCAATAGTAGAATGCTAAACCATGCAAACTTTTCAAGACCTCACACAATAGCTTAACACTCACGCTCAATAGTAGAATGCTAAACCATGCAAACTTTTCAAGACCCCACACAATAGCTAAACACTCACGCTCAATAGTAGAATACTAAACCATGCAAACTTTTCAAGACCTCACACAATTGCTAAACACTCACGCTCAATAGTAGAATACTAAACCATGCAAACATTTCAAGACCCCACACAATAGTTAAACACTCACGCTCAATAATAGAATACTAAACCATGCAAATTTTGCAACACCCCACACAATAGCTAAACACTCACACTCAATAGAAAAACACATTTCTTGAGCAAGAGAAAACTTTTTGCATGAATACTGGATAGGATGTAACAAATATCTTTCTCTTGTCCCATATCGTTGCTACTAGCATCTGTGCACAGCACGAAGTCCTCTGAAAGGATGGGAAACAACATAATGAAGTAAGTGGTTTAAAATGGTCTGAACTGTTTCAGAATATTTTGGACAGTTCTCTGTCCAGACAATCTGTCTGCGCTTGTCACCCTTTGTTAAATCAGAAAGTGGGGCAGTGACAGCAACAAAGTGGGGAACATATTTTCTGTACAAATCTTAAATAAATGTTAGCGAACCGCCCAGAGAACGTGGACAAACGAGTCACAAGACGAAACACAACGCGTTTCGACCTCTCAGGTCTTCATCAGTGAGACATAAACGAATAAAACAACAAAAATTCACTTAGCTTTGATCGCTTCGGATCACTTCACAGGGTTCAGCGCAAGGAAGGTAGACAACTCATGTAGTTTCAAATTATGCATCATCCTGGCCAAAGTCTCGCGAGCATTTTGGAGACCAAAGGGCATTCGAGTCCACTGTTGCAAAGCAAAAGGAGTCGGAAACGCTGTTTTGTGTTTATACTGGCGCCATTGGAATTCGCCAAAAGCCATTAGTCAATTCAATTGTTGACAAAGTATCGACCCCAAGACAACTGACAAAGAAGATCCTCAACATCAGCAATGGGTTCCGAGTCAAAGACAGTGACTTTATTCAAAGCATGATAATCTATACAGAATCGAATTGAACCTTCAGCTTTGTGAAGACCACAGGAGCACTGTAAGGCAAAGAGGAGGGTTCAATAACACCCAAGTCCATCATAACCTGAAGTTCTCTTTCAAGAACCTGACGTTTGGCGAAAGGAAAGGGAAAGAACTTGACACAAGGGGGAGTGTCAGTGGTCAGGTTAACAACATGAGGATCAACATCAACAACATTGCCAGGCCTATTGGTCGATTTGTCCGTTGACTCCAAGAACAGATCTGTCAAGTGCTGCGAAGCAGACAAGTCAGTGTTCACTTGCACACTTGTTATGACTGTCCTTTCACAGAAAGTGTGGGAAGCTGACCTCCATCATCCAAAGCCTCATCAGCAGCATCCACAGAAGTCCAAAGCCTCATCAGCAGCATCCACAGAAGTCCAAAGCCTCATCAGCAGCATCCACAGAAGTCCAAATCCTCCGTCAGCAGCATCCACAGAAGTCCAAAGCCTCATCAGCAGCATCCACAGAAGTCCAAAGCCTCATCAGCAGCATCCACAGAAGCAGAAGCACCAGGCCTGGAACCAACAGTAAACGACACAGAGGTCACTGGGCGAGAAGAGGTGTGCTCAGACACACAGTCCACAGCAGTAAACGACACAGAGGTCACTGGGCGAGAAGAGGTGTGCTCAGACACACAGTCCACAGCAGTAAACGACACAGAGGTCACTGGGCGAGAAGAGGTGTGCTCAGACACACAGTCCCACAGTGAAAGAGCACTCAGAAGAGGGGTCCAACATCCCATACACAAACATCACGAGGAGGAACAGGGGTAGAAACATCTCGATTGATTGCGACATTACACTGGTCAATATACGACTTGAGCATGTTGACGTGGAACGCCTTAGGCTTGCCATTCATGTTGACCTTATAACTGACATGGAACACTTTTCCTGGATTGCAAAAGGACCTTTCCACAATACTTTTAGTTTGTTGGAGTCATCAGTCAATCAGACTTAAAACTTTATCACCGACAACAAGCGAGCGGAGTTTGGATTTTCTGTCAGCGAACTCTTTCTACATGCCAATGCTGTGGTCAGCAGTCATTGTGCAAACTCACAACTGTCAACTATGCAGTTTTGTAAGTCAAACACGTATTGGTACACATTTTTGTCTAGTGTCGGGTGCTTACACCAGTCGAATAGTCCACTAAGAGAGAAAGTGGACCTCTGGGGGCATGACCAAACAAAAGCTCAAAGGGAAGAATTCTAATGTTGCGTTGAGTAGTTCTCAGCAGGAGAATAATACTGCGATGAAAATAACGATCCCAGTCTTCAGGACATTCACTACAGCCTTTCTGCATCATGGTCTTCAACATGCCGTTAAGGTGTTAAACCATACTATTCAACTGAGGATGATATGGAGTCGTGTTCACAGATGAAACCGACAATAACTGGTAGCTCTCATGCACCAAATCGGAGACGAACTAAGTGCCGCAGTCAGTAAGCATTTCGGACCATAAGCCAACACGAGAGAACACTGGCTTCAGCGACAGTAAAGGTATCAATCCATTGGAGCGGTATTGCCTCTGGAAAACGAGCGGCCGTATCCACGATAGTGAGGATATTGATGGCCCGATAACGAAGGTTCGAATAGGCCCAAACACACAGTGACCTTTTTCAAATGAATGGAAACAATAGGCATTTTGTGCAAGAGTGCACAGGAAATACGATTCTGAGCGACTGTCTTCTGGCAGACTTTCTGGCAGACTGACAAGACCGTAACACAGAACGAGAAACGGAAGGCCAGAGCAATGACGCAAGAACGCATTGAAGTGTATGTTTAACACCATAATGATCAGCGAAAATCGAGTCATGTGCAATACAGAGAACAATATCCCGCAAATATCGTTTGGAAGAAGTACTTGTTTCACAACGTCACCATCTATGGGATAAAAATGAAGAAGAATGTCGTTGTCGATGACGTAGGTGGGAGAGGTGAGGGGTACGGTAAGTCACGGACAACTGCAGGAAACAATTGTGTCAATGAATCGTCACGTTTTTGCATAGCAGCAAGGTCTTTGGGAGCAACGTCCAGCAAAGACAAGTCTGGAACAGGTAAGGGTTTAGGGCAGTGATTGTCCAACTTAGACTGTTGGTGAGTGCTGACAACACAAGAAACAAAAGAGCCACCTAATCCTAAACAAGAAGAACTTACATTAGGCAAGTTACCAAGAATAAAGTCAGTGACAGGAGACACACACACACACACACACACACACACACACACACACACACACACACACACACACACACAATTCAGGCATGGGACACAAGCCTAAACCTGACCCAAAACGTAGGAAGTAGAAACCTCCACCAAAGGCAAGGGGAATAACTTTCAATCTGACCACCAAAAGATGGACACTTCTGGGTCTCACCAGTGAACTGGCCTTTACGAACAAAAGACCTCGTACTTCAGCTGTCGCACACCCTGTATCCCTTAGGAGAGTAGCCTGAAAGCCATTGTCTGAGCAAGGCTCCATGAAGAGACCATCTGTGAGGACATGACAGACCATACAATGAGCTTCCTTTCTCTTAGGAAGGGTCTCGGAAGTTTGGGAAATTGCCGACGGTTTAGCACTGTACATGCACTCATTTGCACAGTGAAATTTAGTCACGACTCCAACATTGATATTCTCAGACCTTTGACTGAAACCATAGCCATGACCACGACCAAAACCACGTTCACGACCAAAACCACGATCACGACCAAAACCACGACCACGACCAAAACCACGATCACGACGGGGTAAGCGTGAACGCTGAAAAGGCGTAGCACCTCTCTGCTAATACCTTGTTGCCTAAAGTTAGAAGGCGATGTTGGCTGCTGACGTGAGTAACCGGAGTAGGAAGAGCCACGATTATAAGATGACAGGCCACGAAAAGTTTGAAGGTTCCGATTTTGATTAAAGCCACGTTGCCGGGTATAGTTGGCTGACACACTTGCTTCAAAGACAGAATCCAGAAATTTTTCCCCACACTGCTTTTCCGGCTGTGCGTTTTTTGTTTTTTGTTTTTTTTGTTTGTTTTTTTTTCCACACTGCTTTTCTGGCTGTGCGGTTTTGTACTGATCGGCAAGATGACACATTGACATATTTCTTCAGCACTTTCTACAGATTGTTCCTTGAGAAAGACTGCAAGGTCTTTGGAGACGCTCTGTAAAAATTGCTCCCAGAGAACAAGGTCACGGAGGAATAAGAGCTTATAATGGAAAATCATCAAATATGATCATGCATCCCATACTTACTCTAGAATCATCAATAAACTCTCTCTCTCTCTCTCTCTCTCTCTCTCTCTCTTCTTTACTTTATTTCTTTCTTTCTCGTCTGCTCCCTTTGCCAAAAGTACTAGGCAATCTTTTTTTCCCCAAGAACACAAATAATTAGTACTTAAAAAAAAAAAAACGACCAGTGAGGAGCAAGCACCCTGTAAAGCTGAGCTTCCAATGCAAGTTCACACAAACATCTTTTCCTTTCTTGCTTTATTACGGGGCGCATAAGAGAGAGAGAGAGAGGAGAGAGAGAGAGAGAGAGAGAGAGAGAGAGAGAGAGACAGAGAGAGAGAGATCATTGTTTCCACTCATTAGAGCTTGTTTCCTTTCATTACCCCATCCCATTCCCGATCACACACGCACGCACGCACACATACACACACGCACGCACACATACACAGACTCAAACAAACACGCACGCACGCATACGTACACGCGTACACAAACAAACATGCACACACACACACACACACATCAAACAAACACGCACGCACGGGCGCACGCACGCACACACACACACAACCAAGCAAACATGCAAGCACGCGCGCGCACATACACACACACACATGCGTATACGTGTACATGTGTACGTGTGTGTGGGGCGCGCGCGTGTGTGTGTGTATGTGCGTGCGCACGCGTGCGTGCGTGCGTGCGGCGCGCGCGCGCGCGCGTGTGTTTGTGTGTGTGTTTTGTGTGTGTGTGTGTGTGTGTGTGTGTTGGTGTGTGTGTGTGTGTTCAAGTGCAAGCGCAACAGCAGATTTTTTCCCCAGTGTTGACGGTGTAGGCATCAATGTACAGTTCCTCACAAGATACATTCATTAGGACGTTTAAAAAGCTCAAGCACAGTAACTGGACGAGTTCCGGGGTCTTTCAGATTTGAGTATTGTCTATGGGTGAAATAATGGACGACGAAAATCGCCTTAAAAGGGATGCTTGGGATGATCAATTTGAACCATATCTAAAGGCATCAAATCTGATCTGGAAAATTGGTAGTCCTATTGTGTGCATCTTTGGAATCTTGGGGAATTTTATGATAATTCTGATCTCACTGTATTTGCCTGCATCTACTTATAGCGTTTTCTTTGAAATTCTGGCCATTTCTGACCTTCTAGCATTAGTTATAGAACCGTTATGCATTGTGCTCCGCGATGAATTCGATGTGACGCACTTCAGCAGGCACGGCTCCTTGCAGTGAAGATATACACGATGATGATATACACGACATCAACTTTATCTCCATGGATGCTTGTGGCACTCTCCACGCTAAGAGCGGCTTGTGTACTGTGGCCACTTCGTGTCAATGCTGTGTGGACGACGGGAAAATCACAAGCTGCTGCTGCTGTGTTGACCCTTGTCATCATTCTGGCCTACTGTCACCTTCTGTACGGATATGATATTGGGTCTTGTTATGTGAAATGCTGTTATGATGAGGCATCAGAAATGTATGCATGGTTTTTCGAAATAATTTTCCCTTGGATGAACCTAACTGGACGCTGTTTTCTACCGTACATTTTGTTGGTGGTCAGCAACAGTGTTCTTGTCTGGAGAGTGGTGACATCTGCCTGGGCAGGTTCACGTCTTTCTATACAACAAGCCACTCAGGATTCCAGACAACGGAAGGTATCTTCCATGACTGTTACTTTGGCTGCAACTACTGCATTTGTTCTTCTCACAATGATGATGGAAATACAGTCCATCTTGTATCCATACGTTGATTGGAATGACCCAATTCAGTATGGACGGTATCAAGTCGTTCATGCAGCCAGCCACATCCTGTGGTACTCCAACAGTGCCATCAACTTCTACCTGTATTGTCTGCCCGGTAGCAAATACAGAGCTGTTTTGAGGCAGAGCATTTTAAGATGTGGAGCTATTCTATACACCTTCAAGTCAGTTGTAAGAACAGGTACCTCCCACAAATGAAATGATTGAGGGCAGTGGTGTAGAGGACGCTGTGACGTAAAGGACAGAGTGACAGCTCCGCTAAAAGTGATGTTGACAATGCCAGCTGTTGGTGAATGACACTTATAAGCATGCAAACAAACAGACAGAGAAGCAAACAAACAAAACAAAGTCTGCTGACATTTTTTCAGTAACACGCAGTGCAATTTTTTTTTAAAGTTGCCTTGTAGATTTTAACCGTGTTCTATCTACCATCTATATATCTACCCTTCTATCCATCTATCTAGCTATGTATATGTCTGTCTGTTCTATCTATTTAGTTATTTCTCTCTTTTTTGCCCATTTTCTGTTTTTTTTTTTTTTTTTTCTCTCTTACCTTCTATCTTAAACATTTATCATAGCATTAATCATAGCGTTTATCAACGCCAGGTCCTGTCATAAACAAAACAAAACAAATCAAACAAACAAAACAACAACAACAACAACAAAATCATTACTAACACTATCAAATGAGCCATTTTGCCTGTTGGACTCCGATGTGAAGGTCAACAAAAGGACGGCAGGATACAGAGGGATTGTATGGATGAGCGATAGATCGGATATGTAGATTCAGTTTTGACGACAACACCTGACACAGGCACGTGGAAGTATTCATGGCGGGTATCACTGGAACCATAGATGGCGCAGCAACTCGGCACTTCTGAGCATATAATAACCTGCTATTCCTTCAGGGCCCTATGGCTCTACTTCCCAATCATCCCTCTTCACTGTCCTCTGCCTCTACCACCTTCTCCTTCATCCACTTTGCCAGTCATCAGTCACCTCTTCATCCCCAGCTTCCCCTCCTCTCTTCTCTCCTTCTCTGCCCACACACAACAGCAACACTCTGAGGATTCCATTTTTATCCTTGATACTGCGCTCAGGTTCCTGCCTGTCTGTTGCTCCTCTGTCTGTCTATCTGTTTGTTTGTCTGTCTTTGCCTCTGTCTCTATCTGTGTGTGTGTGTGTGTGTGTGTGTGTGTGTGTGTGTGTGTGTGTGTGTGTGTGTGTGTGTGTGTGTGTGTAGCTGAATAATTAAGCAGTGGGGGAAAACAAGTGCAGGCTGACAATTCTTCAGTCGTTATAGTATATATTCTTCAGTCGTTATATATACTGTTCAACAAAAGTTAAGGACCAACATTTCACTGACTTATAAAAAAGAAAATTGGGAAGTGATCAACCTCCAAGTGTAACATGAATTTATTGAATATGTGAAAAGTGTGTAAAGACAATGACAAGTCCGAGGAATCAACAAACTGGAATCGAGCGCAGTACAAACACCCCCACCCCCAAATTTGAAAGTCACAGGAGGAGTGTTTGTTCAATGTCATAGTTAATAACGTGTGTGTCCCCCGTTATTGGCAAGGCATTCAAGGTAGCGTTGTCGCAAGGAGTTCACCAGTGTGCGCAGAAAGGCCTGGGGGACAGCTGCCCACTCCTGCTGGAGTGACTCAAACAGCTGACCCAGGTTAGCAGGAGGAGGACAACGCTGCTGCAGTCTCCGGCCCAGCTCATCCAAAAGATGTTCGATGGGGTTCAGGTCTGGGCTGTTTGCGGGCCACTGCATTCTGTTGACACCAGCAGCTTGGAGAAACGTGTTTACTGCTCTGGTGCGATGGGGCCGTGCATTGTCATCTTGAAAGACTGCCTGAGGTCCAAGCTGTTGAAGGGCTGGCAGCACCAGGGGTTGCAAAATCTCTGTTTGGTAGCGAACACCATTCAAGTTCCCTGCCACAATGTAGAGAACCGTTCTGTAGCGTGTGCTTATGCCTCCCCAAATCATAACGGATCCCCCACCATAGCGGTTCCTTCCCAGGACAGCTTCTTCTGCAAAACGCTCCCCACGGCGTCTCCAGACCCTGTTCCGTCTATCGGTGGGATCCAGGCAGAACCGCGACTCGTCTGTAAACATCACGTTAGCCCACTGTTCATGTGTCCATCTCACGTGCTGCGTGCACCATACTCGGCGTGCTGCTCTTGTGGGCATCAGTCAAACGAGGTCTTATGGCTGGTCGTCGAGCACAGAGGTTAGCGGCGTGTAGGCGGTTTCGTATGGTCTGATCACTGACAACAGTGTTGGTGGCATCTCTAAGGCGACGTCTGACGTTGTTTGCACTTGCTGTTCTTTCTTGTGTGGCCTGCCTTTCAATGTATCGGTCCTCTCGTGGTGTTGTTACTCTGGGTCGACCAGAGCGTGGTCGTTCTTGTACTCTTCCTGTGTCTTGAAAGCGTTGTCTGAGTCTGATAACAACAGAGTGTGATACCCCAAGTCTCCGTGCCACTTCCCGACTGCAACTCCTTGGAGCCATCCTATTGCTCTTCCTCGATCCAGCTCGTTCCGTCTTCGACGTGGAGGCATGCTGTTGCATTGCATTTTTCGCCAGTACAGTGGCTTTTAAAGACATTTGGTTGAGCATACTTTATGACCTACAGCCTGATTTAGCTCGTGCTTCACATGATTTTGATTCAGCACATGCTCCTCGGATCCCAAACACATCAGAAATTCACCCCAATTTGATTCCAAAAATTACAAGTCGCGACACGTGTTTTTCAAGGCGCGTGAGAAATGTGTGCCACAAAATTGCAGTTGCCGCATTCACTATCATTTTGTGCGTGTGGTTCAATTTGTTTGGAGCACAATAGCGGTACAATTGAATTTTTGTGAATTTTAAAAAAGTTTTTGTGCATTCTCAATGTTGGTCCTTAACTTATTTTGAACAGTATGATATATATATATATATATATATATATATATATATATATAGAGAGAGAGAGAGAGAGAGAGAGACAGATAGATAGATATTAATAACAATAAACTAAGCTTGCTCTTATGTCTTAGATTGAAGAAATGGGGGGGGGGGGGGGGGGTTAAGGATTCTATCTGCAGTGGTAGATGATTCTGCCTAACTAACAGTATGTGCTTGAGTGAGATGGGGAACAATGAATGCTTCTCAAAATGAGCCTTCAGCAAGCTTATAGTCTCCAAGGGGGAGACAATCTCCAAAGGGGAGGAAACTCACTAACACATCATAACTCCTGGTCAGATACCGGTTATTTCGAAACTCGATTGTTTCTCCTCAGTGACCTCGGAAAGTGGTAACTTGGCTCCTCTGCCTTTTAGGTTCTAAGCAGAATGCTATCTCAGAAAAAAGGCTGGTGTGAATACCATAGTGTGTTTGTTGATATGCTGCCTTAATGTGGTCTGTGTTCTTCCATCGTGGACAGATTCTGCCCGTCTGTCCAATGCATGTCGGACTAGAAACTAGAACTGACTGGGTTTGCCTGTCCGTGTGATCTATGTCAGTCCTGTTTTGACTGGTTCGTAGAGTCTGTGTGATCTATGTCAGTCCTGTTTTGACTGGTTCGTAGTGTCTGTGTGATCTATGTCAGTCCTGTTTTGACTGGTTCGTAGTGTCTGTGTGATCTATGTCAGTCCTGTTTTGACTGGTCGTAGTGTCTGTGTGATCTATGTCAGTCCTGTTTTGACTGGTTCGTAGTGTCTGTGTGATCTATGTCAGTCCTGTTTTGACTGGTTCGTAGTGTCTGTGTGATCCATGTCAGCCCAGTGTCGACTGAAGCAAAATAACGACAGCTAGCTGATCACGGGCACACAGCTTTTCTTTTTTTCTGTCCATCTTTTATTTTCCCTTTTGAAGTCATTAAACTGATGACAAGCTGGCTGTTGACACATAAGATGGCGACGGTTTGGAAAACGATATAACCCATACAATTTATGTGCGGTTTAAACATAAATGCAAGTGTATTCCGTGAATAACAGGAAAGACAATACAAGCAAAATGCTGATACACAGAGGTGGGACAGTTCTCTTACACGACAGAATCGTTCTACATATGCGGTTGGTAAAGTCACATACATACGTTAATGATCGAAAGAAACGGTCGACACCCATATTATGTCACCCATAATACATCATTCACAGGGACGTAAGTAAAACATTATAAACTGTGGGTAGCTAATCATCGTCTGGGACTTAAGGAAAATAACCATTCTTCTTTTCCAATACAAAACTAAATGATCCAGAGGGAGGGAGTAGGGCGGGGAGACAAAGGACGGGGATTCTCGTGTCGTAATGAGAGAGAGAGAGAGAGAGAGAGAGAGAGAGAGAGAGAGAGAGAGAGAGCGAGAGAGAGAGAGAGAGAGAGAGAGAGGGAGGCAGAGACAGAGACAGCGAGACAGAGTCTACAGCATCAGTTCACGCTCGTGGTTTTCGACCTGTTGGTATTCTGTGGCTGTGACAGTTGAAAGGAATGTTCATATTGCGTTTGGGAGTTTTTGTAACATCCATTGTAAACAAAGAAAGGCACAGAATACCTAAATGCAGTACTTTGTAAAATATTTATTTACCAGGTGAATGTGATTAACTGTAGGGGGAAACATTTATTCTGACGCTGGCATTCTGATTTAGGGAACATTCTGCTGTAGACTTGAGAATGTAAAACTAGAAGTGCATTTTATTTGCGATTTTGTTACGTTTCTTCTGCAAAGGTAAAATGATATTAATAATTAGGCAATCTTCGACACTTTCCACACGATCAGTGCGACTCTGACAAATTTCAAATGTGTCAATATCGAATTGACTTTCCACGACTGGGCATGATTCTTACACAGTTTTATATCATTATCTTTCAGTGAGAACGACCTATCATCCATCGATGTTTTCCAGGTGTACAAACTCTCACAAAACTCAAAAGGCCAAGTATCATGCACATTATTCATATTACTTCAGAAAGCTGGACTTCGTGATTTCGTTGAGCACCCCACTGCGTTGTTTACATCCAAAACATGTCTGAACCAATCTTCCAACTGAAGGGAAAGAGCGAGGGTGGAGTCTGGATTGGAGGGGGTTGAGGGTAAGAACGGCAACCTGATTAAAGGCTATGAATGTAACTTGATTATAGTTGCTGGTTTAGTATTCCTCCTACCTGACTTCCTTGCAAAGAATAAAGAAGCAAATCTTCTATCCCTTTTCCCTAACCATAAAATCGTTCCTCGAATTGTTACGCAGAAACAAAGAGTTACCAATATGAAAATAGTTATCCCGCATTTACTTTTGGAGCAGGAACAGTGATGGGTAAGAAAGAATTGCAGAAAGAACATTGATGATGATGTTAACTCTATTATCTCTCAAGGCTTTGCCAAAGCCACATCCATGGCATACCAAGTGACGTTTGTAAGAACATCAGCAGTCTGATTTAAAAAGACCAAATAAGATGAGTACATTTGTCACTCAAGCGGTACTTCGGCTATCAACACTTGATAAATATATACTGTAAGCAACTTCCAGGCATGCAAGAACCCTTTATTTATAGGAATTTTGAATAACAAAGGCAGGGAGACTGGAAAGAAGTTCTTTTGTGCCTGTAAACACAGCCATTTTAAATGGTAAGGTAAGGTAATGTTGCTTATAGTCCAACCTATTGCAAAGGGCCATATCAGGGCTGTCACTATGTTGAAGTCAACTCACAAGTTATCAAAAATACCAAAACATTCACACATCTCTAGAAAACACACCTAAAACGCACCAGAAACTTCGTTAAAAATATTTCTTTCGTAAAATCTTAGATCAGATGAAAAATGTTGATACACCTTGTAAAAACGCACCAGAAAACTCATTAGAAATATTTCTGCCGTAAATATCTTAGCTCAGATGAAAAATGATAAAACTCTTTCAGCTATTTTAGATCTTAAGACAGTTCCCCATAAGATCAAATAGAGTATATGTCTATTTCCCTTTACTTGAAATTTTCAAGCAGCACTTTGACACAACACAGCAAAAGATACCAGCCGCCGTGACGAAGTGGTTAGCGTCGTGGACTCCCGGCTGGGAGGTCGTGGAATCGATTCCCATCAGAGTCATGTGGGATTTTTCTGCCCTGACTGGCTCCTACCCAGAGTTGAGTTTGCCACGGGCTCAGTTGGGAAGACTGGGGCCACACAGTCGAGTTTCATCCACTTAATGGATGCGTCTCTGAGAGTGTTGCTCAAATTTCCTGACCAACACTGCAGGTGCCTGTATCTCTCGGGCCTGGTTGACGCAGGGAAATATTATGAAAGGAAGCTTAGAGTACAGCCCTGTCATGTAGTGTCAGACCGGAATGGAAATCCGTAGCATCATCTTAATCATCCTCATTCTCATCGATCAGCATAAAAAAGTCAAATTCAGTGGACCTTCATGCCCTGCTCTCATGGTGATCTCAGTTTCGATGTCCTGTCGCGTCTGTGGCCTTGGTTCCGTTGGGGTCACCAGTCTCGGCAAGTCCATGGGGGCTGTCGTTGGACGGACGTGGTGGCGCCCTCCAGAGGGAGAGCTCACTCATGCTGGCTCCACGACTAAGCAATTATTGTCATCAGTAGGGGGCTTAGTAGGTGGTGTCCTGTGTATGTTCGATCAGACAGGCGCCACTAAACACCACCTAAGTGACTTGGCAGCAGTGCAGTGTCTACTCCGGTGGGTTGCCTCTTGACGGCTTGAATTAACTACTCCCTTTGGATTGCCTGTGCCAGTTCTGCAGTGGGACTGACTGGGCTGTGGCTGTGGATGGAGTGTCGGAATGAGTGATGTGGGTGCAATGCCACCGAGGTGGGACAGAAGATGGGACAGCAAAACACACACACACACACACACACACACACACACAGCAAAAAAAATTTCAAAAATGGGTAATGTATCTTCTCCACCAGGTTAGGCAACTACAGTTGCACTGTTAAACTTATATTTCCAAGTCAGATCTCGTTCTAAAGTGAGGCGACTGCAGGCAGAAATCTAAACAAATTTTAAAAGTTATTGATAAACTATTGCCTAAAAACGTAGACAAACGAATCACAAGATAAAACACAAGTTTCGACCACTTAGGTTATTTTTTCAGGCAACATACACAACACTCGGGACAACAAAAATGAACGAGCAATAACTTACCTTCATCCCATTCGGCGCAATATAGGCGCTGAATGAAAACAAGGCTGTCAGGAAGTCGACAATTTGTGAGTCGAGGTTGTAATGATGATAATATTAAAAGTAATAGGAATAATAGTAATGATAATGATCAAAATATTGAAAAAATAAAGAGAGGATTACTACCACTTTTGGTGATAATATGGCAATAGCAGTTGTAGTATGGAAGAAAGGACAGCGGGTTAGAGGATTGTCAAACAGCATGGCTGCCGTTGTGTCAGGTTTAGTAAGAGGGAGACCACAGAGACATACACGTATACACTACTGTTGGGACTTGGGGCCCTATCACAGAAGAGGGAGAATAGGCAGAATGCATGGAGAGAAGTGGGGTATAGAAGAAAAAAGCACCCTTATGGAGAATTAACTATCCTACAGGGCAAAAACAAAGTTGGTGATAAACATGGAGTACCCCAGGGATACCTAGCCAAGTCCAAAATGCATATCCCAGTATTACTTATCCCCCCCCCCCCCCAAAAAAAAAAATAAAATAAAATAAAAATAAATAAATAAAAATAAAGTCAGAAACATGTCTAACACATACACAGGGCTTATTTCTTAACATAAACAGCTATTCTTTCCAAAACAAACAACAACAACAAAAAGCAAAAAAAACGAAACAAACAAAACTGAAAAAACAAACCAAAACAAAACCAGTTGCTGCCCTCTGACAGGGTGTGCCTAAACGGGGCGGACCCACCATCTCTACACTGCCTCACACCACAGTCTCACTGTCTTCCACATCCACTTAACCTGTATCCGCACAGGCAGGAGTTTTTTGCTGACTGAAAAAAAGAAAAAAAAACACCGTAGCAAGAAGACCCTCCGAGTTCAGCGCTCCGTGGACCGGTGGACTGCCCCCCTCGTCAGCGTGTGTAGCGTGCTGTCCCATGTAATGGGCAGGGCCCCCTCAGCTGGCTGGGAAGGCAAACTAAAGATCCTAGAGGGACGACAACCACAACAACCCTGCACTGGGGATCAATAGCGTGTTCCCACATATCTGTTCAAAGTCAGTGAGAGTCATGGTGAGGCAACAGTGGGGGAGAGGGAGGTGGGGGGGGGGGGCGTCGCTACCCATTGTTAGTTTATGAGTAGGAGAGGGGTGCAAGTCGTAAGTTCCAAATGATATCTATTTTAACTCTACAAACGTCCCACAATTATCTCAGTTGGAAGGGTAGTACTTTGATATCAATAAATTCTATTTCAACCCAAGTACATTCATCGGGTCAAAGAGAAAACAAACCTTATTACATCGCCTTGCATTCTCGACAGTACAACACAAACAAAATACGGAATAACGTAAAACCAAGTACCACAAATACAGGACGAGACAAGACACCACAACATGAACTATTTGCACGGTTATAAAACCAATATAGGACAGCTGGTCCTCTTCAAAGTGAACACTTTTCTGAGTTGGACTACAGGAAATAAAGAAAAGATTTCTGAAACGACCTTCTATTTCCTGTAAGGAAAAACGGTACCTTTTCCGACTACTATATCAGCACCTTTGCAAGGTAAAAACAATGACCGAGTAACAACTAATTCTAAACACGAAGAAAGAAAACAAAACCTCTAAGCTGCAACTACAGAAAATCAATAGGAATTCTAGCTCGTACCGGCCTTCCCTATCTACACATTAATACAAGCTCTTCAAGTGCTTACCAAAAGGATGCTGGATGGGGAGAAAAAAAAAACAAAAAACGATTGGACCGTCGCCCCAGGTCGGTGAAGACGGGATGACCTGGACCTCTGCAGACAGGACTTCGAGCAGGACCATTGCAGACTGGAGCCCAAGGAGAAGAATGAAGGTAGGATCGTTGCCCCACACTGGCGAAGACGGGACAACCCGAACCTCCTTAAGAAATAAAGAAAACAGGACCGTCGCCCGATGCAGGTGAAGGCGGTCAGACCAGACCTCCATAGACTGGAACCACAGAAGAAAGTACAGGACCGTCGCCCCACGTCAGCGAAGGCGGTACAACCCAGACCTCTGTGGACTAGACCCCAACGAAAGTGGCCTTAGAGCAGAAATGCTCGGTGACGGTTTTCAATGGCAGAGAATGTGCTCTCAGCTCAATGAACGACTCAGGAGTGAAAAGCAAATCAGCTACACAGACCTTCTGTTAGCACTAGAACGGTGAACAGTTGTCGCAAACGCTGTTGTAAACGACGGGAGATACCTGATTCATGCATTCCTCGTGTTGCGATGAGCGACACGACACACTGAGGAGAGGTTGGGGGTGGAAGGGGAAGGTAAGAATTGCACGTGCAGCTCACTCCACCTCTCCCCTGGTTAAACCACTTCAGAGAGGGGGAAAGGAAGAGGCTGTCCATGACACGTGGCAACTGTCTTAGTGGCAATGACGATGGTGATGTTACTGGTAATGATGGTAATTTCTATACTGACAATGGTGTTGATAATAATGATGATAATGGTAACAACAATAGTAACGGTAATGGTGATTATAGTACTGATAATAAAAGTATCATACAGAAATCAATCAATCATTCCCTTGACCGCTGGGGTCGTTGGGAGGACGTGATGAGGCAGCTGCCGTTTCTCTCCAGGCTCTTCTGTTGGTGGCTGTCTTCAGGAGATCTGGCATGGTCATTTTGGTCCAGTCCTTTATGTTGTCGGACCAGCTCTTTCTCTGCCGACCTCGTCTGCGCCCTCCTTCAACGGTGCCTTGAAGGATGGTTTTGGAGAGGGTGTTGTGACGAATGCCGTGGCCAAACCATGCCATCTTCCGTCGTTTGGCGGTTGCCAGAAGTCGTTCGTGGGGCCCAACTAGGTTAGTGACCAGGTTCCGCACATAATCATTGGTCTTGTGTTCTTTGTAGGAGATGTGGAGTAGTTTCCTCAGGCACCTGGTCTCAAACGCCTGGATTCTTCTTTCTGTTTCGGCCATCAGTGTCCATGTCTCGCAACCATATAAGAGGATCGAGACCACTAGTGACTTGTAGAGCCGGAATTTTGTGTGGAAATTGATGTTGCTCTTCCACACTCTGTTCAGTCTGGCCATCGCTGCTGATGCGGAGTTGATCCTGATTCGGAATTCTGCTGTGCAGGTGCCATCTTTGGACAGGGTTGCTCCCAAGTACTTGAAGCTGGTCACTTCTTCCAGGGGCTCACCATTCATGGTTATGTTGGCACTGCTGTTAGTCGTGCTGTTGACAATGACCTTTGACTTCTCTGTGCTGACCTCCATGCCGTAGGCACTTGCTCTTGTGACAAGTCTGTTTGTGAGATCCTGGAGCTCGATGTTGCTGCCCCCCATGAGGTCGATATCGTCTGCGAAACGAAGGTTGCAGACCGGCCTGCCGCCAATGCTGATGGAGGTCTAGTGTTCTTCTAGGGTCTCTTGCATGATTCTCTCCAGAAAGATGTTGAAAAGGGCTGGAGACAGCAGGCACCCTTGTCTGACTCCGACTGTGGTCGGGAAGAACTGGCCCTGCTGGCTATTGAGAAGTACTGTGCTGCTGGAGTGTTCATACAGAAATACAATCAAACAAAAAATAAGAAAGAAAGAATAATGATACTAATGATAGTAATGATAATAGTAGTAGTGATACTAATACTACGGGAAGGGAGGAAGAAAAAGGAGGACGAGGGTGAGGAAAGGAAACACAAAGAGGAGAAGGAACGTACAATTTATGGGAAGGATGGAATCTAATAGGTATCTTTATAATTATAGCATACATATATATATATATAATTCATCTATCTCTCTTCTCTCTCTCTCTTCTCTCTCTTCTCTCTCTCTCTCTCTCTCTCTCTCTCTCTATATATATATATATATATATATATATAATGCCTAGCGTCCCATTCTTGGGACACCTGATTTGTAAGCATCTCATAAGTGAATCTTATTGTTTGTGTATATATGCTTGTTCCTATCAATAAGGGGAGATAACTTCGCCAATTAGACGCAGTTTTGGTGGGTGACTTCCCTTGGAACATCTGATGGCAGCCATTTGCATCAACATTTTCAAGAAAACAGTCGTCGAAATGTCAACTTCCAAAAGGTAAATCTTAAATAAATGTTAGCGAACCGCCCAGAGAACGTGGACAAACGAGTCACAAGACGAAACACAACGCGTTTCGACCTCCTAGGTCTTCATAAGGTGAGACATAAACGAATAAAACAACCAACATTCACTTAGCTTTGATCGCTTCAGATCACTTCACAGGGTTCAGTGCAAGGAAGAAGATATATATATATATATATATATATATATATATATATATATATAGAGAGAGAGAGAGAGAGAGAGAGAGAGAGAGAGAGATGTATATATATATATAGAGAGAGATAGAGAGATGTATATATATATATATATATATATATATATATTGTGCTTGTTTCACGTAGTTACTGTGCTTGCTTCTTCCTTGCGCTGAATTTTCGTTGTTTTATTCGTTTATGTCTCACCTGATGAAGACCTAAGAGTCGAAACGCGTTGTCTTGTGACTCGTTTGTCCACGTTCTTGGGCGGTTCGCTAACATTTATTTAAGATTTGTTTAGATTTCCGCCTGCAGTCCTCTCGTTTTGCAACTAGTTCCAAAAGGTAAGCCCATAGTTCATACCGTATGTAACTTTTTAACAATGTCAGATAAGAAAAAATGTTGTTTGGTTCATGATCTAAAATTATTGTGTTTTTCAGTTTTTGTTTGGAAAACTAGATCATGTGTTCCACGTGCTGAAAGATGCGTCCAAAAATGGGACGCTAGGCAAGAGAGGGTAGGTGTTTTTCGGTAACATGACTCACGTAGTTATTGTGCTTGTTTCAGGAATTTCACGGTACATGAAGTAATAAGCATGCTAGAAGATGAACCGGCATTCGAAACAGCAACGATATAATAGAACCACCGCCAAATGATGATCTGACAGACGAGGATAGTGCGGATGAGAATGATGGAGGAACGGTTGACAACCTGAATCGGCGCCAGCTGAGGGTAAGGGCACAAGCTGTGGTGACAAGGGGTGGAGAGCGCACTACGTTCGCAGATGATGAGGAAGAAGAGGACTTGCCACCAACTGTAAGTATTAGTGGAAAATAAGTCAGTTACCAAAAAATGAATGATTCCCAACTGACCTGTTCTGGTGTTCTTACACAAGAGCTTCTCTTCCCTCTTTCCTCTGTGTGTGTGTGTGCATGTGCGTGCATGCGTGCGTGCGTGCGTGTGTGTGTGTGTGTGTGTGTGTGTGTGCGCGTGCGTGCGTGCGTGCGCGCGCGCGTGCGCGCGTGCGTGCGTGCGTGCGTGTGTGTGTGTGTGTGTGTGTGTGTGTGTGTGTGGCGTGTGTGTGTGTGTAGGTGCAGATGTAGCTGTATGGAAACTCTCTCTCTCTCTCTCTCTCTCTCTCTCTCTCTCTCTCTCTCTCTCTCTCTCTCTCCACAAGGTACTTTTGGTCAGAGTATAGTAACAGTTCATAACGGTTTCATTTGGTATCCTGCTGGGTAGTTATAGAGTCCAGATACTGAACTGAAACATTGACTTGCATTGATTTCCAATGAACAAAAACCATGGAGGATTAGCTTATGGGGCTCATAATGTACATATGGACATGTAATGGATTCATTGCTAAAATGTGTCATTTTTTTTTTTACTATGTTTTTGTGCACAGGTACCTGGACAGGCTGACCCTGAAGGAACTTCTACTTCAACATGTGGCTCAACACCTTTCGGATGTGCAGCTAAGAGGCAGAGGTCTTCAGCTAAGAGGCAATGGTCTTCAACAACGGAAGCACTTCCAGCAAAAAAGACGAAGATATCGAAGACCAGAGACTGGAAATGCACTGACCTCAGCCAAAGGCAGAAGGACAAGTTCAAATGGGACGTTCCCCAGCGTGATGTGTCTGGACTTCCATCCACACCCGTGGAGCTCTTTGAAGTCCTTTTTGATGATGAAGTCATCCAGATGATGGTTGACATGTGAGAAAAGTACGCACGATCAAAAGGAAACGAAACGTTCAAAACAAGCCAATTTGAAAAGAAGACCTTCCTAGGGATTCTACTGGTTTCAGGCTGCAATCCAGTGGCCAGACACCAAATGCATTGGAGTCATGACGATGATGTTGGCAACAGGGCTATTGCCACAGCAATGACAAGGGATCGATTTGAAGAGATGATGCGCTTTCTTCATCTGACAACTCAGCTTTGGATGCTGAGGACAAGATGGCTGAAGTCCGTCCTCTGGATTCAATGCTAAATGAAAGATTTCTACAGTACTTCATTCCCTGCCAGAATTTGAGCACTGACGAGTCCATGGTCCCTTATTATGGCCGTCACAGCTCCAAACAATTGATCAGAGGCAAGCCGATCAGATTTGGATACAAGATGTGGGTCTTAAGGACACCACTTGGGTACATGATACAATTTGAGCCTTATCAAGGAGCGCATGGACGCCACCAACAGTACCCTGGACTTGGGATGGGCGGCTCCGTTGTGATTGATCTGGTGAGCGAGTTGCAACGGGACTGTTCGTTTCACTTGACTTTTGATAATCTGTTCACTTCATTGCCACTCGTTGACTGCCTCAGTGAGAAGGGAATTGCCTGTGCAGGCACAATCCATGCAAATTGAGTCGAGGATTGTTCTCTGAAGTCGGTAAAAGAAATTGACAAGATGAAGCGCGGCAGCTTTGACTTCAAAATGGATGCCAGCAATGGTCTCATTGTCGCCAGGTGGAACGACAACAACGTTGTCAATCTTGTCTCAAACAAGGTTGGTGTCAACCCCATTCAAGTAGCAAAACGATGGTCTCGAGCTGAAAGCCGACGGATTGAGATACCTCAGCCTCATAACATCAAGCACTATAACCAGACCATGGGAGGCGCTGACCGTATGGATCAGAATGTTGATCAGTACCGAACAGCCATCAGATCCAAGAAGTGCTGGTGGCCCATTTGTGCATACTGCCTTGATGTGAGCGTGCAGCAGGCTTGGCACCTGTACAGAGAAACACCCACCAGCCAGGAAAAGCCTCTTGATTAGCTGGCAGTGCGTCGCTCTATTGCCCGGACCTACCTGACCTGTGCACCAAGGACCAAGGGAGCTGGATGCCCAAGTGCCAAGGGAAAAAGTCCCGGCCTTGACAAAAGAGTACCCACTGCTGTCCAGTTTGAGGGAATCTACCATCTTGTGGAGCCGTGGCCTACCCAGTTGTGCTGTGCTGCTTGTGGCATGAAAACCAAAAGGAGATGTCAAAAGTGTAGAGTGGGACTGCATGACAAATGCTTTGCTGTTTCCCACACTCAGTGACAGCAGCGTGCAGGACAGAAGGACCATACTCACCATAATGACAACCAGCATTTGCTAAATGGAAAAACTGCTTTTTTGTTTCTTTATTTCTTTTTTGTTTGTTTTCTTTTGAATGATGTTTCTTTACCATTCTACTCTCTCCCCTTCCATTTTTCTGTTGCAGAAAGCAACGAATGTGTTTGCGGAACAGATTCAGATCATGTTTTCAGTACATTTTAGATAATACGTTACCTTGTATGATCCTATTCCTCATTTTTCATTCTGTTACCATCAGGATGTGTTTTCCTCCATGGCTCATTGTCAAAGAATCATAAAAACCAATAAAAGCTTGCCATTATTTGCAGTGGAGATTATTGTCATGTATATGAAAAACCCCTACCCTCTTGTGCCTAGCGTCCCATTTTTGGGACAGTGCGATCACCCACAACAGCATCATTGCAACTACACGTTTGCAAAAAATACAGTTGATAACCTTCAGACTACAGTAATTCTAACACATTTTCACTATATTTGTAAAAAAACAAAAATTCAGGCATTATGTAATCATATAGTAATGAAGTGTTACTGTAGCAGGCTGGAAAAGTGGTAAGTTGGAATGTCACAAGCATTGTAAAGAATAATGGTTAAATTGATAGTATGAGTAAATATAACATTTGTAAGAGTTATGAAGTTGTAACATCGGGTATATTGATGATAACAGTAAAAAAAAAAAAAAAAAATATATAATATATATATATATATATATATACCTGTATCTATCTATCTATCGATCTAGCTATCTATCTATGAATCTATCTATCTATCTATCGATCTAGCTATCTATCTATGAATCTATCTGTCTATCTATCTGTCTATATATCTATCTATCTATCTTTCCCAGGGCTGAGTGGAAAAAAGCATGTGTAATGTGCTTATCCCATTACCCTGGATAAACAAAATTTCGTTCGTTCGTTCTGTCTGTCTGTCTGTCTGTCTGTCTATCCTGATGATGATAATAATAGGTATCTACACGCACAGACACAGACACAGACACAGACACAGACAGACACAGACACACACGCACACACACACACACACACACACACACACACACACACACACACACACACACACATATATATATATATATTATATATATATATATATATATATATATATATATATAAGGAGACTATAAGCTTGCTGAAGGCTCATTTTGAGAAGCATTTTTTTTCCCATTCACCCACTCAAGCACATACTGTTAGTTAGGCAGAATTATCTACCACTGCAGATATGAATGCTTATCACCCCCTATTTCTTCAATCTAAGACATCAGAGCAAGCTTTGTTTATAATTGAATATTTGTTTATAATTGAATATATATATATATATATATATATATATATACATATCTGTCTATGTATCTATCTATCTATCTATACTATCTGTAATTATAATAGCGATAATAATAGTGATAGTAGTGATAGTGATGAAGATAATGATGATGTTAACACTAATTGAGATAATAAGAATAATAAAGTCAGTAGTTTTTTTTGTTGTTGTTTGTTGGTTTGTTGGTTTTTAATGAAGGCGAGATGATAGTGTTGATAATGATGACATGATGACAGCGCTACTGAATGCAATGACATTAAACGTAATATTGGTACTAGTAATATTAGGTGGAAAAGAATGGAGATGGTCAATGAGTAAAAGTTAGCAGTGCTACTGGAGCAGGGAGAAGGTGGTGGCGATATTAATATTGTAATGTTAATAACAGTAACGACAGGTGAAAAAGAATAGGGATGAACAAAGAGTGAAAGGTTAACAGTATCACTGGAGCAGGAAAGAGGGAGAGGCTTTGGGGAAAAAAAAAAAAGGGGGGGGGGGGGTGACCACACAATCATACATATACACACACATTCACTTTTTTCTTAATATAAGTATTGTTGCTATCGTTCCTACAATTGTCTGCTGTTGATGGGATTAGTGATAGTAGAATCTAGTAGTCATACGCATAATGGTAGTGACAATGAAGATGAAACTACTTAATGGCAACAACAACAGCGACACCTGTAAAGATAATAATGATGCTGATGATGATGGCAATAGTGATAATAATGATGTGATGATAATCAGTATTGATGTAAATGCTGCTGATGATGACAGTTATGACAGTAATTATATGATGACAGCAGTAAGGATAGCAATAATGGCAGAAGTAATCTTTGTAATAACAGTTAGTGTAAAGGAATAGAAGGGGTCAATGAATAGAAAGCAAACAGCACTATTGGATGATAATAATGACAGTATTAATGATAAGTGTAGTAATATTAATGATAATAACAGTGACTAGAAATTAAATCAAATGATCAATAATGAAAGAGCTAGCATTCCTTTTTAAAGAGAGAGAGAGAGAGAGAGAGAGAGAGAGAGAGAGAGAGAGTTTCCATACAGCTACATCTGCACCTACACACACACACACACGCACACGCACACGCACACGCACAGCACACACACACACACACCACGCACGCACGCACGCACGCACGCGCGCGCGCACGCACGCACGCACGCACACACACACACACACACACACACACACACCACCACACGCATGCACGCACATGCACACACACACACAGAGGAAAGAGGGAAGAGAAGCTCTTGTGTAAGAACACCAGATGAAGAAAATGGAGTGGACAAGTATCTGAATAAAGAAGAGACTATGTGACAAAGAGAGAGTGTAGTGAGAGGGGAAAGGAAGATAGCTGTAACTTGTGTGTGAGGTAAATAGTGGGAGGTATGATAGTCTGCGTGTGTTGGTGGGGGATATATTGGGCTGATATTGCAGTGGTGGATAGGTACATGCTGCTTTTCGGTGTTGATGCCATGAGGATGGAGGGAAGAAACGGATGGGTTTATAAAAAGAAAAAAAAAAAGAAAGAAAAGAAAGGGGATGGGGGGGGGGGGGGGGCAACATACCAACACCCCCACCACCCACCCACACACTCACATTCATTAAAAAAAATATTGTATATAAGTATTACTACTATTAAATCTACAGTGGATGCTGACAATGGTATTAGTAATAGTATAACATAATGATTATAAGTATAATGGCAATGATGATAGTGATAGTAATAACAACAATGACACTTTACTCTTTACGTATTCATCTTTCCCCAACTGGCAACTTTATCCGCACTGCATCACCGACCACTCTATGGTCGCTCAGAAAAAAATACGTTTTTCTTTTCAACCCCCAGTGTTGAGTTAAGTATTCATTATAACTATATATAATAATGTATAACATAATCATATAATCTAATATATAATATATATATATATATATATATATATATATATATATATGACTTGTGGTTTCTTTCCAGAAAAGCTCAGCGTCCAATCAGTGGATTGTACGACCTATCTCCTGGAAGCTTGATTTCCGCTTGTGAATTTTTTTTTTTTACAAAAGAAACATTTACAAGGCAACTGTTTAGTACTTAAAAAGAAAGGACGATAAATGCAGTGCTAATGTGCTGTTTATTGAAAAGAACAAAAAAAAGGTTAATGGCCAATAATTCGTAGTGTTTTGTGATAAATTGGAACGAAAGTTGTCATTAGATTTGTATATGCATTACCTAGTACTAACTGACGTTGTGAAATTCTTTGGTTTTTGTGTTTTTTGGTAAAAGGAACACAAAAAAAGTGATTTTGTTTTGTTTTCTCAGTCTCTCTTCTGAATGAATGGATCAGATGCGCGCTTATGGAGTGAACATGCTGTGTTTGTGATTGACTGTATCCAAATGCGGTGAGTGACAGATGAGACAAATCAACATCGTAATTCTGTTTGCAATGCACACAAGTGAGACTTTCTCTGTTGTCATCAAAAGTGTGCTATGCAGTGTGTGTGTGTGTGTGTGTGTGTGTGTGTGTGTGTGTGTGTGTGTGTGTGTGTGTGTGTGTGTGTGGTGTGAATGTTAAACTATACAGCCATTAGAAGTATCTACAAGTCGGTGCTTGCATGTGTACGTATCAAGAGTGAGTATTCAGATTATTTCGATTGTCCGAATGGAGTAAAACAATGATGTCCGTTGAGTCCGCAGTTGTTTTCGTTTTTCATGAATGAACTAGCAATGGAGTTATCTAGTAAAGGTACACATGGTACCCAGATAGTAGAGATATTTCTGTTACTGTTTGCTGACGATGTTATTCTTTTATCTGGAACAGTTGTAGGTTTACAAAGCCAATTAAATGTCTTAAACGAAGAAGCAGATCGCTTATGTTTAACAGTTTTGCTTATGTTTAACAGCTAACTTAGATAAGGCAAACATTGCAGTCTTCAGAAAAGGTAGACACCTATCTTTAAACAAAATATGGTTTTATGGAAATACAAAAGTTCAAGTAGTCAGCTCATACAAGTATTTAGGAATGATATTTTCAACAAAATTGACGTTCAATTATGCACGGGAAGAGTCTTTAAGGCAGAGTAAAACAAAAGGCATGATTGAAATTCTGAGATCTTTAAGAAAGCCGAATTGTATTGATTGTGGTATATTTTGAAAATTCTTTGATGCACAGAGAGAACCTATATTTACTTATGGAGCTGAAATTTGAGGGTTAAAGAAAGTCCACATACAAACAAAAATACATAGTATGCTATGAAGCGTTTTCTTCAGGTGCTAATTCATTCTTTTATACGGAGAGATGGGCAGGTACCCATGTCACGACCGGCCCCTGGAGGTCTGCCCTGACAGGATCGGTCTAGAAGGGAGTGAAGGGAGTGACTGACCTCACACGCTCCGCAAGAGACCACACAAGAAAGATTACAATACAACACACCATTTATTCACACCAACATACACATAGTCACAAATAAGCATTTCAACGCACACAACATACACATAATCACGAATAAGCATTTCCAACACACATTCATTTGTTCCTTCCCGTTGTTTCCCCACCCTTGCCTCTCCAAAGTTCACTGGGAGCATCATGTCCAATCGGGTGTCCAAGACGGGCCTGTTTTGAATAGTCTTTCAGTGCCGACACTCTCAGCACACACCCACACCACTTCCAATGGCACGACACAGAGCTAAACACACTCGCTTAGCTGTCACATGGGCTGCATGAAGTCTGAAGACAGCGTAGAACCCATCCCGTCGGACGAGGCGGTAGTCGTTGAAGGTCCCGGACAGGGGTAGGCCCATCCAGTGAAGAACGCGTGCTCCTCACACACTGCGGCCTCAAGAACGTCAGCCTCGGGTGAAGCCAGCGGGAGGAGAAAAGGAAGAGAAAGGAACTGGAAAGGAAAGAAGGGTACTAGAACCCCGCAGTCAGTACGGTTTGAAATATGCTGCTAAATCCTAACAGCCACTTGCCTGAAGGGCGAGGGGAGGTGTTTGCTGAATACATTAGTAGCACCAGCTTAACACAGACCTGAGCGTAAAACAGTAAACAAACCAAACGAAGAATGTTCGCTAAAGGTCTTCTCACACGAAGCAGGCAAGAGATTACATTGAATTAACAGGTTGAAGAAACAAATAGCAATTTATATCTTCATCCTTCCTTCACTCACGTTCAACGACCACAATACATTTTCCTTACTTAGGAATTGAACTTGAAGAGTACAGCAACCATTGCTTTACAATTGCCCCCACATTTACAAATAATCATAATTCAATGGCACGATTACCCCCACATGTATAGTAACACTTCAAAATAACACAATTCTCAAACCACACATCCATACGAGTAATCGTGCGTACGCACGCTCGCAAACACATAACACTCGTTCCCCTTTCACACACAAACAGACGGTGGCCGAAGAATACGAGACCGGCGATTGTGACCGGGGCGGACGAGTGAGACCAAGCAAGTCCCAACCCTAAATCACCAGGTTCTCCCCTATTCCCACCGACTACTGCATCAACAGATGAACTGAAAGGCGAGAGAATTTTGGATTTAATTTTGAATGGCCAGGTTAAAGATCGAATTAACCAGAGAAAAATGGTCTCAAACAATATTTCTTTTATAATTTTGAACACAAAAAGAAATTGCGCAAAAGAGAAGAAGAAAAAGAAACACCCGAAGGTGCTGGGGAGGACCCAGAGAAGCACTGTCTTCACCTGCCTTTAGAGCAGTCCTGTACCACCCTTGGAGGCCTGCGCTGTGTTGACGATGGGTACAGGCACGCGCAGGACACTCCATTAAGATATCAAGGGACATAACTGCTCCTGAACAGAGGTAAATCAGACTACAGGATGCAGCTTATAACAGCCTTAAAGTAGCATCCCCATGGGTGTACCAGCCCGTATTTCATGACTGCAGAGCCCACCGGCGAAAAACACCACCCTCCAGCTGCCGAGCACACCCCACAGACCCAGCCACCCCTGCCCACGGACAGATGAAGACAGTGCCACTCCAGACACAGCCAAGCTTTCGCCATACGGTCTTATGTGCCCTCAAGAGAGAATCCAAAGTTGTAGTCTTTCCCACTGTCAACAGGACTTTCCCTGTGGTCAGTGGGTCTTTCCTCACCGTCACTGGACCTTTCTCCAGGGTCAGCCTAGTTAAGGCAAAGAAGAAAAAGAAACACCCGAAGGTGCTGGGGAACTGTGCTGAACACAAAAAGAAATTGCGCAAAAGAGAAGAATTAGCCGGCTAACAAACAAAAAAAAACCCACGAAACACAACTGATGCTTACCAGCTACCCGTGGGTGACCCAAGAAGGTGGCGGGTCAAGCGACTCTCTGCCCTCTGTTCAGTTGAGAGAACCAGCCGAGCAGATGCGGAAAAGCTGACATCCCTCCCCTACAGGCCGACTGCAGGAATGAAGGTACCGACTGTACCTTCGGCGATGTGGTAGAGAACCAGAACCGGAGCGGGCGCTCCCAGGGACATCTTCCGCTCAAGTGAAGAGAAAACCTGCCTAACCGATGGCAGCCAACATGCCACCATACGTCACAGAGTGAGAATACCTCAAGCTAAGGGGAATGCTGCACGTGCGGCAGGTAAAAAGACAGGTGAGAGGCCGATAGAGACAGCCAGTTCAAGAGAAAGGCACCAGCCACACGTGAACCTGCAGGATGAATTGCACGGACAGTGAAATTAGAGAGAGAGAAAGAGAAAGTAAACCTAACCTGAGCTGAACGACATTAAGGTGCAAACACACCACAAGCCACATTAAGGGACTGATACACGACAACAACAACAACAATAAATAAATGGATAATTCTACCACCCAAGATGGACCAACGTCATAGGCCTCGTTACAACCCTCTTTAATAAGATCTTTTGTGAAATGTGTTTGGTATTGGTTGAAAATATTGAAGCTTCCACAGTCACGTTTGTGCAGACAGGCTTATGACATGACGCTGTTACAAATGGAAAGAGGCAGAAATAACTGGGCTGATAATGTACAGAAAGTGCTATAGTCGGGATGATCCAAGGTGTTGGTAACGAACAGCAGTTTGTCACAGAATTTAAAGATAGGCTTATCTTTTTTTTTTAAACAGAACTGGCATTCAAATATGGAAAGCAAAGAAAAGCCTCGTTGGTTCTTCTCTTTTAAGAATATATTTCATGCAGAAAAGTTTCTTAATGTTATCACAGATAAATGGCAAAGAATTAATAATGCAAGATTTAGGTTACGAACTTTAGGTTTCAATGCGAATAAAAGGTGGTTGGAGTGTGGAACATCCACCAAAAGCACCATGCCCTTTATGTGGATTCACTACTGACAATGAAAAGTCCTTTTTATTTCAATGTACCGCATACAATTAAGTGCGTGTGAAATGTTCAGTTTCCACTTTGGATGTTTTTGAAACACAAGATGTTGCTTCTTTGGTATCATCTGATGACGATGGTACGACAAATGCAGTTGCTAAATTCATTGCAGAAGCAACAAAAATCAGAGAGAAGCATTTACAATAATAGTGTATTGAAAAAGTAAGTACCTAATCCTGGAAAATACAAGTTAAAACAGGTGGAGGAGTCTAGTAATATAGTCATCGAGTGACTGAATGAATGGTCGAATTAATCTGTAATATTACATTTTCCCTTTTTGGATGTGTTGTTGTTGTTGTTGTTGTTGTCGTCGTCGTCGTCGTCGTCGTCGTCGTCGTCATTGTTGTTGTTCTTGTAATGATAAAGGAGTACCCGTGTTTACGAGGATATCCGAAGACTCCTTCTGGCTAGACAGCAACCCTACCTTCACATGTGAACTTCCCTTCCGCAAATCATCAAAACATAATGACGGACTATCTCATTATGCGTGAACAGCTGCTCCACTCAGTCTCAAATGTTTTTTCCTGCCCCCAAGGAAAAACAAATGTTAACCTTGGCCTTGTGTGTGATTGTGCCAGAGGCTTGTCCTGATGAAACTGTATCAAGGACGGACAATCACTCATTGTAACCTGGAAGCGTTGCCCAGGTGAGGTCTGGTCCGAAGCACTCTAGTCCTCACAGCCAGTTCAGGGCAAATGTGCATGGTGGTCCTTACATGGTGACTCGTCGCTCCAGCCCTAAAGGAAATACTGAGGCCAGTACATCCTTCTCCTTCCCTTTCCTTTCTCAGCATCCCTCATCTCTCTTTCTTCTAGCCCTGGTCCTTCTGATGATTGTCGTGTGAAAAACAAATCCGAAACCCTGTCTCACACACGATCGGGTGTCAAGACAGATTCATAGTGATTTGTGGAGAGTCATAAGTATGGAGGTGTGGGTCATTACCATTCACAATGCCCATCTGTGGAATCCTATGGGAAGTCTGCAGCATGCAAATTGTTTGTTTCTGCTGGAATCACAAAGCATTGGGTGACTTCAATTTCACCTTTGATATGTCAATGACCAACAGGTCAGCATACCTGGATGTATTGGGTGCGCCACTACAGGTTTCTATAGATCATTTGAACCTTTGAATGTGTTGACTAACTCATAGATGAATCCAAGAGATGCTTCACGTGTATAGGAAACGTGGAGGCCTTCAACCTGTTCTGAGGCAGCTGACTTAGGTACAGTATTTTATGTCGGTGGAACTACAGTGAGATATATAGCATGCGGTGGCATCCTTTGCCGTTACTTTTAGTACGCTCATACACTTAACAGGCAGATATCGGTCCATCATTCCCTTTGATTGTGTGATGGACCGTATTTCGTCCGGTCCCAAATTTTGGGGACACGTTTGACCGGATCAAGTAAACGTGTAAAACCGGTTGTCCTGTTTACCCGACAGCTACTCACCTGCGTTTTGTGTAAGTCAGGTGAGCGAAGATTTCCCTTCAGTTCATCAGACAGCTGAAGAGAGACTGAAGGCAGGTCGTCGCTGGCAGTCAGGTGTGTGTTGATAATTGATTTGAAGTTAGTATTTGTATTCATGAAGTCGTTTTTTTCTACAGGTGATTGGGAACTTTACAGCTCTTGGTATAGGCCTGTTCCCTTGATATATCTTATGATTTGACGAAACATACGGCGAGAGTAGGAAGTTGTAGTTAGTGAATGTGAGTGAGTTAAGAAGAAAGAATATATATATATATATATATATATATATATATATATATATATATATATGTGTGTGTGTGTGTGTGTGTGTGTGTGTGTGTGTGTTGAATGTAGTTTTGGTGTATAATTATATGTTATATATATATATATATATATATATATATAGTTTTCAGAAAACCCTGTTATATGTCTGACTCCGCACCTAGCAGTAGAAGGGACAAGGATAGTTCCATGTAGGAATATAATGATAATAAGTAAAGAAAATAAAGTAAAGTGGAAGAAACAGGCGCGGGCATGTGGACTTCTTTACTTGTTATCATTATACATATATGTATATATATATATATATATATATATATATATATATATATACATATATATATATATATATATATATACATATATATATATATATATATATATATATATATATATACTGATGTGTAATTGAGAGAAAAGTAATCTAGTTAAATCACTATATTATTGGAACAAACGTGTTGCTTATATTTTTCCCTAAAGTATCACGATGATGTGAGTGTTGGTGAGCTCTGGACATGGGCAATGAAAATATTGTGTATATATTATCAGAAAATGTATTCTGATTCTTGTCGTGGAAAGATAAAAAGGAACGAAAGGGAATCGTTCCTTGATATGTAATTAGACACGTCTAGTGATGACGATGAACATTCTTTTTTTTAATTAAAAGGGACGAACGGATATCGTTCCTTGAATTGTAATTGGACACGTCCAGTGATGATGTGATAAAATAAAAACATTCTTTTCTTTATAAAATGGAACAAACAGAATTCGTTCCGTTATATGTAATAATTGTATTTTTGGTACTTTGAAAAAGGGTTCCATTTGAAAATCCTTTCCTTCAATGCAAACAATCATGGTGTTAATCAAAGAAAATTTTCTATTGTAATGCACCCACGGTATTGAAACTTTGTAGATTCTATTATGGGTATTTTCCCCCGAGTTCCAGCGAAATGTATTATTGGAAGAATGACTGTTAATTACAAACAAGAACAATAAATGTGTTGGAAGTGGGCTAGATAATGAAGGTAGCTATCAGTTCCCCCAGGTGTCGGTGAAGACCCGTGTCCGACCTGGAACTAACTACCATCTGGGTGAGGGGTGCAGCCCATGCCCAGCCACTGTCTCTACCCCGTAAAGGTATGGAGAGGCTGATCGAGGGTCAGTAGACATCGTGTGTGCCATGCCGACCGGGTGTGGGGTGCAGCACGGGCCCAGCCGCTGTCTCCGCCCCGTGGGGGGTGTTGAGAGCCTGTCCATATGGTCAGCAACGAGCTGGTGAGTGAAAGAGCTTCAGAGTTAGTCTGGACGACGGCTTGTGTTCTTCTCCTTGGAAGGACTCCACGAACAACCTCCAAGAGCGGCTTCGTTTTTCGTCGTGTCGACGTGTGTCTTTTTGTTGTGTGGAGTCCCTGGAAGGACTCACGAACTGCTCCCGTGAGCGACTTCTGACTTGTGTGAGAACTGTGTGACCGGACCAGATGCGGCCAAGTGCATAGACTGGTGGTGGTGACACTGCTATGGTGCCAGCTTGGTTTGATGTGACAATAGCTCGTATAGTATCTAGTGTCGTTGTGCGCCCTTTGGTGGTGGCGAGAGTATATTGATGGTCTGCTTTTGTTACTTTATGCCTGTTCATGCTTATTATGTATTATGTACTTGTTTTGATCTGATGGTTCAGGCAGTCAAAATAAAACAAAAAGTAGAAACTTAACTTGTTGCTTGGCTATCTATGTCCGTGTGGTGTGGGTGTGTGTAGACCAAAGTCGTACACGCATCCAAACTTCTTCAGGTGAGTGTCGGACAGCAAAACATGCACCGCACACCATCCGTAACAGGTTCTCTGTACTTATCGCTTATTTGCACAAAATAGCTTTGTAACTCACCATTATAGTGAACATGGCCCTGAGAAGGATCCCGCTATTTTTTTTTTTTTTTTTCTGACGCGGTCTGTCATTCAATACGTGACTACTGTCGTACCTGACAAGTGACAAAAGAACAAGCGAAAAGAGTCGGGTCCATCGTGTTCCTCTGGTCAGATCATCTTACACCACGATAACACTGTAACGACGTTCCCACTCAATTCATGGGCTGTGATTGATCATTGTTGTGTGTTTATTTGAAGGAAAGCTGCAACGGGGATAATCTTTTTCCTGTCTTTTTCTCCCCCTGCCCCCTTCCATCATGGTAACTCTGACGAGGTGAAAATAGCAGAGTCAAAATAAAGTGGCATAGCTTTAACTTGAATAATGTGGAGACTTCATTTGCTGGAGTTTTCTTTCCAGAATTGATTTGATCGTTTTGTGATGGCAAGTGTAAAACGGGCTACTCATCTTGATTCCTTGCAATATGTGTTGTTTTTTCTCAGGCATACAGGTCACACTGTGTGTCTGTCCAAGATGTACACAATATTCCAGGAGTTAGTATTATTGGGCTGTGTCGGTTCCCACAGTATTGTTAAACTCCAAGATAAAATGAGGTGCACGGCATTGATCTTCCCAAGACCAGGAACCATCAAGCAGGTTCGTTCGCTGCTGAGCCTCCTGAGTCACTGTAGAAGATTCTGCATTTGAAAACAAATGAAGGATCACAAGGAGGCCAAAGCATTTCAGGCGATGATTGGGGAACTGTTCACACCTCTGCCTGTCCTTGGTGACGGCGACGCAGATGTAGAAGCATTGACTTCAGTATTCTTTGCAGCGATGATATAAACTGCATATAAGGTTCTTGGTAGGCGTCGTCAAACAAATACGCCCTGGGTCACTGGAGAGATAATTGATCAATGTGACAAAAGGCGCGTAGGTTGAAACACAGAAGACACTGGTCATAAGGCAGACATAGTGGGGGACTGAAAAGGCTGCTGTTCTTGAAAAATAAAATTCACAACAAAAAAAAACACAAAAAAACATGAACGATGAAATCAAACAGTGCATTAAAAAAATTCAGCATGGATAACTGAGGAACATGAAGAACATGCTGAATTAAAAGTTGTATGTTTGTTATGTATGTTTATGTATGTATGTATGTTATGTATGTATTATGTACGTACGTCGTACGTGCGTACATATGTATGTATATATGTACGTACGCACGCACACACACATATACGTAATATATATATATATATATATATATATATATATATATATATTACACTCACACTGTTCCATATCTTTTGATCTCTCTTGCATCCTTGAATGGATCCTCAAGCATAGGCTCAAAGATTGTCCCCTACATTCTATACTGTTTGCGTAATGCTTTTAGTTTTTCAGCAACTTTTTTTCCTCTCCACACTTTCGTTTAGTTCCATTTTACTACCCTTCGCTGGCTGCTTTGGGGGTGCTGTTGGATTCTTTTTTTGAACCCTTGGTGGTGAGAACACCACGGAATTATGAACTGTGGTGGGTCTCTATTTGACACCAAGAGCACAGACACAATCAGCCGTGTCTCCCTGATGAGTCCGACCCAGCGGACGAAAGGCCTAGGAGCAGGCAATATAAAATAGATCTGCCTTCGAGAGGTATTATGATGGTTCCCTCAGGCAGCGAGTGAAGGGTTTCTCTATTTTTTATATATTCCTCCCATTTTCTTTATCTTCAATTTTCTTTTTCTCTAAAAGTTCAAATCTTTGCCAAGTCATTACTATAATGACTGAAGAATTGTTAGCCTGCACTTGTTTTCCCCCACTACTTAATTGTTCAGCATTATATATATATATATATATATATATATATATATGTGTGTGTGTGTGTGTGTGTGTGTGTGTGTGTGAAGAAAGCATTCTAGACGTTGGAACAGCTGACAACCAGTGACCAAGGACGAGTCATCCCTACTCAAGACAAGAAATGTGCCACTGAAGGAATTATCCTTAACCGCTTCGTTGAGTGCTACTCACAACTGTATAAGACCTTGGTGACCTTACTGAACTGTACTCATTCAGCCGTTAAAGATGAAATTCAATCCTTACAGTGGGAGAAGATGCAGCTATAAAGTCGCTCACAAAACGGACGTCTACAGGAATAGGCAACATGACCTTCAGGACAACACTAGTATGGAGAGAAAAATCTGTCAAGACCTGTAAGTTATCAGCGACAAGATCTGGTGTACAGGAAAATGCCTGCACCATGAACATAGCCCCTGGTCAAAATTGACTCAGAATGTACATTAAGATGAATTTGTGACTGTATGAATTCAAGTAATAACCTTGCGTAGGTATAGGGAGGTAAAGGGAGAAGGTAGACAGTTGGCCTTGACTGTTTCAGAAACTTGCCTATCTCAGAGAAAAAAAAAATGTGTAGCCAAACTGTTGGTAAGACTGTTTTACCCTATGAAGGATTCAACAGTGTAACTGTTTGCGCAGCATATAACAACTCTGACACTTAATTCATATTTTGCTCTGGGGAAAAAAACCCGTCATGTTGGCTATTATATCAGTGCAAACAGGCACAGGTATGTGTCAGACGTTCTGCTTTATGAAGAATTCAGCAGGCATGCTGGAAGCTAAGTATATATTAACATCTGTAGATGACGGGCGTTTTGATCTGTTAAGCGTTCTCTCTCTCTCTCTCTCTCTCTCTCTCTCTCTCTCTCTCTCTCTCTCTCTCTCTCTCTTCGGTGAATGATCTACTATGTGTGAAATTGAAGACGTGTTTCGTGAACTCCGGTTTTTGTGAGTGTTTTCATGTGGATGAGGTTTGGAATGTGTACCAGTGATGGTCAAAGACATTTTCTAAAGCCCATGCATTCCATTTCAGTACAAATCAGGGCTGTGTGTGGCTGACTCTCCCCAACATACATTGGTTTCATGTTGCAAAGGGCCAGGTGAAAACTTTCGTCAAGAGTCATGTATTCTTATGCTGGGTTATGCTGGGTTGTTAGGTAGAAGGTGTTACCTTTGGTTTGCTGCTGTCCTACCTGTTTTAGGGAGACAGCCTTTGATTTTATTGTAGTGACATCAAAAGCAGACCAGAACCCAACCCTACCCCAATCAATGAGAGACAGTTAGAGCTGGGTAGCTTAGCCTCTCCGTCAGGCATACAGCCAACCAACAGTGACATCATGGCGACCTTGAAGACTGTAAATGAACAGATGTACGCCAAACTGGCAGTGTGGTGCAGCATTTTCAAAGCCCCCATACTTCAGCAGCATGCTGTACAATAGGCTGTTCTTGAGAATTAAACATTCTGATGGATACACAAAAAGACTAATTTCCTAGCCTAGATAATCTCTGTGTAATGCCTAACAATGTATGATTAGCTTTGCTTGCAAGGTTTCTATAAACGGCAAAAACGTTCGCCTTGTTGAAACATACACCCCAACGT
>CM065735.1:54813644-54828644 GCA_033310375.1 Conus canariensis | reverse complement strand
CACAACCACACACGCCATTTGAGTGTTGCTGTTGTTTTGGGCCGAGAAGGCGAGAAGAGAGGAGGGGATTCATCAGAGCATTCATCACATGTGAGATAAACAGACGAAACGTTTCATGTCATATTGTTAATGATGTTTTCTTTATGTCATGATCTGGGGTTGATGAACGTTACGATAACTGTTTTAACAAAGAAGGTAAAAATAAAAACGCAAAAAAGGGAAACAGGAAAAAAAGTCAAATAGATAAAGGAAAAAAAGATAAATGAATAAAAACATGAATAAATAAATAAATAGATAGATAGATAGATAGATAGATAGATAGACAGATGGATAGATAGGTAAGGTAGATAGATAGATAGATAGATAGATAGATAGATAGATAGATAGATAGATAGATAGAAAAAAACACCTTTGCCTAGCAGGATAATCTTTACGTCTGTTGGCTATGGATCAGGGTCAACAAGACAACTCATAGTTCCTTTTCTGTCGGTTTTGTTAAGAACCCACAACCGCGGGAGTACACCCTGACCTGTTCTTTTGGAACTGTGCATTTTTCAGTAACAGTCTACAGTTACCATGAACATCATGAACTACAGCATTATGATTTTGAAGAATAAAGTTTGCTACCCAGGACGAGCAGGTTGTATTCATCAGCACTGCCCCAGTGTTCGAGAGCAGCAACGAAGATTGCCTCCTGAGCTTCCTATTAGAATCTTAGAACAAAGCTGTAACAGTTCTGTCATATCTGAGTTCCCTATGTCTTGTTAGAAACACAGGAAATAAATGTGTTTTCATGTAAAGTCTGGATCAAACGACTGGGTTTATAATGCATGTTATGGTACTTATTGTTATTGTGTATTTGTTTCCTTTCATATCACTTTCAATGCTCGAACCATTATTTCATCCATCCAGTCAGTCAGTCAGTCAAACATATGCAGTCAGTCATATGTCAAATATGCCATACACAGTCATCTATACTCATTGAACACAGTTAAAATCAACAAGGCAATTTCAAAAATGTTGTTTGTACTGCGTGTTACAGAAAAATTTCAGCATTTTGTTTTGTTTCTTTGCTTGTGTGTCTGTCTGTTTGCTTGCTTATAAGTGTCAGCCACCAACAGATGGCATTGTTAACATCATTTTTGGCGGAGCTCTTACTCTGTTCTTTATGTCACAGCGTCCTCTGCAATTGTTTCATTTGTGGGGGGAACCTGTTCTTACAGCTGATTTGAAAGTGTATAGAACAGCTCCACATCTTAAAATGCTCTGTCTCAAAACAGCTCTGTATTTGCTACCAGTCAGACAATACAAGTAGAAGTTGATGGCACTGTTGGCGTACCAGAGGATGTGGCTGGCTGCAGTGAGGACATCATACTGTCCTTTGTGAATTGGGTCATCACGATCAAAATATGAATACATCATGGACCGTATTTGTACTGGTATTGTGAGAAGAAAAAATGCAGCAGTTGTAGCTGTCAAAGTAACAGTTATTGAAGATACTTTCCGTTGTCTGGAATCCTGAGTGGCTTGTTGTGTAGAAAGACGTGAAGTCGTCCTGGCAGATGTCACCACTGTCCAGACAAGAACACTGTTGCTGACCACCAGCAACGTGAAAGGCAGAAGACAACATTCAGTCATGTCTATCCAAGAGAAAATTGTTTCGAAAAACCATACATACATTTCTGACCCCCCAGTATATAGGCATATGTCAAGGGTAAACTCTACTATATCATATCCGTACAGAACGTGACAGTAGCTCAGAATGATAACAAGGGTCAACACAGCAGCAGCAGCTTGTGATTTTCCCGTCGTCCACACAGCATTGACACGAAGTGGCCACAGTACACAAGCTGCTCTTAGCGTGGAGAGTGCCACAAGCATCCATGGAGATAAAGCTGATGTCGAGTATATCATTATCTTGTATATTTTACACTGCCAGGAACCCAATAAGGAAAAGAATGGCAAATTGAATTCATCGTGGAGTACACCACAGAAGGGATCCACGATTAATAGCAGAAGGTCAGAAATGGCCAGAATTTCAAATAAAACACTGTAAGTAGATGTAGGAAGACGATGCAAGATCATGATTATCATAATATTTCCAAAAATTCCGAAGATGCACACCATTGGACTACCAATTCTCCAGATGAGATTTGAGGCGTTGAGAAATGGTTCGTATTGATCACTCCAAGCATCCGTTGTAAGTCGAGTTGCGTTGTCCATTATTTCATCCACAAAGAATACTCAACCCTGAAAGATGCTGGAGTTACTTCAGTCGCTGTGTTTGATGTCTGACGTGTCTTGACTGATGGGTGTGGTAAAGACCTGCACATTGATGATTGATGGGTGTAGTAAAGACCTGTACATTGATGCCTAAATTGTCAACACTGGGACAAAAATCGGCCAGCGCGCTTTTATTTGCCAATCTTAATTGTAACCAGATGTTCACAATCTCATCGGACAAATTTAAGTAAAGGGCGCGCGCCCGCGCGCGCGCATGTGTGTGTGTGTGTGTGTGTGTGTGTGTGTGTGTGTGTGTGTGTGTGTGTGTGTGTGTGTGTGTGTGTGTGTGGATGTGTGCGTGTGGATGTGTGCGTGTGTGCGTGCGTGTGTGTGTGCGTGCGTGCGTGCGTGCGTGCGTGCGTGCGTGCGTGCGTGCGTGCGTGCGTGCGTGCGTGCGTGCGTGCGCGCGCGCGCGCGTGTGTGTGTGTGTGTGTGTGTGTGTGTGTGTGTGCGTTGATTTGATCGGTTATAAGGAAAAAACATCAGACAGACAGACAGACAGACATACAGACAGACAGACGGAGAGAGACAGACGGAGACACACACACACACACACACACACACACACACACACACACACACACACACACACACACACACCCCACAGAGAGAGAGAGAGAGAGAGATTCTTTTTCAGATTCAGATGTTTAATCATGTATAGGCCATTGCCCCTAATGATGAGGAGTAATTGAACAATCATTTTACACAATGTTTTTTATATACAAGTAATAAGGTTAAAGATAACCTTTTTGCGAGATAGAACTTGACGCAGCTGAAACGCTTTATACAAGAATATTGATAGATTTCTGATGGTTCTTTCATGTTTGCATGCCAAAAGTAAACTTAGTCGAAACAGGTTTGGAAATTTATGAAATTTTGCAGGAATATATTGCTGACTTAAGCTACTTAGTGCTGGGCAACACAGCACAAAATGGATCTCATCCTCTTTACTGTTTTTACACAGTGGGCAGACTAGTTATTGTCATTGTAAGACCGACATTGGTAGAAATACCCAGCGATTTCTGAGAGGCCAAGTCTGAACCTTGTCAACATCATTTTCAAATGTCTGTCTAAATTCACTAACAGATGAGTTTGTACATGCGAAACCGTACAAAACGTTCTGTACACACTAAATCTATCATTATTCTTAATATGGAAATCCCATCCCTGCCACCTACATAAAACTAATCTTTCCTTGAAATCGTATGAGAAAGCATTCGTTTTCTCTACACCTTGATTTGTCCAAACAAATCCATATCCAAACGTATACAAGTTACAACGGATATTTGAAGCCCAACTTCTTTTATCACGTGAATCTAAATCGAGCCGTATCCTATAGGCTTTGCGTGGTAGTCTAAATCGAATACATTTGACTGCTGAATTGATGGATATTGGATGCCGATTCATTTCCCCATATATTAGATCATTTGGCGTTCTCATTTCAACCCCTAAAAGCTTTTTTAAGGGCAATCAAATGCATTTTTTTTCAGAATGTTGAGCAGCATTATCTAAACCCCATCACTCGTACTGAACCATTGATTGAATTTGTGTGCCAAATTACTTAAGATGTAAACTAAGAGAATTGCATTTCAGTTTAGACAGCTTCTGTAGAATACACAACAAAGCACTTTTAGCTCTGCTTACCAAATCATGATATGCAACAGAGAAACTCAGTCTTGTGGAAAAATAGATTCCTAAATACTTATACGCATTCACAACAGTTAACAAAACCCCATTGTAAGTCCAGTTCTCTCTTGCTGCCAAGTAATTACCCTTCCTAAATACAACTATATTAGTTTTATTTATGTTTACATTCGAATGCAGTATCGATGCTTCATTATACAAACTATTAAGTTGTATCTGTAGACCAGTTACAGTTTTAGCTATCAACGCTATATCATCTGCCAACAATAGGATAAACAATTCACAGTCACCTTGGGTAAAAGTAGCACCATCTTTCCCTTTTCTGACCACTTCTGAGGTTAACACATTTACGAATAATAAAAATAACACAGGACTAGTTACATCACCTTATTTTAGCCCCTGAGTGCAATTTATATAGTCAGTTAATTTTGCTCCACATCGAATTCTAGCTTTTACATTTGTGTACATATTACGGATACATCTAAATAACTTGTATTTAATTCCATTTTTTAACAGTGTCGGCCATAACATATTTCGTTCAACAGAATCAAAGGCCTTTTCAAAGTCAATTAAAGCAACATATAATTTGCGATTGAAGGAGAACTGTTTCTGCACTATAGCGAATAATGTAGACACATGCTCAAGTGCAGAATATCCCCTTTTAAATCCTGCTTGGTATTCGCTTGTCAGATTAAGTTCTTCAACTTACTCTTGGAGTCTATTGTTAATAGTTGTGCTGTAGATTTTACTGATAGCGTCACATATTGAGATACCTCTGTAATTCCCGGGGTCATTTACATCACCTTTTTTTGAAAAGAGGGCTTACAACAGACTCTATCCACCTCTCTGAAAATATGCCCTTATTAAATAATGAATAGTTTAACAACGAATTTAGTGACACGATTCCCAGATGTTTTTAGCATTTCCCCAACTATACTATCTGGCCCAGCGGCTTTATTATTCCTTAATCTATGTATTGCTAACATAACCTCTTCCTTTGATATAGGTCGATTCATTGAACTAAAATCCTCTCCTTGTTCATTGACATCATCATGCGCACCCTCATCATTTTGTTCTAAACAATTGCCTCCTCTTTTGAGCAAACTTTTGACGTGCTTAAACCAGTCATCATTCGTTATGTTATCAAGAGACTGTTTATTTTATTTTATTTATTTATTTTTTTTGCATTGCGCCAGAACTCCTTCTGATTATGTACAGAGGCAACTAACTTCTCAGTTAAGAACTCATTATATTCTTTTTTCTTTTCTTTTTAACAGATTTTTATGTTCTCTTCTTACTCTGCAATAGGCATCACTATCTACTCGTTCTTTGAAAATTAGAAATATTTTGAGTAATGTCATAGCATTTGCTTTATTATCTTTACATTCCTTATCATACCAATCACGGTTTTTTTCAGTTGCATTTAAATTGATTTTTTTTCATACAGCTTCCAGAGTTTTTTTATTTATATAATCATTAAACACATTCAAGGCATCGTTACAGTTATGACTGATCAGATCAATAGCATGATCTATCAATGCCAACCCTTCAGAAGAATAAAGAGCACAAATATGTGACTGTTCCATATTACAGTTCCACACATATTTTTCAATGAACTCATCTTTTTATCTATATTTACACAACTAGCGTTTTACTCTGTAAACTTGAAGTGTAGCTCTACCGGTAAATGATCTGATTCTAGTCTCTCTGAAACCATTAAGTTGCAAGAAGAAACAACAAAGGGGGAAAAAACCCTTAGGTAATAAAAAGTCATCATTAACACTATTGCCTGAATCACATATGTAAGTTAATTTCCATCAAAATCTCCATCGCATAAACCGTTAAGAATGCGTAAACCAAATGCAGTACACATATTTAAAAGATATTTTCCATAGCTGTTAAGTACGTTATCAGCTGATCTTCTTCCAGAAAATACAGAACGACTATCAACCTTAACACCATAATCATCACTGTCATTTGGTATGTCTGGAGAGATGCTAGCTGTTCTACTGTTCAAATCACCGGGTAACATTACATACACATCTTTATTCAAGCATGCAATCAAAAATACATTCTTCCAATGAACTTACGCCAAATGCCAATGTCAAAGTGTACATAGAAGGGCGAACCCTCTGGTGGTACATAGGAACAAACATACAAAACATCTTCTGTAACACCAGATAAACATTTGTCAGTTAGAAATACTTTGGGATGGTTCACATCGATTTCACGTACAAACGACATCGGTTCATTTCTTATTAAGCAAATTATACCCCCAGAATTTCTGCCCTGCCTAGTAAACTTGATAGCAGGTTTTCTGAATACAGTGTATCCAGTAAAAACACACAATTGGACATGTTCAACAATGTTTCAACCAAGCATATAAATCTAGTTGCAAAGCGAGACAACTGCAGGCGGAAATCTAAACAAATCTTAAATAAATGTTAGCGAACCGCCCAGAGAACGTGGACAAACGAGTCACAAGACAAAACACAACGCGTTTCGACCTCTTAGGTCTTCGTCAGGTGAGACATGAACGAATTAAACAACGAAAATTCACTTAGCTTTGATCGCTTCAGATCACTTCACAGCGTTCAGCGCAAGGAAGAAGGCGTTGAATGAGAACGAGGCTGTTGGAAGGGAAATAGTAAGCGAGTCAAGTCGTAATGATGATAATAATATTACTGATTGGAATACTAATAATGGTCAAAATATTGGGAAAAAAAAAGGGGGGGGGGGGGGGACAAGATTACTACCAATCTTGGTGTCAATAAGTATGGGTATGGGAGAAAGGAGAGTGGGTTAGAGGATTCTTAAACAGTAGGGTTGCCGTGGCAACAGTCCCAGAGGCGAAGGCGATGGTGATGTCAATGCTAGTGGTAGTATCAATACTAGCAATAGTATTACTGAATGATACTGCTAACAACGATAGTGAAGGTTAAGGTAATGAAAGCATGATACAGAAATATGTTTAGAAAATACATTTTTATAATAATCAAATAAATAAATAAATAAATGAAACATTAAAAATAATAATAATAAATTAAAAATAAATTAAAAATAAATAGAATAAATAAATAAATAATAAAAATCATAATAATGATAATAAATGCATAAATAAGATAGCTATAAGTTATGTGTAAGGTGAATAGTGGGCGATAAGGTAGTATGCGTGTGTGTTGTGGGAGGATATTGTGGGCTGAGTTTGAAGTGGTGGGTTGGTACATGTTACCAGGATGGTGACTGACCGCCCCTAGCGCCGTGGAGAAACAACTGTGTCAGGGACGCGAAGAAAGATGTGCCGCAGGTGGAGCGCAGATGGAGGTCAACTGGTTTGACTGTCCATCAAGAAGAGTACAAAAGAAAACTGAACTCTTACTTCTACGTTTAATAATAATAATAATAATGAATACTTATATAGCGCCTATTCTCGGCTAGAGACCAAGCTCTAAGCGCTTTACAATCAACACTCGTTTACACAACGGCTGCCTACCTGGGTAGTGCCGACTGAAGAGCTGCCAGCTGGGCTTCATTCAGTCGTTTCCCGTGTCATCCAGTCAATATCGTTCAATATCGTTCACTCAGTTTCTTTACTTCCTTCACTCTTTCCATTTCTTACGCAGGGTGCATGCTGTGTGTAACGTGTCATCCATACCAACGGCCAAACTGGCCTACTCTTCCGAAAGTTGGTGATGGGATTTTACGTGTGTGCAAGATATTATGCGTGCGTTCACACACGGAACCTCGGTTTATAGTCTCATTCGAAGGACTGTATGGGAAATGGAGTCAGAACTAATGTTAACTCCGAGGGAAAAATCCCCCTGTACCGAAACGGCCCGGCGGAGATTCGAACCCGCAACCCCAGGATCACCAAGATTACGAGTCAGGCGCTCTACCAACTGAGCTATTCCGGCTCGTTTACTAAGAACGTCCGAGTGAAATACTATAGTGGCCTTATTGCCGATTGTACCTCCTCAAAACAGTTGTATGCAGTGGCTGGTCAGCTCTTGGGCACAGTTCAAGTTTCCCCCCTCCCAAGCAACCTTGACCCATGCCAACTTCCAGAAACGTTTTCTCGCTTTTTTCATGAGAAAGTGTCAAAAATAAGGCATGATTTGGATTGCCAAAACGCTGGCCCACCAAACTTCAAAATATTTAACGGCCCCAAGCTTAGCCGTTTTGACACAGTGTCTGAATCGTTCGTCTCAGAACTTATTTCCAAGTCTGCAACAAAGTGCTGTGATCTTGACCCAAACCCCACCAACCTCACCAAACAGAATCTTGCCGATCTTGCCCCAGTTCTCATGAGAATTATAAATGTTTCTCTGGCTACTGGCTCTGTTCCTGGATGTTTTAAACATGCTCTGGTAGTTCCTCTTCTAAAGAAAAATGGCCTATGTCCTGATGAACTTAAAAACTTTAGACCTGTTTCTCACCTTCCTTTTCTCTCCAAACTCCTGGAAAAGGTTGTCTTTGTGCAACTTGAACGCCATCTGTCCCAGCACAATCTGTATGAAATTAACCAGTCTGCTTACAGACAGAATCACAGTACCGAAACAGCGTTGCTTTGTGTGACTGACAGTCTCCTTCGGTCCGCTGACAACAAAAAAGCATCGCTTCTGACTTTGCTAGATCTCAGTGCCGCATTTGACACTATCGACCACAGTTCTCTTTTAAAAAGACTGTCGGTGTCTTTCGGTATCACAGACACTGCATTAGAATGGTTTCGGTCATACCTGACTGGCAGAACACAGTCTGTGTCTGTTGCTGGCAAAGCCTCCTCTCCCCTTCCCCTGGACTTTGGTGTGCCCCAAGGCTCCGTTTTGGGCCCCCTTCTCTTCTCTCTGTATATTCAACCTCTATCTATGGTCATTGAGGAACACGGAATTCCTCATCAGAAATTTGCCGATGACACCCAGCTGCACGACGCTGCTGAACCTGCTGCATTCCAACTTTTGGTATCGGAATTTGAACTGTTTCCAATCTGTTAAATCATGGATGCTTAAAAATAAGCTTAAGCTAAATGATAAAAAAACTGAGGCTCTGTTGGCAGCACCTCGTTCTGTTTTGGATCGCATTTCTGAAAAATCTATTCAAGCTGGAACCAACAAAATTCCCTTTGAAGACAGTGTGAGGGATCTGGGTGTCCATTTGGATAGTACGCTGTCCATGAATGTCCAGATCGGTCACCTGTGTCGTTCAGCCTATTTGGCTTTGAGAAAGATCGCGTCAATTCGCTCATATCTTACACAGAAAGGGACTGCCCAACTTATCTGTTCCCTCATCATGTCAAAACTCGATTACTGTAACAGCATTCTTGCCGGTCTTCCCGCTGTCGATATAAACCGACTTCAACGTATACAAAACAACGCAGCCAGACTTGTTTTCCAAAAGTCCAAAAGAACCCACACTACACCTCTGTTAGTTAGACTACATTGGCTTCCCATTCATGCGCGCATTCAGTATAAACTCGCAACACTTGCCTTCCGACACTTTGATGAAACATTGCCTGCTTATCTTCCAACACACTTAGTCACTTATCAACCCTCTCGCACTCTCCGCTCTAGCAGTGATAAACTTCTCAAGCTTCCCCGCATGAAACTGAAATCCTTTGGCCAACGTTCTTTCAGTTATCAAGCCCCCCTTGTCTGGAACTCCCTCCCCTCCCAGCTCCGCTCTTCACAGACTCTCTCTGCGTTCAAATCTGGTCTCAAAACGCATCTCTTTCAGAAGTCCTTTTGTCTTTCTACATAGCGTACGAGTTAATGCGTGTTTCCCATGCATTCTCCATCCTTTTGCCTTTTGTATGTGCACGCGCGCTTCCGTGCCTGAGTGCTTGTGTACTTTTGCGTGTGTGCGTTCGTGTGTGTGCGTTTACGCGCGTGGGTTTTTGTTGCTTCGTGTTGAGTTTGCCCTTTGTGTGTGTGTGTGTGTGTGTGTGTGTGTGTGGTGTGGGTGCTCCCTTCTGCATGTTTTATATTGTATCCCGTGCAGTGTTCACGAAATTGGGCGGAGGGGGGGTGGGGGGGGGGGGATGGGGGCTGGTTCTTTTCTTCTATTCCCAAATTCTTGTTCGAGCGTTGTTCATATAATGTCATGTGTGTGGGGTGGCGGTGTGTGTGTGGGGGGGGGGGGGGGGGGGGGAAGGTGGGGGAGGATAGAGTGGGGGGGATGTGGCTTGTTCATCTGTTTTAGTGCTTGCTTTGTGACCTATTGTTTTGATGCCTTTTTCTCAGTATTGTGCAATGTTTATGGAAACTTTTATTTTTCCTGTATTGTGAAGCGCTCTGAGGATGAGTCTTCTTCTCTCATCGAAGAGCGCTATATAAGCTCGATTTATTTATTATTATTATTATTATTATTACTTTAAGGTGTTGATGCTATGAGGGTGGAGGGAAGAAGGGGATGGGTTTACGTACTAACTGGGGGAGGGGGAGGGGGCAACATATTCACACCTATACACAATTTCCTCTTCTCTCTCTCTCTCTCTCTCTCTCTCTCTCTCTCTCTCTCCCCCCCCCCCCTCACGACCAACGATAAAGGAGCTAGCATTCTATTTTATGTGTGTGTTGTGTGTGTGTGTGTGTGTGTGTGTGTGTGTTGTGTTTGTGTGTGGTGTGAGTGTGTGTGTGTGTGTGTGTGTGTGTGTGTGTGTGTGTGTGGGGTGTGTGTGTGTTCCATTTGTGATATCAGCCTTATTCATTGGTTACCCCCACCTCCACCCCCAGCAACCGCCATATCCACCAACACCCCTACACACATCATTACTAGGGCAGGGGGAGGGGGGGAGTAAGTCGATTGATGTAGCAAATGGAGAGACTCAGAGAGTGTAGGAAAAGGGAAGAGGATAATAGCTGCAACCTATGTCTGAGGTAAACAGTGGGAGGCAGGGTGGTATGGGTGTGTGTAGGTGGAGGATATTTCAGGCTGGAGCTGCAGAGATGGAATGGTACATACTACTGTTGGACGTTGATGCCATGAGGGTGGACGGTGCCCAGTTTGGCAATGAGATGAGATTCCTGCATAAGGCGTTCCAAGTTGTCACTCTTAGATTGCCAAAGTGCCAAGACTTTGACATGGTTGATGTTGTGTTGGGCATGGTTGAAGTGTAGAGCGACTGGTTTGGGCCGATGGTGGCGGATGTCGGCCAGGTGTTCAGAGATGCGCGTCTCAAGTGTGCGAGATGTCTCATCTACATAGATCTTACCGCACAGCTGACAGTGGATGGCATACACAATGTTGTGGCTCTGGCAGGAGAAAGTGCGTTTAATAGTGAAAGAGCCTGTGGGGGCATGTAGGATGGTGTCTGGTTTGGTGAGAGAGCAGATTTTGCAATTGGGTTTTGAGCAGGGGAAAGTACCTGGTGGCTTAGGTGTGGAGATTTTGTTCAGCTTAGAGCGTACCAGTAGGTCGTTGAGGTTTTTGTCACGTTTGAAAGTGATCATTGGTTTGGTCTCAAAGGCAGGTTTATGATTTTCTACTATGTGCCAGTTAGACTTCAGGATCCTGCAGATGGGCAGATTGTGAGGATGGAAGAGAAGGCAGGCAGTGGGTCTGTCTGTCTCTTTGGGAGGTTTAGTTTCCAGAGAGGGGGGGGAGAGAGAGAGAGAGAGAGAGAGAGAGAGAGAGAGAGAGAGAGAGAGAGAGATTGTGTATAGGTGTGAATATGTTGCCCCACCCCCTCCCCCTCCCCCAGTTAGTACGTAAACCCATCCCCTTCTTCCCTCCACCCTCATAGCATCAACACCTTAAAGTAACATGTACCAACCCACCACTTCAAACTCAGCCCACAACATCCTCCCACAACAAACACACATACTACCTTATCGCCCACTATTCACCTTACACATAACTTATAGCTATCTTATTTATGCATTTATTATCATTATTATTATGATTTTTATTATTTATTTATTTATCTATTTATTTTTAATTTATTTTTAATTTATTATTATTATTTTTAATGTTTCATTTATTTATTTATTTATTTGATTATTATAAAAATGTATTTTCTAAACATATTTCTGTATCATGCTTTCATTACCTTAACCTTCACTATCGTTGTTAGCAGTATCATTCAGTAATACTATTGCTAGTATTGATACTACCACTAGCATTGACATCACCATCGCCTTCGCCTCTGGGACTGTTGCCACGGCAACCCTACTGTTTAAGAATCCTCTAACCCACTCTCCTTTCTCCCATACCTATATTTTGACACCAAGATTGATAGTAATCTTGTCCCCCCCCCCCCCCCTCCTTTTTTTTCCCAATATTTTGACCATTATTAGTATTCCAATCAGTAATATTATTATCATCATTACGACTTTGACTCGCTTACTATTTCCCTTCCAACAGCCTCGTTCTCATTCAACGCCTTCTTCCTTGCGCTGAACGCTGTGAAGTGATCTGAAGCGATCAAAGCTAAGTGAATTTTCGTTGTTTAATTCGTTCATGTCTCACCTGACGAAGACCTAAGAGGTCGAAACGCGTTGTGTTTTGTCTTGTGACTCGTTTGTCCACGTTCTCTGGGCGGTTCGCTAACATTTATTTAAGACAAGCATATAAAGTCAAATTCAAACAAGAAAGAAAGGAAATCTCAACAATTCAGTTTGGAAAGAAGACCATTGACATACTAGTGTAAGAAGGAAACATGTTCTATATCAGTTGCCTTATCTGCACATACATCATTACCTCTCTTATGTCTACATGTGTTAAGAGAGACACTCAGTGATGCTGGAGCGAGAGAGAGAGAGAGAGAGAGAGAGAGAGAGAGAGAGAGACAGACAGACAGACAGACAGACAGACAGACAGACAGAGAGACAGAGACAGAGAGGGACACAGAGAGAGAGAGAAGGCAGAAGTCCTCAGAGCCGGCAAGGAGAGTTCTCTTCTCAGTCAGCTCCATGAGCTTCTGCTGCGGTGTTGGGAGGAAGGGATGGTACCCCAAGACATGCGCCATGCGCTATCACGCTATACAATAACAAAGGGGACCATAGTGATTGCAGTAATTATCACGGAATTTCTCTTCTCAGCACTGTTGGCAAATCCTTCGCCTGCGTTGTCATCAACAGGCTGCAGCTATTCGTCGAACGAGTGTATCCAGAGGCACAGTGCGGCTTCAGAGCTGATAGGTCAACAATCGACATGATATTCTCCCTGAAGCAGCTAAAAGAGAAGTGCTGCGAGCATTGACGACCCTTGTTCGTCGCTTTCATCGACCTGACCAAGTCCGATCGGGTGTCCCCCCCAAGCCCCTGAAGATGGTCAGGTCCTTCCATGACAACGTGAATGGAACTATCCACTATGACGGTTCATCTTCGGACCCCTTCCCAATCAAGAGCGGTGTCAAACAAGGGTGCGTGCATGCTCTGACACTCTTCGATGTCTTCTTCTCCCTGCTGCTGCGCGACGCCTTCCGACAATCTGAAGACGGCATATCCTCCACACTAGGAGTGATGGAAGCCTCTTCAACCTGGAACACCTCCAAGCAAAGACGAAGATGCCAAAAGTCATCATCAGGGAGATGCCTTTCGCGGACGAAGACGCCCTTACTGCTCACACCCAGAAAGCCCTACAACGAGTCATCACCTGCTTCACCTCTCTTCGGCCTTACTATCAGCTTGAAGAAAACAAACATCATGGGCCAAGACTTCAGCAACACTCACGGCATCTCCAGCATCTTCGGCGAACACACCCTTAAAGTGGTCAACGACTTCACTTACCTTCGGTTTCACCATCTCTCTTTGTGTCGATCTTCAAGGCAACAACGATGGCCGATGTACCAAAGACAGTCTGAAACTACACCATGCTGACGTTGGGCACCGAGATGGAAGTGTACCAAATCTGCGTGCTGACCACGCTTCTCTACGGAAGGGGGAGCATGAACCCTGTACTCTCGACAAGAACCTGCAGACTGAACGCCTTCCACCTGCGCTGCCTCAGAAGACTCCAGGGGATCACTTGGCAGGATCGCATCACCAACAAGGACGTTCTGGCCCAGGCAGGGATGCCTAGCATGTTCGCCATGCTGACACAGAGACGCCTGCGCTGACTTGGCCACATCAGCCACATGGACGATGGTCGCATCCCACAGGCCATGCTGTACAGCAAGCTGACTACAGACTCCAGACCCACAGGACGGCCTGCCCTATGCTACAAGGATGTATGCAAGTGCGACCTGAGGGCAGGCAGCCTCTCTTCAGCCACAGCAGGTGCTGCAATCCATAGCTGACTGATCTTCGGGGCAACGCCATTGTCTCTCCAGACAGTCGGATGCCATTAGTAAGCCAGTTATTCGTACGTTTCCGTGTGTGCTGTTGTACAAAATGTGTGCGTGCGTGTGTGTGTGTATGTGTGTGTGTGTGTGTGTGTGTGTGTGTGTGTGTGTGTGTGTGTGTGTGTGGTGTGTGTGTGTGTTCGTGTTTGCATGTGTGCGTGAGTGCGTGCGTGCGTGCGTGCGTGCGGGCGTGTGTGTGTGTGTGTGTGTGTGTGTGTGTGTGTGTGTGTGTGTGTGTGTGTGTGTGTGTGTGTGTACGCCCGCGTTATTTTACATTTTATTTTTTTACACGAATAATTAGACAATGTATAAACTGCCATGATTACCATGCATCCTCTATCCAGTCAAAGTCAGTAAGACAGATATCAGCCACCTCTGTCACGAGATGCAGGCGATCGTCTTTCCTAAAGGGATCCACAAAATGAATGATTGACCTAACGTGGAAGGGTACAAATTTGAAAAAAAAATTACAAAACTCTGCCCCCAAAAGCGTTGACAAAACAAATCACAAAGCACGACGGGTTTCGACCTGTAAGTTCTTCTTCAGGCAAGATACATGACACTCAGTACAACGAAAATGAACGAGCAAGCACTTATCTTCATCCAGTTTGACGCAAGATGGGCGTTGAAATGTGTGGAATATGGGTGTGGAAGGGGTACAACAAAGAGGGACAGGGGGAAGGGCTGGGGAAAGGCCGAGAAAGAGGGAAGGATGGGGGGAGGGGGGGGGGGTTGGGGGCAGCGATGTGAGGCATATCTACATTACCGTTTTCTGCCTGTTTCTGGTGACAACC
>CM065735.1:54776144-54806144 GCA_033310375.1 Conus canariensis | reverse complement strand
GTCACCGTGTTGAAGTCAACTCACAAATCATTCATTCACACAACCCTTTAAAGTACATCTAAAAACACTTCGAATATTGTATTTAAAAAAAAAAAAAAGAAGAAGCTTTCCACTGTAAAATCTCAGATCAAATGAAAAATATTAATCTCTTTCAGAAATTCAGAGATCATATCAGGTGGAACATCTGAACAGAGTTTTCACGGAGTCTACTCTAAAATGTTTATGTCTCACGTCATGCAAGTCCCAACACGCTAGAAAAATGTTTCATTGTGAGTGGTACATGACATGGAATGCACCACGGAGCTTCTTCACTCTTTAAAAGGTACGAATGAGTGAAAAAACGAATGGCCAGTATGCAGCCGTTTCTTCTTTGCGACCACCAGAGGTAGATGAGAGGAACTCGTTTAGGTTTGGACGGATCTGGACAAGTTTGTTATCCGTCTGTGTATTCCAGTCCTCATGCCAGAGGTCTCTGACATAATCATTAACTTTCGGTTTTAGATCTGTATAGGGAAAAGATGTTTCAGACAGTTTCCTTGTTGTGGCATTCTTGGCCAAACGATCAGCCATTTCAAAAATGTAATGTAAAAGTGAAGGGCTTCAACTTGTGTGGAGGCAGCTGACTTGAATCAAGTAGTTGGTGGTGCCTTATTTTCTGTTATTGATGTGAATAAGAAGTTGTTGAAGGAGAATCCTGGTACGGTACTATTGTAACGGAGTGCCTGTTGACCGTTTGGGTACAGTATCTCATGTTGGTGGAGCTTCAGTGAGATAGACAGTCTGTGGTTTCGTTCTTTGCCGTTTCTTTCAGAACGCTCATACATTATCACTTGCAGATTTTTTTTTTTAATTACTGAAGCTCCGAAAAAAAGTTGACAAACGAATCACAAGAGAACACACGACGCGTTTCGACCTCTTAGGTCTTCTTCAGGCAAGATTCATAACACTCAGGACAAGGAAAATGAACGAGCAATCACTTATCTTCATCTAATTCGGCGCATGATGGGTGCTGAATGTACTTACTGCAGAATGAATGCAGATACTTGTTTAGCAGTCCCTTATCTGTCTTGCGCTCTGCACATGGTGGTGCTACAGCTGGCCTCTGTCGTCTACCTTGGACCCTGAGAATGAGTCCTCCTGTCGTCAGTACCCAAAGAATATACCACTCTCTCTCTCTCTCTCTCTCTCTCTCTCTCTTCTCTCTCTCTCTCTCTCTCTCTCTCTCTCTCTCTCTCTCTGTATGGGCTATGGCCTTAATCTGAATAAATATTCGCATTCGCATTCGCATTTGCATTCGCATTCTCTCTCTCTCTCTCTCTCTCTCTCTCTCTCTCTCTCTCTCTCCTCTCTCTCTCTCTCTCTCTGTATGTGTGTGTGTGTGTGTGTGTGTGTGTGTGTGTGTGTGTGTGTGTGTGTGTGTGTGTGTGTGGTGTGTGTGTGTCCCTTCCCCTTTTTTTCCCACCTCCCCCTCCCTCCCAACTGCTCACCTCGTTGCTCTAGAGGTGTTTCATTATTTAAACTGGACAGAACTTTCTTTCTTTCTTTCGGTCTCTGAGGTCTACAAAGATCCACTGGACAGAACTTTCTTTATTTCTTTCGGTCTCTGAGGTCTACAAAGATCCACTGGACAGAACTTTCTTTCTTTCTTTCGGTCTCTGAGGTCTACAAAGATCCACTGGACAGAACTTTCTTTTTTTCTTTCGGTCTCTGAGGTCTACAAAGATCCACTGGACAGAACTTTCTTTCTTTCTTTCGGTCTCTGAGGTCTACAAAGATCCACTGGACAGAACTTTCTTTCTTTCTTTCGGTCTCTGAGGTCTACAAAGATCCCCTGGACAGAACTTTCTTTCTTTCTTTCGGTCACTGAGGTCTACAAAGATCCCCTGGACAGAACTTTCTTTCTTTCTTTCGGTCTCTGGGGTCTACACAGATCCACTGGACAGAACTTTCTTTCTTTCTTTCGGTCTCTGAGGTCTACAAAGATCCACTGGACAGAACTTTCTTTCTTTCTTTCGGTCTCTGAGGTCTACAAAGATCCACTGGACAGAACTTTCTTTCTTTCTTTCGGTCTCTGAGGTCTACAAAGATCCACTGGACAGAACTTTCTTTCTTTCTTTCGGTCTCTGAGGTCTACAAAGATCCACTGGACAGAACTTTCGTTCTTTCTTTCGGTCTCTGAGGTCTACAAAGATCCACTGGACAGAACTTTCTTTATTTCTTTCGGTCTCTGAGGTCTACAAAGATCCACTGGACAGAACTTTCTTTATTTCTTTCGGCCTCTGAGGTCTACAAAGATCTACTGGACAGAACTTTCTTTCTTTCTTTCAGTCTCTGAGGTCTACAAAGATCCATGGACAGAACTGTCTTTATTTCTTTCGGTCTCTGAGGTCTACAAAAATCCACTGGACAGAGCTGTCTTTATTTCTTTCGGTCTCTGAGGTCTACAAAGATCCACTGGACAGAATGTCTTTATTTCTTTCGGTCTCTGAGGTCTACAAAGATCCACTGGACAGAACTTTCTTTATTTCTTTCGGTCTCTGAGGTCTACAAAGATCCACTGGACAGAACTTTCTTTCTTTCTTTCGGTCTCTGAGGTCTACAAAGATCCACTGGACAGAACTTTCTTTTTTTCTTTCGGTCTCTGAGGTCTACAAAGATCCACTGGACAGAACTTTCTTTCTTTCTTTCGGTCTCTGAGGTCTACAAAGATCCACTGGACAGAACTTTCTTTCTTTCTTTCGGTCTCTGAGGTCTACAAAGATCCCCTGGACAGAACTTTCTTTCTTTCTTTCGGTCACTGAGGTCTACAAAGATCCCCTGGACAGAACTTTCTTTCTTTCTTTCGGTCTCTGAGGTCTACACAGATCCACTGGACAGAACTTTCTTTCTTTCTTTCGGTCTCTGAGGTCTACAAAGATCCACTGGACAGAACTTTCTTTCTTTCTTTCGGTCTCTGAGGTCTACAAAGATCCACTGGACAGAACTTTCTTTCTTTCTTTCGGTCTCTGAGGTCTACAAAGATCCACTGGACAGAACTTTCTTTCTTTCTTTCGGTCTCTGAGGTCTACAAAGATCCACTGGACAGAACTTTCTTTCTTTCTTTCGGTCTCTGAGGTCTACAAAGATCCACTGGACAGAACTTTCTTTCTTTCTTTCCGTCTCTGAGGTCTACAAAGATCCACTGGACAGAACTTTCTTTCTTTCTTTCGGTCTCTGAGGTCTACAAAGATCCACTGCACAGAACGTTCTTTCTTTCTTTCGGTCTCTGAGGTCTACAAAGATCCACTGCACAGAACTTTCTTTCTTTCTTTCGGTCTCTGAGGTCTACAAGATCCACTGCACAGAACTTTCTTTCTTTCTTTCGGTCTCTGAGGTCTACAAACATCCACTGGACAGAACTTTCTTTCTTTCTTTCGGTCTCTGAGGTCTACAAACATCCACTGGAACAGAACTTTCTTTCTTTCTTTCGGTCTCTGAGGTCTACAAAGATCCCCTGGACAGAACTTTCTTTCTTTCTTTCGGTCTCTGAGGTCTACAAAGATCCACTGGACAGAACTTTCTTTCTTTCTTTCGGTCTCTGAGGTCTACAAAGATCCACTGGACAGAACTTTCTTTCTTTCTTTCGGTCTCTGAGGTCTACAAAGATCCACTGGACAGAACTTTCTTTCTTTCTTTCGGTCTCTGAGGTCTACAAAGATCCACTGGACAGAACTTTCTTTCTTTCTTTCGGTCTCTGAGGTCTACAAAGATCCACTGGACAGAACTTTCTTTCTTTCTTTCGGTCTCTGAGGTCTACAAAGATCCACTGGACAGAACTTTCTTTCTTTCTTTCGGTCTCTGAGGTCTACAAAGATCCACTGGACAGAACTTTCTTTCTTTCTTTCGGTCTCTGAGGTCTACAAAGATCCACTGGACAGAACTTTCTTTCTTTCTTTCCGTCTCTGAGGTCTACAAAGATCCACTGGACAGAACTTTCTTTCTTTCTTTCCGTCTCTGAGGTCTACAAAGATCCACTGGACAGAACTTTCTTTATTTCTTTCCGTCTCTGAGGTCTACAAAGATCCACTGGACAGAACTTTCTTTCTTTCTTTCCGTCTCTGAGGTCTACAAAGATCTACTGGACAGAACTTTCTTTCTTTCTTTCCGTCTCTGAGGTCTACAAAGATCCACTGGACAGAACTTTCTTTCTTTCTTTCCGTCTCTGAGGTCTACAAAGATCCACTGGACAGAACTTTCTTTATTTCTTTCGGTCTCTGAGGTCTACAAAGATCCACTGGACAGAACTTTCTTTATTTCTTTCGGTCTCTGAGGTCTACAAAGATCCACTGGACAGAACTTTCTTTTTTCTTTCGGTCTCTGAGGTCTACAAAGATCCACTGGACAGAACTTTCTTTCTGTTCTTTCGGTCTCTGAGGTCTACAAAGATCCACTGGACAGAACTTTCTTTCTTTCTTTCGGTCTCTGAGGTCTACAAAGATCCACTGGACAGAACTTTCTTTCTTTCCGGTCTCTGAGGTCTACAAAGATCCACTGGACAGAACTTTCTTTCTTTCTTTCGGTCTCTGAGGTCTACAAAGATCTACTGGACAGAACTTTTTTTATTTTTCGGCCCCCCCCCCCCCCCCCCCCCCCCCCCCCCCCCCCCCCCCCCCCCCCCCCCCCCCCCCCCCCCCCCCCCCCCCCCCCCCCCCCCCCCCCCCCCCCCAAAGATCCACTGGACAGAACTTTCTTTCTTTCTTTCGGTCTCTGAGGTCTACAAAGATCCACTGGACAGAACTTTCTTTCTTTCTTTCGGTCTCTGAGGTCTACAAAGATCCACTGGACAGAACTTTCTTTCTTTCTTTCGGTCTCTGAGGTCTACAAAGATCCACTGGACAGAACTTTCTTTCTTTCTTTCGGTCTCTGAGGTCTACAAAGATCCACTGGACAGAACTTTCTTTCTTTCTTTCGGTCTCTGAGGTCTACAAAGATCCACTGGACAGAACTTTCTTTCTTTCTTTCGGTCTCTGAGGTCTACAAAGATCCACTGGACAGAACTTTCTTTCTTTCTTTCCGTCTCTGAGGTCTACAAAGATCCACTGGACAGAACTTTCTTTCTTTCTTTCCGTCTCTGAGGTCTACAAAGATCCACTGGACAGAACTTTCTTTATTTCTTTCCGTCTCTGAGGTCTACAAAGATCCACTGGACAGAACTTTCTTTCTTCTTTCCGTCTCTGAGGTCTACAAAGATCTACTGGACAGAACTTTCTTTCTTTCTTTCCGTCTCTGAGGTCTACAAAGATCCACTGGACAGAACTTTCTTTCTTTCTTTCCGTCTCTGAGGTCTACAAAGATCCACTGGACAGAACTTTCTTTATTTCTTTCGGTCTCTGAGGTCTACAAAGATCCACTGGACAGAACTTTCTTTATTTCTTTCGGTCTCTGAGGTCTACAAAGATCCACTGGACAGAACTTTCTTTATTTCTTTCGGTCTCTGAGGTCTACAAAGATCCACTGGACAGAACTTTCTTTCTGTCTTTCGGTCTCTGAGGCCTACAAAGATCCACTGGACAGAACTTTCTTTCTTTCTTTCGGTCTCTGAGGTCTACAAAGATCCACTGGACAGAACTTTCTTTCTTTCGGTCTCTGAGGTCTACAAACATCCACTGGACAGAACTTTCTTTCTTTCTTTCGGTCTCTGAGGTCTACAAAGATCTACTGGACAGAACTTTTTTTTCTTTCGGTCTCTGAGGTCTACAAAGATCCACTGGACAGAACTTTCTTTATTTCTTTCGGTCTCTGAGGTCTACAAAGATCCACTGGACAGAACTTTCTTATTTCTTTCGGTCTCTGAGGTCTACAAAGATCCACTGGACAGAACTTTCTTTCTTTCTTTCGGTCTCTGAGGTCTACAAAGATCCACTGGACAGAACTTTCTTTTTTTCTTTCGGTCTCTGAGGTCTACAAAGATCTACTGGACAGAACTTCTTTATTTCTTTCGGTCTCTGAGGTCTACAAAGATCTACTGGACAGAACTTTCTTTATTTCTTTCGGCTCTGAGGTCTACAAAGATCTACTGGACAGAACTGTCTTTATTTCTTTCGGTCTCTGAGGTCTACAAAGATCCACTGGACAGAACTTTCTTTATTTCTTTCGGTCTCTGAGGTCTTCAAAGATCTACTGGACAGAACTTTCTTCTTTCTTTCGGTCTCTGAGGTCTACAAAGATCCACTGGACAGAACTTTCTTTCTTTCTTTCGGTCTCTGAGGTCTACAAAGATCCACTGGACAGAACTTTCTTTCTTTCTTTCGGTCTCTGAGGTCTACAAAGATCCACTGGACAGAACTTTCTTTCTTTCTTTCGGTCTCTGAGGTCTACAAAGATCCACTGGACAGAACTTTCTTTCTTTCTTTCGGTCTCTGAGGTCTACAAAGATCCACTGGACAGAACTTTCTTTCTTTCTTTCGGTCTCTGAGGTCTACAAAGATCACTGGACAGAACTTTCTTTCTTTCTTTCGGCCCCTGAGGTCTACAAAGATCTACTGGACAGAACTTTCGTTCTTTCTTTCGGTCTCTGAGGTCTACAAAGATCCACTGGACAGAACTTTCGTTCTTTCTTTCGGTCTCTGAGGTCTACAAAGATCCACTGGACAGAACTTTCTTTATTTCTTTCGGTCTCTGAGGTCTACAAAGATCCACTGGACAGAACTTTCTTTATTTCTTTCGGCCTCTGAGGTCTACAAAGATCTACTGGACAGAACTTTCTTTCTTTCTTTCGGTCTCTGAGGTCTACAAAGATCCACTGGACAGAACTGTCTTTATTTCTTTCGGTCTCTGAGGTCTACAAAAATCCACTGGACAGAGCTGTCTTTATTTCTTTCGGTCTCTGAGGTCTACAAAGATCCACTGGACAGAACTGTCTTTATTTCTTTCGGTCTCTGAGGTCTACAAAGATCCACTGGACAGAACTTTCTTATTTCTTTCGGTCTCTGAGGTCTACAAAGATCCACTGGACAGAACTTTCTTTTTCTTTCGGTCTCTGAGGTCTACAAAGATCCACTGGACAGAACTTTCTTTTTTCTTTCGGTCTCTGAGGTCTACAAAGATCCACTGGACAGAACTTTCTTTCTTTCTTTCGGTCTCTGAGGTCTACAAAGATCCACTGGACAGAACTTTCTTTCTTTCTTTCGGTCTCTGAGGTCTACAAAGATCCCCTGGACAGAACTTCTTTCTTTCTTTCGGTCACTGAGGTCTACAAAGATCCCTGGACAGAACTTTCTTTCTTTCTTTCGGTCTCTGAGGTCTACACAGATCCACTGGACAGAACTTTCTTTCTTTCTTTCGGTCTCTGAGGTCTACAAAGATCCACTGGACAGAACTTTCTTTTTTCTTTCGGTCTCTGAGGTCTACAAAGATCCACTGGACAGAACTTTCTTTCTTTCTTTCGGTCTCTGAGGTCTACAAAGATCCACTGGACAGAACTTTCTTTCTTTCTTTCGGTCTCTGAGGTCTACAAAGATCCACTGGACAGAACTTTCTTTCTTTCTTTCGGTCTCTGAGGTCTACAAAGATCCACTGGACAGAACTTTCTTTCTTTCTTTCGGTCTCTGAGGTCTACAAAGATCCACTGGACAGAACTTTCTTTCTTTCTTTCGGTCTCTGAGGTCTACAAAGATCCACTGCACAGAACGTTCTTTCTTTCTTTCGGTCTCTGAGGTCTACAAAGATCCACTGACAGAACTTTCTTTCTTTCTTTCGGTCTCTGAGGTCTACAAAGATCCACTGCACAGAACTTTCTTTCTTTCTTTCGGTCTCTGAGGTCTACAAACATCCACTGGACAGAACTTTCTTTCTTTCTTTCGGTCTCTGAGGTCTACAAACATCCACTGGACAGAACTTTCTTTCTTTCTTTCGGTCTCTGAGGTCTACAAAGATCCCCTGGACAGAACTTTCTTTCTTTCTTTCGGTCTCTGAGGTCTACAAAGATCCACTGGACAGAACTTTCTTTATTTCTTTCGGTCTCTGAGGTCTACAAAGATCCACTGGACAGAACTTTCTTTCTTTCTTTCGGTCTCTGAGGTCTACAAAGATCTACTGGACAGAACTTTCTTTCTTTCTTTCGGTCTCTGAGGTCTACAAAGATCCACTGGACAGAACTTTCTTTCTTTCTTTCGGTCTCTGAGGTCTACAAAGATCCACTGGACAGAACTTTCTTTCTTTCTTTCGGTCTCTGAGGTCTACAAAGATCCACTGGACAGAACTTTCTTTCTTTCTTTCGGTCTCTGAGGTCTACAAAGATCCACTGGACTGAACTTTCTTTCTTTCTTTCGGTCTCTGAGGTCTACAAAGATCCACTGGACAGAACTTTCTTTCTTTCTTTCGGTCTCTGAGGTCTACAAAGATCCACTGGACAGAACTTTCTTTCTTTCTTTCGGTCTCTGAGGTCTACAAAGATCCACTGCACAGAACGTTCTTTCTTTCTTTCGGTCTCTGAGGTCTACAAAGATCCACTGCACAGAACTTTCTTTCTTTCTTTCGGTCTCTAGTCTACAAAGATCCACTGCACAGAACTTTCTTTCTTTCTTTCGGTCTCTGAGGTCTACAAACATCCACTGGACAGAACTTTCTTTCTTTTTTCGGTCTCTGAGGTCTACAAACATCCCTGGACAGAACTTTCTTTCTTTTTTCGGTCTCTGAGGTCTACAAAGATCCCTGGACAGAACTTTCTTTCTTTCTTTCGGTCTCTGAGGTCTACAAAGATCACTGGACTAACTTTCTTTTTCTTTCGTCTCTGAGGTCTACAAAGATCCACTGACAGAACTTTCTTTCTTTCTTTCGGTCTCTGAGGTCTACAAAGATCTACTGGACAGAACTTTCTTCTTTCTTTCGGTCTCTGAGGTCTACAAAGATCCACTGACGAACTTTCTTTCTTTCTTTCGGTCTCTGAGGTCTACAAAGTCCACTGGACAGACTTTCTTTCTTTCTTTCGGTCTCTGAGGTCTACAAAGATCCACTGGACAGAATTCTTTCTTTCTTTCGGTCTCTGAGGTCTACAAAGATCACTGGACGAACTTTCTTTCTTTCTTTCGGTCTCTGAGGTCTACAAGATCCACTGGACAGAACTTTCTTTCTTTCTTTCCGTCTCTGAGGTCTACAAAGATCCACTGGACAGAACTTTCTTTATTTCTTTCCGTCTCTGAGGTCTACAAAGATCCACTGGACAGAACTTTCTTTATTTTTTCCGTCTCTGAGGTCTACAAAGATCCACTGGACAGACTTTCTTTCTTTCTTTCCGTCTCTGGGTCTACAAAGATCTACTGGACAGAACTTTCTTTCTTTCTTTCCGTCTCTGAGGTCTACAAAGATCCACTGGACAGAACTTTCTTTCTTTCTTTCCGTCTCTGAGGTCTACAAAGATCCACTGGACAGAACTTTCTTTATTTCTTTCGGTCTCTGAGGTCTACAAAGATCCACTGGACAGAACTTCTTTTTTCTTTCGGTCTCTGAGGTCTACAAAGATCCACTGGACAGAATTTCTTTATTCTTTCGGTCTCTGAGGTCTACAAAGATCCACTGACAGAACTTTCTTTCTGTCTTTCGGTCTCTGAGTCTACAAAGATCCACTGGACAGAACTTTCTTTCTTTCTTTCGGTCTCTGAGGTCTACAAAGATCCACTGGACAGAACTTTCTTTCTTTCGGTCTCTGAGGTCTACAAACATCCACTGGCAGAACTTTCTTTCTTTCTTTCGGTCTCTGAGGTCTACAAAGATCCACTGGACAGAACTTTCTTTCTTTCTTTCGGTCTCTGAGGTCTACAAAGATCCACTGGACAGAACTTTCTTTTTTCTTCGGTCTCTGAGGTCTACAAAGATCCACTGGACAGAACTTTCTTTCTTTCTTTCGGTCTCTGAGGTCTACAAAGATCCACTGGACAGAACTTCTTTCTTTCTTCGGTCTCTGAGGTCTACAAAGATCCCTGGACAGAACTTTCTTTCTTTCTTTCGGTCACTGAGGTCTACAAAGATCCCTGGACAGAACTTTCTTTCTTTCTTTCGGTCTCTGAGGTCTCCGATCCACTGGACAGAACTTTCTTTCTTTCTTTCGGTCTCTGAGGTCTACAAAGATCACTGGACAGAACTTTCTTTCTTTCTTTCGTCTCTGAGGTCTACAAAGATCCACTGGACAGAACTTTCTTTCTTTCTTTCGGTCTCTGAGGTCTACAAAGATCCACTGGACAGACTTTCTTTCTTTCTTTCGGTCTCTGAGGTCTACAAAGATCCATGGACAGAACTTTCTTTCTTTCTTTCGGTCTCTGAGGTCTACAAAGATCCACTGGACAGAACTTTCTTTCTTTCTTTCGGTCTCTGAGGTCTACAAAGATCACTGGAAGAACTTTCTTTCTTTCTTTCGGTCTTGAGGTCTACAAAGATCCACTGACAGAACGTTCTTTCTTTCTTTCGGTCTCTGAGGTCTACAAAGATCACTGCACAGAACTTCTTTCTTTCTTTCGGTCTCTGAGGTCTACAAAGATCCACTGCACAGAACTTTTTTCTTTCTTCGTCTCTGAGGTCTACAACATCCACTGGACAGAACTTTCTTTCTTTCTTTCGGTCTCTGAGGTCTACAAAATCCACTGGACGAACTTTCTTTCTTTCTTTCGGTCTCTGAGGTCTACAAAGATCCCCTGGACAGAACTTTCTTTCTTTCTTTCGGTCTCTGAGGTCTACAAGATCCACTGGACAGAACTTTCTTTATTTCTTTCGGTCTCTGAGGTCTACAAAGATCACTGGACAGAACTTTCTTTCTTTCTTTCGGTTCTCGAGGTCTACAAGATCTACTGGACAGAACTTTCTTTCTTTCTTTCGGTCTTGAGGTCTACAAAGATCCACTGACTGCAGAACTTTCTTTCTTTCTTTCGGTCTCTGAGGTCTACAAAGATCCATGGACAGAACTTTCTTTCTTTCTTTCGGTCTCTGAGGTCTACAAAGATCCACTGGACAGAACTTTCTTTCTTTCTTTCGGTCTCTGAGGTCTACAAAGATCCACTGGACAGAATTTCTTTCTTTCTTTCGGTCTCTGAGGTCTACAAAGATCACTGGACAGAACTTTTCTTTCTTTCTTTCGTCTCTGAGGTCTACAAAGATCCACTGGACAGAACTTTCTTTATTTCTTTCCGTCTCTGAGGTCTACAAAGATCCACTGGACAGAACTTTCTTTATTTCTTTCCGTCTGAGGTCTACAAGATCCACTGGACAGAACTTTCTTTCTTCTTTCCGTCTCTGAGGTCTCAAAGATCTACTGGACAGAACTTCTTTCTTTCTTTCCGTCTCTGAGGTCTACAAAGATCCACTGGACAGAACTTTCTTTCTTTCTTTCCGTCTCTGAGGTCTACAAGATCCACTGGACAGAACTTTCTTTTTTCTTTCGGTCTCTGAGGTCTACAAAGATCCACTGGACAGAACTTTCTTTTTTTCTTTCGGTCTCTGAGGTCTACAAAGATCTACTGGACAGAACTTTCTTTATTTCTTTCGGTCTCTGAGGTCTACAAAGATCTACTGGACAGAACTTTCTTTATTTCTTTCGGCCTCTGAGGTCTACAAAGATCTACTGGACAGAACTTTCTTTCTTTCTTTCGGTCTCTGAGGTCTACAAAGATCCCTGGACAGAACTTTCTTTCTTTCTTTCGGTCACTGAGGTCTACAAAGATCCCTGGACAGAACTTTCTTTCTTTCTTTCGGTCTCTGAGGTCTACACAGATCCACTGGACAGAACTTTCTTTCTTTCTTTCGGTCTCTGAGGTCTACAAAGATCCACTGGACAGAACTTTCTTTCTTTCTTTCGGTCTCTGAGGTCTACAAAGATCCACTGGACAGAACTTTCTTTCTTTCTTTCGGTCTCTGAGGTCTACAAAGATCCACTGGACAGAACTTTCTTTCTTTCTTTCGGTCTCTGAGGTCTACAAAGATCCACTGGACAGAACTTTCGTTCTTTCTTTCGGTCTCTGAGGTCTACAAAGATCCACTGGACAGAACTTTCTTTATTTCTTTCGGTCTCTGAGGTCTACAAAGATCCACTGGACAGAACTTTCTTTATTTCTTTCGGCCTCTGAGGTCTACAAAGATCTACTGGACAGAACTTTCTTTCTTTCTTTCAGTCTCTGAGGTCTACAAAGATCCACTGGACAGAACTGTCTTTATTTCTTTCGGTCTCTGAGGTCTACAAAAATCCACTGGACAGAGCTGTCTTTATTTCTTTCGGTCTCTGAGGTCTACAAAGATCCACTGGACAGAACTGTCTTTATTTCTTTCGGTCTCTGAGGTCTACAAAGATCCACTGGACAGAACTTTCTTTATTTCTTTCGGTCTCTGAGGTCTACAAAGATCCACTGGACAGAACTTTCTTTCTTTCTTTCGGTCTCTGAGGTCTACAAAGATCCACTGGACAGAACTTTCTTTTTTTCTTTCGGTCTCTGAGGTCTACAAAGATCCACTGGACAGAACTTTCTTTCTTTCTTTCGGTCTCTGAGGTCTACAAAGATCCACTGGACAGAACTTTCTTTCTTTCTTTCGGTCTCTGAGGTCTACAAAGATCCCCTGGACAGAACTTTCTTTCTTTCTTTCGGTCACTGAGGTCTACAAAGATCCCCTGGACAGAACTTTCTTTCTTTCTTTCGGTCTCTGAGGTCTACACAGATCCACTGGACAGAACTTTCTTTCTTTCTTTCGGTCTCTGAGGTCTACAAAGATCCACTGGACAGAACTTTCTTTCTTTCTTTCGGTCTCTGAGGTCTACAAAGATCCACTGGACAGAACTTTCTTTCTTTCTTTCGGTCTCTGAGGTCTACAAAGATCCACTGGACAGAACTTTCTTTCTTTCTTTCGGTCTCTGAGGTCTACAAAGATCCACTGGACAGAACTTTCTTTCTTTCTTTCGGTCTCTGAGGTCTACAAAGATCCACTGGACAGAACTTTCTTTCTTTCTTTCCGTCTCTGAGGTCTACAAAGATCCACTGGACAGAACTTTCTTTCTTTCTTTCGGTCTCTGAGGTCTACAAAGATCCACTGCACAGAACGTTCTTTCTTTCTTTCGGTCTCTGAGGTCTACAAAGATCCACTGCACAGAACTTTCTTTCTTTCTTTCGGTCTCTGAGGTCTACAAAGATCCACTGCACAGAACTTTCTTTCTTTCTTTCGGTCTCTGAGGTCTACAAACATCCACTGGACAGAACTTTCTTTCTTTCTTTTCGGTCTCTGAGGTCTACAAAGATCCACTGGACAGAACTTTCTTTCTTTCTTTCCGTCTCTGAGGTCTACAAAGATCCACTGGACAGAACTTTCTTTCTTTCTTTCCGTCTCTGAGGTCTACAAAGATCCACTGGACAGAACTTTCTTTATTTCTTTCCGTCTCTGAGGTCTACAAAGATCCACTGGACAGAACTTTCTTTCTTTCTTTCCGTCTCTGAGGTCTACAAAGATCTACTGGACAGAACTTTCTTTCTTTCTTTCCGTCTCTGAGGTCTACAAAGATCCACTGGACAGAACTTTCTTTCTTTCTTTCCGTCTCTGAGGTCTACAAAGATCCACTGGACAGAACTTTCTTTATTTCTTTCGGTCTCTGAGGTCTACAAAGATCCACTGGACAGAACTTTCTTTATTTCTTTCGGTCTCTGAGGTCTACAAAGATCCACTGGACAGAACTTTCTTTATTTCTTTCGGTCTCTGAGGTCTACAAAGATCCACTGGACAGAACTTTCTTTCTGTCTTTCGGTCTCTGAGGCCTACAAAGATCCACTGGACAGAACTTTCTTTCTTTCTTTCGGTCTCTGAGGTCTACAAAGATCCACTGGACAGAACTTTCTTTCTTTCGGTCTCTGAGGTCTACAAACATCCACTGGACAGAACTTTCTTTCTTTCTTTCGGTCTCTGAGGTCTACAAAGATCTACTGGACAGAACTTTTTTTTTCTTTCGGTCTCTGAGGTCTACAAAGATCCACTGGACAGAACTTTCTTATTTCTTTCGGTCTCTGAGGTCTACAAAGATCCACTGGACAGAACTTTCTTATTTCTTTCGGTCTCTGAGGTCTACAAAGATCCACTGGACAGAACTTTCTTTCTTTCTTTCGGTCTCTGAGGTCTACAAAGATCCACTGGACAGAACTTTCTTTTTTCTTTCGGTCTCTGAGGTCTACAAAGATCTACTGGACAGAACTTTCTTTATTTCTTTCGGTCTCTGAGGTCTACAAAGATCTACTGGACAGAACTTTCTTTTTTCTTTCGGCCTCTGAGGTCTACAAAGATCTACTGGACAGAACTGTCTTTATTTCTTTCGGTCTCTGAGGTCTACAAAGATCCACTGGACAGAACTTTCTTTATTTCTTTCGGTCTCTGAGGTCTTCAAAGATCTACTGGACAGAACTTTCTTTCTTTCTTTCGGTCTCTGAGGTCTACAAAGATCCACTGGACAGAACTTTCTTTCTTTCTTTCGGTCTCTGAGGTCTACAAAGATCCACTGGACAGAACTTTCTTTCTTTCTTTCGGTCTCTGAGGTCTACAAAGATCCACTGGACAGAACTTTCTTTTTTCTTTCGGTCTCTGAGGTCTACAAAGATCCACTGGACAGAACTTTCTTTCTTTCTTTCGGTCTCTGAGGTCTACAAAGATCCACTGGACAGAACTTTCTTTTTTCTTTCGGTCTCTGAGGTCTACAAAGATCCACTGGACAGAACTTTCTTTCTTTCTTTCGGCCCCTGAGGTCTACAAAGATCTACTGGACAGAACTTTCGTTCTTTCTTTCGGTCTCTGAGGTCTACAAAGATCCACTGGACAGAACTTTCGTTCTTTCTTTCGGTCTCTGAGGTCTACAAAGATCCACTGGACAGAACTTTCTTTATTTCTTTCGGTCTCTGAGGTCTACAAAGATCCACTGGACAGAACTTTCTTTATTTCTTTCGGCTCTGGGTCTACAAAGATCTACTGGACAGAACTTTCTTTCTTTCTTTCGGTCTCTGAGGTCTACAAAGATCCACTGGACAGAACTGTCTTTATTTCTTTCGGTCTCTGAGGTCTACAAAAATCCACTGGACAGAGCTGTCTTTATTTCTTTCGGTCTCTGAGGTCTACAAAGATCCACTGGACAGAACTGTCTTTATTTTTTTCGGTCTCTGAGGTCTACAAAGATCCACTGGACAGAACTTTCTTTATTTCTTTCGGTCTCTGAGGTCTACAAAGATCCACTGGACAGAACTTTCTTTCTTTCTTTCGGTCTCTGAGGTCTACAAAGATCCACTGGACAGAACTTTCTTTTTTTCTTTCGGTCTCTGAGGTCTACAAAGATCCACTGGACAGAACTTTCTTTCTTTCTTTCGGTCTCTGAGGTCTACAAAGATCCACTGGACAGAACTTTCTTTCTTTCTTTCGGTCTCTGAGGTCTACAAAGATCCCTGGACAGAACTTTCTTTCTTTCTTTCGGTCACTGAGGTCTACAAAGATCCCTGGACAGAACTTTCTTTCTTTCTTTCGGTCTCTGAGGTCTACACAAGATCCACTGGACAGAACTTTCTTTCTTTCTTTCGGTTCTCTGAGGTCTACAAAGATCCACTGGACAGAACTTTCTTTCTTTCTTTCGGTCTCTGAGGTCTACAAAGATCCACTGGACAGAACTTTCTTTCTTTCTTTCGGTCTCTGAGGTCTACAAAGATCCACTGGACAGAACTTTCTTTCTTTCTTTCGGTCTCTGAGGTCTACAAAGATCCACTGGACAGAAACTTTCTTTCTTTCTTTCGGTCTCTGAGGTCTACAAAGATCCACTGGACAGAACTTTCTTTCTTTCTTTCGGTCTCTGAGGTCTACAAAGATCCACTGGACAGAACTTTCTTTCTTTCTTTCGGTCTCTGAGGTCTACAAAGATCCACTGGACAGAACTTTCTTTCTTTCTTTCGGTCTCTGAGGTCTACAAAGATCCACTGGACAGAACTTTCTTTCTTTCTTTCGGTCTCTGAGGTCTACAAAGATCCACTGGACAGAACTTTCTTTCTTTCTTTCGGTCTCTGAGGTCTACAAAGATCCACTGGACAGAACTTTCTTTCTTTCTTTCGGTCTCTGAGGTCTACAAAGATCCACTGGACAGAACTTTCTTTCTTTCTTTCGGTCTCTGAGGTCTACAAAGATCCACTGGACAGAACTTTCTTTCTTTCTTTCGGTCTCTGAGGTCTACAAAGATCCACTGGACAGAACTTTCTTTCTTTCTTTCGGTCTCTGAGGTCTACAAAGATCCACTGGACAGAACTTTCTTTCTTTCTTTCGGTCTCTGAGGTCTACAAAGATCCACTGGACAGAACTTTCTTTCTTTCTTTCGGTCTCTGAGGTCTACAAAGATCCACTGGACAGAACTTTCTTTATTTCTTTCGGTCTCTGAGGTCTACAAAGATCCACTGGACAGAACTTTCTTTCTTTCTTTCGGTCTCTGAGGTCTACAAAGATCTACTGGACAGAACTTTCTTTCTTTCTTTCGGTCTCTGAGGTCTACAAAGATCCACTGGACAGAACTTTCTTTCTTTCTTTCGGTCTCTGAGGTCTACAAAGATCCACTGGACAGAACTTTCTTTCTTTCTTTCGGTCTCTGAGGTCTACAAAGATCCACTGGACAGAACTTTCTTTCTTTCTTTCGGTCTCTGAGGTCTACAAAGATCCACTGGACAGAACTTTCTTTCTTTCTTTCGGTCTCTGAGGTCTACAAAGATCCACTGGACAGAACTTTCTTTCTTTCTTTCCGTCTCTGAGGTCTACAAAGATCCACTGGACAGAACTTTCTTTATTTCTTTCCGTCTCTGAGGTCTACAAAGATCCACTGGACAGAACTTTCTTTATTTCTTTCCGTCTCTGAGGTCTACAAAGATCCACTGGACAGAACTTTCTTTCTTTCTTTCCGTCTCTGAGGTCTACAAAGATCTACTGGACAGAACTTTCTTTCTTTCTTTCCGTCTCTGAGGTCTACAAAGATCCACTGGACAGAACTTTCTTTCTTTCTTTCCGTCTCTGAGGTCTACAAAGATCCACTGGACAGAACTTTCTTTATTTCTTTCGGTCTCTGAGGTCTACAAAGATCCACTGGACAGAACTTTCTTTCTTTCTTTCGGTCTCTGAGGTCTACAAAGATCCACTGGACAGAACTTTCTTTATTTCTTTCGGTCTCTGAGGTCTACAAAGATCCACTGGACAGAACTTTCTTTCTGTCTTTCGGTCTCTGAGGTCTACAAAGATCCACTGGACAGAACTTTCTTTCTTTCTTTCGGTCTCTGAGGTCTACAAAGATCCACTGGACAGAACTTTCTTTCTTTCGGTCTCTGAGGTCTACAAACATCCACTGGACAGAACTTTCTTTCTTTCTTTCGGTCTCTGAGGTCTACAAAGATCCACTGGACAGAACTTTTTTATTTCTTTCGGTCTCTGAGGTCTACAAAGATCCACTGGACAGAACTTTCTTTATTTCTTTCGGTCTCTGAGGTCTACAAAGATCCACTGGACAGAACTTTCTTTATTTCTTTCGGTCTCTGAGGTCTACAAAGATCCACTGGACAGAACTTTCTTTCTTTCTTTCGGTCTCTGAGGTCTACAAAGATCCACTGGACAGAACTTTTCTTTTTTCTTTCGGTCTCTGAGGTCTACAAAGATCTACTGGACAGAACTTTCTTTATTTCTTTCGGTCTCTGAGGTCTACAAAGATCTACTGGACAGAACTTTCTTTATTTCTTTCGGCCTCTGAGGTCTACAAAGATCTACTGGACAGAACTGTCTTTATTTCTTTCGGTCTCTGAGGTCTACAAAGATCCACTGGACAGAACTTTCTTTATTTCTTTCGGTCTCTGAGGTCTTCAAAGATCTACTGGACAGAACTTTCTTTCTTTCTTTCGGTCTCTGAGGTCTACAAAGATCCACTGGACAGAACTTTCTTTCTTTCTTTCGGTCTCTGAGGTCTACAAAGATCCACTGGACAGAACTTTCTTTATTTCTTTCGGTCTCTGAGGTCTACAAAGATCCACTGGACAGAACTTTCTTTATTTCTTTCGGCCTCTGAGGTCTACAAAGATCCACTGGACAGAACTTTCTTTATTTCTTTCGGCCTCTGAGGTCTACAAAGATCCACTGGACAGAACTTTCTTTATTTCTTTCGGTCTCTGAGGTCTACAAAGATCTACTGCACAGAACTTTCTTTATTTCTTTCGGTCTCTGAGGTCTACAAAGATCTACTGCACAGAACTTTCTTTATTTCTTTCGGTCTCTGAGGTCTACAAAGATCTACTGGACAGAACTTTCTTTCTTTCTTTCGGTCTCTGAGGTCTACAAAGATCTACTGGACAGAACTTTCTTTCTTTCTTTCGGTCTCTGAGGTCTACAAAGATCTACTTGTGCGCTCCAAATTAAACAAGCTCTCCCCACCTAAACCATTACGTACTTTCACCTGCTCAAAACCCAATTGCAAAATTTGCCCTCTTACCAAAACCAGACGCCATCCGACAGGGCCCCAAAGACTCTTTTACAATTAAACGTACATTTTCCTGTCAGAGCCGCAACATTGTGTACGGTATCCACTGCCAGCTGTGTGGCGAAATCTATGTAGGTGAGATGTCCTGCACGCTTGAGATACGCATATCTGAACACCTGGTTGACATCCGCCACCACCGGCCCAAACCAGTTGCACTACATTTCAATCACCCCCAGCACAACATGAATCATGTGAAAGACTTGGCGCTTTGGCAGTCACAGAGTGACAACTTGGAGCGTATCATCCAGGAGTCATATATCATTGCCACACTCGGAACCCTGCAGCTCCATGGCATCAACCTCCAAAAGTAGCACAAGTATATTTTCTTTCAAAGATTTATTTTCTTCTTCAACATAAACATTTGTTATATCACATTATCAGTCATGGTCCATTCACAATGAGTTTAAGTTCAAAAATGTAGTTGTACATGTACCAGTAAGTGAATGGGATTCAGTTGAAGAGGGTTTTTTTTTATACATCAGGAAGACAAGTCAAAGCAAAAGGGGACAAGGAAGAAATAATAACAACATAGTATATCCATAACTTTACATATATAAAATTGAACAAGAAAGACCAACCCCCCCAAAACACACACACACACACCCACACACACACACACACACACACACACACACACACACACACACACGAAAAAAAGCAAGCCCAGGCACACACACACACACACACACACACACACACACACACACACACACACACACACACACACACACAGAGTTCTATATGTCACAGATTTACAAGTATAGGGGCAGAATGGGCAGCTAGAGGAAAGGAGTTGCAACAATCTTCATACACTGAAATAGGTGGTAGAGACAGGGTGGTAGTCTCCTGATGGTAGTCACCCCACCCCACTGACTTTGGGCCGAAATAGTTAATCGAAAGTTCCCAAGGACAGTTAAAGGGCACCACCAACGGAGACCATGATATTGTGCATTGATACAATTCAAATCTCTATATGGGTACCATATACAGGCATATCCTAAGAATGAACAAGCTTACCTGTACACACGTAAAACCCCATCACCAACTTTCGGAAGAGAAAACCAGTTTGGCCGTTGGTATGGATGACACGTTACACATAGCATGCACCTTCCCCGAAGATGGAGTATGGCTGCCTTAATGACGAGATTAAAAAAAAAACGGTCATACACACACAAAAGTGTCAGAATCTTCAACTCGATGAAGGTAGACACTCAAAGAAAGAAGAAGAGGTGTAGTAGCACAAGTATATATATCCGCTACCGCAAAACACCAGCCGGCAATACCTTCCACACCAACACACACACACACACACACACACCACACACACACACACACACACCACCACCACCACCACCACCACCACCACCACCACCAACCCCCCCCCACATCCACTTCATTAGAAGCCACTACCCTCCTTCCATCTTTCACCTCTCACCACACACTCCCCATGTTCTCTATCAATCCACTGTTTACTCCCCAGACCTACCCCCCCTCCCCCTCCCCCCCCCCCCCCCCCCCCCCCCCCCCCCCCCCCCCCCCCGTCCTTTTTTACACCTGGTTTTCTTTCAACTTAATACACTACCATTTCCACATGAGTTTCACTTCCCCCTCCATCTTTCCTCTGCTTAAGTGTAGGTACAGGTATTTGATCGTCCCGCCTCCCCCCCCCTCCCTCCCGCACCCCACTCCCCTGTGTTTTGGGGTTTTTTGTAATATCCCCCTCCTTCCCGTTTTTGGGTTTTTTTTTGTAATATCCCCCTCCTTCCCTCCACCCCCAAGTCATCAACATCCAAAAACAGTATGCACCTGTCCACCACCGCAACACCAGCCCACTCCATCCGCTGCCAACTTGCACTCACACTACCATAACCCCAGCTATTTACCTCATATATAACTTATAGCTATCTTCTCTCTCTCTCTCTCTCTCTCTCTCTCTCTCTCTCTCTCTCTGTGCGTGCGTGCGTGCGTGCGTGCGTGCGTGCGTGCGTGCGTGGTGTGTGTGTGTGTGTGTGTGTGTGTTGACAGCCAGGTGGTGAGCTGACATCATCAAAGAAAGCTGTGGGCCCGTGATCAGCTCGCTGTCGTCATTTGGCAGAAGTCGGCCCGGGCTGACACAGATCACACGACGAAAGGATCCGAGCTGCAACAATCACTGAAGTAACGCGCTTCGACCTAGCGGTCATAAGCCAGCAAGAAAACAGCAAGTAAATGGCAGAACTAAACAAAGAGCCAGTGGGAAATGCAGGTGACAAATTCCCGTAGCCCAAGAACCGTAGTCAGCAGTTAACTGTCAGTAACACTCAAAACCATCAGATCAGTAGGCAAAGATTCCAAATATTTTGACAACGGCTCCCTCCCTGAGAGTCGAGGGGAAATAGGATCTGTGGTAAGCTTCACGGACATGTTAGCGAGTTGTGGGCCTTTATCTAACTGCTTCGCATTTGTGATTGATGCCTCTCTCTTCACTACTCCATTCCCTCCTCCCAGTAGCCCAAAACGAAGATTCCACCAATATGTTTTTTTCCCAAGTGAGAACACGGGCGGGAGGTTATAATATATTTGACTGAATTTGCTTCGGCAGTAAAATGTTGATCAAATGAAGGGGCAGTGTGGTAGGACTATGTTATGAACCCTGGATTGATTCATTGGTTCAAAGTAAGAGTGAATGTGTTCCTTTCTTTTCCTGTTTTATCCCTTTGGTTTTGTGCTGAACAAGAACAAAATAGAATGTGATAAAGCTAAGGGCTTTTATTTGTTTGTTTGTTTTCACCTGCCAGTTGTATGTTGTACAGTTTATCGTGTTAGCACGTGGAAAGCTATTGATTCAAACCAGCAAACAGGAACTTTAAAAAGTCTGTGCTTTCCACATACAACAAACAAAACCCTGTTACTTTCACTTGTTGTTGGTGGCTTGGTAGAAAATGTATCCAAAGAGAATGGTAGCAAAATAGAGATTGAACATTATGACTAGGCGTATACTATCAGAGTCACGAACCGCATCCACTGCCAGTGGTAGGAAAGAGCATTTCTAGAAGAGCACTTGGGCCTAACTAGGGGAGTGCAGTAACAGATCCTGAATCCGGCCTTCAATCCGGTCCTGTGCTGAAGGTCAACGGGTTGTGCCCTAGGCGACATTGAATTGCTCTGTTAACATGTGAAGGGTTGTTGGAACCAGGTTTTGATCCCAGTCGTCATTGCAGATCCACACCAAAATATAATGGACTGATCCACCTGTGTGGTGTGTGTGGGGGGGGGGGGGGGGGGGGGGGGGGGGAGGAGGGTCGTGATCAAGGGTTGACGTCGTGGGTTTCGTGTGATATAGCTGACAGTCAGACAACTGTAAGTAAAGAGTGACACTATCGGCTTCTTGGAGGAAGTAGAGTCACTGCCATTGTCAGGGTAGACATGCCAAACTCTCGGGACTCCTTCCAGGGCTGGCACACAGCGGTGACAGTATTGGTTTGATATTGGACAGGTCAACCTCACATGGGCCCATCTAGGGCTAGCACAGAGCAGTGTACGTGTTTTTTTGTTTTTTTTTAAATCATCAGTTGTCGGATCAATGGAGCACCTAAGGCGGCGACTTTTTTTTTTTTTTTTTTTTTTCCTAAGGCCACAATCCACCTCTTCATTTTTTGGTGCTTCACACTGTCCTCTTCATCTGCCAAAAAAACAAAAAGCGGAAAAAAAACAAAATCAATTTCCACGACTAGCTTTTTTTTTTTTTTTTTTTTTTTTTTTTTCCCTTACAACCAGTCTCTTACACACCATGCATAGTCTGTATGTTCTCTCTCAAAATGGACAATTTTATGCTGATTTTAGTGTTTTGGCATTTGATACAATGTGTCTGGGTTTGTTAATGTTCTAATGTGTGGTGTACTGGCACACTCACTCTGATAATGTCTGTTTAAAAAAAAAAAAAAAAACAAAAACCGGACAGACAGAGAAAAAGAATGAAAGAAAGGAAGGAAGAAAGGAAGAAGAGAAAGAAGGAAAGAACACAAAACCCAAAAAGAGTTCGTTACTATGTAAAAACAAACGAAATATCGAAATAAATATACTGCTGTAAACTAATGTAAAACACGATAATCTTCCGGCCTAATTGTGACCAGGTTGAATAGACTGAATCAGTGTACGTGTTGATTTGTTGGTAGACAAGCCAGCCTCTGAGGAACCCACCTAGGGCTAGTGCAGAGCAGTGTACGTGTTGATTTGTTGGTAGACAAGCCAGCCTCTGAGGAACCCACCTAGGGCTAGTGCAGAGCAGTGTACGTGTTGATTTGTTGGTAGACAAGCCAGCCTCTGAGGAACCCACCTAGGGCTAGTGCAGAGCAGTGTACGTGTTGATTTGTTGGTAGACAAGCCAGCCTCTGAGGAACCCACCTAGGGCTAGTGCAGAGCAGTGTACGTGTTGATTTGTTGGTAGACAAGCCAGCCTCTGAGGAACCCACCTAGGGCTAGTGCAGAGCAGTGTACGTGTTGATTTGTTGGTAGACAAGCCAGCCTCTGAGGAACCCACCTAGGACTAGCACAGAGTAGTGTAAATATTGGTTTGTTGATAGACAAGCCAACCTCACATGGGCCCATCTAGGGCTAGCACAGAGCAGTGTAAGTGTTGGTTTGTTGGTAGACAAGCCAACCTCACATGGGGCCCACCTAGGGTTAGCACAGTGCAGTGTAAGTGTTGGTTTGTTGATAGACAAGCCAACCCCACGTGGGCCCATCTAGGGCTAGCACGGAGTAGTGTAAATGTTGGTTTGTTGATAGACAAGCCAGCCTCTCATGGAGCCCACCTAGGGCTAGCACAGAGTAGTGTAAGAGTTGGTTTGTTGATAGACGAATCAACCTCTCAGTACCCCTTTTCAGGGATAGCACAGATGATTAATTGTCAGTGTCTGTTTAATGGCAGGAAACCTCCTCTTTATCTAAAGCGTCACTTGAATGACACTTCAAGCAAAACGATGTACAGCAGGGTGACGACAGATCCATCATTAATGTGTCAAGCTCATCTCAATGATTTATGCAACATCATCTCAGAAATCCCTTTTCCTGTTATCTCAACTAAAGCACCATAACAACACAACTTGCACGGAAACTGTTTTCAACGCCCGCATAGTGTCCTTTATCAATCAGGCTTCAACAGCAAGGGGTTGGAGTCAGTGGCGGCGGACGCTGTCCAGGATTGGGGGGGGGGGGGGGGGGCAATGGATATTTCAAATCATTGAACCCCGACAATCACAATATGTCAATGTTCGATAAAAAAAAAATTAAAAATTCCAGCATGCAATATTCAGTTCACACACACACACACACACACACACACACACACACACACACACACACACACACACACACACACACAACTTGAAATACACTTTGTGTAGCTGCAATTAAAACGTTGCAGAAAACAGAGAGAGAGAGAGAGAGAGAGAGAGAGAGAGAGAGAGAGAGAGGGGGGGGGGGGGGGGGGGACAACTGTCAGACTTTCTGACTGAATAACGTAATGACATACCTTCTCTTCATATTCACTGGACATTAGGCACCGTAAAAGGCAGTTACTAAGTCACGATTGTCACAGTCTTTACATTAGCAGGTTACACCAACAGCTGGGAGGTTACACCTTTACACATTTAATTTTCCGAAGTAACTTTGACGTCGTTCATTTCTGCAAACGAACTCGGAAGAAATTTCAGCGAGATTGAGGTGATCAACCTTGTCTGAACACATGCATACTGAGATAGTTGTTTAGGCGCTCCTGAGTCACAGTGCTTCGAAGGTATGTTTTGACCCGCTTCAAGGCAGAAAAACTGCGTTCAGCTGTTGCAGTTGTAACTGGAATGGTCACGTACAGCCTGATAAGTTTGTCTGCCTCACTCAACATTCTTTTCACAGTGTCAGAAGCTGTCAGTTCTTCAGGCAGTGCCTCAAAGATGGTCTTCTTGTTGTCCCCCAGAGCATGTGGAAGGATGGCCAACTGTGTTTTGAGTCTGTCCATGTTAATGTCCGCAGCATATGTGTCTTTGATCTCTTGAGGAATTTCTGGATTCTTTCCTGCAGCTCCGTCACCCAAGAGAATTTCAATGTTCCTTGGCAACTTAAGACTTTGTTGGTCAAACCAGCGCTTTATATGCTCTTTGATGTTGTCTATGGCCTCATAGTACTGCTGTCTGTAATAAGCAGAAGGGTCAGAGTAGCTGTGACCCAGGGAGCCCTCATCAAGTTTCCGTGGAGGCTGTCTCTGTCTCGGAATGCGGGACTCATCACACACGTTTGCAGCCTTGGTTGAGACGTCGGCAAAAAACGTCTAGAAACTTTTATCCTGGGGGCATACTTTCAAGCGTTCTCAGAAAGAGGTTTGCAGTGTTTGTTGCATCCACACAGGACGTTTGTTTCCTTTGAACAGCAGTCGTCAGCTCTTCAGTCACAGCAAAGACATCCCGTGAAAGTGAGAGCCCAAGAAGGTGGAGAACTGCTGCATAAGTGCAAGAAGGCCGGGTGCCCTCCTGGCATACTCATCATGTCCTTGTGAGACTAGTTCAAGTGTTTCTTGCAAAGCCTCATAGTTCTCAATGAGAGAGTCAAAAGCTCTTGTTCGAACAGTCCACCTTGTTGGACACAGTGGTTTAATGGACGGGCTGCACGAAGTTGATGTTTCATGTTGGATTGTTTCAAAAAGGATCTGTCGTTTTGGTGATAATTTGATCAACTGAATGACCTCTGTGGCAAAGTCAAGGGCATCTCTTATTACTTTGACCTTTCTGGAAGCCTCTTGTAACACAAGATTGACTGAGTGTGCCAAACAGTGTACGGACACTGCTGACGGGACTTCATCTTTGAACCGTTTTGCAACTCCTGAAACGTGACCCTGAAAATTACTGGCCCCGTCGTAGGCCTGACCCCTACACTTCTGCACTGGCAAGTCCAGTCTGATCAAGCAATCCTTTAGTGCATTAAAAGTTGTCTCAGCACAGGTATTGTCAGCATGCACCAGTCCCACAGGTTCCCCTATGACTTCAAACTACTCAGTTACCCGTCTTATGCAAATTACAACCTGCTCCCTCTTTGCAACGTCACGGGTTTCGTCAGCTAGTATCGAAAACCAATTCGTTTCTCTGATTTCAAGTACAACAGATCGCAAGACTTTATGTGCCATAATCCCGAGGATCTCGTTGACAATATCATGTGACAGATATTTTGAACCTGTGTTTGTTTTTTCCTTGCAGCCCTCTCCAAAGCAGAACTTGAGCAGCTGTTGAAGGTTGCCTTCCTGCTCGTCAGGTCCACGGAGAGGCAGACCCTGACGCAGGAGAAACTGAAGGCTCTTTAGTTCGTTCATCAGGCTTTGCTTTTCTGTTTCATGCTGTCAAGTCACTGGAGCATACACTGTCGTAGACTGCCTACATTTTACGTCATACACAGCTGCGCCATGTGAAGATGATTTTTCGTGGCTTGAGAGCTTTTCCAGTGCTTTCTTCCAGTTGTCAAAACCGCTCCATACAAACGATGCAACAGGTTTGCAGCCTTGATGATTAGCCCTCATGCAGAAGAAACAACATACCTTGTTGTCTGTTGTGCATAGGTGAAGCCAAGGGTATTGCTGGAACCATGATCTTTGGAAATAGCGGGGCCTTCCTGAACTTACCCTGGTCAGTTTGGAGAGGACTGTGTCGCTCTGTGGCTGAAAGGGGTTGACTGCGTCCTTGCAGCATACAATAGACTGACATTTTGGTTTTCTTACAGTAGCAGGTCGGTCAGTGTCATCACGAGGAGACTGCGCAGGTCGGTTGGCGTCGTCACGAGGAGACTGCATGATTGATTCACCTTCTGTAGGAGATGAGGAAACACTTTCTTCCTCCTTTTCTTCATCATTTTCACTGTCCTGGTTTGATGAAGTGTTAGGCTCACAAAATGTTCCTCGCCTATGTGCCCTATAAGGACAGGTGGAAGGGATGATTCAATGTCTCCCGCCAAGATCTTATTCATCAAGTAGCCTATCCTTGAGCTCTCTTGCTGACTTGTTACGATGTGTATGTCCCTACCAATCATTCTCGCCATAGCTTGCACTACAATAGCATCAGCATATATGCCATTCTTGGCAATGTTGGTCAGGTTCTGGTCAGTAATGTGTGGCCAAAGTGGGTCAGCTGCAGAGAGGTTCCCGAGAAAAGTGTTGACATCTTTCCTGAGCGAGTTTGACAGGAAGTATGACAAGTGACGACAAGGTGATGCACCATCAGACATCTCTCTCTCTCTCTTTCTCTCTCTCTCTCTCTCTGATTCTTTTGGAGGTGCTCAATATTAGGGGGGGGGGGGGGGGGGGGCAGTATGTAAGGCTGCCCCCCCCCCAATATTTTTCTGGAGGGGGGCATGCCCCCCCCCCCCCCCGCCCCCCCTGCTTCCGCCGCCTGTGGTTGGAGTACTGCTGTCCGCATAGTTGGACTGAATTCTCTCCTTAGACGTGCTGCAACCTCTCTCTCTCTCTCTCTCTCTCTCTCTCTCTCTCTCTCTCTCTCTCTCTCTCTCTCTCTCTCTCTCTCCACTAGAGTGTATCCCCCACCCTCTCATACATTTGCAAATGTTTATTTGCAGGAAAATATTTCTTTTGCTTGATATTAAATTCACTAGCTGAATAATCAAGTCAAAGTTTCTGTACGCACGCGCGCGCGCACAAGAGAGAGAGAGAGAGAGAGAGAGAGAGAGAGAGAGAGAGAGAGAGAGAGAGAGACAGAGACAGAGACAGAGACAGAGACAGGCAGAGAGACAGAGAGACAAAGACAGCGAGAGAGAGAGAGAGAGAGTGAGAGAGAGAGAGAGACAGACAGACAGACAGACAGACAGACAGACTGACAGAGACAGACAGAGGAGAGAGAGAGAGAGAGAGAAAGAGAGGGAGACAGAGAGAGAGAGAGAGAGAGAGAGAGAGAGAGAGAGAGAGAGAGAGAGAGATGAGCGCGCGGGTACTGGTTGGAAGAATGGGCTACAACACCATCAGAGAGAGAGAGAGAGAGAGAGAGAGAGAGAGAGAGAGAGAGAGAGACAGACAGAGACAGAGACAGAGACAGAGAGCTGTGATACAGCCACCCTTCCACCCATGCAAAGCCAGTAATGAGATGGGTATCTGATGCCACCCTTTCATTCTGACAAAGCCTGCAATGTAAGAGTCCTCAGATGCCACTCTCCCATCCCGACAAAGCCAGCGAGCAAAGAATAATGCTAGCGAATATCTGTTCGACGTGTTATGCCCACCCCTCCGCCTGTGCTGCACGTGCTGCCGCTGACATCGCTGACGTTGTCCGTTCCTTGCAGCTGATCAATCCTGATGCTCCAAATCTTGTGTTGGGTGATTTTAATCACTGTGACTTATGTACCTCTCTTCCTGCCCTATATCAATATGTTACATGTGCCACCCGCCAAAACAAAACTATCGATCTGTGTTATGGCAACATACCTCACGCCTGCAAATCCATAGCCCTTCCTCCCATTGGAAATTCAGACGATGATACTACTTTCCTTTTGCCTCAGTATAGACCCAAAATGCAGACTGACCCTATCATTACTAAACGTGTGAAAGTGTGGACGCCTGAAAGTGTAGAAGAATTGAGAGGATGCTTTGAATGTACTGAATGGGAAGTTTTGATAAATTCATGTGACACAGTTAGTGAAGCTACCGATGTCGTGTCGAATTACATATCTTTTTTGTGAAGATCTGTGCCTCCCCCAAAAGAGAGTAAAAATATTTCCTAACAACAAACCTTGGATTACAAAATCCCTTAAAGTGATTCTCAATCAAAAGAAAACTGCTTTTCAGACTGGTAGTAAATCAGACAGAAAATCGGTTCAAAAAGTACTCGTTAAAGAAATTAAAGAACAGCGGAATGTTTATAAAGAGAAAGTAGAATCTCAATTTCGACAAGGAAACATGGCTGATGCATGGAAAGGGTTAAAAACTCTCCCAGGTCAAACAAATATAAACAATCCCGCATCAGTCATGGCTTTAGAAGAACAGAAAGAGTTTTCGGAAAAAGTAAACAAATTTTATTGCCGCTTTGAATGTGACGATTTGAAAGATAAACTGTAGAAAGTAACAGAAAACTTGTACGAACAGTTACATAACGATTCTAGTAGTGTTTCTAGAGAAACTGATAATGAAAGTGTAAAGATTGAGGCTCAAGAAGTAGAGACTCTGTTCCTTAAGCTAAAACAAAGAAAGCTGTAGGTCCTGATAATATTGGTGGACGGCTTTTAAAATCTTGTGCGTCACAGTTGTGCAATGTTTTTAGTGTATTGTTTTCATGGTCTGTAAAAGATTGTTGTGTGCCTGACTTGTGGAAAAAATCTTTTATTTGTCCAGTGCCTAAGAAAACCAAACCTGTCTCTCTCAATGATTACCGCCCTATTGCTCTCACTTCTATTGTTATGAACTGTTTTGAAAGACTCATTCAAAAAACAAAGACAAGGTGGTAGAAGCAATCAAGCCCCAGCTGAAGACAGGCAGAAAATGGAAAGTTCAAGAGGCGATGGATTCTGCAAAAGAAAGTCTAAAGATCAGAGAAATAACAGGACACACACAGACCAACAGACAAGGACTGGGGGTGACCAAAACTGAATGGTGGTCAAAGGCCAAAGGAAAAGCCAAAAAGAAGAAGACCAAAAAAGACTCCAAAAAGCAGTCCAGCAGAGCCAGCAAGGGCAATGGACAACGTGGGAGAATGCACTCCAAAGAAGTCTCACTTGGAATGACATTTGGCACATGGCCCCTCTCAGGATCAGCTTCATTCTCAGATCTGCATATGACCTTCTGCCCTCAAATGCAAACCTGGTGAAGTGGGGGAAAACAGACGATCCTGCATGCCCCTCTGCCATGAAAAACAAACAGTGGAGCATGTCCTAAGCTCATGTAAAGTAGCCCTGGCTCAAGGAAGGTACACATGGAGGCACAACCAAGTGCTCAAAGAGATTGTACAAGTAGTCTGGGCTAGTACCAACACCACAAAAGGGAAAATCAGGACTCCAAAAGCACCCGCAACATTCTTCACGGCAGGAGGCAGCAAATCATGGCCAAGAACAACAGTGCCACTCGAAACATGCAGGCAGAATCTGCTGGACGGGGCAGGTGACTGGGAGTGCACTGCAGACCTCCCAGAATGGAAGAGTCACCCAGAGATCATCAGCAAGAGTGGCATGAGACCAGACATAGTAGTCCACTCTAAGTCAACCAAGCAGCTGATCATGATCGAGCTCACGGTGCCATATGAGAACAGAATGGAGGCAGCTCAAATCTACAAGACTGAAAAGTATGCTGATCTGGCAAACAGCCTGAGGAGAGAAGGCTATCAGGTCAAAGTCCTCACTGCAGAAATTGGAGCTAGGGGGTTTGTAGGAACGTCTGCATACAGCCTCATGAAACAGCTCTCAGTTGCAGGGAAGGCAAAAACCAGAGCCCTGAAAGCAATGGCAGAAGCGGCAGAGAGGTGTTCAAG